>CM021104.1:114390256-114619022 GCA_007115665.2 Sequoiadendron giganteum | reverse complement strand
AGATTCTAGAAGTTGAGAGAAAGATGGAAGGTTGAGAGAAAGACGGAGAATGTTTTCAACCCACAAAACTATCTTCATTCAAAAATGGAGACAAACATGCTCTTTGTCTTTTCATTTATGGAAAAGTTAGTTGAAGTTTGAAGATAATTCCTAATTAAATAAATGAATTTATTTAATTATATGTGACATGTATTTTGGAAGCTTGCATAGTTAAATAATTATTTATTTAATTATGTGAGAGGTGAAAAAGGTATCTAATTAAATATTTACAATATTTAATTATGTGAGGTGTTGGATGAATTAGAAGAATATTCCATAATTTAAATTTAAACATTCAAACTTTATAAAAAATGATAATTAAGTAAATAAATTTATGAAATTTATTTAATTTAATTAAGATGAAAACAACAATAATTAAATAAACTTATTTATTTAATTTAAACTAGAAGAATTAGAAAAATGAACGATATAAATAAATAATTAAATTTATTTACATGTAGATGACTTTAGAATATTAATTAATTAACAGGTTTGATTAACCGTGACCATTTTTAGATGTATACATTGGCCAATACAAATATCTTATCAACATCTATCTATTCTGAATAACAAATTTTGTATACCTCAAAACTAATTTATATAAGTATTTTAAATAAATATATTTAAAATATTTGTATGCAACAAAACAATTTTGTGAAAGGAGAAGGTGTATTCAAATTTGAGGCCTCGTACTCCCAATTAATGTATGTAAATATGTATATACACAAAATAGTCAAGATTTTTTAATTTTTTGAGAAAATGATTTACTATAGGATGTGAATTATTTGATGAGATGTGGATGTGCCACATAGCAAGGGTGACCTAAGGGTCACACCAGTTTGTATAATGATGCATTATTTCTTTTTCAAAACAAGTACTAATTAAAAAATAATTTCAAATAAAATTATCTATAAATAATATTTATATTAATTAAAAATACAATCTATTATGATGATTATAATTTTTTTTATCCAAATATCTATAATAATGTGTTAATTTTCAATTTTCAATTGTTATAAAATAATATAATAAAAATTACTAAATTTATTTAATAGATTATTTTTGTGGTAAATAAGAACTACCAATGGGTGTAGCACCAATTATATTAAATATCAAAAGTAGGTTACATATGGTCTATCAATGAGAATATGGTTGCAAGAGTTATTTTATAAGCTATTACGTCAAAAGACATTCTACAATTGTATTTGGATGTGAAGAACTTGTGTACATAAAACCTCAAAAATATCAAATATAGTAATGTTCCATACCTTAAAAATAGTTTCTATTTCTTTCTTGTTGTTACCCGTGAGTGGATGAGATTTAGTTGCTAATGTCATCATCTTATCGCATCTTAATTTGGCAATTTCTTTTCTTTTCTTTTTTTTCTAAAAATCAATACTAAGGATTATAGCAAAGATTGTGTTAAATGGGCTTAATACACAAGTATTATGATTAAATTTAAAACTTGTTTATAGAAGCCCAACCTTGGTCTATTACAAGCCTAACTATAAATATGGATATGAGTACATTACATTAAATTGTGGCACATGAGCACAATATGACACTTGGCACATGCAAAGATTTTTTTGGATTATATCCTTCCAATTTATATGCCCATTCTCTTTACTTCCTCCCATCTTCAATTGTAGCAGTGTTGGTGCATAGTTTAAATCATTAGAAGGTGTTTGGTAAGAGTTATCAAATCTGTATTGAAATTGCTCACTAGTTTTACTTGAAGCAATTTTTTTTCTTATCTTTCTTACTATTTTGTTTAATAAATAGATACATATGCATGCTTATATTAAAGTTTTGAAACCCCTAAATACTTTCATTATTGTTTTATTAGTGTAGGGAAAATTATTTCATTTGGTTAATGGTGGCAAGAGAAGAGGAGCAATTGAGGTAGTTTGAGTATAGTAGCAAAGTGAGGCAATCAAGGAGCAATTTCTTATACTCTCTAAATATTGATGGCAACAAGCAGAGGGGTAACTATCACTGTAGGGCCAAGCACAAGCAAGAGAGAGGGTAACTACTATAGCATGGTTGTCCATTTCTTAAATTTTTCAGCCAAGAACTTTAAATTATTCAAGGGGTAAATGCTTTTGACCGAAGCTATGAACCGGAATACAACCATTCTACAATACCATCCCAATGAGATTTGAACCTTGGTGGCAAGAGCAACAATGCCATCTATAAACCATCACACCATGCCAATACCGGCTTTCAGCCAAGAACTTGATTCCCCTCTTTTTTTATCAATTCTTTTTAAAATTTGTTATTATGATATTTTTTGTTACTATGTTATTCCTTTCTATATGTTTATCTCTCTTTCAAATTCAATCGGAAGAGTAAATCCAAATTTATAATTTTAGCCAATATTTTGTCTAAAAATGGGGTTTGAACTAGACCATATTTGTCCATTTTAAAGGATAAAGGAAATTTCATTAGATGTGGTAACAATTGCCTTGGTAAGCATGCCAAGTGAGGAAGCATAGACATGACAAACAAACTATTAACACAATGCCTCCAAGAAATGGAGAATCAAGGGACACCATAGTTACATGATTTCCACAAAATGAATTATATATAAAATGAGATGTTTTTACATGTTTGCACCCAAAAAAATGAATAATTTGTTTTCTTATTCGTAGATTTTTTTTAATTTTTAATTTTCACCACAAAAACATTATTATTTCCTTAAATCAATTAAATTAAAAATAACCACTTAAGGGGTTTTAATTTCTATTCTAGGTTTAATTATCATTCTATGTTTGTCTCTCTAATTGATTTTTCATTTTTCTCCTATAAATATTTCCTTAAATCAATTGAATTAAATCCTAAGCCTAACCCTAATTGAATTGTAACCCTAACACATAAATCTTTCCTTATATCAATTGAATTGAACCTTAAACCTAAACCTAAACTTGATTGGACCTAACCCTAATTGAAACCTAAACCTAATGCTAATTGAATCTTAATCAAACCTTAACCTTAACCCTAATTGATTTAAGAAATAGGCACCTTGAGAAGGATATCTTAGTGTATTTTATATAGATTTATTAAATATATATGCTTGTATTTAAAATATAAATATATGTCATAGGGTTGTAGCTCAGTTGGTTGAGCATAATTGGTGAGGATGATGGTATGTGATTAAAAATCCATCCATAAGGGTTCAAAACCTCAGAGGTGAAATTAGGATAGGTTTGAGATGATGTACATGATGGGCCTTGCACATGACTACTTAACTAAAGGCAACTTCTAGGTTGGATGTATTCTTACTTATCTTGTTGTAATCCACTATATAAAGGAAAAGATGCTAACATCTATGTAATTTGAATGTTAAAAAAAAATGAAGCACACACACATAGACCTCCATATTTAATCACATATATATAAATTTATAAATATATATATCCCTCTATATAGATATATAAATTTACAAATATAATATACTATTTTATAAACATAAAAAAATTATATATGTGATAGATAAATTATATGAAATGATGGATTGGATTAGAATGACAGTTAAATAAAGTCATTATATAACTATTTAGTTGTCATCATTTTCTAGGTTGACCTATTCACATTTGCTTAAGTGTACTTAGGCTATTTCAGATTTTTGTCTCACCTCATTTGGTTGAGACATGTGTCCTCATCATTGGAGACAACTCTTGCATGCACGCTTACCAATTTTTGCAACACTTGTCAAGTGAGCTAACAAGTGTTCCATCTTTAGAGGGTTAGTAAATCATTGTGTCTGATTTTCCTACCTTCACTACTTTGCCTATATATATGCAATGCTTCTATGCACATTCTAATAAACTCTTTCATAATATCATTTGGCTTGCTTTGTGTGCATGTAATTTGTGGAAGTTCATCTTGATTTTTCTTTATGATATTGGAAATCACAACATGGTATTCGAGCCATGCTAGCAAAACCCTTCCCAAAAATCCTACATCTAATGTACTCAACAGTTCTTCATACAATCCATTGTTGCAATTTTGAATGTTGATTCGATTGTTTTTGTGTGTTTTATTTGAAAAATATAGTTGTATGCATACTTGGGTCATTGTGTTATGTGTTTTTCATGTGCTCTCCCCAACATGTGGTGGTGAGTTGCATCATTTGGTGTCATTATACTTTTTTGAGGCACATAGGATGATCCATGAAAGGCATTCACTTACAACAAGAGCTCAATAATTCAAAGTTTTTCATGGTGTATTGCATGGGTGCAAACCTGAAATTTTGGTAGGGAAAGACACTATTTGATTTGGAAAGTTCTTGTTAGGTTGTGAGTTCCTGCTTCAAATGACAACTTGATTTATCATTGTTCAAGATATGGAAATGAGTTTTCTGGGTTGTGATAAGCCATGCGACCTGCATATGAAGTCACAAATATGCATATAGGAAACATACATTGGAGTTTGAATTTTTTTGAGGTATGATATTTTTAATGTGTATATCCATACAAGGCCATCACACATGAGAAGAGTTCATTAAGCTAGTCCTTCGAATCTAGGCATTCACACTCACCACTCACAACCTCCTATCTTTTTTGGAAGCCATTTTTACTTTCTTTTGTGATAGAATTATTGTATTCCCATTTAAAACAACTCAAATTGCATAATGCATTACTCTAGGGTCATGCAAATAATTTAGCACAACCACAAACATAGATTTATCTTGGGAAATATATTGTAGGTATAGTTTTTTGGTGTTTTTGTTTCCCTCCTACTCACACTTGCAACAAATTCTACATGTTCAACCTTTTCATAGGTGATTTGGTCTCACTAGTCTATGACCTAGTTTGATAAAAAATGGTGAGGCATCAAGGGTTCATTAAGGGAGAGGGGCTAGTAGTTGTGTAGGGTCCAATAATCGTGCAAGCAATTGTGATTATTCATATTAGTAATAGAATTATTTTTTTTTCACAATAGTTTTTATGTGTTCAACTATTGGTCCATTTGTGTTGAATGTAAAAGCTAGAGATAACAAAGATTTATGGCTACCTATAGGTATTTGATCCATTTAGATTTAATATAATTTTTATTTTAAATAAAAATATGATTTTCTACAAGCAACACATGATATTTTTTTGTTCAACTACTAGGGGTACCATGGTTAATTTTCATTCAAATCTTTTAAAAGTTAAATTTTGGACACTTCTTAGTAGATGTGCTGATATGTCAAGTTACATGGTGAGTCACACCTCCAAACCTTAGTTATAGATAGATAAGAGGCCAATCCACATTAAAAAAAATGAAGGTCCTATGATATTCCAGTCAATCGCTACATGCTCACAAAGTTAGCTTACACAACTACTCGCCCCTCTCCCTTATACACTCTATTGTAGTCATTTTGTTATCAAAATCCATCAACATTTGACTTCGTCTTAGCAGTCCAACACGTAGCTTCATTCACACACACCCTTAGCACGTAAGAAAATGTCACCATCCATTCAAAATTATGAGTAGATCTTCGGCTTTCTAGTTCCAACAACCCTTTTATCGAGAACCATTGGTGATCTTATTTCAATACAATTAGTAATAGGCAATAGTTAACATTTCAAGTTGACATTTAATTCATGTGACATCAAGAGTTCTCCAATAACTTCCAAAATTTGTGCTCTCTAAATTGGTCAATATTCCCCCTTTGGTGGTCAACACTCCAACAGATCCTTTTCTGGTGGGTATTTAAATCATTTAATATTTTTTTATTGTTGGTCATCAAAATTAAGATATTATTTTTCATAAACCATCAAATGCTTGTAAGGGGGTAATTGTCATTTTTTGTATAACTTATAAACAAGGAGTTAGATTTTCAAGTGTAAATAGTCAACAAGAAGTTGGTTCGATTGCCAAAAAATTGATGTCAAGACAATTTATATATTGTGTTGTTTTAACACATTTTTAGTCTACTTTGTGAAAAGAAAAATAAACACATAATAAAATTATTGTATCTTTTGATCAGCAACTCAAAATTGAGTGTCATTTTTTTTAATGAAATTGAATAATTTTTCAAGTTTGATCCATTGGAAATGATTTCACACTATTGTTATAAGGTTCCATTTTTCATTCCAAATTGGATTAGCCTATGCACTAAGTTATAAAGTGCCAAATTCAGGGGGATCTCATATTGAATGAAAGGGGGCTTCTTGAGTAGTGCCTTTGAGCACTTCTGTGAGTTGTGTCTTTGAACACTTCCACATTTCTATTTTAGTACTTTATTTCTTTGCACAAATTTTTGCAACAAATCTACTAGGCATGGATTCTAATAAACCCATTAGACCACTTACACCCTTCAATTATCATGAATGGAAACTAAGCATTGCTCTTTTGTTGAAGAATCAAGAATTATATAAGGTAACTATGGGAATATATAAAGAAACCAATATTTTGAAAGATAATGAAAATGGTTTAATAATTGTGATCAAGACATTGGATTATTGTGTCTTAACCTATCTCCAAAAAATCTATTCCATGTATAGGCCTTGAAAACACCAAATGAAGGTTGGATTGCATTGAAAACATCTCTGGGAAGGTTAACGAGCTAGGAAGTCACAAGCTAGAAAATGAACTCATCAGTTTGAGTCCAAGAAATTTTGACACTTTGGAGAACTATTTTACAAAATTAAAATCATTGAGGTTGCAACTACAAGAATGTGGCATATAAAAGAAAGAACATCAACTCATCCTTTCATATAATAATACGTGGAACAAAAAAGAATACCACTTAGAGTAGATTATTCTATCATCCTTCTTTGTGGCCGCCAAGTCTTTATGAATGCCAAATAAAATGAAGCATAGTCAAAAATTCTACTGAGATCCTAATGTTCCACATTTTCTACCACCACCATCATCAAATGTACTAGAATATATGCCTTAATATCTACCCCAAACACTTGAGAAAGAGCATAATATGTTTTACTAAAATAGTCTTCAAACAAATCCACATGAAATGGTTCTATCTCATCCATAGTGAACTTGACTAGTTTTTTGTTTTGACCCTTAATCCTATGATGTGGAAGCCAAAATATTTTGTAACTATGGTTTTCTCTCACATACTCCCTACATTGTGATTTCAAATCATTAGGAATATTGGAAGACATGTTAAAATTGAACGCCTCACAAATATGAATCATGTCCAAACTCATCAAAAAGGTGTCCTCAAATTAATCGGGGTTGTTCTTGATTTCTCATTATATTGTTGTCTTATTCCATACAATTTGTTCCTCACGATGTATTCAGATATGTACATTTTTTCATGTTGGCTGAATTCTTTATTATGCATTCCTGGTGACTTATTTTATAAAGACTCAATCACAAGTTACAATATTTTTTAAACTATATATATTAAAACCAAAGATATTTACCTTATCTTATGCCTTCATGTTGTGTTTTATCTATGCAAAAAAATTCATATTGTGTTTAATTTTAGGATAAATATTGTCTTTCCAAGCCAAAGATCATAATTCTAAGTTTCATCTTGCAAGTCTTTCATATTTTTGGAGGGATGAGGAAGAAGAACTTTCAAACACAATTTATGAGGTAAAATTGGAGTTCAATCATGAAGAGATAGTGATAGGTTGAACACCATCAAAGAGATGGAGTATATAAGTGAAATTCAATGTTCATAATGTGTACAAGTAAAGTGTAAATTTGTTTTTGTTTAGTAGCTTCATTAACTTTGCAAGAAAAGGGGCAATAAACTGCGAACTGCCTCCTCTGTTGTTTGCTCTGCCCCTCTCGCAAGAAAACCTTTCTCCACTTCTCCGCACTCTTCACTGTCGTACTTAAAGATTTCGAACTGCTTTGCATAGGAACGTTTTGCGAAGACACCTACCCATGCCCATCTACCCTTTTCAAACTCTACAGAAAATCTATGCCACCGTCCATATGCAGAATTAATCTGTAGTGTCATTTGTGAAGAAACACAATTTATAACACAACAGAACATGATGGCATCACCATCGGAGGTACTCTTTAGCACCAATTTTTGTCGGTACCTATTAATATTCTGGTAGGAGATGGAGTCAAGGATGATGAGATTCGGAGAGAGTAAGGAGTCTACAAGTGAGGCCGCATCAGGGACTGCCCGTGCACATATCATTATTTCTTCATCTGGCCATTTCTGCAAATTCCTTTCACAACATTTAGTCAATGCGGAATCAGATGAAAATAACTAGAAATTTTCACTCCTAGAAACTATTATTACCTGAATCCTTTGAATACAACGTCCAATAACTGATCCCTTGTTTGCTCTGAGTTGCAGCCGCTTCAAATTCTGCATGTGTTCCAAGCTTTCTATACCCGGCACCTCCCAGCAGGTCTCAACACTCAATCTTTCCAATCTTGTGCAATTCTCCAAATCTTCGATTTTCTCAATTCCATAGCAACCATTTAGATGAAATTCTCCCAGAGAAGCAAATCCTGCAAAACTCGGAATGTTCTTCAGCATTTCACAGTTTGCCAATTTTATATAGTTGAGGGTCCTTGGCAGTGCTTCGATCTCCTTTAAATGATGATTATCGTAAAGATGGAGTCTCTCCAGGTGGGGACAATAATCTTCAGAAAATGAAATTCTGCACACTTCTGTCCTACTCAAAGTTATATTCTTCAGGTTGCTCAATCCAAGATCCAATACGCTGATTGGACACTCGGATATCTTCAGCCTTTGAAGATTTTTCAGTTGCCTAATTGATTTTGGTAGAGATTTCAGCTCAGTACAATTTTCAATTTCAAGATTCGTCAAGGAAGACAAATCTCCAAGAGAGGCCGGCAAGCTTGTCAACATCACATCAACTATTCTCATCTCTGTCAGCCTGCTGAGTTGACCTATGTTATCTGGTAGCACCCTTAAACTGGTTTGGCTGAAATTGAGCTCTAACAGATCTCAAACCCCTTGAAATATTTCTCATACCTTCCTCAATATTGTCAAATGTTGAACCTTGGACGCCGAGGTCATGGACGAGTTTTTTCTGCTTCTCATGCAAATGGCCTTTGCTTGCAACATCTCAAACATCAAACACAAAACTGGACCTCTCCATTGAAGAAGATATTTGATTGTATAACTCTTTTGCAAGGGTGGTTTTGCGAACCACCCATGCCCCAAATTCCTACAATTTGTACATCCTGATTACCATGGGCAGATTGGAGAGCATTCACCTTAAAGTCTTCCACTATTTCTTCCAAACCGACTGAATGTTTTGCAACCACTAATGGCACATTATTATTTAATTCTTTTAAAACACAATTCACAATATTCTTCAGCAGCCTCATCTCATCCCTGAACAGGTAAAAATATTGAAAAATCAGAATACTATCAGGTGCTAATGCCAAAATAAAAAATATAGATGAGAGAAAGATAAATATTTTTTTGAAGATAGAGAGGCCAAACGTGTGATACTTACTCATTAGTTTTAATGATTTGGCCATTGTAAAATGAGACGTGGTGGAGTGCGCTCTTCCACTTCTGAAGCTGTTGTAGGCTGTATCTACCCTTCTGCTCATGCTTCTTGAAGGCATCAACATACATTCCTTCCTTTCCCTTGATCTATATATCTGAGATCAGTAGGCTCTACATGGTAGAAAATAGGAATAAAGGAGAGCATAGAGAGAGGTAGCTAAGGTGTGTTTGACGTCTGGTCCACGATGATTGATGAATACATCGTAGGACGGTTTTTGAATGCGTTTTGAGGCAGAAGTCGATGCAGATGGAGCGATTGCATCAAAAGCGCCCTTACTCCCACTGTCAGAAATAGAAGCCTTTGAGTAGGTTCCCACTCTGGTCGACCAGCAGCAATAGAAGTAGAAGTAGATGGCCTTGAATCGGATTGACCAAAGCGCCATGGAACAAAGGAAGAAAGCCAGTCAAAGCAGGATGAACCCAGACTTGGCGATGTTGATATTACAGAAGTGTTTGTGGATTCCCTCTCTGACCGACCAGCAACGATAGAAGTAGACGCCATGGAAGGTGAAGAGCTAAGTAATTGTGAAAAAGGAGTTTGCAGTTAGCGAAGATAAGAAATGATCAAAGCAGGAGACCAAAAGAAAGCTAAGTAATTGTTGTGGTTGGTGACAAGCTTTGTCTTGGTAAGAGAAGAGGGCGTCGGTGATCGGAGACCCAAAAAAAACAGTGTCCAAAAGCGTACAGTGATTTGCAGAAGAAAAGTAGAAAAATGTGAGAGGTGGAGCCACCTTGTGCCAAAAAAGCCAGAAAAATAAGGCGTAGCTTGGAAAAAAGGCAGAAAAATGTTGCGCAATAATTTGGATTGAATGGTTCGAACATTTTTTAAATATTTCACTATTTTCTCCTTAGTGGTAAGAGAAGGGGGCGTCGGTGATCAGAAACCAAAAAAACAAACAAACAAAAAACCAAAAGCCTACAGTGATTTGCAGAAGAAAAGCAGAAAAATCTGAGAGGTGGAGCCACCTTGTACCAAAAAATCAGAATAATGTGAGAGGTGGAGTCCGGGCCTGGAATTTGATGGTCTATTTGATCGTTTTTTGCATTTTAGACCGTTTATTACAACTTTAAAATTTATTAGACCGAATAAGTTGACTTGCTATTTTTTTATGTAACCGTATCTATGACACTTCAAATTATTATTAAACCGTAAAAATTTATTATATATATAATGTTTATTATAAAAAAATAAATTAATTTAGAATCTTTTCAAATCTTTTCTAATTTTTAAAATATTTTAAGCAATAAATTTAAGATTTTAACATTTTTACGAATAGTTATCATTACTTTATATTAATATATATAATTTTTAATATTTATTTTAAAAATATATTAATCCTTAAGATCTTTTCAAAATAGAATATAATTAATTTTAACTTTTAGAATATTTTAACAAGATTTATTTTTAATATGAATTTAGAAACTTGTTAATTGTAGAGTAAATTTAAGATTTTTAGATTTATTACTAATTATCAATGTTTTCTAATTTTACATTATTTTATTAATATATATAAGATATTCATATGACTAATAAAATAACAAGAATTTTCATTCTTTTTTACAAGTGATTAGTGAGCTTTCAATTTTCTTAGATTTAACTTTCTTTTGTTTGTAGATTTAAATTTCTTTCATTTGAAGATTTATTATTTTATGTTCATGATTTGCTATAACCTGTTTTAGATGTTGCATGCTTGTGAATTACAGGAAGAATTGCTTGTACATTTAAATTTGTTTCATTTGTAGATTTATTATTTTATGTTCATGATTCGCTATAACCTCTTTTAGATGTTGCATGCTTGTAAATTACAGGAAGAATAATAGCAAAGGAAAAGACTGATTGTAGATGGGATGTCTTACAACACGTTTTTCCTTCATTGCCATTAGGTGTATAGTGATTTTTCGAACATTATTTCATGGCTTTACTCTTGCCATTTGCAGTCACATAAAAATTTCTAAAACCTTTTTTAATAATCCATTCTATGCATAATTTGTTATTCTTGCCTTCCACGATAAGTTGCAATTGTCAATCCATGTATTATTTTTAATTTTTGCATCTCAATTTTTTTTTTAGAAAAATAGTTTCTTTCCTTAGAAGTTATGTTTTTGTGTTTCAATATAAGAAAATTATATATTGAAATTTTGTACTAGATTATAATATTTTTTCTTGTTTATTGGTATTTTTAATAATTGTGATTCTTATAAAAAAATACTTAATTAATTTATATGATACATAATAATATATTTTTAAAAATAACTAAATTACTTGCATCACATTAAAAATAGATTTTTTTTTTTTTCATATTAATATGTATGATTAGTAAAAATCACTAAAAATATTTTAATACAGAAGATTTTTTATAGAAAAATCATAAATTAATTTTTTTTTGATAATTTCTATTTTTCACAAAACATCAAATGAAAGACATTTAAATGATCAAACCGTCACAAAAAAATATTTGACAAGTAAAGGTGGCCGTCAAATTCCAGGCCTAGCCTGCCATGATAGATTTTTATAGTGGAATATGATTTGTTTTTTTTGCTTGTCTTTGGTAAAAGAGAAAGAGAAACGGCCAAACACATACGAAACCGCGTGAAATGACCAAACAATAAGTTGCAGACATGATGGGCTATGGACGGCGCACATTTCTTTCCCTTTCTTTTCTTTCACTTTCACTTTCACTTTCACTTTAACGATGATAATGAAATGTTATCTAATTTCCTGCAGACAATATGAAAATGAAACACTGTGTGCAACGTCAACGTCGAATATAATACTTCTTCTCTAATAATGGCTAGCATGTGCCAGTGGAGTCTTTTAAAAAAGGCAAGTAGGGGATTTTAACAAAAGCAAAGATGATAAAAGACAAGGAATCTTATTCAAAATGTCTTTCAGTATTGAATACATCTTCATGCATATTATTTTTATTTTTATATTAATAGATAATGCTAATCTTAATCAAGTATACGAAGAAATAAAATATTTATAATATTATTTTTATCAATTAAAATTCTGGGTTAATCAGTTCATAAAAGATTCCATTCACTTCAATAATTAGTAGTAATTTTATATTTGTAATATTATTTTAGTGATAAAAATTTGTTAATTAATTAGCTAAGTGTAAGGGTAGTTGGAAGCCCATATTGTAATTTAGACCTGTATCTACTGTTAATTTAGTAATAATTGATATAAAGAAGTGGGTTGTTTTGACTAAGTTAAAGTCAATAATACATTCTATCTAGATAAGTCCAAGTTTGATTATATCTAGAATAATTGTAAAAAATTGGAGAGTTTAAATTGATACTATTAGTTCTCTACTATAAAAAATATGAATCCAAACACCCTTAAATAGATATTATACATGGATAGGTGTGTCTTTTACTAGACAATTCACATTTCATCACTCCACACAACACTTTGGTACCATAAAATATCTACACAACACCCCTAGTCTTCACAACAACTAATGTCATAAAATTTCATCACAACTTGCATTTATGTAAACTCATTCATCCCTCACAACAATAACACACATTCACATTGATGATTCTAGATGAAGATTTGTAGAGTGGATTTCAATAGTGTAGTCCAAATGCCAAATACTCATGCAAGAATCCTTCCATACTCCAATCCTCCATAAGATCTTTCAACTACTCTGATATCATTTAAAAGATTGAAGAGCTTAAATTAGCATTATCAGTTCTCTACTATAGAATATATGAGTCCAAAGACCCTTAAATAGATACTATACATGGATAGGTATGTCTCTAACATGAGACATGACTCTTTATGATTAAATATAGTTTATATTTTAACAATAATTTGTTTAAAAATCACTTTGAAGAAACACATACAAGAAAGCATGTGGAAGATAAAAGAGTTGTATAAAGACATTTAATTCATAAGATTTGAACACATCATTATACAAAGTATTTTTTAAAAGTGAAAAAAAATGAAAGGAAAGATATTGTTAGTATCTCTTCACTTTTGAATAGTTATAATTTTATTTTTATTTTTATTTGTTAATTAGATGTTTTGTGTATGTGTAAAACTATATGTGTGAGGTTTAAGTCTCATTCAATTATATTTATATACAATAATTCATTTATTTTAAAGAATAAATAAATGATTTTTAATTAGATTTTAATTTTAATTTTATTATTTTTGGTTATTTGTTAATAATAATAATATTTTTAGTTTATATTTTAATGAATAAAAAATAAATAAAGAGTCAAAAATAAAAAAATAAAGGTCTAATAGAGGATCTATTTTTGTTGATTGAGTTGGTCATCTATTTGATGAACCTCCATGACATTAAAAATAGATTTAATTGAATTAAAAAGTAAAGGGCCTATGATTGGAGCATTCCATAAATATGAAAATGAACTTGAGGAATATTGGGTAGATTATTTAGATGGACATGAGGTAAGGATCAAGCTTTTTGGTACGACTTTCATTTCAAACATAAACTTGAAAATCAAAAAAATCCACAAGGACCTCAAGGAAGATGAGAAGATCATCGACAAATCATACAACAAAGATAAGTTGTTCAACCAACCTATCATAGGATTAGTTATTCTACACAAGAAGATACCTCCAACAAATTTAGAACTTAAGAGGTGATCTAGAGATAAAAGAAATTACTTAAAAAAATATATGCCATAGATAGTATAGGTTCTCCCAAGGAAACTACATAGAAAGGAGGAACATTCGAGGATTAGTGAGAGTCCTAAAAGAGATTTAAAGGAAAAGATCTAGAGAAAGAAGGTGGTTAGAAAAAGGTACATGACACTAGATCCTCCAAGAAAAAAAAGACAAAACTTTATCTTAGGAGACAATTTAGGCAAAGAAGGAAGAATCTAAAGGAGAGATGCCTCTTCCAAGGATGAAATCCTATGGAGGAAAATAGAAACAAAAGAAGAATCAACTCAAATCCTATATTCTTCTCCTCCTTCTAGCACTCCCCACATTACAACCACTTCAACCCTATAGATGAAACTAAAAAGTCAAAGATCTAATAAAGCCCAGTGGTAAGATCATTCTCACCTCAACCATAATAGATATATTCACCCCAAAGAAATATTTTAACATCTACTACAACTAAGGAAGAGAAAGAATATGAGAAATAAAAAGAGAGGAGAAAGAAGTGGAGGTCCAATTTTGATCATTTAATAAAGAGTCTCCTTCCTCAAAAGGGACTCCAACCTAGACTAAGATCTCTTCACCCACTTCTTCTCTTGAATCCATCTCTATTAAGTAACCTTTTTCTCCATATAATAGTCCTATAAGAGGTCCAACTTCCCCTCCAATTCTTAATCCTCCAAGAGTACCTACTCCTCCCCAATCGCCTAGCCAGGAAGATGATAGAATACAAAGTTTAAGATTGCAAGTGTGGTTAAAAGTAATTATTGGGAAAAGACATAGGAGATATAGATATATGATAGAGGACTTTCTCAAGACAATGGAAATTTTCAAGGCCCAACTTATGGACCACCTATTTAAGCTCAATGCAATGAATTAGTAACAAATACAAACCTAAAACTCAAATAAAAACTCATGCTCAAGATAGAAAAATAATAAAGATAATAAAAATGCAAGATATTATATAATCAAATCAATATTTATACTTGCATTATGATATTTGTATGTGTTCCAATTGATTTAGTGTGGATTCTCTTTGCTATAATGCCACTATATTGATAGTATAAGGGTACAATGTGAGTGATTTGGTAGTAAAAAAGGCATCATATGGACAACATGTAGACAAGAGATATCAAATGTTGGTGGATAGCATCCATCAAGTAGATTTCTATAGAGGAAAATGGAGTTTTGAGATCTAGAAAGATGGAATTGAGGGCTAAGATACATTTGCATGGAGAGAATTCATAGCCTTGTGATAAGTATCACAAAGAGAGAAGAAGATTCTTGTTCAATGGATATAATTTGACCAATTCACAAGATTGAAGGAGATTCAAGCAAGTAATGTGAGATGGAAGGGAATTAATTCTCACACATGTGTGAGGAACGAGTGGAATGAGTTATTATTAGATCACACCTGTGGGAGCATGGAGTGTTTTAAACGCATAGAAGAACAATTAAAATCTTGATCCATGTAAATGGTATTAGATGGATAAGAGTAAAGGACATTATTTTTTCCACATATGATCCATTAAAAATGAGAGGAAATTTTAATGAAGGTTTAACAAGATTAATCAATTGGCTAGTCATAAATTAATTAATTAATTAACATTAGGGAATGAAGGGGAAGATTAATTGATTAATTGGTGAAGAAGGGCCAGTTGTAGGAATAAATACTTAAATAATGTTTTATTTAATTATCAATATGAAGAAATTAGAAGTGAATTTATGGTGTCTACATTATCTCCCTCTTTGTAATAAAATATCTTGACTAAAAGAACCAACATTTTATCAAAGAAGAATGAAAAGTGAAGACAAATTAAAGCTTCAATGATAGGTTTCCCTTGTCACTTAGAAGAAAAGGGATGATAAAGGAGGTGATTCCCCCTTATGATAGTCATTAGGGAGGAATATGACCCAAGGGATCTCTTTAAAAGGTAAGGGTGATGCGGACAACTGAGGAGGCAATATTCCATGTTGGATTAAAATCACTTAGATCATCAACTTAGGGGATGCACATTACATAAATGATAGATGATGGATGAGTACATTAGACATGTTGATTGATGTTAGATTAGTTGATGCTAGATTACATATAGATACACATATTTGATGATGATTTCTCTTGATGACTGGATTATAAATTCATTATGGAACATGATGTATGGATAAAAGATATATGAAATGAATGAATTAGAAGGGTAAATTATATTTTCTATAATCAAAATAATATTGTAAAGAGAAACATTTTTTTTTTAAGCAATGGTAGTATGCACCAAGCTATAATGGATCATGATTATGGTGCACCATGTGCATAAGGCTTGGTAGGAAGATACCAAAGTTAAAAATAATATATCGATCCAAGAGGAACATTAACATACCACACCATAATATAAGTGATTATGGTGACCATGATTTTGTGTTGTATGGAGTGTGTGGACTACAAGAAATGACTAAATGGAGGCATATTCTAATAAGAAAATGAACACGTGAAAAACACATAAATTTGTAACTAATGTGACATTTAAAGTTGAGATGGTGGATGGGAGGATTGGGATAGAGAGAAGGATTGGTATGTATGTGATGTATAGATTGGATGGGAGAATGGGGGAGGGAGGGGAGGATTGGGATAGATTAGAGAATGAGATTGAGTGAGATGTGCCAAACAAGGAGTAGATAAATGATGCATAACATATTTTTCCTTGGTTGGTTGAAGGTGGAAGGGGATGAAGATAAAATGGAAGGTCATGACATAGTTGGGGGAATATATCCATAAACTATTCCAAGTGAACCATCAACAAGGGAATTCTCCCAACCAAACATAAAAATTTAAAGAAAGGAGGATATGTAGTGATGAAAGGAGATGTAGTGAAGATGAAGGAGTATACAAATGGAAGGTAATAAAGGGAAAGGTGAATATGGATGGGGAATAATTGGGTGAGTAATTTGATAGAGGGTGGAGTATACTTGTGTAGGGGAGAAATGAGATGAGGGGAACATAAGGGAGTGTATGTGTGGAGTGAACATGAGTAAAAATACTAGGGTGAGGTGGATCAATGGAGAAAAGGGGATCCTAATATTCTGGTGAAGTGATGGATGATGAGGTGATGAGTGCTCATCGATAAGAGTGATCACCTAATAAATATGACACTTTTGTGCTAATTTTTCATCATGGTACTTACCAAAGGTGTAGAATAAGTGATTTTCATCATTGGATAAATTTATTTCTCTATACTAATTTTTTTATTTTTTATTTTTTTGGTTTTTTCATATTTATTTCTTTTTTGGTATTTTTAAGTTTTTGAAAGGATGGTTATAATTATCTTAGGAGTATAAGTTTTAATATGAACAATTTTCATGTGGTCATCTAGCTCATAGCCTTCAAGTGTCACCAAATTGTATGCTCGCGATCCAAACTTAGTAATGATGATTGAAACATAGAAAAAAGGGAGTGTGTAAAATGGGTAAATGGAGAATATACACACCTATCTTACCAATTTCATTAGGAAAAGAGATCTCCCAAACATAAAATTGACTTTCAACCTTTAGGTGAGTCAACCCTATTAGGAGATCTATTAATTTCCTTATGATGAAAAATGATAAATATGTCTCAAATGCACTTTGAGGAGATAAAAATACAATGATTAATGAACTCAATTATGCAATGTAAAACTTGAAATGTAGATCTAAAGGATAATACAAACATAAACCACAATCTTCCAATAGATCTGAGAAGGGTAAAATATTGTGCATCTATCACCAAAATTGGTTGTTGAGTGTCCTACTAGGACAGATTCGGTGTAGGGTGAATGGGTCTCTACACATGGATCCAAAATATGCTTTCACAACCTCTGATCCTAGATTTGAGCTCTTGAATCCACCAGATTCCACTATTAGAAAGTTGGAAATAAATTCTACAAATGAGTTTTTGTGGCTTGACAACTTTGACAACTTCACAAAATTTCTCTTTTGATCAATCTTCAATCCTTCTTCACCTATAAATTTACACATACAAAGAGAGGAAAAAATTGTTTATTTTTGGTGAATGGGGGTTTGCCTTAGTCAAAACCCGGTTTGGTAATTAAACCTTGATAATGCCATCATGATGAAATGGATATGATTTGATGAATGAACAATGTTATGCCACAACTCACCAAACCCTCAATGACTTCCTTTAGAGCACTGAAGTCCAACACATCACTCCAAGGATTATATCTTACATGAAATGGCTTGATTGGATGATTTATTTGATACTTGATTTGATGCTTAAATGCTTGAAACCTACATCACAATGTTAGCTTCAAAAACATGCATGAACTTTGACATGATGATATGATCTTTTTTGTTGTTATATATGACTGATAAATCTTTTATTCAATGCTCTTGACAATAATATTTTCTCTTAGGATTGGTCTCTTGAATTCTTAGATTGCTTAGGATTTGAATTTGGTAAAATAACCTTGTATTTATAGGTGTTTATCTAATTTCCTAAAAAATAGATTCCAAAAGCTGAGATTTGCATATGAAATTTGAATCATTAAAATACCACAAAAATCATATTAAAAATTGGGACATGGTACTTAAAGGGGACCCAAATCCAAGACAAAAAATTTCAAAGGCAATTAATTTAATGCTGGAGATTTTTTAATGTTAATTTCCCTTTCAGAAAATGGGAATAATAAGGCTTAGGAATGCATAATTTGGTCAAATAGAGGCTTAATTAAGTACAATTTAATTAAGGAACCCAAAAATAGTGTGCAAATGTAAAGGTGTACATTTTCCAACACTACATTTATCCCCACTTTAGTGAGAGGATGATCCCTACGCACAAAATCACACTAAAGTAGACAAATAAGTCAAGAGGGGTCCAAGTGCACAAATGTTAAAAATATAGGATGATGAAGATCAAGGAGGTGGCCAAGCCTCCAAGGTCAAGATCACATGGAAAACCAACATAATCACGAAGAGACACACACATATGCACGATATGAAACAACAAGACAAGATACAACATCATATAATGTCAAAATTAATGCTTGACCAAGTGAACTAGCAAGTTATGTTATGTCAATTCCATCAAACACACTCTCATGGAACCATAGGAAAGAAAGTTGTGCTATGAAAGGTGGACATGAAATACACACTCACAATTGTAGTCTGATATACACTTGCTGATCCTAAACAAGTGAGAAACAAATGAGGTCTAGTGCAATCTGATACACACTAGGTGTGTACCCACAAAGCTAGTGGTGATGGGAAATTCATGCCATGTCTACAGGCTCCCATATATCAACCATACCAAAAATTATACTCCTTAATAACTTTGATAAGGTGCCACACTAAAAGGCTTTCACAAGGCTAGTGAGTTGTGTTATGCTAGACACTCATGAAATAAAGGCACCACAAAAGCAACTTGTGTTATGTTGAGTGGCCAAGGATTTGGTTTAAGATAATAAAATAGTCAAAGGGGCTTTACTTAGTTCACGAAAGGTCTCAACTTAGGGAAAATCACATTCAATGTCACCAAGAGAGGACTAGTTGAGGGATAAAAGATTCACACCTTAGGGAATGCAAGACATAGCATTACCACTAAGAGGAATGTCATATACCAAGAAATTTTATGCTTTTGAAGGACATCAAACCCAATGTCACAACCAAGAAGACACATCACACAAAGTAAGAAGACCATAGTTTGAACAAAGTTGATTCAAGGAAAAAGCCAAGGTCAAATCAAGAAAAAAGTGAGATGTTGAATGCCCCCCACTTTAAATAAATTGCTAAACACCATGTTGTGATCAATTAATTTAAAGTATAAGAGTGATAAATTCCAATACATGAGAGATTTATTTTGAAAGCCCTATGTAAAACATATGTTTCCAAGATAGAGTTACATCATGGAAGGAGGATGCCCCCCCATATGCAATCCTAATATTGTTGGACTAACTGCCAACATCTCCCTTTAGGTTCACGACATGGTTTAACTACCTCTCGTGGATCTTAATTGACACTTGTATCGGGAACTGATAGGTCGATCTTTTGGTACAACGACAAGGCCAACAATTGGTATCAGATTCGGTCATGGGTTCGAACCCCTCGGGTGACGCTGAGGGGGTATTGTTGGACTAACCGCCAGCATCCCCCTTCGGGTTCGTGACATGGTTTAACCACCTCCCATGGATCTTAACTGACACTTGTATTGGGCATTGATAGGTCGATCTTTTGGTGCAACAACAAAGCCAACAAAGATAACACATAAGGGATCCATAGATTTAGAATCATTGTATGTCTTTTCTATAGTGATATAATTGAGCTTGGAAGCGTCATCATTCCCCAAATAACTCATGGAACAATGAGCACAAAGAAGGAATGACACATAGAGAGTGAAAACAAAGGAGAAAATTTTGGATCAACATGGAAGATAGTTACATGTCTCAATACCTTGTGTCATCCCCAAAAGGAAAACATGAGACAAGTGAAAAGATAACGGTTACGTTAGATAGAAGAATTTAGATACAAATAGAAGAATTCCATGATAGATTCACTTCCTTTGTGTCCTTGCACTAATGGAGTGACAAGGTTCATCCAAAGTAGGCTCACAAACATAAAGATATGCCAAGCAACATGGTACATGAGATCACATTACACACATGCAATCCTATAAAGGATGTGGAAATAACACAAAGAGAATCCTAGTATGACATATGCAATTCAACCTGAAGTAGGTCATCCACATCCCAATCTTTTTCATCATATGCAAAAGGAAAATAACTAACCAAAGGGGAAATAATGAGTGTTGTACTAGGAAAATCACCAGGTTCAAAATGTGGTGATGCACTCTTTTTAGAAGGATCATCATGGTTGTTGTCATCTAAGCTCATGGAAGAGGAAAACACTAGATTTAGCTCATTATGCACTTCCTCATCAATCTTAACAATCTCATCATCATCATCATCCAAGTTAATCATAATAGGAGGCCTAATGATAATGTCCATAGAGGTTTCATGTTGTTATTGCGAAGGTGGAGAATCATCATGCTTTTTTTGAGTTATATTTTGATCTCGGTTTGCTTATTTGTTCTCTTCTTTTAACTTACAAGAAATAGCACAATGTCTATGCCTATACTCTATCATTTTAGTTTCTTTTTACATGTTTTTCAAGTTGTAATTGTGTAGGAGTGGTTTTATCAACAACTAGTTTCTTTTCTTCCTACAAGGGATGAACGAAAGGAACCATGGAAGGTTGGTCAACCAATTTATATTTAGCTTTATAAACTTGTTTGATCTTGGGAGGAATAATAGGACTTATATGGTTATCTCTTGGTCTCTTATAGAAAATGGGTAGGGGAATCATGGTTGAATTGTCTTGGTTACTTGGAAGGGATTTTGGTTCAATTATGGTTTCATCAATGATAGGAGGCTCGATCATGGGTTGAGGTATGTTGCTAAGAGATAATTCTACCATGTGCTTTGCCTTGAACTTTTGGTAAGATTTGAAAAATAAGTCCTCACGAGGCTTAATAGGTTCCATAGGTTTAGGCCAAAATAAAACCAATGAGAAATTCCCACAAGAAGACATGGGATTATAGCCACTATGATACACAGTAAATATGTCATTACCAAATGGAAATTTTCAGCATTTATGCACTATCGATGGGATGAAATCCATGGAGCATAGCCATGGATAACCTAGATTCACATGGAATTGGTCTGATGATAGGATGAAGGGGAATGAGAGATCTTATTGCTTTGTTCCAACCTTTAATGGGAAAGTGATCAAACCTATCGTAGGGAAAGAAAAACCATTATGTGTTTTAATCTATTCTTTTGGTTGTTCATATGAGTCTTCATAGAGTTCATGCACAAACACTTATTCCTCGGTGATCATATTCTCTACACACATGAGATCAATTAATATCCCATTAGTAAGCTTGTCTTTGATTATTCCAACTATGTAAAGATGACCATCGGGTGCATATTTAACTATGTTATTTTGTGAGAAAGCAATGTTCATATACAATTTGGTTTGGCCCTTACTAGGTTGAATGCCAATGAATCCAATCATAACATCTATATCCTATTCATTATCACTCTTAGTATCATCAATTGTATTGTATATGTTGTCAACATTCATCACATCATTCTTGGTGTCATTAGCTTTAACAAATGAGATATTATGATTTGGCATTGGATTGGTAATGATTTACAAATTTTGGTTGGGTGGGGAAACAAACTTATTTCCTTAATCATTAACACCACCAATCTAGATGTGATCAAAATCAATGAGATCTTGCACAATATTTTTAAGACACATACATCCTTCTCTACGTGTCCATTTTTTCAATGATAAGGGAAAAAATCATTTGGATTATAGTTTGGAGGCAAAAGCTTAGTAGGATCAATGGTTCCAATAGGAGGTAAGGTAATGAGGTTCTTACCCAAGAGTTGCAACTTGATGGAGTCAAGGTGTTGGTGTAATTAAATGTTTTGTACCTTGTCCTAGGTCATAATTACACCTTAGTTAAGTTTACTTAGGGACCACATAGGAGTTGTTGGAGAATTTCCACCTTTGGTGGACTTATCTTCTTATTACTTTATCACCTCCACCTTTCATGGACATATCATGTGATTAGGGTTCCACCCAGATCCACTATTTGTGGTGGTTATCACATTATCACCTTTCCACTTTAGGTGGAGTGATAGCTTTTCATTGTTGTCTCATGTCATAAGATTACGACACTTGTCATAATCTTATGCACTCCTATGTTCTCACCTTGGCTATTTAACCAAGGGGTCTCTCATTGTAAAATCATTCATTCCATTATCATTGACATTGAATATAGTTTATTCTTGTCATATTATTTTCTCTCTTTTTTGTGCTTTCCATTTGGTCCATAGATCTTGGCATCCATAGCCAATTCTAACACAAGGCTATCAGGTAACATGGTCAATTGTCTATTTCTTTCTCTAAATTGATATTTATTTGTTGTTTTCATAGCAGCCGCTTGGGATTCAACATGTTGAGTCATTTGAGGTGGATTTATTTGCAAAAATCCTTTATTTTGTTTTTTGAATGGTTGAAAATTGTTGAGGTATAGATTCAAAAATTTTAGGATGATTGGAGGAATTTTTTTCTTCACGATGACTAAACAAATTTTGACAATCACAGAGAGTCGTGCACAAGTGAGTGAAGGAGAGAAATTTCATCATCGGGAAATCTTATCTTGAATATTGGTTTGCAAGTTTCCAATGAACATTCTTTCAATATCAACATCATGAATCTTAATTTTGATTTGTGAATAAATTAATTGATAATGTGCTATGAAATTGATGATCCTTTCATATTTTTTTTGTTTATATTGCATTAAATCAGGTAAGGCCATCTTGGGACCAATGTGCACTTGGAAATGGTTAAGGAATGCATCAACAAGTTCATTGAATGAATGAATTGAATTATTCGGTAAGGGGAAAACCATTCCAAGAAAAATCTTAGCCAAGAGTTTGTCTTCAAAAATGAATTCACTAAATAAGGTTGTATATGCTGAAACATGGTTGCTAGGACCTCATTTACCACCATATTTTTCAAATCTAGGAATCTTCATGCCTTGTGGCATTTTTTTCCCTTAATATCTCCAATGATAATGGGTTTTGTTTGATATATTGTGAAGGTAGGCCATTTTGATTTTGGTTATATACATGGAAATTTCTTTGTTGGAGGGATGAAATATTTTACAAGAGTTGGTTGAGGATGGAATCATTAGTTGTGGTTTGAGATAGAGGTGAATAAGGTGGAGGTGTATATGTGTTGGGAGGATAAGTGAATTGCAAGTTTATGAGAGGTGATGGATTAGCAGATATGAGGTTTGAATTCACAAAGGTAAAAGGATTCTCAGTTGAAATACCTAAAGTTATATTATTGTTGCTAGTGGCTTGAAAAATTTGACAACATTGCAAAATTGCTCTTTTGGTCAATATTCAATCCTTCAACTACAAATTTGCACATACAAAGAGGGAAAATTGTTTTTTTTTGGTGAAGAGGGGTTTGGATTAGTCAAACCCCAATTTGGTAATTAAACCTTGATGATGAAATGGATAGA
Source organism: Sequoiadendron giganteum (assembly GCA_007115665.2). Taxonomy (NCBI): domain Eukaryota; kingdom Viridiplantae; phylum Streptophyta; class Pinopsida; order Cupressales; family Cupressaceae; genus Sequoiadendron; species Sequoiadendron giganteum. The sequence goes on along the minus strand of CM021104.1, from coordinate 114,594,782 downwards.
ATTTGATGAATGAACAATGCTATGTCACAACTCACCAAACCCTCAATGACTGCCCTTAGAGGTATGAACTCCAACACATAACTCCAAGGATTATATCTTGCATGAAATGGCTTGATTGGATTCTTGATTTGATACTTGATTTGATGCTTGAGTGCTTGAAACCTACATCACAATGTTAGCTCCAAAAACATGCATGAACTTTGACATGATGATATGATATTGATTGTTATCGTAGATGACTGATAAATCTACTCTTCAATGCTCTCGATAATAATATTTTCTCTTAGGATTGATCTCTTGAGGTATTATATTGCTTAGGATTTGAATTTGATAAAATAACCTTATATTTATAGGTGTTTATCTAATTTCCCAAAACATAGACTCCAAAAGTTGATATTTGCATATGAATTTTGAATCATTAAAATACTACCAAAATCATATTAATAATTATTACCTCACTTAAAGAGGACCCATTCGCCCTTGGGTGAATGGGTCTTGGGACCTAGATCTAGGACACATACTTTCCAAGGAAATTAATTTAATGTTGGCAATTATTTATTGTCAGTTTCCCTTTTAGAAAATAGGAATAATAAGGCTTAGGAATACATAATTTGATCAATTAGAGGCTTAACTAAGTCCAAATTAATTAAGGGACCCAAATATAGTGTTAAAATGTAAAGGTGTATATTTTTCAACACTATAATGACATAGGGACCTAACCAATTTGGTTCAAAATTGATTTTCCTCTATGTTGGTGAGTATTCTTCTAATTTTCCATGAAAACAAGGTCTCCAACCTCAAATTATCTAGTGTACAGATGCACTTATTGTAGCTATGACAACCATTTTTGGTATGCTCTGAAGTAGTTGAGAGAACGAAGTTGATGTTCATCAAGGAGTTTAATCTTTTTAACCATGTCATTTTATGTTATTTTTATAAGATATGGTTGCATAAGAATATAAATAAATATAGAAACTTGATGTTAATTGGCAATCTTTATTTGACACCATAAATAAGTGAATATGGTGTAGTGTCTATGGGGGTATAGATTTTGGTGTGGTAGGCCTAAAGGGCTTTAGATAAATGTATTATTCACATATAATATCATTAACAATTTTCTTAAGGAGTTTTATGATGGTTTTATTGGATGTCTTGGCTTGGTTGTTTCTTTGGGGATAATATGGGGCAGACCAATTATCCTTGATATAGAATTTCTCACATAGGCATCACATTTTGTTGCAAATATGGTTGTTGTTGCAGCAAAAGATCGACCTGTTAATTCCTGATACAACCACCAGAGTTAGTGAATCCATGGGAGGTGGTTAAGCCATGTCATGAACCTGAGCGTTGCACTGGAAAACACAAGGATACCAAGGGCACACATCTTGCAACAATCCCCATTCCAGCATAAGCGGGGGGTTCAAACTCATGACCCAGACTCTGATACCAATTGTTGGCCCCATGATTGTTGTTGCACCAAAAGGTTGACCTATTATTGCTCGATACAACCATCATAGTTAATGAAACCATGGGAGGTGATTAAGCCATGTCATGAACCCGAGCATTGCACTAGACAACACAAGGAGACTAAGGGCACACACCTTGCAACAATTTTGTAGTTTTTAAAGGATTTTCCATTATTAGTAATGATGGTGGTGTTAAGAAATAATGCATAATACCCACAATCTTAATGCATTTCCTACATAACCCCATGAGAGAAAAGCATGCATGCAAGTAGCCATAATGCATATATCAAATAGACAAGCCACAAGATAACATAATATATACCCTAGGAAAACCCTAAAGAGAGAAATCCAACCTCCAAAAGCATCCATAATTTGGATCTATTATTCAGAAAATAAATAATACATGCACTTACAAGAGTTTCCATGAATACTTTTGAACCATAAAGTCTCTCCAATACATCCTCCATGTGTCTAAGCATGAATCCACACATCTCATGTCATTATTCACATATGCACTCCTAAAAAAAGTTCAATAATGACAACTCACTCACCAACCAACCTTAACCACTAAACATGTGCTTGCTTTTACAGATTCAAGCTCACACAAATACAACCAAGTGGTAAGATAAAACCATGTACCACAAAAACATGTGAATACAAAACCACTAATCCCTAATTTGATATTGGTTACTAAGTTTTTAATTTATTAAATATTTACCCAATATTAAATTATTATCTCACGTCTCTCACACATTAAATAATAATAACCTAATGTTACAATACAACATAAAGTGGTCTCCAAATAATTAACTAGTGTGATTAACCACACCTCCTAGGTGCATCACAACCAAATGATTATTTAATTACAAGATTATAATATAAAATTTTATGCGATGGTGTACAAAACCATATCTTAACATTCTCTCACTTATTGTATGCATTGAATATTGTATCGATCAATGAAATAAATCATTATAGCCATACATGTACAACCACATGAATCTCCAACATGCTCTAGTGCTCCATCAAGATACCTCAAATAAAGCCAAAGTGACCACCACATCAAGCAACAAATTCTCTCATCCTTCAACGTGCCACTTATAGAAGAAAAAGGAACATGCCAAGGTGAAGATGCACCAATCCAAGAACACAATCATCAAATCCAAGTGATAATAAAGGCTCCAAACAAGGTGTTTTCAAAGGTGAAAATCCCACATGATCATAAATAGCATCCACAACACATGCTAATACATCTAACCATCCATACCTCCTAGGTATAAAAATCATCAGTAAACTGATGCCAACAACATATGCAACCCATAAATTATAATCAAGCTCCCTATATCAAACTTGTCAGTGAAGAACATACATATCCATGAACTCCCACTAAATGAGTAATGTCAAAGCATATCAAGTCTACCAATCAACACTATATCAAGGTGTGTTAAATGATCAACAATGAAGTACCAAGAATAATCACAATGATCCTCACATGCAAACCAAATAGATGCATACTCTCTCACAACATGTTGCAACCATCCTCCCAAATCATATGAACATGAACCTCTAGGAAGGAACCATAAATAAAGAGAGAAAACATGTAAAACCCCAAAGAAGAAGGCTCAAAAACACCCAAAACAACATTCAATCTCTAAGATCAAATAACATATTGTAGACACATAAAATGTCCTTATAATAATTTAATTTCTTCTATTAATTAAATAGGTTCCATTATCTATTTAAAATTAATTCATTAATATTTTTTCCTCCTAAATCATTTGCATATCTAAACATTTATCCATTGCATTTAAATAATCTATTTGCATATTTCATTAATCCATTTCATAAATATTTATCATTTCATTAATCATCTTCATGTTCATAAATCATTTAAATCCATTGTATAATCATTAACTCATATTTATAATCATAAACCAATTTCATTAAAGCATTTACATAATCATTTATTGACATTTATAAGCTTCGCTTGCACAATCATTTTCATTAACTCTATTTGCATAATCATTTTGTTCATTATCATTTATCTATTCACTAATTTCATTCATGCATTTATGAAATATTCATAAAATTCTACATAACCATTTATCCCACATTCTTCCCGAAATCCGGATGTTTCCCACGAGGAAATCTATAAAAGCTTGCTTCCTCCCCACTTTTCAAACAACTCTAATCTCATTTTGATCAAATCCATTCTACATAGCCTCTTGTGCTATTTGCAGCAAAAATCTGAGAGCAAAGACAAGATCTTGTAGATAAGATAAAAATGGAGTAATTTTTCCTTTTGAATGCATGTGTTTGATTTCTTAGTAATTAATATTTCATTTATTGCATTTGTGTTCATTTGTAAATATTCCATTGATATGATGTTGAATACATGTTGATTCTCATTTGTGAATTCAAGGTTTTCATTTTCAGTATTATATAAATGATAAACCTGACGTGAATAAGTTTAAAGCTGCATGCTTATAGTTTTCTCATTTTTAATCAGTCTATAGCAGTATGTTTATTTCATAATTATTTTACATGGAGCTGCATGTTGATTATTCCTGGAGCATCTGACCACTAGCTTATGGGCTTTGAAAACCTTCATTAGTCAAATCCTTCATGAAATACAGATTTCAAAGTTCTTTTATTCGCTAATTCTAAATGGTTGCCTTTCTTTAGATTTAATGCTTCACCTTTGATCACTAACAAAGGAAGGAAATACACTTGGAAATCCATGAAATAAAATAATATAGAGGAAATTAAGAAGTGATTCGAGCTGAAGCTAAGAACGAGGGAGAAATAATGGTTGTATGCTTGCTTTTATACACATTGTTGTGCCCATAGTCTATCGTGTAAAGGGTTTTCTTTTTGTTGAATCTTAGAGCTCTCATGAGTACTTCACCATGTTGTAATAATCCCCTTTTCTGCTACTGTTAGCATACCTTAGCCCTCCAAAAGCTTACTCTTCCTCTCCCTTGATGTAAATCACATGTTGTGAAGCTCGTGGTAAATCCTTATGCTACTGCTTGCTTTTAATTTTGCTAACAGCTCGGTGCTCTATTCTTTTAGAGATCTAAAATGAATACTGAATTAATCATGCAATTACAACGTCCCATTCTGAATATATCATGCAGTCACGCCATTTTTAGAATAATCCATTTCAAGCGTATTCTGCAATCGTGGCTTCTTAGCCTAAAATCTGGTCATTTATCCTGCAATCATTCCATTCTGAAACTAATCCAACAACCACAACATTTTTTTCCATTTTAAACATATCTTGCAATCACCTCAATTTCTCCTGAAATCATGTTAAGTTATCCTGCAATCGCGTCATTTCATCTTGCAATCAACATATGAAGTTTCCTTTTGGTTTAGGTTTAATTTTAATTTAGAGGTAATTAAAAATTAGATTTAACTTAGTTTATAATTAATTTTAATTTAGAGGTGGTTTTAATTTAGATTTAACTTTTGATTTAGCTTTCAATTTCTAAATTAGATTTAGCTTTCAATTTCTAAATTAGATTTAGCTTTTAGCTTCTAAATTAGATTTGGCTTTTAACTTTTAATTTAGATTTAGCTTTTTAGCTTTAAGATTAGATTAAATTTTTAATTTAAACTTAATTTAGAATTTAGACTTAACTTAATTTAGATTAATCTAATTTAGATTAAATTTAGTTTGGTATTTAATTTAATTTAAGTTTAATTTAGTTTAAATTTAATATTAATTTAGATTAAATTTAGTTTAGATTTAATCTAGTTTAGATTAATTTTAATTTAGATTTAATCTAGCTTAGATTTGATTTGGTTAGCTTAATTTTAATTTAGTTTAATTAATTTAGATTAACTTTTGGGTTAGCTAGATTAATTTAGTTAAGTTTAGATTAATGTTATTTTCTTTCTAGTTTAATTTTTGATTTTGTGGCTAATCTTTGACTTTTTGCAGGTTTGCATGTTAGAGACTTGAAAAAACAAAAATAAAAAATAAAAAAATCTCGTTTGTCAAAGAATATTGATTTAAAACTACTAATCAATGTGTTGCAGGTTCGATTGCCAAATAATCTAATCTTGAAAATATTGTGTATTCTTTTTATAGATTAGATCACATTTGAATTTGTGGGTTTAAAATGAACTCAAGTGTCTGTCTCATCGTAAGCAAGGGTTAAAATTAACAAGTGTCTTTTGTGTATGGTGGTTTGCAAACTGTCATCGAGTACATATGCTCTCCTCTCACGTCATTTGGTGATCTTGAGGATCAAAATAATTTCCTTGGCATTCGTATGATCACACCCCATATTTGGATTTTGGATTTAAAAATGAACCCCATGCGAGTGTGAGGAAAAGGTGTTATGCATGCTCTCTCCTTGCGCTTCGTGCGATCTTGGATGATAAAAAACAACATCCTTGTCTTGCTTTTGTTGCCTTTAGAGGGGCCTTCCTCGAAAGAAGGAATGACTCCAACCAATTTTTTTCTCGAGCCAATATATAAATGGATAAGACTAAACTGTTAATTCCTCATGGTCTGTAGGTCTTATCCGTGCAGTGTCACTTGAAATAAGGTACCTACCATAAAACATATAAGATCCCCTAGTAGAGTGATTAAAGCCTTAAGTGGCTTGTTGGATGCTTGCGATGTGTCATGTCCCCGAGTATTCAATAAGAACCTTTGTTATAGTAGAAAAAATCTCTTTCACTTGCTAGCGTAGGAGCGGTCATTCTGAATTCACCCCATGTCTTCACTAAGCATGTGTAGAGTCATAAATGCCTCTTTGAGGAATTGAGACTTGGTGAGCCTGAGAAGTGAGTTTCATGGAGGGGAGCCAGTGCCACCAAGTCTCTAGTTATCCGCCTTGTCTAAGTGGTTGGAGGAATCTGAGTGGGGATCTAGTGAGTGGTATCTCTTGATAAGCTTAGGTTGTGCAAAGTGTTCGTCATCAAGATCAAACGCAAAAACATTTTATTTGTTGTGTCTTGCGTGTGTGTTTAAAACAAACCATCAACTAAATATGTCTAACTGTTATCTGTCATATTCATCTTTAGCCCATGAATGAGACCACGGAATTGAATATCTTGACTATCATTTGAAAGAGCTTGAAAAAAAACTAGAATCCCAAAATTTGAAGAAAGTAATGCAATCATCTCATAAGCCTTTATCCTCACCCAAAACTACATCATCTAAGTTCAATGTTCATGACTTTCTCCAAAGGCTAAATGAGAAACCAAAATCTAAGTCCTCAAACACAAATAATGTTGCGCAATCCTACCATCTCATGCATCTATCTTCATCCACCATAAGTCAAAATAAACCTCATGAGTCTTTCACCCAAGTTAACAAATCTATCCAACCATCCTCTCCTATCATACCATCTACATCCAATGATTCATGTCAATCTCTTAGTCCAAAGAATGCTAGCATAGACTCCCTTGCACATCAAGATCAAAGTATTCTTTCCACTCCATCCAATGATACCAAAAATCTCCATCCCCTCCAATCTCTGACCAAAATACGATCTCTCAAGAATCTCATGATGATCCCCTTCCATCTCAAGGGAAAAGTATCCTTCCAAGTCCTCATTCCACCTCATCTAATGAATCCATACCATCTCATGATTTCATTGCATCCCAAGAGTATGATAGTTCTTCATCATATCCAATGATGTCCTACCATTTGATGATCAAGATATGCTTTCCACAAAATCTCAAGATTCTAGGTTCCTCATCAAGATCAAAATATACCTCCATTCAAGGACACCCTTTCATTCTATGATGATGTTCATCCTTCTCATGATCAATATATGCTTTTCATACCACTTCATGATGATTCCATACCTAATAAAGAGAAATCTAATCCATCTCCTACACCTCGTGATCCTTTTCCAAGTCAAGATCAAAGTACCCCATCATACCCATGTCAAGATCCTATCACCCATCCTAATTCCCCTCATGGTCACAATCATCCACAAGAGTATATCACCCCTATTCAAGATATCCATGAGCCCCTTACCTATCAAATGGGTTCCCTCAATTTTATCCAAAGGTGGTTTAATCCAAGATCTTGTTATTCCTTCCATATCACGTCCAACTCATGATGGACTTGCATCTTGTTTCATAAATAATACATATCCTATTGGCAAATGAATGTGTCAAAGTATTAACTACAAAGGTAAAGGACTAGGCCTTCATGAACAAGGTATCTTGTAACCCCTTTATATCCAAGAAAATCCATATTATCATCGCCTTGGTTATACACCTCACGCACAAGTCATTGGTACCCATTGTAAGTCCAGATTCCATCAAAATAAACCTAAGTATCCTAGTCCATCAAACCTTCCATTTATCCTAGGTCTTTATCCTAGTCCATCAAACCTTCCATCTATCCTTGGACCTTATCATCCAAACCCTAGTTCATTAACCCTTCCATCCATATTGGGGCCCTACATCCCTCCATCTCCTATTCATCAAGAAAAACAAAGGCACACATCCTTGATACCCTCTCAAAATTCTACCTACATTAACCCATACATAATACCTCCATATCATTCATATCCATCCACCCATCCCATTTCTCTTGGAAGCAATTTGGGTGCCAAATGTCAAAAGCTTCCATATCAAAATCCACATATATCAAAGGATCAACATATCTCCTCGAAGAGACATGCAAAAATAAAAGAAAATATAACCCAAATTCAAAAGAAAAAAAATTAAAGGCCACAAAGGTCCACAAAGCAAAAATAAAAATTTCAAAGGCCACAAAGGCCCATAAATCAAAAAGAAAATTTTCAAAGGACACAAAGGTCCATAAAGAAAAAAGAAAAATCTCAAAGGCCACAAAGGCCCACAAAGAAAAAATCAAAGTCAGAAGCTATGTTGATTCCTAAAAGTCTCATAGAAGCAATAAAATCTAAATTGGCATCCAAACTTGCTAATCCAAAAGCTTCCTCCAATCTTCCATCTAAAAACTTGTCACCTTCCAAATCCATTTTTCCTCCATCACTCCACCACCCTTCAAGGTGTGTGCCAATTTTGATCTTGCCATCCTTTCCACATATCCATCAACAAGCCTTCCAACCTCCTATCCATTATCCAACATTAATCCCCCATTATCCCCCTTCAATCCAAACCTTTGTATAAGTCCTTAACTTCTTCCATCAAACCATTAATCTACCAACGTTTATGAGCCTAATCCTCATTGCCATAGTTTATTAGAGCACATATTCAACATATATTAGCCATGAAACTTGATGCTTGAGTCCTCCCTCCATCTTCCTATCATGCATGATTATATTCCCTATTCATTTATCCCTATCCCTATCTTATCTTCCATATTCCTCTTGCACTTTACACTTGGGTGCAAGTTTCATCCATCTTATTATTCATATTCATCATCCTCTTTACATTCATTCATCACAGTTCCACCTTTGATCTTGACAAGGCTAAGGATCTTCTTGAACATCATATATCTTATCCTATACACTTTATCCAAACCTTCCATACCATATCCTCCATCATGCATCTTATCCTATTCATTTTTATCCATATCTTCCATGCCATATCCTTCACCTTATCCATATTCCACCATCCTATCTAAATGCATCGTTTCTTCCCTTCCTTGGTCTTGATGAGGAATAGGGGAAAAGTATTTAGGTATTTGTGTCCATATCCTATCTATTTGATCTTGATCATCCTATTCATTAGCCTTATCCTTGTGGTCTTCCATTCTCTATCTCCCAACTTATCCAAATTCATGTCCCCTTTCCTTCCTTTGATCTCGATGAGACTAGGGGTATATACTTCAATGCACATTTTAGAAACAACACTCTTGACATGTCCATATTCTTTGGATCCCATACCATTTAATGGAATAGCCATTTCTAAATCCTTGTCTTGGGTTAAACATGTTATTCTCTTGCACGACACTCCTTGAATCTCCTATTGAGATACCTTCATCCATAACACTTGTCATTGCTAGACACCAGGGGAAACTCAATGCATCTTGCTTATGAACAAATTATCTCCAGTGTGGGTCATCATGTCCCTTTGTAACCTTGAATCTTATCGTGCAAATAATATTTGAGCCTAGTTGTAAAAAATTATCCAATCATCAATCTTATCGTACTTATAGGAATCAGTGATCCCAAGTACTTACCATCATCATTCCCTATGGAATCGATCATTCCTGGCATCCAATCAACCAACCATTATCATCTTTTGACAAAATATATGTTGCTTGTGTGACATGTTTTGTAGTGAATCTTTCCTTTTGATCTATCATTTATTCATGGTTACATTACCTCTACTATGGAAGATCTTATTCCTTCAATCAATCATCTATCACATTTCATTTCACTCCATCTTTAAAACTTCAAAAATCCCTAAAAATCATAAAATGTCCTAAAAAAATCCAAAAAAATTAAATATTCCAAAAATACAAAAAAAAATCAAATATTCAAAAAATCCAAAAAATCAAATGCTTTCTACCAAATACCTAAAATCAAAATCAAATGCTCTTAAAAATCCAAAAAATCAAATATTTTGAAAATCAAAAAATCAAAATTCCAAAATCCAAAAATCAATATTTTTGAAGAGCCAAAAATCAAAAATTCCAAAAATCCAAAAAAATCAAAATTCCAAAAATAAAAAAAATCAATATTTTGAAAATCCAAAAAAATCGAATAATGTCAAAAATCTCAAAACAATGACACTTTCAGATCACCACACAACTTTCAACTTCAACAAAATCAAAACACACCATGATTGACAATCAAGTAAACATTACAACATACCTATGAATTCCCCTTGCAAATCCAATCAAACACATAAACTATGACAAGAATTAGATCCATCTATGGAAGTATGATGTTTTGTTTGTTTGTTGATTTTTTGATTAATTTATGATTTATCTTTGGTGGCATGTCTTTTAGCTTCTCGAGGATGTATTGGACTAGAAAGGCGAGGACGGGGCATGTTCACTTGTTTGTTGTCTATGGATTGTTTCTCATTCGTAGGAGGACTCATCTTAGGACATGGTTGTCTAAAATCATCAAGGACCTATGAGTCTACTATGGATGAGAGCGTTCTTGTCTGATAGTGTCTTTCATGCAATAAGTATTCAGGTCATCTAAGGTCCTTATACCTAGTTGCTTATACTTCATTGCTAAATAAAAAATGCAAACAATATTCAGGTCGTCTAGATGTTCATGTTATCTAGATGCTTATACTAATTTGCGACATAATAAGCTCTATGATGATAAAAACACTTTGTAAAGCATAAGAAGCTTCACAACCTCCATTTCCTTCATATCTCTTTTCCATCTATCATTTCTTCCATCATCCATTTCCTTCATCATTTCATTTTCTTCATGCTCCTTATTCAAAAGAGTAATTAATCGGTTTATCTAACTAATACCTATCTTTTAATCCAAATATCAAATCAATCAACTTTGTTTTTAGCATGGGACTCCAATGCTCCCAGATCACTCAATCTATTAATCAATCATTGTTTTGCACTAGCATCAATCTCAATTAGCTTAATCAGCTCATCAACTCAACTATACTGATCATTTCCATCAATTGTTCAGTTACGCCCATTAACTGTGCATTTTCATCAAATTTACATCTCTAGTTAATCACTCGCGCAATATCAATTATCAAATTTTATCCTCGTGATCTATTGAGAGATCAATCTTATCACATCTTGTTCGATCAATCTATCAAGGGGGCATATCATCCTTATCATCATCCTTACTAGGATACCCCTAGGGCATGTGTCAGTTAATCAATTCTTTTTCTTTGAAACAACACAACAGGTTGCATTATCTCAAAGAGGGGAAAAATGTAGACACATAAAAATGTCCTTATAATAATTTAATTTCTTCTATTAATTAAATAGGTTCCATTATCTATTTAATTAATTCATTAGTATATTATCCTCCTAACTCATTTGCATATCCAAACATTTATCCATTTACATATTTCATTAATCATCGGCATATTCATAAATCATTTAAATCCATTGCATAATCATTAACTCATATTTATAATCATAAACCAATTTCATTAAAGCATTTACATAATCATTTATTCACATTTATAAGCTTCACTTGCACAATCATTTTCATTAACTCTATTTGCATAATCATTTAGTTCATTATCATTTATCTATTCACTAATTTCATTCATGCATTTATGAAATATTCATAAACTTTCACATAACCATTTATCCCACATTCTTCTCGAAATCTAAATCTTTCCCATGAGGACATCTATAGAAGCCCGCTTCCTCCTCACTTTTCAAACAACAACTCCAATCTCATTTTGATCAAATCCATTCTACATAGCCTCTTGTGCTTTTTGCTGCAAAAATCTAAGAGCAAAGGCAAGATCTTGTAGATAGGATAACAATGGAGTGATTTTTCCTTTTGAATGCATGTGTTTGATTTCTTAGTAATTAGTATTTCATTTCTTTCATTTGTGTTCATTTGTAAATACTTCATTGATATGATGTTGAATACATGTTGATTTTCATTTGTGAATTCAAAGTTTTCATTTTCCACATCATACACATATGAATCATGTAAATGCCAACATGGATGTGATCCTCTCTAACCAAGAAGATCAAACTCAAAGTAACCATTCCCAAAATAGGAAATCAGCCCAATAACTATCTTCTAAACTCCTCATCAGTGAATGGTGTTCAATTATTTGTTATTATTGATTCATATATGTTACATTTGTTGTCTCCAGAGTGGTCTTTCCTAGTTTAAATCATTATATCAAGTGTATATCTGATTTATCAAGACACATTTGTTGCCTCTATGTGATTTATTTTGATTGATTTTTGCAAGAGAGAATTAAAATTCCTTTTAGGGTGATCCGACAATACTGGTTTACAATTTTTGGCCAAACTGGACACTGAAATAATTTTTTCTAATTAAATCTTCACTTTTGGGCATCTATAGTGGCTAAACCGTGAGGAATTTGAAGATGATGCAAACTAGTGATTTGTGACATTTTGACTGTAGACTCTAAATTTTTGGAATCATATTGCACTTCTTTTTCCATCTCCTTCGAAAACTAGTTTTTTTCAATAAACGACTTTTTTAAGGAGTGATGCTCACTGTATACAACATAACTTTTTTTCCATGAAGGATAAAATTCTATTTTTTTCAAATTTAGATTTGTAACTATGATATCTAGTGCTTCCAATTGGTATCATAGTGTTCTATTGAATATTTTTTCCTTAATCAAGTTTCAAATTCAAACCAATTACAATTCAGACATAGGTGGATCGTATACAATGTAACTATTTTTGTATGTATCGAAATTCAATTTTTTTTTGTTGGATCAAGGACTTCAATATCTGGTGCGCTCATATTTTTCAATTTTTTTTTTGATAGTCTACTATTTTTCCACATATGTAGAATAGAGAGCTTGATTTTCAGTGAAAAACCTATGTTTAATAAAACTAAAAAATAAATACATAATAAAACCATAAAATATTAAAATTATATTTACTGGATAACTCGTTCTGAGGACTACCATCATCTAGTTGGGTCTGTGAAGTCTCCTCCATTTTCATCCTCAACCTGAGCTTTGAAGGGAGAAATTATGGAGTTTTTTTGTGCCAGAGGGTGAAAAGGTGGGAAAAGGGGGGTTTGGGTGAACCAGGGGTTCGAGCGAACCCCCTTTCAAAAAAGGTTTTTTTTTTTTTTGCAAGAATGGTGGGACCTTGCATTTAATGGGTTCACTTGAACCAAGGTTTTGGTGAACCCTCTTTTGCTTCGCTCGAACCAATAAGTTCGTTCAAAACCCAAAAACCAATTTTTTTTGCATGGGGTTATTTTTTGCAACTTTTCCTTCCTCACTCGAATTGTAAACCACTTTTGTGGATTTACCCTTTAAGTGATTTCTTTTAATCGGTTTCTATCCAGAATTAAAGTCCTTTTAAATAAATCATCTTAACCGGTTTCCTTCAAGCAAGATTTAAAATCCTTTCAAGTAATCACAGTAACTTGGGAAGATATCATTGGGATTTGTAGAAAGATCTTGGTAATTGACAACCTTGCATGTTTATACAATATATAAACATATGAAAGTGTCAAATAATTTGAGTTAATCTAGAAGGGAGGACACATCTATCATACACATCTTGACACTGTTTCCCAAATTAGATAGAAAATATTGGTCATATTCATTATAAAATAATACTTCATAAATAACTTATTCACACATTCAAATTTCAAACATTAGGAGTAGGAATAACCATTAGTTTTGCATCTATTTCACATTTACATGCCAGTGTGGAATAGATAATCAAATTCAAAGAGTACACATAACCCCTAAATTTGCTTCATTATTAAGGTACACCTGCCTAGGTCTAGCAGAGCCAAGTGCAAAGAGTTCTAAACCATATTGGTTGACTCCATTGATTGACCAAAAAATTCTCAAACCTGACCATAGAGCCTAACATACTCTTAGGGTTTACAATCTGCAATTCTGGGAACCAACAAGATTATTTCACAAAATGCGTAGAAACAATTCCTCTGTGTTCCATGATTATTGATGTAATTTTACATTTCATATTGGAACACATTATTTCTCGCTTTGGTTTTCCTTTTATATTAGTTTCAGACAATGGTACACCATTTAAGAATAATGACACGAAGAAATTTTTAGAAATATTTCACATTCAACATCGTTTTTCAACACCTTATCACCCATAATCTAATGGTCAAGAAGAAGCAACTAATAAAACACTCGAGCAAATCTTGAAAAAAATAGTAAGCAAACATAACAAGGATTGGTACACTTAGTTATCTTATGTGTTGTGGGCCTATCACACAATTATTCAAACATCCATAGGAAATAAACCTTAACCTTGTTTATGACACCAATACAATAATGCCCTTATAATTAGAAATTCCTCCATTGTGAATTGCTCTTAAAGGACTTATTGACGATACCATTTATAAAGAGTAACGATTACAACAACTTGAAGTGCTTGATGAATAGCGCATCAATGCTCTCAAGCATCTTCAAGCTTATTCCAAAAGAATGTAGTGAAGTTAGAATGATAATTTCATTCCTCACTCATTTAACAAGGGTGATTTGGTGTTATATGAAAATCAACATAATGTTAATGTCACCCTTGTAAAAATAAAAATTTAGTTCAAATTGGTAAGACCCTTATTTTGTTGATTAAAGCTACAAGTTTGGAGCATATACATTAATAGAAATAGATGGTACACCTCTTAGAGAACCAATCACCACTACACATTTGCACATATATTACACTTAACATTCTTTTTGAATAGTATGTATATTAAAGCATTATGTTAGATTAAGTAGATAGTTGTCTATTTTATCTCACATTTCTTCATTCTTGACAAACATTCTTGGTGTGTCTTGAATTATGTAGAGTAATTGTTTATTATTTTGAATTATTACTTTCCTTTACATGTCATTCAAACTCATGTGTTTTGTGTTAAATTAGATCATTACATGCATTTAATTTTAATATTAGATCATAAGGGCATTTGGTTTAACACAATACACTTAATCAAAATTTAGTATCTAATGTAAACATAAGTGTTTAGGTTAGATCATATAAATTAGATCATGGAGATATTTATGAAATAATCTCACTAAGATTGATTAATAGATCACATTGACATCTAATACAAATAAGAACTCATAGAAATAAAAAAACACTCATATATATAACAATCATAAAATTTTATGCACAAGATCACCATGATAACAAAATGTGGCGTAATACAACACAACACGTATAGTGTGGTCTATGGCTACAAAAATCCTTAGAGCATGGTGGTAGTGCTCATTGAGAGACAATGGATCATGAGTGGCTCATGGAGCTCATTTGATCTCATAGGCCCCATACCTCATCTCTAGCCACCCCTCATCTATGAGTGTTGTGACACACTCTTAATCTATTTAGTCCCTATCAGTCTATACCCTAGTGAGGTCTTCCTAAACTCTAGTGAGATCCTCCTATAACCTATTAAGTTCCAACCACATGAAAGCCTATGACTTGCTCTGAGCTAGAACTCAAGTGTCTTAAAGCTCCTCATATGCGGTCTAAAGCTCCACAAGTGCAGATCTTGACTATTCATCTCTAGCTTTGGATAGATTAGTGATCCTTGTAGCCTCCTCATACGCTACCCTCCATCTAGCTAAAGGCTCAAATAGGTCAGCATGGCACCTAGCTCTAGGTGGTGGCCTATGCTCTGTTTGTATGGCTTGATGTGGGGGAATGGAGGGAGCCATCTCAATAGTGACTCAACAGAATAATTCTAGCCTCTCACATACACACTACAAGATGAAAACATAAATAATATTAGAACAAGATAAGTAAATGCAATAACCAAAAACACAAAAAAACTATAATAATACACCATCACCTAGATCACTATCTCAACAATCAGGATCTCGATGTGATATAATAGGTCCCTCATGAGTAGGAAGCATGGAAGGTGCAACACCATTACCCTCTCCACTCTCATGGGAAATTATGCATGTTGTAGCTATTGTCTGTGCTTGGGTGGATTAAGGGTGAGATGAAGATCTCTCCTCAAGGACATCTATAGCCTCCTCTGGCTCGTCAGGGTCACCTCTCATAGGTTGTAGATCCTCCTCCTCCTCCTCCTCCTCTATGTCCTCTACCCTATCATCATCATACAAGTCTCCATCCATGACTCCATCCTCTCTCATCCCTACGACCTAGAAGAGGTCCAACGTCGTCTGTAGGGTGATGGATAGGGAAGACACATGCAAGTCATGCTCTCATCCATAAGTGCTCATAGGTTATCATGTCACCTACTTCATCCAAATTTGATGCAAATGGCATATCCAAATCCTTGTCATTTGAATCACTAGAAATGACATCATCAATCATAGGACGTTGAATGTCTCTTGGCTCAGAGCCACTCTATATTACTCAAGCAAATAGATGGGTCATGGCCTAGTATATACTTGAACCTACACAAATTACCACATGATACGATCATAATAAAAAGAGCATAGCTATATAGTCATGTTGTCTAAGTAACAATCCATCTTGCTACATCTTGGTAAGCTATCATGCATGATCTGTCCATTGGGTAAAAGTACAAAGTTGTGTCACATTTTTGGCCAACTTATCAACATAAGTGAATTTTAGTATTTATAACTAAAAATCAATTTTGGTCAAACATATGATCTAGTAAGATTCTTTCTAGATAAGTTAAATACTTTCACAACTTTTTCAACTAAAATTGTTGGCTAAATGCATATGTAGCACCACTTTGAGGCCAATTTACTAAAAAAATGACATTATTTGAAAAATTTAATGTTTCAACAACTCCTATTCATATAAATACCATTTTTTTTAAATGTAAAAATACCCTTTTGTAGATCCATAAGTGTAGTTTTAAAATATTTATTTATTTTAATATTTCAATTATTATTTTTATTTTATTTTTATTTTTTACTAAAAGTAGGTTATCAGTGCAAAAATATTAGGTTGATTATCATGCCAAGAAAGATACTAAAACTTATTAAACAAATTAAAAAATAATATGATGCCCTAGATATAAGAATGAAGATTAAGATACAATAATTTTCTTTCTATTTTAGATAAACATTTAATATAAAAGTTGATGTCGACTGGAAATAGGTGTGTTTTAATTCACACACATTTAAATATTTATTTTAAAATATCTATTTATTAAAATTACAAAAAAAATATCCATGCCCTAAAGTTTCCAATTATCAATATACACAAAAAAATTGAAGGAAAAAAAAGAAAATTTACTATATAAAGCTTGACGTCTCATGTAACGTCATTTTTTAGCATTTTATTAGCAACTAAATTATAGTGTTAATTTATAAAAAACTATATTCAAATAATTTTTTAATTTTTCCAAAAAAATACAAACATAAAATATACTAAAAAATACATGTTTTATTAGTTTACATCATTTCAAAATTTAAAACATATATACCACTTTCTAGTGATTGAAGTTTAAAAGTTAGATCAGTGTTGTTCATTTCCTTTATAAAAGTGTGACACAACTTTGTACTTTTACCCCACTAGGATATAGTCTGATAAGGTCTCTATATTATCTCTACATCCTCAAGATGATCAAATTGGATTCTTCAATACAATAGATCCCTAAACTACTAGACTCATCTCAAAGTGTAGCTAAAAGCTCATGGATAGCCCATGACTGCTATAGTAGGATAACCAATAGGTCTAGTATGTGTCATATGCTCAAAATCCCAAACCTGCAGTAGTGTACAATTTACTATGTTGTGTAACTCTCGATATACAAATAGCTCAAGGTCATAATAAAGGTGAGCTAGCATACTACGATCCCATGCATGTACATGGTTCAATATCGCTCCATCTGACGAATGGTATAAATGAGACCCCCTCTAGGTGTGCACCCCATCCATCTAGCACAAGTGCTAAGGCAATGGTCATGACCATGACCCGCCATAACAATGGTGAGTGAGCGTATGGAAGCCAATGAAGTTGGACATGAGCTCCAACACCCTCCAATAGAATATGATTGCCCAAACAATACTAAATCTCTCGTCTCATCAAGGATAACTTTAAGAACCCCCCCTCGACGAAGGTGTAAAATCTTGGTGAATCTTGTATACTTCTCGATAACAATATTAAATTTATTGGAAAAAAAATCATTTTTTGGGAAAAAGTCTCAATTGGTGAATCTTTTGTAATCGCTAGAAGTCTATGGACAATCCTAGTGAATTGCAATTTTTTTAAAACCAATAAAATATTTTCATTGGCAATTAAAACCTATTTTTAAACCAATAAAATATTTCCATTAGTGAATTAAACTTGTTTTCAAACCAACAAGATATTTCTATTGGTGAATTAAAGTTGTGCTCAAACAAATAAAATATTTTTGTTGGCAATTCAAAAATGTTTTCAAACCAAAAAAATAAAATTCATTGGTGAATTAAACCTTTTTCAAATGAATAAAAAAATCCATTGGCAAATTAAACATAATCTCAAACCAATAAAAAAATTCATTAGAAAAATAAACTGGTATGCCAATAATAAATCATAGCATGGGTGACAAAAATATCAAATGCTACATATTTTTCTATTCCAAGAAATTTTTTCTGCACATCCAAATTCCTTCATAAAGTATCCAGAATGGGGAAAAGTGTCAAAATATTCATTATGTCTAAAGCCAGATGTCAATGCAAATCAATATATAATCCACAACCGTTCGATGAATTTTCGATGAACGATTGTAGTTGCATTATGAAATAAAATGTATGAAGCACTAGATTTATGAATTCAAACCTCTGAAATAACACTAGAACTGTTAGATTTCCAAAAATTAATGGTTGAAATTTTATTACTTATTAAATCACTTAAAGTCATGACAACTAAAATAATATTTTATTGTTGACTGGCTACTGGAAGTTGAAGGTCGCTTAAGCTATGTATTAAGCCTTTGGAGTCATCGTGGTGACTAGCCCCTTGACCTAGACAATCATTGGTTATGTGGAGTATAACAGTTAGGTGACAAATCTTTGCTTACAAAAATCAACGGTTGAGATCAGTGACTAATGATTGTGAAGTCTGTCCTCAGTGGGATTGAGATTCAACTCATGGTTAATGGTCTAAAAGGAATCAATAATCAGTGCTAGGTTCATCAAAGATTCAAAATTAGGTTGCTCTTCTAAATTTCTAATCCAAAGCGAGTGAAATGTTTGATTTGATAACTTGATACTGAAAATGGTAGAAAGTATGGCACGTGGCATGTGCTGTCTTATTCCGACAACATTCTTCCCTAGAAAAAACACTATTCTATTGGAATAAGTTGATGGTATATCAAAATTATTGAAACAAAATACATAATTACAAAAACTATTAGGAGATACTAGAGTTTACAAAGTATGCACCATATCAAAACTTCATTGATATGTTTTTAAAACTATTCCTAACAATGATGCCATTTTGTTGGGTCCCAAAATTGTTGCTTCATAATCTTATAAATATTCTTACCTTCAAAGCCAATGACTTGTCATCAAGAAGGTAAAAAAGGGTTCATCATCAAAGGGATGAGGATTAAAGGCCGATTAGTGAGAGTGCATAAACTATCCTACAAGTTGGGCTTAGTTAAAGCTAGGAGGGTATTACTAAAGGTAGCTTTGAACAAGCTATTGTTACAACTCAAAATAAATATATGATAAACAAATTATAATAATACTCAAATACAAGTTTTGGTCCCAATTTTTTAACTAGACCAAAACTAACCTACTATTATGCCCTCAATTAAGTCGATGCACATGAAAATAATGATTATACCAAGATGAACACTTTTAAGGTTTAGGGTACAAGTGCAAGAAGTTGGGTCCATGAAGAGGGGAAATTTTGGCCAAAAAATATGAATAGGAATGGGATCTTGAGCCTTAGATTGGGATCTCATTCCTAAATAGGTAGTTGTTCTAAAAATAGAACATGTACCTATTCAAAAATTAATTGAAATCCTAACCCGTTTTTTGATTTGGTTTTATGCTCGGGAAAGGCTTGGTAACCCAATCCTTAGCCTTGGACCTACAAGTAAAAAACTAAGGCAATATCAAGAGAAATAACAGACTTTGGCAGTACAACTAACATTTTTTTTAGAATTGATTTATGAAATTAAAACCCATTATAGATCATAATGTCTAGTTTTAAAATATTTCTTTTTTAATGATTGGATTATGTTTTCTATTTTTTAATTAACTTTTATGAAACTAGTCCATAAATATGAAATTTCAGGGTTTTTTTAAATTTTTTATTTAATATATATGACATGAATCTACAAGCAATTCTCTAGACAATGAAAAAATATCAAAAAATTGATTAGTTTAGGTCAAATTATGGTGTTCGTACATGATGGTTTTTAAAACCAATAATTAGGGCCAATAAAAAATTATAAAAAACATTTAAATTCTTTTTATTAAAAAATAGCCTCATCAATCTTTAGTTTGTTACACATCTTCCTTGAAAGGAATTAAAAATACTTTTATTTAGGTCAAATTATGGTGTTCATATACTTGCATGGTATGATCCTAAAAAGAAACCTTTGAAAAATGGTGTTTATGCATGCCTGTTAAAAATTAATTTGCATCATCTGGGTATTAGAATAAATTATACATTTGGAAACTAGACTCAATAATAAATTTAATATTACTAAAATTTTTAAAGGTTCAATGTGTAAGTGCTTCAAATTTTTTGTTAAAGTATGACAAATTCTGAAAATTAGGAAAAACACTTTCACTTTTTGAACATTTTATGGACCCAACTTCTTGCACATGTCCTTTACTTCAAATATTCCCTAGCTATAACAATGAATCATGAGGTTCATAAAATAATACTTACTAACTCTAATCTACTAGTTAAATATTGCTCAATATTGAAGGAGTATGATTAGTAAAATATTTCCAAGATCAGTGATTCTTACTAAGATGAACAATAAATTGGAAAAAAAGAATGATCAATTGTACATATACATACACCAGAAATATAACATCAAATATATCTAGCATACTTAATAATCCATCCACACACTATAAAATTGTATGTGAAATGCAAAAGAGACCATTACAAAGCTTATAATGAATTAAAATATCATCACATTTATCAATTATGCATTACACTCATACCAATAAATGTGACAAGAATAACTCTAAGTGATTTAATATTTCCATAAAAATATACAAGAATACATGGAGACATTCAAGTAATGATGTCATATATAACATTACAAATTCCATGAGAATAATAAAACTGCTGAAAAAAATGGACTAAAGTAACAAGAGTTGGATTCCTAGAAAGCTCTATCATTTGTAGTGTTTGAAAATAGCCAAGAACCAATAATTATACTCAAAGAAAATAATTGCATGTATAATACCCAACAAATCATATGCTCAAGAAATTATAGGAACAAAAGGACACCAAGAAATTGAAGGAAGTTAGACTTTTCAATAGAGTTGGGTGTGCTAGTGGGTTAGGAGTAGAGTGTGTCTTTTGTTTCCGACAGAAAAGAAAATAATGATAATTTTTTCTCCAATAAATTTAGTTGCACAAATAATGAAGTTGAGTATGAATCATTAGTCCATGGTTCATTTTAGCTAAAAAAATATAGAATTTAAAGAAATTTTAGATATTTAGAGACTTAGAGTTGTTCATCAAGCAAATCAAAGGATCGACCATAGTTAAAAATGTAAGAATGAGGTCACATTTTTACAAATTTTGGGCTTTCCTAAGAGTTTTAAAGCTCTAAATCTCCAAGTAATTTCAAAAACACAAAATCTTGAAGTTGGTTGAATGATAATGATTGGGTTACATTTTTCTCCTATGAAACACCTTAAGGTGATTAAGAATTTTGTCAAGTTAATTATCTGATCTAGTATCCTAGATAACTATGACCACTAGAAACTATTTGAGGGAAATTCTCAAATCACATTATTTATTCAATATTCAAGAGAATTTTTAGAACTACAATAAAAATAGACGAAGCTTATGAGGATCAAGTTATTTAGCTTAAATATAATAAACTATTAGAATAGTTAATCAAATTACAAAATTATTTCTCCTTATGATGCAATGTCTCATTGCATGTACACATCATGACATATGCACACCACCTCATAGTGTATGCACACAATCTTGTGGCATATGTGCATCATGGTTTATTGTACTAGTAGTAGCATATGAACATTACTTGTAGTGGATGTTCACTACCTAATTTCATATGAGCATTGTAGGTTTCAATGAGCTTCTCATGAAAAAAGAATTCAATAATGATCTATTACTCTATAGAGGTTGGATATTCTTTTAGAGTGAAAATATTTTATTTTACATATTAACTACTTGTTTACTTTGATATGCATTTTCCTAGTTCACATGCAAATAAAATTGGGACAAAATGTAATGGTAAAAAAAGTATTCCCTATCCCTTTCTCTTATATTTTAGGTCCATTTTGATCAAAATGTTGTACAATACAATAATTAGCTTATAAATGACATAATTATAAATGAAATAAACCTATAAAATCACATATCCCAATCCCCTCATTATTAATTACTAAATTCATATTTTAATTTATAAACCATTTTTCTAATATATATATAGATTAATTAATATATAAATAATTAACCTAAATAAATTTATTAAAATATAAAGCCTATACAAAATTATTTTATTTTATCAAATACTTAAAAATCAATAGTGAGTGTACTGCGAACATCTACCAAGAACAAGACTAGCTTTTTTTTATATGAGCAAATACCTTGCATGTATCATCAAGCAAATCTAAGGCAATCACTGCCACTAGCAACACTTGAAATTCTCATAAGTGGACATTAGTCTTTAAGTTAATGGAAAGATAGAATAACTAAAGATGCAATTAGAATTGAAGAGAGGCCTCAAAGGCGCAACAATAATGAAGGTTTCAAAGTTGATCAGACACGAAAAGCGTACAGTGACCTGCAGAATAAAAGCAGAAAAATGTGAGAGGGTGGGCCAGAAAAGCCAGAAAAGTAAGGAACTTAGTGGACGCCAGTTTTCCTTCCACATGGAATATAATTTCTTTTCCTCGGTAAAAGAGAAGAGAAATGACCAAACGCATACGAAACCGCAGTGAAATGACCAAAAGCATACAGTAAGTTGCAGACATGATGGGCTATGGACAACGCACATATTCTTTTCCTTCTTTTTCTATAACTTTCACTTCAACTTTAACGATGATAATGAAATGTTAGGTGCACATAGTCCTTTTCCTTTCTTTTCCGCACATATTCATTTTCCTTTATTTTCTTTTAACTTTAACTTTCACTTTAACGATGATCACGACGTAATTTGTTTTCCTCGGTAAAAGAGAAGAGAAAAAAATTATATGCATGTTGTGCATGCAAATTCTAGTTGCATGTGGGTGGATTGAATAATTAATAACTAGCACTTGTATTAGAAGGAGGTGCAAGGGTTACGCCCATAGAAAATTTGGAGTGATTTGAAATTTTCATGTAGGAAATTTGGAGTGATTTGAAATTTCCAGGTAGGATTTTGAAAAGTGCGAAATTAGGGTGCACAACTACTGGGTCCTCTTCTCTAAACATCTGGGAAAAAACGAGACAAACATAAAAAATCGAAAGCAACGGATGAAATAGATTTTACGAGTTCCTCCATGAATATTTTCCACATAATGAATGAAACTAGCCAAAAATTATACCACGAAAAAAGAGTTAGATATCGGCTAATAAATGTTAAATAAATAATGGAATGAAATAAACTTCAACTAATTGTTTTAGTGGTCAATTTTTTTTATTAATTAGCTAAATGTAAGGGTAGCTGAAAGCCAATATTCTAATTTAGAGGTATATATTATTAATTTAGTAATAATTATTCTTTTAATAGACATAAGTGGGAGATTTTGACAAAAGTAAAGATGATAAGACAAGAAATCTTATTCAAATTGACTTCCGTCATTGATGTGTCTTTATGAATACTATTTTTATTTTTATATAAATAGATTGATGCTTATCTTAATCAAGAATACAAAGAGATATAATATTTATAATAATTTTTTTATCAATTGAAATTATGAGTTAATCAGTTCACAAAAAGATGATTTCATTCACTTCAATAATTAGTAGTAATTTTATATTTGTAATATTATCTTAGTGATCAAAATTTGTTGATTAATTAGGTGCATGTAAAGATGATAATTATTATTAGTAATACTATTAGTTTAGTAATAATTATTCTTTTAACAAACTCAAGTGGGAGATTTTGACAAAAGTAAAGATGATAAGACAAGGAATCTTATTCAAAATGTATTTAATTATTGAACAAATCTTCATGGATATTATTTTTATTTTTTATCAATTAAAATTGTGGGTTAATCAACTCACACAAAGAGGATTCCATTTTTGGTCAAGTTGGTCACTGAAATTATTATTTTTAACTAAATCTTCATATTCGGACACGGCTAAACCGTGAGGAATTTGAAGATGATGTAAACTAGAGTCTCGTCAGGAATTTGAAGATGATGAAAACTATATGCATGTTGTGCATGCAACTTCTAGTTGCAGGTGGGTGGATTGAATTATTAATAACTAGCACTTGCATCAGAAGGAGGTGCAAGGGTTACACCGATAGAAAGTTTGTCTAGTTTTAGTCTAGCATTTCATTTATTTATTGTAATGCTTTTATTTGATGAAATGTAATTTTAAATCTATTGTTTTCAAGATTAAAAAACAAATATTATTCATTTAAATACATAGTTATTAAATAAAATAGTAAATAAAACTTTAGATTCAAACATAAATAAAATAATATCTAAAATTTTAGATATTTTAAATACATTTTTAGTATATAATATACCTAGATTTTATGTATTTTATAAATAAAATATTGAAAGTTACATAGAAATATATAATATTTAATGTACTTTTCAAAAAATTCAAAATAAAAGAGAGGAGAATATAAAATAATAAAATTAATAAGTAGATTTTTTTTATTTAAAAAATATAATAATAAGTAATACTTTAATAAATAAATCAAATAGTAAATATTTATGTAATTTAATAAATAAAAATATAATAATAAGCAAGACATTTGAAAGCTTGTAATTCATCATTTTTATTTGGTTACTTGTTCCCCTTTGATTTCAATCACTTTATTTTCCTAAAAATAGTGTGGGCCCACCTTTCATTATGGTGATTTGCCCTTTAAATGTGATTTTTTTAATTTAATACAATCATCTCTTTCCTTGAGTTTGAGGGGGATAATAAAGGCGTCTAAAGTGATTTCGGTCAAAGTGTAGTAGGGGAGAGGACCCAATAGTTGAGCATGTTTCAATAGTTGTGATAGTAGTTGTTAATATAATGCCCAATAGTTTCGATAGTAGTTGTTTATATAATGCCCAATAGTTGTGACATAAGTATCCTAGCTTAAACAAAATGTATCCCTTTGATCTAAAAAGCAACCAATCATGTGATGCTACATCAATGCTCAACTACCCATGATATGATGCACAAGTATTGGCAACACTTTCTTTTTTGGGCCTTTTTGGGCACCTTGACAAAAATCATGTTGATGTGGCATCATATTTGATGATGTGGCCTTGAAACAAAAGCTATAAGTAGGGGACTTGCCAAGTAAATTATTGTAAAAAAATTGGAGTGATTTGAAATTTCCATGTAGGATTTTGAAAAGCGCGAATTTAGGGTGCACAACTACTAGGTCCTCTCCCTTATACATCTGGTAAAAAATGGGACAAACGTAAAAAAATTGAAAGCAACGGACGAAATTTTTTTGAGTTCCCCCGATGAATATTTTCCACATAGTGAATGAAACTAGCGAAAAATTATATCTATCATTATATTATATTAGCTGGTCAAAACGTAAAGAAAGTGAAACAAACGATTCCTTGAAAAATGATATATATCGGTGTGAGATAGGTTTCGACTCAAACGTTCATTATATATATAGTCTATCGGCTAATAAATGTTAAATAAATAATGGAATGAAATAAACTTTAAAAAATCTAGATTTTTTCCTTAAAAAATTTAAGTATTATGTGATTATGAAATATTTTCATCTAGATTTAAAACATAAAGCAATGCAAATGAAAAAAATAAAGTTGCCATCAAATTAACAAAAAAAACATTGTGATAAGTGAGATTTTGGAGGCTTTTACCATTAAAAGGAGCTTGGTTTACCATTAAATGGTAGCTGAAACTTGTTTTTGATGACTCAATAGTGGTTTGCAAGCATGAGACTTGTTTCAGGCTCAAATCTCACACTATATGTAGCCTATCGACTAATTATTTTAGTGGTCGATTTTTTTTTATTAATTAGCTAAATGTAAGGGTAGTTGAAAGCCAACATTCTAATTTAGAGGTATATATTATTAATTTAGTAATAATTATTCTTTTAACAAACTCAAGTGGGGGATTTTGACAAAAGTAAAGATGATAAGACAAGGAATCTTATTCAAATTGTATTTCCATTATTGATGTTCATGGATATTATTTTTATTTTTATATAATAGATTGATGCTTATCTTAATCAAGAATACAAAGAGATAGAATACTATAATAATTTTTTTATCAATTGAAATTATGAGTTAATGAGTTCACAAAAAGAATTTCATTTCACTTCAATAATTAGTAGTAATTTATATTTGTAATATTATCTTAGTGATCAAAATTTATTGATTAATTTGTTGCATGTAAAGATGATAATTATTATTAGTATATTATTAATTTAGTAATAATTATTCTTTTAACAAACTCAAGTGGGGGATTTTGACAAAAGTAAAGATGATAAGACAAGGAATCTTATTCAAAATGTATTTAATTATTGAACAAATCTTCATGGATATTATTTTTATTTTATATATTAATAGATTGATGCTTATCTTAATCAAGAATACAAAGATAGAGTATCTATAATAATTTTTTTATCAATTAAAATTGTGGGTTAATCAACTCACAAAAAGAGGATTCCATTTACTTTAATAATTAGTAGTAATTTTATATTTATAATTTATTATTTTAGTGAACAAGTTTTTTCGATTAATTAGCTAAGTGTAAGGGTAGTTGGAAGCTCGTATTTTAATTTAGAGGTTTATACTATTAATTTAGTAATAATTGATATAAGAAAGTGGGTTGTTTTGACTAAGTAAAATTCAATAAGACATCCTATCAAGATAAAATAAAGTTTGATTATATCTACAATAATTGTAGAAAATTGAAGAGGTTAAATTAATATTGTCAGTTCTCAACTATAAAAAATATGGATCCAAAGACCATTAAATAGATATTATATATGGATAGGTGTGTCTTTTACATGAGACATGACTCTTCATGAATAAATATAGTCCATATTTGAACACCCTCTATAACTTTTATTTTATAAAACAACATAACTAGATGATGGGGCCCACCTATAAATAGGTTTATTAGTTACCCATGTACATTTAAAAAATATTTAACAACAATTTGCTTTCTTGAAAGTATAAAAACCTATCTTTGTTTTGAATAGCCTTGATTAATTTTGTCCATCATTATCCGTAGCAAGACATTCTTCATAGTTATATTGATAAAGGAAGTGAAGCATTCCCAATGATCTTTATGATCAAAAACTTCACAAATTTAGTAATGATCTCTATGATCAATTTCAGAAATGATCTTTGTGATCAATTTCAACAATGATATTTGTGATCAAAACCTTTATAGATTCAGTAATGATCTTTGCAGTCAATTTTAACAATGGTCTTTGTGACCAAAACCTTCACAAATTTAACAAAAATCTCTATGATCAATGCTACAAGTATTCAACAATGATCTCTATGATCAATACTACAACTTTTTAGGTTCAGCAATTTAATATTTACAATCAATGTTACAACCTTTCAACAATGATCTTTGCAATCAACATTACGACCATTCAACAATGATCTTTGCGATCAATAATATAAATTTTTAGGTTCAATAATGATCTTTGGGATCAATATTATAACCATTCAACAATTGTCTTTTTGATCAATGGTACCTATTCTACATATACGAGTGCTCCAAATTCAAATCTCGCATATATGAACTCTCTAACTTCAAATCTCACACCACTGCATGGATAGAATTCAAGTAGCATTTATAGTAGTAAAAACTTTATAAATTAAGTTACATGGTTTCTAGGATGATATCTAATTTTTAATGATTTCTATTTTGTTTGACATGAGAATATTTATGCTTGTACAAAATTTTGAACATACTTGTGACCTTTTTTAATTAGATACACCAATCCATCTATATACTATCTTGTAAAGGTTGTTTCTTCCATTTTTTGTTCCAAAACATTTTCTCATAATGATTCTTCAATCCACAAATACTACAAGGATGAAGATTCCAACACAATTTCTCGTATGTCCATGTCTATGACAATGAGAACATTGTATGCATTATATTTCTTGAGATAATTTGTTTGAACTTATAACACATATAATGTCATTTTTATTTTAACTAGCATATCCAAGTCCTTAATTCTTTGGCCTCACTATTGGCTCAATGGGCTCTATAATTCCTTATCCATATTTTCCCAAACATTTTCCTTGTATCCCATTCTTTTTATTATCTTTTAAATCCAACATTCTTTGGAGAACATTATTTGTCATTATCCTCGCAACTAGCAAGAGTTGTAGATTCAAAAATATTGTTTTCCTTACATTTTTTTTTATCAAAAGAGAATTTAACTATATCAAATTATCAAACGATTCATCTAATAAAAAATAAATAATTTGTATTGAATGCCACTTTACATAGTGTAGGCTTAGAGTTTAGACACTAATTTTCCTAGATTCAATTAATTGACTGGACAAATTATTTTCTTCTCTCAGTTTTGATATATCTTCTTTCTGTCACTTATTTTCCTCTTCTAATTCTTCATGTTTTCTTTCTAATTTTATCAAGCTCTTCTTCCAAAATATTATTTACACACATTAAATTCTCATTTTTCTTCTTCACTCTTTTACCAGTCTTTTCCATTGGAACAAATAGTTTCATTATACAATTAAATTTTAACTAAAAAATCACTAATGTAATACCTAATGCCAATTGATTTTGGTGGATTTACCACCTTCACTCTTCCATGATTTGAAATGATCTACCACTTACTTTGAATATATTTTCAAGCTTAGACTTTAGCAAATATTGCAAATTTCATCAATTGTTGTGAAAAATTTACCAAAAATTATGATTACCTTTCTTTGTTGAAATGTCAATAATAGATGTAGATATAATTACTTTGAAAGCTACAATATATTCTCAATTATCTTTTATCACATGTAATTTATTATCAAATTGGTAGATTTATTGCAAACTTCAACCTCTTCAAAATTTATGATCTTCTCCTTTAAAAAAGGCGTCTCTTTCGAATTGGGTGACAAATTTTATCTTTAATGATTTATAATATCTTTTAATTAGTTTCTATTTGAAATTTTTATATTTTATCTATTATCTTCTTCAATCCACTTTTTTTGGTAGAGCAAATGTGTGATGAGAGGTAATAATTTTTAAAAAATAATATGATGACTTAAACCTACAATTTTACTCCCTTTAACAATTTGTTTTCCCTTGTTTCAATATTTGGTAGCTTCTTTATCTTCAACGCTCTTTATATCTATACTGAACTTGACAATTAATCTCCCATGGTGACTTTTAGAAATGATATTTTATCCTTCAATAGTGTGTAAATATCAGTTACAACTAATGAATTTATCTTATCAATGAGATAACTCAACAAATATTACCACTTGCAGATTCCTTATGGATGATTTAGGGGTTTTTGTATACCAACAATCTCTTTTGGTGATGACTACAACTTCTATGATTTTGATGGAAATGGACCTCTTGCCTTGCTAATCATTCAAACTTCAAATTTGGATGTTTATACCAAATACATCATTCATAGACATTAATATTTATAATATGTATGCATTATATATGGCCTATATTTAATTCCTTGAAAATAAAATATTTATCTATGAGCTCTCTACTCACTTTCAAAAAAATTCACCACGAACTCAAAATATATATCAGAGTGCCTTTGAATGATGCTATTATGAATATTTTCCTTTTCCAGATACCTCTATAGGATGGATTATATTCTTTCACCCAATTTCATCTCTCCCTACATATGCCTTATTGCATGCATCCGTGTTTAGGTTGTATCTTTCCAACTTCAACTCCAAGCTCATGGAAACCAAAGTATATATTTGTAATGTTGTGATTGCTTTCAATGGTGAAAAATATAGCAATCCCTTTAGATGTTGCAAGTTACTCTTATCAATTTTGTTTACCAAATGTGTTCTTTCAAGTTAAACTAGAATCAAACATATAATTTGATTCCACGAATGATGAAGAACTATTACAAAAACGATAGCTAAATTTCGCCTACATTTCCATGTGCACTAGATAGTTTACATTTAATAACTCCATAAACACTTTGGTACCATAAAATATCTAGCATGACACTCCTAGTCTTCACAACAACTAATTCAACAAAATCTCATCATAAATTGCACTTCTATAAAATAATCCATCCCTCACAACAACAACACATATTCACATTGATTCAATCCTAGATGTAGATTTCTAGAGTGAATTTCAAAAGTGTGATCTAAACACCAAATAATCATGCAATAATCCTTCCATACTTCAATACTCCATAAGATCTTTCAACTTCTCTAATACCATGTAAAAAATTGGAGAGCTTAAATTGTTATTGTAAGTTCTCTACTATAAAAAATATGGATCTAGAGACCCTTAAATATATATTATACATGGATAGGTGTGTCTCTTACATGAGACATGACTCTTTATGATTAAATATAGTTTATATTTTAAAAATAATTTGTTTAAGAATCTCTTAGAAGAAACACATACAAGAAAGCATGTGGAAGATGAAAGAGTCATGTAACAACATTTAATTCATAATATTTTCACTTCATTATAAAAATATTTTTTCAAAAGTAAAAAAAGTGGAAAGATATTGTTAGTATCTCTTCACTTTTGAATAGTTATAATCTCATTTTTATTTTTATTTTTTATTGGATATTTTTTGTAGGTGTATAAATTGTGTGTGTGAGGTTTAAGTCTCATTCAATTATATTTATATATAATGATTTATTTATTTTAAAGAATAAATAAATAATTTTTTAATTAATTATATTTTAATTTTAATTTTATTATATTTGTTACTTGTTGATAATAATAATATTTCTAGTTTATATATTTTAATGAATAAAAAATGAAATAGTAAAAAATGAAAAAATATAGGGAATTGAGGGTCTATTTTTGTCAATTGAGTTGGTCATCTATTTGATGAACCTCCATGGTATTAAAAATGGATTTAATTGAATTGAAAAGAAAGGGCCTATGATTAGAGCATTCCATAAATATGAAAAAGAACTTGAGGAATATTGGGTTGATTATTTAGATGGATATGAGGTAAGGATCAATGATTTTGTATGACTTTCCCTTAGAACATAAACTTTAAAATTAACAAAATCTTCAAGGACCTCAAGGGAGATGAGGATATTATAGATCCATCATACGACAAAGATTGGGTGTTCAACTAGCATGTCATAGGATTGATTATTCTACACAAGAAGATCCTTCCAACAAATTTAGAATTTAGAGAGTGATCTAGAGATAAAATAAATTTCTTAAAAATCTATATGCCATGGATAGCATAGGTTCTCCCAAGGAAACTACATAGAACTTGGAGAAACATCCAAGGAATATGGAGAGTCCTAAAAGATCTCTGAAGGAAAAGATATGGAGAAAGAAGGTGGTCAACGAGAGGTACATGACACTAGATCCTTCAAGAAAAAAGGACAAGACTTTATCTAAGGAGAAAATTTAGGCAAAGAAGGAAAAATATAAAGGAGAAATTCCTCTTGTAAGGATGAAATCCTATGGAGGAAAGTAGAAACAAAAGAATAATCAATTCCAGTCCTTTATTCTACTCCTCTTTCTAGTACTCCCCACATTATAACCATTTCAACCCTGTAGATGCAACTAAAAATTTAAACATAATAAAGCCCAATGGTAAGGTCATTCTCACCTCAACCACAATAAATAGATTTTCCCAGAATAAATATTTAAAAATATGCTAGAAGTAAGGAAGAGTAAGAAGATGAGAAAGAAAAAGAGAGGTGGAAGAAGTGGAGGTCCAGTTTTGATCATTTAATAAAGAGTCCCCTTCCTCAAAAGGGACTCCAACCTAGACTAAGACCCCTTCACCCACTTATTCTTTTGAATCCATCTCTATTAGGTTTCCTTCTTCTCCATATAGTAGTCCTCTAAGAGATCCAACTTCCCCTCCAATTATTAGTCCTCCAAGAGTACCTACTCCTCCACAATCTCCTAGCAAAGAAGATGATAGAATAAAAAGTTTAAGATTGCAAGTGTGGTTAAAAGTAATGACCGAGAAAAGATATAGGAGATATAGATCTATGATAGAGGACTTTCCCAAGATGGTAGAAATGTTAAAGGCCCAACTTGTGGACCACATATTCAAGCTCAATACAATGCATTAGTAATAAATAGAAACCTAAAACTCAAATAAAAGCTCACACTCAAGATAGAAAAAATAATAAAGATAATAAAAAATGCAAGATATTATATAATCAAACCAAGATTTATACTTTCATTATGAAATTTGGATGTGTTCCAATTGATTGAATGTGGATTCTCTTTGTTATAATGTCACTATATTGATAGAATAAGAGTACAATGTGAGTGATTTGGTAGCAAAAAGGGCATCATATGGACATCGTGTAGACAAGAGATATCAAATGATGTGGAAAGCATCCATTAAGTAGATTTCTCAAGAGAAAATGGAGGTTTGAGATGGAAATATGGAATTGAGAGCTAAGATGCATTTGCATGGAGAGGATTCATAGCCTTGTGATAAGTATCACAAGGAGAGAAGAAGATTCTTGTTCAATGGATATGATTTGACCAATTCACAATATTTAAGGAGATTCAAGCAAGTAGATGTGAGGTGGAAAGGAATGAATGCTCACACATGTGTGAGAAAGGAGTGGGATGAGTTATTATTCTCACACATGTGGGAGTTTGGAGTGTTTTAGACACATGGAAGAAGAATAATATAAATCTTGATCCATGTAAAATGTATTGGAAGGATAAGATTAAAGGACACATTATTTTTTCCACATATGATCAATTAAAAATTAGAGGTCCAAATTCTAATGAGGGATTAATTTGATTAATCAATTGGCTAGTCGCAAATGAATGAATTAATTAACATTAGGGAATGAAGGAGAAATTTAATTGATTAATTGATGAAGAAGGGTCAATTGTAAGAATATGTACTCAAATAATGTTTTATTTAATTAATTAATGAGAAGTCAATATGAAAAATTTAGAAGCGAATTTGGGGTGTCTACATTATGTCCCTCTTTGAAATAAAACATCGTGACTAAGAGAACTTTATTTCTTACAAGAATGGTCCATTCATTAATCTTTGTATAGTTAGGAACTCATGATTATTTCAAAGTGATCAATCATGAAATTGCCTTTGATGGGATCTACTTGGAGAAAATGAAACAAATTTAGGTACAACAAGGGTTGGTCAACAAGTGAGACCATAGATATATCTTCACATGGTATGCTTAAATGCATCTTGAATTCAAATATTATTAGCATTTTAATGTGTCGCTTGTGAGACAACACAAAACTAAATAGTGTGAATGGAAAATCTACTCTTCAAATTGTAAGATGGAGCTCCTTGAGACCTAACTAAACCTAAAACTAACCCTAGAATTAACCTCTAGGTAGATTTTACAAGTATGCCCACTATATATATTAAATATGCATCTTTGAAATGTGTGTTGGAGAATAAAATATATGGTAAATATCCATCCTTGGAATGTTCCTAAGTCAATTATTGCCTTGAGAGGATACTTTAGATTGTTATGACCCTATTCTGATGTGATGTTCCCAAATGGAACCTAGAGCTTAATTTTAACGTAGATGGAGATCAATAATACAGGTGCCCAATGTTAAATATACATGTTTGGTGAAACTCTTCACAAAATGAGGCACTAAAATTTTTTCTTCATTAAAATTTAATCCCTTCTTTTTTATCCTAGGCATGCATAATTAACACCTTTGTCACTTTTTCGCCTTGCTAGTAAAGGTTTTAAGTAGGTCAACCCTTGAATTGTTTTGTCTCATGTCCAGTAGGTATTACTAGTAGAATTCATTTGAGAGCTTGCAGAGAAAACAAGTGGCTTAGGCACACACAAACTATACCAAGGAGGATATTTTCATTGCTTAAGGGATAAAAAAGAGAGAAACTTTTGGAGGAGTTTGCCAATGCTTAAGCCATAGAGGAAGTGTATTTTAGATTTTGGGAGGATATAGTCTCCTCACTTGAACCCTACTTTAGTTTATTTTGGTATAAAAATAGATGGTTGAACCATCATTGATGTGCTATGGCCACTTAGGCCACATTTACAACCTTGGAGGAGAAATAAATTTGAAAAGCCAATGAAAAAGGGAAGCAAGAATTTTCATTTCCTTCAAGCCAATGAAAATTAACATGTACCACAACATAATATTAGTGATTATGGTGACCATGATTGTGTGTTTTATGGAGCATGTGGACTATAGGAAATGACTAAATGGAGACATATGCTAATAAGAAAATGAACACTTG
Source organism: Sequoiadendron giganteum (assembly GCA_007115665.2). Taxonomy (NCBI): domain Eukaryota; kingdom Viridiplantae; phylum Streptophyta; class Pinopsida; order Cupressales; family Cupressaceae; genus Sequoiadendron; species Sequoiadendron giganteum. The sequence continues at coordinate 114,560,029 of CM021104.1, read as the reverse complement.
AAAATCACATAAAGTGCTAACCAATATGACGTTTAATTTTGAGAGCATGGATGAGAGGATTGGGATAGATGGGAGGATTGGGATAGATTAGAGAATGAGATGGAGTGAGATGTGCCAAACAAGGTGTAGAAAAATGATGCATAATATATTTTTCCTTGGTTGGTTGAATGTGGAAGGGCTCAATGAAGATGGAATGGAGGGTCATGACATATTTGTGGGAATATATCCATAAACCATTCCAATTGAAACATCAACAAGAGGATTCTCCCAACCAAACACAAAAAATAAAGAAAGGAGGACATGTAGTGATGGAAGGAGATGTAGTGAATATGAAGGGGTATATGAATGGAAGGTATGAGAGAGAAAGGTGAAGATGGATGGAGAGCAATTGAGTGAATAATTTTATATATGATGGAGTGTCCTTGTGTTGGGGAGAAATGGGATGGGGGAAAAATAAGGGAGCGGATGTATGGAGTGAATATGAGTAAAAATACTAGGGTGAGGTGGATCAATAGACAAAAGGGGATCCTAATATCAAGGTAAAGTGATGGATGATGAAGTGATGAATTATCATGGATAAGAGTGATCACCTACTACACATGACACTTTTTTTCTAAATTTCTATCATGGTACTTACCCAAGGTTCCACTAGAAGTAGTTTTCATCAATAGATAGATTTATTTCTTTGTACTATTTTTTTTTTCTTGTCTTTTTATATTTATTTCTTTTTTGGTATTTTGGTATTTTTGAAATTATGGTTAAAAATATCTTACGAATAGAATTTTTTAATATGCACAATGTTCATGGGGTCATCTATCTCATAGTCTTTAGGTGTCACCAAATTGTATGCACGTGATCCAAAATTAGAAATGATGACATAGGCACCTAACCAATTTTGTTCAAACTTGATTTTCCTCTATGTTAGTTGGTATTATTCTAATTTTCCATGAAAACAAGGTCACCAACCTCAAATGATCTAGTGTAGATGCACTTATTATAGATTTGACAACCATTTTTGGTATGCTCTAAAGCAATTGAGAGAATGAAGTTGATGTTCATCAAGGATTTTGATCATTTTTGACCTTGTCATTCTATGTTCCTTTTCTAATATCAATGAATTAAAAAATTCTTGGGGATTGTTGTCATTTCATGCCACCCTTTGATTTCCCATCATTGATAACTAATCTAAGATATCCTCCATGGGCCATAATGCATGTTTTCTCCTTGAAGCTTTACTAATTTTTTCTCAGTTCCAAAATTTTGGGTTTTCGGGTCGACTCTTACTTGCTTCCTTCATGCCTTATCCATCACCCCTCTCTTCCTTACCCTTTACCCCTTACCAACCTCTCTCTTCTTTCATTTTAATATTTCTCCTACCATATTTTGGGTTTCATCCTTTCCCTTTACCCTCTACCGATTTCATTTCACAAGGCCTCAAGCATTCCCTCTGACCACCAAAGCCCGTTTGAGTTCAAGACTTGTCTAAGTTTTTTTTTTGTCAAAATTTGAGGGTAAGCCTTCCCTCTTTCATCTTACATCCTTGTGCCCTCCTTCGGCCTTTGGCCTTTGAACTTCGCCCTTTGCTCTTGCACCTTACTTCTTACTTTTGGAGGTAAGAGGTAAGGCTTCCCTCCAACCTTTGAAAGTTCTTCTATGGCTTTCAATCTTCACCTAACCCCTTTCCCCTAGTTTTCTCTAAATTTGATAGGGTTTTGAATGCTTCAGCTTTCGAGGGTAGGGCTTCCTCCTTACCTTTGACTTTCGGAGTTAAGCTTCCTCACTTACCCATAAATTTTCCTTTTTCTTTGTGTTTTCCTCTTTCCTTCTTGCTAGCATGAAGCAAGCAGTAGGCCCAATACCCGAACTCCAACGACCTGACACCCAACCTCTAAAAAATGCATTTTTGAGGCTTTGGTGTTGAGAAAAAGGTGTCTCAAACTTACTGGTTAAGGCTCTTTGAAATCAATAAAACACTTAGTTGAGTAAAATTATTCTACACCGTAGTACTACAGAAGTCTAAACTAGAGCTCGTGGGTTGGTGGTAAATGTTCACCTAATCGTTACCCATCATCCTGCGACAAACAGACAGGGGAGCTCACGATATTGTGGGGAATAGTCACTATCCTGCAACCCATGACAGTCAAATGAGGGGGTATGTGGCATGGCGGTAGGCTGCAGTAAAGCCATAACCTATGACCCCATAATGGTTAGTTGGAAAGGGCTACGGTATTGCAGTATCTTGCAGTATTGTGGTGGTTTGTGTAGTGAAGATTAGTGCAACCCTGCAACGATTCAAGAATGACTCGATAGGATTGTGGTTATGAATTTTTCAGAGGTTTCGACCATTTAATTCCAAGGCTGGTAAGGGTGAATTTTTGGGCACGATGCCTTGATGATACACAGATTGGCACGTTTTTATCCAATGATGCCATTAATGATCAACAAATCCCTAGCTACCATATCCAATTTTTAGGGTTTCAAGGTCAAATTTAATGCATTATTTTGACTCTTCCAAGTGGGTTTGTGGCATACATACTCATTCATTGTTTCTACTTCATTATTTTTGACAAATCCCTTACCCATATCCCTAATTTTGTGGAGGATTTTGGATGACTTTTTGGCAAATGTTTATGGTAGGGTGGATGGCATGTAGGTTTGTTCTCTCTAGGCTCCTCTTGGCATGATGTTTGTAGCTGATATTTCTTTAACTGCTAATCCTAGTTGGGTTAGGGTTGGGTGTATTCATCTGAGTTATGCTTGATCTATAAAAACAACACTTGTATATTTTCTAAGGGTTCTTCCTCTAGCTTCTCTAGGGTTTTTCTATTGCAGAAATTGCATTCCTTGCATTCTTCCATTGTAAAGGTTGCTTCTAAGCTTATGTTAATAAAATCCAACTATTATCACTATTATCTCTTGCATGTTTGAGTAAAATCCTTTTACTTTCATGTCTAAGTATGTGTTTTAGTTGTTTTATTGATGTATTATGTTGTTTAGAAGTAGGAAGAAACATGTTTTTATCTTGGTACATCACCTTATTTTCATGTTCATATTCTCTTTCTATCTATTTTTCTCTGTGATCTATTAGACGAAAATAGTGGTAGGATTTCATGTGCTAGGTTGGATCAACACATTGCACTAGGATTGAAAAGGAAGTCGACCTTCTCCGGAGGTTCAAACTCATATGCGCAAAGATCCCACAACCTTGAGGTCATTTCCATTGTGTCATTGGAATGTTGAGCTTCATGCTCAACAAGGTGCAATTTCATGTGATAATAGTTTCTAGCACACCTGATGGGACTCCTTCTTTCTGTTTAACAATTTGGTGTTTTCTTCAACGCATTTTTCCTTTTGAGGCATATCTTCAAACACCATGGCGACTCTATTCAAAATCAGTTGGTTCAAGTAGCCGAGTTCCATTTCATGATGTTGAGGAAGTGGTGCCTTCTCCAATATTTTAGCCTTTGGAGGCATTCTTCAAGCACCTGGTGACTTTGCAACATTTTTGGGTGACTCTTTGGTATGTACCCAAAATTCTATGGTTGGGAAATCCTTTGCTCTTATTTCATAAATTTTGAAGTGTTTCCATGCATTGAAATTCCATATTATAATGGAAACCATATGTATACTCCACCATATCATGATAATGGCAACCTTGTTCCTCCAAATCAACCATATCAAACTAGTTACATGCCTCCCATTTAATTCCACAAAACCCTGCTATTGTGGGTTCTCAACCTTTTCAAAATGCATACCACCCACCCCACCCTGATTAGTCTTCTTGGACACCTACACATTCATATCAACAAACCCAAGAGACTCATCATTATGCAAACCAACCTTGTTCCTCTCCTAGTCAACCTCGAGATTTTAATAATTTAAGTGCAAATGAGATTACAAGCATTTTTCTTGATTTCAATAGATGGCTTGAGGATCTTTGTAGACAACAAGAGCTTGACTTATAGTAGGAGGAGTGGGCTAATCAAGCCTATCAAGGGTAGAAAGAAGCTTATTTCCATGTCATGATGAGTTTGTCCATCAAACTCATTATTCACAGTGGTAAAAGTTAGGTGCTCAATGGAGGTATGAGTAGCAGTTGGAGGAAAAAAGAAGGCAACAAGAAGAGTGTACATCAAGTGATGTTGTTTCTATGAAAGAAAAAATTAGACTTTCCCTTGCTTTAGCACAAGTTTCTGAAACTGAGGTAGCCCTTGCGTACCTAGTTTCAAACAAGCACCTCCACCTTTTGTTTCATAAAAACCTGCTAAGGAGAGGTAAGAAAGCATAAATTTGTAAGTTTCAAGAAACCTAGCAAGCCTCTTGAAATTCCAATTAGCCCTCCTTTTTTTTAGAACAACCTATTGGGCAAGAGGTTTGCAAGAAAAAAAATTTGGTTTCAAGAATTCTAATCGGTCCCTTGAAACTCCCATTCAATCTATTGTGCCTTCAAGTAGATCTTCTATGTTGGAGATCCTAAGTTTTGCAAGCCTCCGTTCCTCACAAGAACCTATCCTTGAGGAGGCTCAACCTTATGCTCATATTGAGAATTTTCAGGCTAGGAGTGAAGAGGTTGTTGTTTTTGTGAAGCCTTCATGTACTCTTGGAAATGAGTGTCTTGATTTGTTGCAAGAAAAGGATGAAGATGAAACAATGTTGCAGCAACAAGACACTAAAAAAGTAAGGAAATATGATACAATAGAAGAATAATTCCTCTCATTTGATGCCCTTCTTTGTTTTGTTGAAGATGAGGAGGATAAATCAGCTATACCTACATGAGTGAAGCCTCCAAACAACTTGGTTTGGGCTTGATGGTTGAAGATAACTCCATGGTTTTGGAGCAATAGCATTAGATGGTTTTAGCCCCTATTATAGTGGATGAAGATCCATGATCTATTAAGGTCTACATTTCTGAGGTGGAGGACCTCTTTTGGGATGATTTAGAAGCATTTTGTTCAAGCTTGGATGCCAATCTTTCACCCAAAAAAGAGAAACTTTGTGGGAAACAGTATAAGAATGAGGAAACAACAAAGGACGTGGCAACCATCACATGCCAAAAGTCTAATTTTGTTGCAGCTAGTTGCCAAGAAATAATTAAAACCAAGAGACAACTTGAAGAATTTATTTCTTCACTTGAAGTGTCTCAAAAATCTAAGTTTTGTGTTGATGAAGAGTGCATCAATGCAAATTATTTTGTAGTTATTGAGCAGCCACACATTTTTTTGGAGAGTGATGCTCCCATTACTTAATTTTTTTGTATGCTCGAGCTTCAAAGTTTCTCTTTTGAGGTGCATGAGGAAGGTATTTCTTGTGCAAATAAAAAATAAGATTTGGCATTGTTTGCATCACCGTGTGAGCTAGAAACATTATCTTTTTGTTTTAGCTCATGCATTGAGGAGGTTAGCGATGGTGATATTGGCCCATCCTTTTGTGAGGTGAGTTCTCTTCCCTCTACAGAAGGTTTGTTCTTGGATGTTGACTTTTCTTCAAAAGGGTTCACCCCTACTACTGTATAATTACCTGAAGCACCATTGTTAGATGAATCTAACACTTGCATCATATGGTTCCCTTGTAATGGAAAAATTCACAATGAAGCAATCCTTCACCTTGCAAGAATTTTGTGCAGTTACACACATGTTGGCAGCAATTTTTAGTGGTTCAGATGGTTGAGGTCTAAAACTATGGTTTGAGGGAGATCAACTCTTTCAAAAGGTTCATCTTTGATAGAGGCAAGTTTCCATTCTTTTCTTTCTGTTAGTTTAGTGTACATATTGTAAATATCTTGCTTTCCATGAAGTGATTTTGTACACCCTACATTCTACTTAAGGGAATGTATTCTCTTAGCTTTCATGCTTTCCTATGAGTCAGTGATAAATTTAAGAAACCCCCCCTCGACAAAGGTGTAAAATTTTGGCGAATCTTGGCTAAGTGCTATAATTTTCCTAGCGAATATTTCTTGTTATTTGAAAAAATTATTAATTTTATGCACATTATTAAAAAATTGTAAAATCCTGGTGAATTTTAATAAATAATTGGTAAAAATAATAATCGCAGTGGTGAATCCTAGCAAATAATAACTAAAAAGATTAATTACAATGGCGAGTCTCTCCTTTAAAAATTTGCATAGTTGGTCGACACAGTTCCCCCATATTTTTTTAATTTTTTGTAATATTGAAGTAGGGGCTCGGGGGTAGCCACCGGTGGGGTCAAGGGGGAAGAGCCACCTTGTGGGGGTCGAGGGGGCAATGCCATACGCACATGCCTTTTAAAAGGCTCTTTGAGGCCCAAAATTTGTTTTGGGCCACATGATTAAATCTAATCGTGTGGCCCAAAACAAATTTTGGGCCTCAACAAGCCTTTTAAAAGGCATGTGCGTATAGGTCACGGAATCAACCTACAGTCATCTGATTAAAAATCTAATCGATGATTCGATGGTAATAAATAAAAGCCCTATTCAAGGCTAAAATATCCCTAAAATTAAATAGTAATTTATTATTAGTGGAAATATTGCCCCAAAATTAATGGTAAGAATATAAATTACTGGCGAATTTAATTAATATTTATAATTACAATATAAACAACTAGCGAATCAATTCCAATGATGCATATTTTACATGGTGAATCAATTCGATTTATTAGTTTAAAAAATAATGGATAGGCGAAATAATCAAGACGAAATTAAGCTTTTGTAAAAACCTAGCGATTTAGTCTCCTTTTTAGCTTGTACTATTCACCATTTGTGGAGGTCCTGATTTCAATTATTCACCAATTGGTGGAGATTCACCACTAAATTTTTCCCTGCTCCAAGTGCAATTGCACATGTTTTATTTTTCTTTGAGGAGGCCCAACTATTGAAGTTTTAACCTCATGACTCCATGCCTAATAGACCGTTAAGGCCTCTGGATCCCATAATTAATAGACAATCATCCAGAAAAATTCACCATTAATGTTGTCATTTCATGCCACCCTTTGATGTCCCATCATTGATAAATGATCTGAGAGATTCCACATGGGCCATCATGCATGTTTTCTGCTTGAAGCTTTATTAAATTTTGCTAAGTTGCAAAATTTTGGGTTTTCGAGCTAACTCTTACTCTCTTCCTTCATGCCTTCTCCATCACCCCTCTCTTCCTTACCCTTTACCCCTTACCGATGACCTTTCTCTTCTTTTATTTTCATCTTTCTCCTAATAGTTTTCTGGTTTCAGCCTTCGACCTTTCCCTTTACCCTCTACTGTTTTCGTTTCACAAGGCCTCAGGCCTTCCCTTTGACCACTAAAGCTCGTTTAAGTTCAAGATTTTTCTAAGTATTTTTTTTCGGACTTCAAGGATTGGCCTTACCTCTTTCATCTTCAATCCTCGTGACCTCCTTTGGCATTCACACTTCAACCTTCACCCTTTGCTCTTGCACCTTAATTCTTACTTTTGGAGGTGTATAGATGTGAATTTGTACCCCTAACGTAAATTCCCCTTTTACCCCCTTACACTTTAGAAAACCTAAGGTGGAGGATTAATTCCACTTAAGCCCGCTGCTTGCATCACACTTGGTGCCTTGTTTGTGTGTTAGTGGAGGCATTTCTGTTGGGGACACCCTCACGGTGTGCAGACGTCTGCACGACGTGCTTACATCCCTGGCAGATTTCTACAGCTAGATATTACAGAGATATTACACTTCCCATTGGGAGTCAAAGTGTAATGCCCCTCTTCGGCTAGCTGACCCGAATATGGCCATTTTTCATCCTTTCCCTTATATTCTTCATCTCTCCATCCATTCTCAAGTTTTGCAAGATTGATTTGAGCACTCTCTCCATTTCATTCACTCATCCACAAGCTTTGTAGTAGCACTTTACACTCCATTGCAGCAATCCACTGCTCCATCACTCTGATAATGTGAGTGCAGAAGAAACACCATGGTAGAAAAGGCTTGAGTTCCTCTCATCTTCTCCTCCACTAGCCTTGAATGCTTAGGACAAAGCTAGTAAGCTCCTCTTATCTTCTCTACCATTTTTGTTGAGCAAGCATGTACTGTTTTGTACTATATTTTGTTTACGTAGCTTGTATTTCCCTTCTTTATCATTATTTCTATCGTTGCAAACTTGGCTATTCATGGAGGTGGAAACACCAAAATAGGGGTCTGACTGAGACAAACCCCTAACAACCCGCCAACATTTTCCCTCTTTGTTGTGTGTAGGTGGAGAGGTCTTGGAGAAAACTGGCAAGGAGATTATTTTGTGAGATCATCTTCGTTGCCCTTGTGGTAATATACTTCCTTTATCATATTCATCTTTACATTTCACTCTTCTTAGTCTTGTTCTTCACTTATCGAAACCACTGAACTAGGTTGGTAGTCTTTCTTTTAGAGCTCAGACCTCATCTTTTTGGTTTTCTACTCATATGGATGCCAATGAACCTATGAGATGCTAGCGCGTTGCGCTGTCATCCTAGAATTATGATTATGTCCTTCGACAAAGAGCTACCTGAGACATAGAGTCCACTCTAAAAAGTGACTCGTCTAGTCTCCTCAAACTCTTGGGACTAGCAGAGTGATCGTAGGACCCACAGTTCTCATAACTTTCATCCCGTCTATCCTAACCTTCCTTTAAACCGAGGTAAGTTAGGGTAGCCATATTGCTCTTGGCCTTTCATGACCTAAACCATTTTGGTGAACCAGATGTGAACCATTTTGGTTCTGTTCTATGATATTGAAAGTCCCTTTCCTCGCATTCTAAGAGTGTTATAGGTGTGAGTGTTGTGAGGCTTCTACCTTACAACCCAACCTACAGCCCCTAGTAGGCATAGTTGGAAGGTTCTGACGGTGTTGTGTAACGACACCTTACTTGGGTCACTATCATATCCCATATCCTTTAGGAGGGCTTTGTAAGAGTATTGTTAGTGTGCACGATGGACTCTTTCTTAAACCAACTTATTCCCTTTGTGTAGACTGTGAGTAGTGGTACTAGTGTAACCTTCACTTCATATGATCTTCTGATGGGCTTGAATAGGGAACCATCTCCTCTTTACATTCCTGCAAGGATAAATGGGAATACTATTGCAAGTGTTCTCGTTGATCTGAAATCTTAGGTGAATATCATAACCGAGGAGATCATGCTAATTAAATTCCTGCATAAGGATGGATATGATGCACCTGAAAGTACCGTCCACACACATGACAAAATTTTCGTACCTCCTATAGGGAGTATTGTCCTATCGGTCCTCATAGGACCTAAATCTGTGAGCCTTAAGTTTGACATCATCTTGGGGTCTGAACTCTTTAGAGTAAAGCTGGGCATCCCTTGGCTGGTAGTTATGAACACAGTTCCCTTGGTTGTGCACAAGTGTTTGAAGTTTATTCATGGAGGTTTGGTACACGTTATCCATGACACCAGTTATAGACCATCGATTGCACATGGCAGCTATACCCTAGATTACTTTTGGTCTGCCTCTCTTGGTTGTCTCCCACCTAGGAAGGACCTCCTGTACCATACATATGAAAACTATAAGAAGGGGTGTGCTATGTTGAAAGTGAGATATCCTCTGTCACCTTATGCTATTTTGCATAGAGCTTGTCTGAAAGCTGACAGTGAAACTGCCAAGGCACGTAGAAGAGAAGAAGAGAAGTGGTCTTGAGATCCTCCTTCTTCCTCTTCTGTTGTTTAGCTTGATGCTTCCTCTCACCCTGTTGTGGTACCATTTGCTTCTATCTCATGTTTCCGAGAGAATCCCATAGTACCCGCTTGGAAAAAGGCCAAGCATCCTAAATTTTAACTTCTTGTCTTACCCACGGAGCCTAGGCCTGTTTGGTACAAATGAAAAAATCCCTTTGTGGAGAGTCCTCTCTATCTCGACCTTTGTGGCCTCTTACTGTTCCTATTCCTAAAATAGTGAATGGGAAGAGGTCTATCGCCGAGGTGTTGGAGTTGATTCCTCTTGTCGTTCTTGAACCTACTCTTTTTTCTCCCATCCATGAGTCTAGATTTTTGCTAGAAATAGCCATGGAGGACACTCCCATGGATGAGCAAGAACCCTCCATCCCTTCGCAAGCTTCAACTTCTGGTTTGAAGAGTCATAGAAACTACCTTGCATGCGAGCGTAAGTGCCGATGAAAGGCTCTTCTAGCTGAGTAGGCCTCCTTATAGAAGAAGGAGGAGGAGATGACCACACCTCCTACCATGTCTTCCTCTCTCCCCCCTTATGTCTCTATCCAAACTAGCTCTGAATCTCTTCCAAATCCCATTGCGAGCACACATGCACCTGGAAAGGTGTAGGTGTTTATCACTCCTTCGATGGATCCACCCTTGTTGACCTCTATTCTAGATGTCTCGCCTTTCCCCAAGCCCATGGATATGGTGAATACTTATATTGTATCCACTGTAGTTGTCTCCTCTTCTCCCTCGACCCTCCTTGCTTCGACTGTGGGGAGTTCACCTCCTCCAATGAAGAAGAAGGTAGAGCGTGGTCCCTCCAGCAATGAAGGATGAAAGAAGATCCCACCTTCTTTGAAAGGTGGCCCCACATTGAATTTCTCTGTCCTAGTGACGGAACCAGCTCCAACCTCCCTCGATTTTTTCATCGCTTCTGAGTCTCTCGGTGAGCTTAGCGGTGAACCTCAAGTGCAAATTCCACCATCTGCCAAGGTAAAACATGGAACTCCCATCAAGTGTATGTTTAACTCAGTGGATGAAGTTTTGACCTTGTCAGTGATCTTCATGAATTTGTTGACCTTAGATGCACAAGAGTTGAGCGAAGAAGACCTCACAGGTCCCTCTGCCTTGGCCCTTGTTGTGGGAGGATTGGAAGCTCCTCCCCTTAACATTATACCATTGCAAGCTCACCATCCTTCCTATGATGATCTAGAGTGGGAAGCTGACACCCTCTTGGTTGACTAGTGTTAGGGGGAGACCCTCTTCTTGATCTTTAGATTAGATGTGTGTGCGTGTTGTGATATGTGTTCCCCCATTATTGTGCTATATGTGTCTGGATGAACCTCGCCACCCCTATTGGTGCTTGGATACAGGTGTGGTGTTTGTGTTGTAAACCTTCCTCTATATGTATCTTCATTCTTCCATGTTTGTGATTGACTTTCAAAAAATTAGGGATGATCCAAAGCGTTAGGAGCATTTAGGCTTCAATCCGTGTTGACCCAATTTTTTATATTTACTTTGTCTTTTGTGCATTCTTCCTGATCTAGTTGGGGATTGATGATCTTTCGCTTCCTACCGTGGTTACCTATATATATATAAATAAAGGCAGATCTAATCCCGTGAAACCAGATCCCACTATGCCCTTTGTTTGTGTTCCCTTTTTTCTCTACTCTTTATCTTTCTCTCTTCTTTTGTTGAGTTTTCCCTTTCATGTGTGACAACGCTACTTCTACACTATGTGGTCTTTAGAAAACACATTTGTTGCCGACAAATATTTTCTCAAAGACCCTTCACACATTTCTTTGTTAGAATTGCATTCTCAACTTGAGACCCTAACGAAACATGTTTCCTTCATCATGGGTTTGTAAAGAAAGGATTTGGGAATTTTCCTCTGAAGCGGGAACAACCTCGATCTTCCCCTTGCATGGGAACATATCCTTCCTTTCAAATTCCTTGATGGAGTGAACATCTTTCGAAAGGATTCCTTGATGATGAATTGATTCAAGAAAGAAGACATTAGCTTTTGAACAGTGTGTCCCTTTAGTGGACCCCTTCTTTTCACGCTCGGTTCCCAAGGGACCCCTTCAAAAACTCTTAACAAGTTCTATGGTGTCTAGCTCAGGGGCAACCAAACTAGATTGGTTTTGTTTCTTTGCATCTAGTCTGGGGGCAGCCTGGCTAGACCTACTTCGCATCCCTACATCTAGCTTGGGGTCAGGCCGAATAGACTTCACTTTTCAGATAGTGTTTCCCATGAGTGGACCCTCCTTCCTTTTGAAGGGTTCCTGAGGGACCCCTTTGAAAGTCTTACAACTTAGGGATGGTCTGCGTGACTCTCCATTCATAGGCCTGCGCACCTGCTTCCTGAAATCTTCTATCTATGGATAAATGTGTCATCCTCTCTGACTTTGTGGAGTCCCTATTGCTCGATCTACTTCATGTGAGATTTCATGAAGGATACCTCCCTTGTAGGACCATGAGCTTGTGAGGCACTTTCGTACTTCAGCTTTATGGTTCCACAGAACTATGAAGTCTTGTCTTGCACTTCTGAGTTCGCCAAATCATGCTCTGCTTCCTCGTCAATTTAGGTATACATTCCTTACCTTGCTACTTCTTACTACTCTACTTTACTGAAGCACTCATTAGTACTCATGCTTGCTAAAGTGGGGGAAAAATGTATAGACATGAATTTGCACCCCTAACGCAAATTCCCCTTTTACCTCCTTACAATTTAGAAAACCTAAGGTAGAGGCTTAATTCCACTTAAGCTCGCTGCTCGCATCACACTTAGCACACTATTTTTGTGTCAGTGGAGGCATTTTTATCGAGGACACCCGCACGACACACATACGTCTACATGGCACACTTATGTCCCTAACAGATTCCTATGGTTAGAGACTATAGAGACGTTACACTTCCCAATCAAAGCGTAATGCCCCTCTTCGACTGGGTGACTTGAATATGGCCATTTTTTATCCTTTCCTTCATATTCTTCATCTCTCTTTCCATTCTCAAGTTTTGCAAGATCGATTTGAGCACTCTCTTCATTTCATTCACTCATCCACAAGCTTTGTAGCAACACGTTACACTCCATTGCAACAATCCACTACTTCATCAGTCTGATAGTGTGAGCGTAGGACAAACACCACGGTAGTAGAGGCTTGAGTTCCTCTCATCTTCTCCTCCACTAGCCTTGAGCGTTTTGGATGGAGGTGGTAAGCTCCTCTTATCTTCTCTATTGTTTTGGTTGAGTAAGAACGTACTATTTTGTAGTGTTTTATGTTTACGTAGCTTGTATTTCCCTTCTTTATCATTATTTCTATCATTGAAAACTTGGCTTTCTATGGAGGTGGAAACACCAAAACGGGGGTCTGAATAAGGTAGACCCCTAAACAACTCACTAACATTTTCCCTCTTTGTTATGTGCAAGTGGAGAGGTCTTGGAGCAAGATGGCAAGGAGATTAATGTGTGAGATCATCTTCATCACCCTTGCAGTAATATACTTCCTTTGCATATTAGTCTTTACATTTTGTTGGAAATAGGATGCCCTTTAATTGCAATCCTAAACATTATTTATTTCATGTATCTCCTAAGTCCTTGGAATGTGTTCAACAACACTAGGATTAGGAAGAGAATAATATTTGATGAAATAATCATGTTAATTGACATTTGTAATTAATTCTAAATGTTGAAAGCATGTGTGGATGCCTTGGAACTAGCTCCTATAAAATAGGAGCACATGGGTTCACATATGGGAGGTGACACTCACCTTGAGCTTAGTTAATTGGTTGGTAAATTGAGTACACTTCAAAAATGCATCCTAGGTTCCTACAAAATAGGGATTTTGATTTATGCATGCTGAGGTCCTATAAATAGGGGGTGATGTGTATGAGGTTTAGTTCAGTGAAGTTCAGTTGAAGTTCAGTCAGTTTGGTGAAGTTTAGTTCAAGTTCAGTTCAGTTAAGTGAAGTTTAGTTGAAGTTGAGTTCAGTGAAGTTCAGTTGAAGTTCAATTCAGTTCAGTTCAGTTGAAGTTCAATTCAAGTCAGTTCAGTTCAGTTCAGTTATCTTTAGTTAGTTTTAGTTGAATTCTAGTTAACTTCAATTAACTGGGAATGCATGGCTAATAACTTGAGTTGCATGATGGATAACAGGAACTACCTTTAGTTAACAGGGGATGACCATTCTTGCATGAATGGTGTTGAGAAATGTTTAAGCTAACAAGAAATATCTTGGACCCACTTTGGGCACCCTAGTTGGCTTCTTAGAATTAACTCCTTTGCATGTTGAGATATTTCTGAAGGCTTAGTTAAGTGGGGCCCTCTTTTGGGCGCCAACTTTGAGGATGAAGCTTTAAGATATTTATAGAATAAAGGTTAAGTTACCACTTTAGTTTGGGGCGCCCAAATGCATGAAGATGGGGTTTGCACATTGTTCTTCACATAATAACTCAATTGGCATGAGATAGGCGTACCTTTTAGGGATAGGTCTTATGCATTGTAATTTTAACTCATGTTGAGTTTACAAAGCTATTTAAAGCCTATTTATCTCAAGAAATTGTATAGAGTTGTGATCAATTGTTATTGCAGGTTGTGAAGAAGATTGGTGAAGGCAAGAAGATTGGTGGAGTTTTTTCCCAAAAGGGTTTCTCCATGGTATATGCTTGTGTAATATTTCTAATATTCTATCTACTTCTTTTATCAACTTATGTCTACATTCTACAAACAGTAAAATTGATTAAGCAAGATAATCACCCACAAAGAATTTGTAACAAAAAGGAAAAGCTTATTTAGATCAACTATCTTAAAGTTTTATAGTGTATTAAGCTAAGAAAACACCTCAATTTTCAACATTTGGCATTAGAGCTGAGGGTGGGTAGAGTATTGGGATGCCTTTTTGTTAAAAGATTGGAGGTTTTTTGCCTTAGTGGGAGCTTTTATTATTTTTGTTATTTGCTGATTTTGAAAAAATAAGTTTGTTACAAGAGGTGTATATTCTTGCTTTAGAGGTCATTGAGAGCTTGGATTCACAGGTTTGGTGTGAGCTTATGACATAAATGTGGTTTTGATTATGTGCATCATGATTCCATGGGATTGCTCAGTATCATGGTACAGTGGGAGGATTTGGCAATGATGGGGATCCTTGGTTGTATGATGGTCTTGTTATTATGTCATGGTATACTCTTGATTAGTAGTTTAGAGTTGTGGCATGATACATGTTATGATAATTATGATCATGAGGATATGTCTAAAATTCAATATGATTTTGATAGTGATGGTTTGATGTTTATCTTGTTGCCATGTATAGCTTGGTATCACAGTTCAAGGGGAGCTTTGGTAGGATATAGTAATCTTCATGGAGAGGATGGTAGTCATGATACCATGTGTAACTCGGTACCATGGTTTAGTGGGAGTTGTTGGAAATGACTTGGATGCATCATTGGTAAGGTTATCTCCATGTGATTGGAGATATGGTTTCTTGGTTTAGAGTGTATTTGTTATGATGTCATGGTTAACTCTTGATATGCATTTAGAGTTTTTCATATTACATGGTTCTCTTGAGACTAGGATGTATAATTATGTTATGATGCATGTGATCTCCTAAGAGGATATGGTTAGATCATGGATGTCATGTTTATGTTCAAGGTTGTAGCTTTGACATTGATCTTGTGTAGCTCTCTTAAGTATTGGGTACATTAATCATTTGCTTGATTACTTCATGAAAGTGTTGTGTTGCATTTGGAGTCTGGCATGGATTGGTTGGTTACAGGTCCTCATGGATACTTGGAGAAATAGGTGAGGCTGGAATTCTCTTTTGGTAAGAGATATTTGTTGGAATGGTTACTTGTAAGAAAAAAAAAATCAATAGAAAAGACTGAGGAGCCTACACCTTGGTTGAATGTGAGTTCAACACACTCGGTGGTTTAGCATACCTCTAAAGAGGTGGTTTGGATAAAGAGACTTGTGAAAGTTTTTGGTTTGGTTGATAATGGGAAGGTATTAATTGAGAAAGTTAACACTTTAATTAATGTTACAAATTATCTTATGAAACCATACAGATAAGTTCTCTTGATTTTAATCATTTGCTTGGAAGCTTCATGATTATGCAGGTTGCATTTGAAGTTAGCATGGATTGATTAGTTGGTGCAAGAAGGCCATTGGCCTTGAGTCTTGTACTTTTTTTATTATTCCTTGTTTAGAATAATTGCAATGTATTATGTCAAGAGGGAGAATATTGGAAATAGGATGCCATTTAATTGCAATCCTAAACATTATTTATTTCATGTATCTCCTAAGTCCTTGGAATGTGTTCAACAACACTAGGATTAGGAAAAGAATAATATTTGATGAAATAATCATGTTAATTGACATTTGTAATTAATTCTAAATGTTAAAAGCATGTATGGATGGCTTGGAATTAGCTCCTATAAAATAGGAGCACATGGGCTCACATATGGGAGGTGACACTCACCTTGAGTTTAGTTAACTGGTTGGTAAACCGAGTACACTTCAAAAATGCATCCTAGGTTCCTACAAAATAGGGATTTTGATTTATGCATGTTGAGGTCCTATAAAATAGGGGGTGGTTTGTACAAGGTTCAATTTAGTGAAGTTCAATTGAAGTTTAGTTTAGTTTAGTTTAGTTATCTTTAGTTTAGTTTAGTTTAGTTTAGTTTAGTTCAGTTATCTTCAATTAGTTTTAGTTGAATGCTAGTTAACTTCAGTTAACTTGGAATGCATGGCTAATAACTTGAGTTGCATGACAAATAACAAGAACTACCTTCAGTTAATAGGGGATGACCATTCTTGTATGAATGGTGTTGAGAAATGTTTCAGTTAACAATAAATATCTTGGACCCACTTTGGGTGCCCATGTTGGCTTCTTGGAATTAACTCCTTTGCATGTTGAGATATTTCTAAAGACTTAGTTAAGTGGGGCCCTCTTTTGGGCACCGACTTTGAGGATGGAGCCTTAAGATATTTACATAATAGAGGTTAAGTTACCACTTCAGTTTGGGACGTCCAAATGCATGAAGATGGGGTTTGCACATTGTTCTTTACGGGATAACTCAATTGGCATGAGATAGGCATACCTTTTAGGGATAGGGCTTATGCATTATAATTGTAACTCATGTTGAGCTTACAAAGCTATTTAAAGCCTATTTATCTCAAGCAATTGTATAGAGTTGTGATCAGTTGTTATTGCAGGATGTGAAGAAGTTTGGTGAAGGAAAGAAGAAGCATTCTCAAGCAAGAATTGGATCTATTGTATTTCAAAGTTTGAATAATAGAGAATAATTCTTGGTGGAGTTTTTTCTCGAAAGGGTTTCTCCATGGCATATTCTTGTGTAATATTTCTAATATCATGTCTACTTCTTCTATCAACTTCTGTCTACATTCTACAAACATTAAAATGGATTAATCAAGATAATCACCCACAAAGAATTTGTAACAAAAAGGAAAATCTTATTTAGATCAGCAATATTAAAGTTTTACAGAGTATTAAGCTAAGAAAACACCTCAATTTTCAACACATTTCACTCTTCTTAGTATTGTTCTTCATTTCTCGAAACTACTAAACTAGGTTGGTAGTCTTTATTTTAGAGCTCGAACATCATCTTTCTTGTTTTCTAGCCATACGGATGCCATCGCACCTGTGAGACACCAGCATGTCATTCTGTCATCCCAGAACTGCACTTCTATCCTCTGACAGAGAGTTACTTGAGATGCAGAGTTGACTCTAAAAATTGACTCGTCTAGTCTCCTCCAAGTTTTGGGACTAGCAGAGTGATCATAGGACCCATAGTTATCATCACTTTCATCTCATCTATCCTAACCTTCCTTTAAACTGAGGTAAGTTAGGGCAGCCATATTGCTCTTGGCCTTTCATGACCTGGGGCCTTGCAGTGGTTGGTCACCCTCTCTTACAAGAGGTAAGAGGTAAGGATTCCCTTTGACCTCTAAAAGTTCTTCTATGGCTTTCAGTCTTTGCCTAACCTCTTTCCCTCGGTTTTCTCTAAATTTGACCAAGTGTTGAATTATTTGGCTTTCGGGGGTAAGGCTTCCTCCTTACCTCTAACTTTCAGAGGTAAGCCTCCTCGCTTACCCCTAAATTTTCCTTCTTCTTCATGCTTTCCTCTTTCCTTCTTCCTAGCATGAAGCAAGTGGTAGGCCCGATGCTCGAACTTTGAAGACCTAATACCTAACCTCTGACAAATGCATTTTCAAGGCTTCAATGTTGAGAAAAGGTTTCTCAAACTTACTAGTTCAAGCTCTTTAAAATCAAGAAAACACTTAGTTGATTCAAAGTATTCTACACTATAGTACTACAAAAGTCTAAACTAGAGTTGGTGGGTTAGCAGTAAATGTTCACCTAATCGTTACTCACCATCCAGTGATAGTTTGACAGGGGAGCTCACGATATTATGGGGAACAATCACTATCTTGCAACTTTGCGATAGTCAAATGAGGAGCTTTGTGGTATGGCAGTAGGCTATAGTATAGTAATAGCCCGCGACCTCACAATAGTCAATTGAAAATGGTTGTGGTATAGTGGTATCTTGTTGTATCGCAGTAAGGTCTATGTGGTGAAGATTTTTGCAACCCCATGACGACTCAAGAATGACTTAGCGGGATTTGGGTTATGAATTTTTTGGAGGTCTAGAACATTTAATTCCAAGGCTTGTAAGGGTGAATTTTTGGTCCTGATACCCCGATGATACACAAATTGGCACATTTTTTTCCAACGATGCCATTAATGCTCAACAACTCCCTAGCTACCAAATCCATTTTTTAGGGTTTCAAGTTTGACTTTAATGCATTCTTTTGACTCCTCCAAGTGGATTTGTGGCATCCATACTCATTCATTGCTGCTACTTCATTATTTTTGTACCCATATCCTTGATTTCATGAAGCATTTTGGATGAATTTCTGGAAAATGTTTATGGTAGGGTGGATGGCATGCAAGTTTGTTCTCTCCAGGCTCCTCTTGGCATGGATTTCATAGTAAATATTTCTTTAACTGCTAACCCTAGTTGGGTTATGATTGGGTGTATTCATCTGAGTTATGCTTGATCTATAAAAGAAACACTTGTATATTTTCTAAGGGTTCTTCCTCTGGCTTCTCTAAGGTTTTTCTATTATAGACACTGCATTCCTTGCATTCTACTATTGTAAAGATTTCTTCTAAGCTTATGCTAATAAAATCTAACTATTATCACTGTTATCTCTTGCATTTTTGGGTAAAGTCCTTTTACCTTCGTGTCTGAGTATGTGTTTTAGTTGTTTTATTGGTGTATTATGTTGTTTAGAAGTAGGAAGAAACACATTTTTATCTTGGTGCATCACCTTCTCATGTTCATGTTCTCTTTCCATCCATTTTCCTTTGTGGGGTATTAGAGTAAAATAGTGGTAAGATTTCATGTGTTGGGTTGGATCAACACATTGCATTGGGATTGAAAAGGAAGTTGGCATTCTCTAGAGCTTTGACCTCATACATGCAAAGGTCCCACAACCTCGAGGTCATTTCTATTGTATCATTGGAATTATAAGCTTCATGTTCAATAGGGTGCAATTTCATGTGATAAAATGGATCGATATATATTCTATTTCAAGAAAATATATAGGGGTTCCATTATTTAAAGGGGAAATAAGAACCATATTATGGGAAATTTTGTGGACATCTCTAAACCAAAGGTGGAAGCATAGAGAATCCATTTGATAATAGTGTGCAGTGTAGGAAAAATTATCCCTTTTTCACAATTAATTTGGGAAATATTAATGATAAAATGAACTAAATTATGCCTAAATTTAGTGTTGTAATATGTATTTTACATATTCACATTAATTTTAGGGAAGGTTATTAAATAAAATGGACCTAATGGTGCCTTATTTATGGTGTTGTTAGGTGTACCTTAACACTTTCACACTTATCTAGGGCTTTATTAATTAATTGAGGTTAATTATGCCTTAATTGGCCCCTTTAGTTCAAATCCAAGCTGAATTAATTTCAATTTCCAAAGAGGAAACCAGTCATTCATTAATGCCATGGCATAACACTTAAAATTGGAGAATGTGTGTCCTAGGTGAGTGACCTAGGACTCATTCACTCAAGGGAAAATGGGTCCTCACTTAGGCCTAGGACCTAAATTTTCATTATGTTTTTGTTGGTATTTCAATGATTTCAAATGTGTTTTCACATGTTGGCTTGTGTTATTTGAGTTTCGGGAATTCATGTTAACATATGTATAAATAAGAGGTCATTTCACTATGTTTCATCCTAGAATTCTCAAGAGAGAATTCCTATAGCAATTTTATGAGATAAAGAGAAATTCAAGAGAATTTTCAATGTATTCAAGGGTAGATTTATTGAATATTATTGCAGCAATCAAGATCCATTATCATGTCAAAGTCTTCTTGCATCATGCATGTTGTTTGAGCTAATATGTTTATGTAGTGTTCAAGATCCACTCAAGCATTCAAAGGCATTGTTTCAAATCAAGTTTCATGATCAAATCCACATCTATTGAACCCATGTGATGCAAGTTGCAAATCCACATTCCAAGGTTCAAACAAGGGTTTGGTGAGTTATGACATAGTCTTGTTCATTCATCATTCCTTCATGTTATTTCATTTTATTTCAAGGTTTAATTACCAAAATGGGGTTTGACCAAGGAAAACCCCTATTCACCAACAAAACAACATTTTTTCCTCTTGATGTGTGTTTGCATATTTTAGGTGGAAGATATCTTGGAGAGAAAAATTGAAAAGTTGTCATCATTCTTGCAATTTCATGAAAATTGACCTATAGGATTTATTTTTGACTGTCTGATTGTAAGATTTGGGAATCTCAGAGTGGAGACAACCATTTTCCATAGGGAAAATGAGTCCTTAGTTTTCTTTGAAAAATCACTTTTGGTGATTGGTACACATCACTTTCCCATTCTCATAGCTACATTTTAACTTCTAGTTCCATCAGAATTGAGGTTAATCTATTAGATGCACTTTATAGCTTGCATTTTGGAGTTGTTTTACTATTTTGAACCTTTCTCTCCAAAGTGTTGTTTAATCAAGACCCCCATCCTTGCATAAAAGGGAAATTTGTAGATAACTTTGACTTGACTCACCTTTTGGTTGATAGTCATTTCAGTGTTTGGATATCATTTCTTGAATTAAATTAGAGAAATAGGTCCACCATACCCCTATTTCCATTATTCCATTATGGTGATTCACCCCCAGTTTTCTTTGTTTCATTTTGGTGAACCTAAGTTTGATCATTACATTTTTTTTATTTTAGAGTCCATTTGCACCCTAGATTTAGATCTTGCATTCATTTGCATTGAATTGAGTCTCATTTAGGGTTGTTTAACTTGGATTGCTTTGCATTTCATTTAGTGTTTTAGGATTGCATTTTTGCATTATTTGAAATATGAAAAATATAAGAAAATCAATCATTTTGCATATCATTTACTTGCATTTGAAAATTGAACAAAATTTCACATGAAATTAGGTCTCTTAGTTTTTCATTTTGTCACATTTTGCACTTGCATTTGACATTAATTTCATAGAAAAATCAAATCATAACTTGCTATTTCTAATCAAAATCTAGAAGCCATTGAAACATCTCAAAAAAAATTAAAAATTATATTCAAAAACCCTAATGTAGGACCCATTCACCCAAGGGCGAATGAGTCCCTAATCAGGGCCATTTCCTGATTTTTTGGGCACTAATACATTTATTTTTGCATTTCATTTTGTTGTTTTGTTGTTTTAGTTTACGTATTTTTTATTAATTAGAATTGATCATACTTAGCTTAATTTGATAAAATTAGTGCATTGTGTGATTTCAAAATTGCATTTACAAGATATCCTTTTTAGGTTTTTGCATTGTGTAATAAAAAAATTACCTTGCTTAGAATCTAAAAATTGTATTTACATATTACATCCTAGGTCATTGCATTGCATTTCACCCTCTTTCCATTTTGGGAATACATTAAGTTTGTGAAACTTGTATGAGCTTTACAACTTGGTGTCCTATTAGCAATACTATTTTGAGATGTATTTCAAGACTCGTGTCATCCCACGATACACCATTCACCATGGACTTGGGTTTTCCAACTCTTTCACTAATAGTGTTGATAATCAATACTCATTTCCAATGACTTCCCTACCTACAAAAAATGTGCATGATGTTGCTAATGTCCTACAAAAAAACATAAGAAGAATAGATGAAGACATATAAAATTTGAAAAACTTTGTGAATATTGAAAAAATTGATACTAGTGTCATTCCTACTTTAGATAATTTGAAGAAAATTCTTGAAATTCAACATGGAAGATAGATTGTGCGAAGTCTAGGTCATCTTGCTAATAAGAACATCCCTACCATGACTAGCTGTGCTCGAGCTTTGGGGTACACTCAAAGCCAAGGAGGAAATTCTATTCCTCCTTCCACAACCCTCACCTGTATTCCTACATACACTAGTACTCACACAACCATTTAACCTACTAGTAATGTCAACACTTCCTTAGGTATTTCTACTAGTAAGCCCTCTACCTTTGTGCATTCAAATCTCATACCTCCTCACCATCCCCTCTCACAAATTTACAAGTCACTTTCCCTTCACAAACATACACCACTCCACCTTATTCCCCTCCATCTCACAATACCAACAATGATCCCATACTTAACACACTTTTACAAAAGATGTCACCCCTTCAACAAAAAATTGCCACCTTAAATCATAACAACAATGGCCAACCTTCACAATACATCAAAACAAATCCCTTATCCTTGGAGATATTGAGAACACAAATGCCACAAGGTATAGAGGTTCCTAGGTTTGAGAAATATGGTGGGAAAGTAGATCCCATTAGTCATGTTTCCACTTATACAACCCTACATAGTGACTTCATTTTTGAAAAAATCTTGGCTAAACTCTTCCCTCACTCATTGAAAGATGTTTCCTTAGAGTGTTTTTTCTCCTTATCGAATAATTCAATTGGTTCATTCAATGAATTTATTGAATCCTTTTACAACCACTTCCAAATTCACATGGATCCCAAGATGACCTTAGCTGATTTAATGATATGTACACTAAAGGTTGATGAAAAGGTCACTGATTTCATAGTGTGATATCAAAGGCTTTATTCACAAATAAACATTAAGATTCCTTATGCTAACCTTCAAAGAATTTTTATTTCCAACTCGCAAGATAAGATCCAAACTAAGCTTGAGATGTTGAGATCCCCTCACTTCACACAACTATGTGCAACCCTTTGTGAATACCAAAATGTGATTAGTAGTTGTGAAGTGAAAAATCCCTCTAACCATCCTAAAAATTCTGAATCAACACCTCAAACCAATTACCAACCTTTCAAGAAAAAAAAAAGGGATTCCTCCCACTTAATCCCCCTCAATCCAATCAAAATGTTAACACCCAAGTGGCTTCTATAAAGATGACAAAACCATATGCCTTTGTAGTTAGAAATAGACAATTCACACCTCTACCCGATACCCTTCATAATACCATGTTGCGGATCTTAGAAAAGAATTTAATATCCTTATCTCCTATTCGAGCTCCTAATCCTATTAAGATTTTACCTTAAAACTATATAGAAAATGTCTATTGTCATTTCCATCGACAAAATGGACATGATACGAAACATTGCAAGCATCTTAAGCATCTTGCGCAAGACCTCATTGATTCTAATCATATCCAAATTGGAGGTGTGAATGATCAAGGTAATAATTTTGTAGCTCCTCCTAATCAATTTTTTTTAATCTTCACCAATCCTATGCCTAATCATAATATATTCTTTGTCAAAGCTAGTGAAACAAAGAATGATGTGATGAATGTTGATATAGATGATGAAAATACAAAAGACAATGAGAAAAACCTTATGGGTGATTTAGTTGCATTTATTGATGCTAAACCTTGTAAGGGCCCAACTAAAATGCCACTTGATATTGCTTTCTCACAACAAGACACTAACTCATTTGATCCCAATTTTTGACGAAACCTTCTGACGAAAGCTATATAATCAGATGTTTGTCGGGCACTTGTGCGAATTTCCATTTTTTTTAAAAAAATTTACCCCAACATTCGTCAAAATTTCGACGAACCATTGTTTTGTGTACGTTTCGACGAAGATCTTTCACCAAAATTGTGACGGTCCTGCAAAGTTAAATTTTGGTGGGCATAAATTGAAATGAGCTTGACTATTTATTGCGACAGTGTTTTGCTCGACGGTTTTCTTGAGGAAAATCAGAAGAAACTCAAGAAGATATTGCCAGGTTGAGGGAAGTCGTTGTCTTTTTCCAGAATTCATTTGTGAAGTCAGATTTGTACTTCCAGGTTTGAAAATCATATTTGAAAGCAACATCTCATCAGATTTCATTAATAGTCTTGTACATTTTTAGAATTTCATTTCCAGATTTTAGACCTAGCTTCACAAATTCTTTATAAGGGAATTGTTTATAACTGATGGAAAATTCTTGATGGATTTGGACAAAGATTATATTTGCATGGTTTCAATTTTAACCCTAATGATCAATTTGCAATAGATTTGGGAGCCATAGCTAGATAATATCAAAGGTGTTGGTTGTTTTTTTACTGTAACCAAGTTTATCTTCTAGACACATAGCATATAAAATCTCAGATAATACTGCCTTACAATACTATCAATATATATATTCCAACCCAATACTACTTATCAAATCCTTATATGAACATAGTCACCTATAACCTCACTCAAGCATTTTAATTAATTCTTTGAATTAAAGCCAAAATGAGAATTACACACACCATAACATTGAGATGAACAGAATAACCCTTGATCATTTTATTCAAGATAATAATATATTCATACAATGGAGATACATGACCTTGAAATGAGTAATTTTCATTCAGATGCTAGTACTATCTTGAAAATTAAGTACCCATGAAACTAAAACCTACAACAGAATGACACCAAACCTAAGAATAGTATCTTCACTATAATATCAGGCTCTTTACAAATTCGCTCTGCAACTTCAGTTAGACTTGACCTAAAGATATCTAACTTGCTAACCGGCTGTATTTTTGGTCCTGAAATCCTTCTTATAGGGAAAATGAAGGAGCAACAAGCATCAGACCAGAAATACACCTATCACTGGTCACTTGGACCGCCTTATGACATTTCAAAAATTGGTTACAACAACTGAGTCTCTGGAGAATCTTCTTGTTCATCCCGTCCACTGGAGAATAATTGTTGCATTTGCCAAACTTTGAAAACTTGCACCAAAAATACCACCACGACATAGCCAAAATTTGTTATAACCATAACCGCTAAGCTGTTAACTGCCAGTTGTAGACTCTGTCCTATTCTTGTTCAGTTAAGTACTTTTCTACCCATCCTTGATATTCCTCATCCGTTGGCCAATTAAAATTTACCACCTAATTTACCTTTGCATTGTAAGTTGTATACTTTACTGCTACTTCATTCGCCTCCCTTTCAAAAGATTCCAAAAATGTGCTAGTGTTAATGATTTTATCCATACTACTCATTAGCATGTCATAATCTGAGTCATCACAAATCAATTTGATTTGTGCATTGATGATTTCATCTACCTTGTCCTGCCATTGCTGCAGTGATCTAACATTTCCTTGGGCATCTACAATATCTGGTAAAGATGTGCCACTTCAGTCATCAAAACTCTTTACCAACTCTTTAATCCTCTTGCTCAAATCATCAGGTAAGGCCTGGAAACCTTGCAGTGACTTCACAAAGTCTTGAGTAGGCCTTAATTGTTGAGGCCTATTAGCTACATTTTGAGAATTTCATTTCTAGATTTTGTTGTGCAAGTTCAATATTCTGATTTTAGGAGTATAACAGTTGGAAATCATTGTAAAATCAGAATTTAATAATTTCTGGAATTAGCATTTGAAAGTGTTTTTTGGGGTCATTAACTTCAGACTATCTTCTCTTTTGCAGGGGTGGTTGCATGCCGATTTTTTTGGGTGTAAAATATCATAATTATTATATTTTGTTACCTGTGTATGATTAAAAATTATTGGAGTGTGTGTGAGTTTGATATTTTTTGAAGATCTAAATATTCAAGCTTGGTAAAGAAAAATCATGTCAGATAATATTAGTCAAGAACAAAATGAAGAGACAGTTGCTAGATTGTGGGCTATATTGAAAAGAAAGGGTGATGGGAAATGTTATCATCCTTGCAATAATTGCAAGGGCTTAAAGACGAAAATACTTTTAATCACAACAGCTGAGAAACATTGTAGGCAGCATGGTCATGTTGAAGGGGGGCATGATTATCGTCCATTGGTAAGTTGTTCATTATATGTGTTTATATTGATTGAATTTGTAAATGTTTATATTGTTATAACATTTGATATATATATATATAAAATCACTTGATCATGATCATGGTTTATTTGTGTCTGTCATTATTATAAAGGTGGGGCACCGTAGGGCACACGATATGAATTATCACGGCCCAGAGAATGTGGTTTTGCAAGCGGAGGAACATGGAGCTGTGAATATCGAAGATGAAGTTAATGATCCTATGGAAGAAGATGATCATGCACCAGAAAACACAATTGAAGATGATGGTACAAATACATTGATCCATGACACATGTAGTGGCACATCTGATCATGTTGATCGAGATGACTTTGATGATGTTCATGATTTACCTATACTTGAGAAGGCATACGAGCCGCTTTATGAAGGCTCCCAAACAACTCTTCTCTCTGCTGTATTGTTGTTGGTGAACTTGAAGGTTATGAATGGTTTATCCAACATAGCAATCTCACGGATGTTAAGGTATGTCATATATGTCATCTTTTTTCATCTATTTTAATTATTGTTAGTTCATCGCTAGTAAATAAAGGATGAAGTATGTACCTTTAATATTCTTTATATTAAGAAGTTATTTTTTGTTGTAGATTGATTGGTGAATTTTTGTTACCACCATCAAATATTTTACCTCGCTCATACCGAGATTTATCTGGCATTATGAAAGATATTGGAATGGAGTATCAAGCAATAGATGCATGTCCCAATGATCATATTATATATCATAAACAACATGAATTTGCAATAGAATGCCTCGGAATGTCATATCAGTAGATATCAAACAGATCAACTAACAAAAAAGGTGCCTTGCAAGGTTCTTCGTTATATACTCATTATTCCACGTATGCAACAATTATTTAGGTGCGAAAGCTTAACACAATTTATGGATTACCATGCACGTAATAGAAGTGGAGATGAGATTCTTCGAATGCCTACGGATGGTTCTACATTTAGGGACATGGAGGAAAAATGGCCACACTTTAAAGAAGAACCTCGTAATCTCAAGCTTTCATTGGCAACGGACGGTGTGAATCCATTTGGAGAGCTGAGATCTATTTACTCAGTGTGGCCTGTTTTTGTTATCAACAATAACATTCCTCCATGGATGTCAATAAAGAGGGAGCACATAATGTTGGCAATGATTGTTCCAGGTATTTTTTTACATCAATTTTCTTTAACATAGTAGCATCTCATTTGTCTTATTTGTTGCATAATGACTTATATGTTTTTTCATTTAATAGTCATGTACATGAATTTATATATATTGCAGTAAAATGGTTATAATAATTATGTAATGTTTATGTTCATTCAACTAGGTAAGTACCAAGTTAAAGATATGAATGTATATATTGAGCCTCTTATCGACGAGTTACTAAAGTTATGGAATGGTGTCACTATGTATGACGTATCTAGACCAATAGGACAAAGACAATTTCAATTCCATGCAATGCTTGTATGGACAATTCATGATGCCCCAGGGCTAACACATTTTTCTGGTATGTTATAACGTTCGACTGCATGACTTTAACGATATTTAATTTTATGAATTAGATATCATGCATGTTTTTTAAATAATCTATTCATTATATATAATTATAAAAATTGACATATTTAATCCAATTATATATGATTTGCAGGTCTTCAAACAAAGGGAAAATTTGCATGTCCAATTTGTGGTCCAAAGATGAAATCTCGTCATTCAACAAGTTTAGGAAAGCAGGTGTTTGATGAGTATAGGAACTTCCTCCACAGAAATCATAAGTATCGAACTACTGAAAAACATTTTTTCAATGGGAAAGAAGAGACTACATCAAAACCATGAAGAATGACACCTCGCCTATGGAAGTTGGAATATAATAGAATTAATCGTCAAGGTTATACATCGGAATGAAATTGTTCATCTATCATTTATGATATGTTTTGAATTTATATTTATATTTTGTGTTGTGTTTACTCATGCTGTAATTGACAATGATTGTCGTTGTTAATTTGTTTAACTTATATGCTTCATGAAGGTCATCAAGGCATTAATGGTCGGCTTCCACAGGGACTGAAAAGTTATCCCAGACAATTTAGTAGGTTGTCCTACTATGAGCAACTAAAAATTGTGCATTTGTTTGATACAATGCATATAGGAAAAAAATATGACAGAAACGTTATGGAAAATATTGGATGGAAGGCATGACAAAGAAAAAATTGTCAAAATTTGTAGTGACATTTAGGAAGCCAGTCATGCAATGAAAAATGTCATTCAATTAAATAGCGATGAAGACAAAATTAATATAAGTTCCCTTCCTTGGTTATTAATGGAGTAGCAAAGCAATGCTATAAAACAAGTCATACGAAAAATTTGATTTCCCACAGGATTTGCTGCCAACATAAACAATATCATAACAAAGAAAGGTGAATTTGGGTCAGGGATGAAAACACATGATTGGCATACCTTCATTAAGGTAATTATTCTGGTATATTATATATATATATATTTGTATACTGCATGTACTTTTCAGTGTATTATGTTTACTACTTTTGGAAAAATATTAATGAAAAGATCATTTTATAATTGCTACAATACGTTCTACCTCTATCTCTCCTAGACAACTTCAACAACAATGTCAAGCAAGTTATATATGATCTTGGAAAATACATGAGGTAAGTAGCGATATTTGTTCAATTCGTTGTATATTTTTGTTAAATCTCATTAATATATTTGTGCCTTGAATCACTTGTAGATGGCTATCATCTAAAGCAATCCATAAAGAAGATATAAATTATTGGAAGAGAAGAATTCCTCGTCTAATGTGTGAAATGCAAAAGTGTCTACCTTCAACAT
Source organism: Sequoiadendron giganteum (assembly GCA_007115665.2). Classification (NCBI taxonomy): domain Eukaryota; kingdom Viridiplantae; phylum Streptophyta; class Pinopsida; order Cupressales; family Cupressaceae; genus Sequoiadendron; species Sequoiadendron giganteum. Next base: position 114,531,205 of record CM021104.1, on the reverse strand, counting down.
TTTTCAATGCACAAGAACGCTACCTCATACACCAACGTGAGGAGATTGAATTGTGTGGACTTTTACACACAACGTCAATGTGGATGGTTGAGAGGCACTTGAAATTTTTGAAGGCTTTGGTTAGACAGAGAGCACATCTCGAGGGTTCTATGGTGGAGGGATACATGGTATACCAGACCATGGTGTACATTACTGAATATCTTCCTAGGTTTGCAGCAAAGATCCATGTAGATCGCATTTGGGATCCCAACTCCATTAACAAATTCGAAGGGGAGTACTTGATGGGGAAAGGTAGATTAAGGAAAGTGTCAGGTAATTATAAGATGGTCATGGAGATTAATTAGAATACATTTTACATTTGTTTTTTATGTATATTGTACTTATAAATTAAGGTCGTATACCGTGGTAATTAACTAATTATACGTCATTTGTGAATTTCAATTTTTTTTGATACAGTTGGTCGAGAGTGGGATGCACTACATTTGTACATCGCAAACAATCTTGATTGGATGACAGTATGGATTGAATGATGTCAACAATCTAGTTGTGCATTAACATGGGAAGGTGTGGCTTCATTGGTTAAAGAAGCTCATCGTAATGGAGATTCCAATGTTACACCAAGGGAAATTGATTTAGCATATGGTTTAAGAGATAAACAGGTATGTATAAATATATTAATCACCCATATTATTTAATTATTTTGAATTATATTGATGTATATATATGTTGAGATTTTTTTCTTTGCATACATTCGGCCAAGAATAAATATGTTTATCAACTGACAATATTGCAATAAGTTTTGCATGTTTGACATATTGCAGGTGAAACACCACAAGGCTATGTGGTGCAATGGTCATAAATTTCGAATCAAAAAGTTGGATGACACAAAGAAAACTTGTGATTCTGGGATAACTGCAGTCTTCCAGGTGACTAATGTTTCATCTAGAAGTGACATACATCCAGAAGTCTCAGAAAATCAATACTATGGGATTTTGGATGATATACTTGAGTGTGACTTTAAGTCCTTCAAATTAGTTTTGTTCGTCGTCCTATGGTATAGGCTATGATTGAATGAAAATGATCCCGAGAGAACTGTTATTGAACATGATAATGGATTTACCATGGTTAATACAAGGTATTTTGAGCAAGCTAGAAATGAGCCCTATGTTCTTCCAAGCCAATGTGAGCAGGTATTTTACTCAGAGGTTCCAGGTAAAGCAGGTTGGTCATATGTTGTTAGACATGATCCAAGAGGAAGGCCGGTAAAGTATAATGTGGTGGAAGAAGAAGATACTGAAGAAATAAAAGATGATGTAGATGATGATCAGGATCAACAGTTAGTTGATGATGTGCCTGATGAAGATGTCAAAGAGGAGGAACTAGATCATGATGATGTAGGAGTTAATGTTCATGAAGATGATATCCGTGTGGATGATGACATTATCGAAACTGATATCAATGATGATGATGATGATATGACCAATCCTTACAATGTTGAATCTGGATCGGATGATACAGACAAAGAGTTGGATGAAGAAGAAGATCAATGACATTAATTTGTATTATCTATTTGATATTAATTTCTTGAAAGAATTATATTTGACTTATGTGGTTACATAATTAATTTATGATGTTTTTAATTTTAATTATATTTGAATTATATTAGAATATGTTCAGTTAACAGATGTAAAAAATAAAATGGATAAACCAAAAGATGAAAGCGTGAGACCACTTCCTTGTTGGGTGTATGGAGTCTAATGAAGATCTATAAAAGTGTAATCTATGATGGAAATAATTCAAATTCAAAGTGTTTGGCACACAGATGTAGTTTATAACTTGTATAAATGTGCAAGTAAATGACTGACAAACTCTACTTGAGATAGAATGACAATCCTAGTTATGTGATTCTTCTTATTGATCCAATTAATACTCTTTAGTTACTGTGATTGTCTAGAAGGGTTTAATCTTTACTTGAAAGAACCAAATAATCACATCACACAAATACAAAAAATGTGTATCGATAAACTGAATATATATATATATATGCTTGATATATCAATTTAAATAATAGAAAAACATCAATAGTATCAACTACTTGGAGCATGAGATGATTACAATGATATTTCACCACTTAAGATAGTCATTTAATTTGCAATTTGGCTGCAAGCTCTAAGCTAAGACAAACAGACATAGAACCTTACAAACACATAGGATTTAGGCTAGTGCCATATACTATTGGGGAGTCAAATTCACAAATATCTAGATTTCCATAACAGGTTCAAACACATAACATATAAGATCTCTGACAATATTGCATTACAACAGTGTCAATTTCTATCCTAACTCAATACTTCTTATCAGATCCCTTTACAAACATATCCATCTATGACTCCATCCAAGCATTTTAATTTACTCTTTGAATTAAAGCAAAAATGGAAATCATACACACCATAACAGTGAGATGAATGCCATAACCCTTGATTATATTATTCAAAATTGTGATATGTTATACAAAGGAGAGCCATGAGCTCTAAATATATCATTATAACTGAAATGCTAGTACTATCATGAAACATCAAACCTTCATGCTGTTGGAACTGTCAAATTTTGACAAATTAATTATTTCTTCATGATTTTTAGTCTCCGAAAAAAGATTCATAATGCAGACAAAAAAATCCTCACATAGCATATTTTACCAAAATCCAATTTAAAATTGTGCCATAATGCCCCATAAATTTCATCTGACATTAAAATATTTACATATGAAAATATCGGCATAAGTTGATGCAGGTCTCATCGATGATAATATACATATCCTAAATGTATCGGCAAGACATCACAAGGGTCACACCGATCAAGTTATACATAGAGAGAATGTGGGTTTGTATATCTTATCGGCAAGACAAAAAGTATCGGCATGATGATGTAAGGTCACATCGAGCTAAATTACCTTTTTCCGATTGGAGTAACGTAAAGTCTATTGGAGAGACTTTGGTCATCAGAGAGAGATTTTAAAACACTGCCCGTAGCATTATTAGTCTTGCCGATAAAGCAAGGGGAGGACTCACTCGGTGAGACAAACGATGCCGGGGAGAATTCGGAAAGTCTTACTGACCCCTCGGGTTACACCGACAGAACTAAGCATACGAAGATAAAGGGTGTCGAGAAGACAATGCGCATGGTCTCGCCGAAGAAAAAGCGTATCGGTGAGACATGTCACTGTGGCGAGATCTAAGAGACATCACGTCGAGTATCTTTTTGTCAGCAAAACAAATACTTGGTCATGGCGACATAAGCCAATAAAGTGAGCATCTCGGTGAGATGAAAAGCTTTCGGAGTAAGGTGAAGAACTATTGGCCCGATTCATTAAGTCTAGGTGATAGTTTTTTTGGTGAATTTCATGGCGATAAAAAAGCAAAAAGAAAGAAACTATCGGGGAGACTTGTGATGTTGGGGAAACTGCAAGGCGTCTTAGCGAATGGGTGAACGTTGAACAGACGGATTGGCCAGAGGTTTGAAATGTCTTATCGATGTTATCGTATCGGCGAGACATCAAACGGGTCATACTGATAAAGTTATACACTAGGAGAATGCGGGTTTGTATTACTTATCAGCAAGACAAAAGGTATCAGCGTGATGGTGTAAGGTCATATCGAGCTAAGTTACCTTTTGCCGATTGGAGAAAATTAAATTCTATCAGAGAGACTTTGGTCGTCGGAGAGAGATTTCAAAACACTGGCCGAAGCAGTATTGGTCTTGCCGATAAAGCAAAAGGAGGACTCAATCAGTAAGACAAACAATGCCGAGAAGAGTTCATAAAAGTCTTACTGACCCCTCAGGTTACATCGACAGAATTGAGCATGCGGAGATAAATGGTATCGATAAGATGATGCTCATTGTCTTGCTGAAGAAGAGGCGTATCGGTGAGACATGTCACCATGGGGAGATCTAAGAGACATCACAGCGAGTATTATTCTATCGCTAGAACAAAATTGCTTGGTCTTGGTGACATACTCAATAAAGTGAACATCTCGGTGAGACAAAGTACTTTTGGATTAAGGCAAAGAACCATTGGCCCGATTCATTAAGTCTGAGCGATAGTTGTTTCGGTGAAAGTCATGGTGATATAAAAGCAAAAGGAAAGAAACTATCAGGGAGACTTGTGATGTCGGGGAAATTGCAAGACATCTTGGCAAATGGGTGATCGTTGAACCCTTATGTGACAACGAGAATTTTGAAAAAAAAACTTGCAGCATTCATGTCTCGATCGGTAAAGACATTAATGGTGCCACAAAGCGTAGGAGATTTTGCATATCAGGGGTATGATCAATTGAAATCAGTCTCACAGAATTCAAAGCAAAGGAGAGCAGGGGAACCAACAGAGCAATTAAGGCATTCACCTAGCTTGAGTTTGGAAGAAGTTACAATAAGTTTCTCGTCCTCTCAGAATTCGTAAAAATTTGAATTATGGAAGGCACTAGTTCAGGAAAACTAAAGGGAAGAAAACTTGAGGAGGGAAGCCAATCAAAATAAAAAAAGCAAAAGAATGAGTTGCAACTAGAAGGTACTAAAAGGAAGCTAAATCAAGACCTCATAAACCAGTTACCTAGTTCTAGACCTAAAGCTAGGCATTCTGCACAACTCAAAGCGGAAGTTGACAAATTGGACGACAAATGAAAATTTATAGGTGATGTTTGGACTCCGATTAGAGGCTATGAGTTATTCAATTTTCATTACCACAGGAGAAATCACTTTGAGCCAGTATGCAATCCATGGAGGCTCAATTTAGGGAAATTAGTGTGCCCTAATGTTTTTATTAACGTCGACCTAGTAAAATTGCTAGCTGGACACTATGATTCAAAAAAGAAAGCTATATGTGATTTGTCAGGGAATCCATTGATACATGTATCTGAGAATGCAATTGCTGAGGTTTTTAGAATGGAGGGAATATGCAGTGACAAAGTAGTGAGTGAAGAGCTCGATAGTGAGTTCAGAACGATGGACACCATTTATAAAGGGTGGAGGTTACCTCTACACAAAAGTAGGTGTCATGGAAAACCTACTCCAATGGAAGATAGTGAGGGGTCACCCTTTCATGTAGACCTCTTCGAACATTACCTAAAATATACTTACTACTCAGTGGTACAGGTATAAGGGATGGAGGTACTTGAGCATATGGAGGTTGTGCCCATGGTGATTTATGTAGACATTCAGTATCAGAATTCTAGATCATTTGACTATGCTGCACATGTTTTTAAGGAGCTAGATGCAGGTTTGATGGCGATAAAGAGTGGTGCTTCTGTTCTCCATCTTAGAAATTACTCACTGTTGATGCACTTAGTGTTTTATTTTGGACAAGAGTTAGGTTTATGGCCCTAGGAACTGAGGATTTCACAATCCAACAAGGAAGGTAGGCCATTGCCTGTTTAATTATGGACTGTTGTTCGGGAAAATAGGTTTACCAATTCAAATTTCTTGCATTTTGAAGAATTCTTTGTGAAACCCATGTATAGATTTTTTAGCCATCCTTGTGATTATTCTTTATCTAAAAAAGTAAAAAGGTTTCTTAGGCCTAGAGATTACAATGGACCAATTAACCACAACTGGAGGGATTGGTATTGCTTAGAGAATGCCACAATGATTAGGGTTTATGGCTTTGAGGATACACCTTTCATTCTACCCAGAACTGTCTCGGATAGAATTGCATACCTTGAAATTGTTAGGAAAATGGATTACTCCAGTGTTATGAACTTAAGTTCATATGGGAAATAGGCTTTTATGCCTAGTACATTGTGTTTTAGTGATTTCACTGTATTAGCCAAGGAAGGTTATGATCTGATTCTGGACAAATTATTGCACTACAACATGAGCAAAGCACCAGTGAGAAAGAACTTTGATCTAGAAGGGTATATCCACTCTGCCAGACAAAAAGTAAATCTCTGAGGGTACCATCATGTGCCCTTTAAATATGATGACATAATCAAAAACCTAGACGCAGAGGAAGCTGAAATTGTGATTGAAAAACATAATCAAGAGTTAGTGGATGCTGAGTTGTTATCCTCCATTAAGGGGATTTCAAAAATAGACAGGCCACAAAGCTCATCTGGGAAAGTTTCAAGAATGAAGACTCAGGAGTATGCCTATGTTTCTAGAGAAACAGATGTTGAGGAAACCATGGATGTAGATACAAGACATGAAGACTATAGGTCTTTCATATCAGATGATGAATTTATAAAGACCTTGGAGTTTAAGACATTTTTATATAAGCAAAAAGGGAAAGAGATAAGGGGACAGGTTGACAATGTCACTCTAGGGAATGAGGATCAACTGTTAAAAAACTTAAAGGATGAAGTAGACAAAGAGATGATTGACATGACCCCTGAAAAGGGGAGAGAGCTGCTTGAAAAGGCAGGTGTTATGATTTTTCTAGGTTTGGATATGAATTCAGCATTAGTTTTTGATAGTTTCTTAAATGATAACAATTCTACCCACAAGCTCAGTATAGAGAAGGTGATGGAGGTATACACAAGATCAAGATACAATCCTGATGATGAAACATTGATGATTTGGGCCTTGTATCCTCCTCACAAGAAATCAATTGTTATTGATACTAAAAAGGCATTCCGACATGTCATGACCCTAAAGGCTGGGGAGGTTGATCTTGTAGCGACTGTTGGTATTGGGATAAATATAGCCAAGTTGAATAAAGCCCAAATCCAAGCATTGATAAGGGAAAGGGAGATGTACAAAACCAATAATGAGAGGATGTTGAGAGAGAATGAACGCTTGAAAGACTTGGTAGGTGGTTGAACAGAACCAACAAGGATGCTCACTCAAGGTGAGAGTTCATAGAAAAAAGACCGTTGGGAAGGGTCAACTGCATACTCTCAAGGGAGAATGGATGCATTTGCTACAATAATAAAAAAAAAGGTAGGTTGTTTTAACCACTTGGTTAAATAAACTATGAGGAAAACATTCACAGTACGTAGATGCAATAAAGGAACACAAGAGAGTGAATAGCAGAATTCAGGAAAGAATTGAGGAATTGGAGCAGGACACTACTAGTAATGAAGAGATTGAAAATGCCAATTGTATTATGGATAGGCACAAGGATTTCTTTGAGGAGTTACAAGGGGATATGCAGGGATTGACAGAGGCTGCCGAAGATAGATTCACCAAGTTATGTGATGATCAAGGGAAAATGAAGGAAGTGACTACATGGAAATGTGAGTGCAAAACAATACTCCAAGGGATGCTGGAGATAGCCACTGCGAAAGATGTGATATTGGATGCAGCATGTGAGCAAAATGAGCAAATGATAATGATGGAGATTGTGATCTGTGATGCATTGGGAGATGCCGACACTCATGAGCGCCAGGATTATACGGAGCATATGTCTGCAGTCCATTTGTGGCTCAAGAGAAATTAGTTAATAGTGGATTTGTTAAACCTTTTTGAAAAGGCACGTCCTTTTGCAAACTGATGTATAAGTATCTATTGTTGGATAAATGTAAAGGGGTAGAAGATAGAATTAGAATAGGATAGACTGTTGTAAGCATTAAATTATCAGAAATGATGACATTCAAGGAGACTATGTTGCATGTATGAACTTTGAAGGAGATAATGAAAGAATGTTGATTTAGTGGCTTCATTATGGTATCAATTGTTTGTTGGATTCTTGTGATTATTTGATTGTCTCCAATCTGATGTTTCTTGGTTGTTTAAATTGAAGTATCAAGTATATATTCTATTTATCAGTACACATTTGTTGTTTTTGTGTGATTTGGTTTATTGGATTCTTTAAAGAAGAATTAAAATTCCTTTCAATAAATTACAGTAATCTGGGAATGCCATTTGGATCAATAAGAAGAATCAGATTATTAGATTTGATATTCTGCCTCAAGTCGGGTTTATCAATTACACTCTTGCATGTTTATACCAGTTGTAAACTCATAGTTATATGCCAAACAATTAGAGGACCTGCTAGATAGAAACCATTCATTAAAGGCTTTCATTTGACTCTGTTTTACCCAATAAGGCACTGGTCTCCCTTATTTACATTACAGTAGTTTTATTCATTTCATTTAACATCTCATAATTGAACATATTAATTCATACCTTGATATTGCATTTACAATTTATACCAAAGTAGGATCATATCTTTCCACTATTAAATTGCCATTTGTGGATAGTTAGATCAAGTAGGAAACATAAATTGAACATATTAATTTAGTATAAGAGTCAACCAATCATAAGGAAAACATAATATGAAGATGAATTTTCTCAAATCTTGTGGTTGTAGATGCCCTTTTGAAATCTATGCAAAATGTGGGAGGATAGACAAAGCTCATGAACTATTTGACACAATGCCTCAAATAATTGTAATCTCATGGAATACACTCTAATTAGAAAAGTCTCATCACTGCCCTCATAACAATCTATCAATTTGTTTTAGTGTCTATTGTGTTATACCCAATTTGGGACATGGGGTATAACAAAATAGACACTAAAATAAATTGAGAGATTACAATTCTTTGAGACATTTTGTCAAATAGTTCACAAGCTTTTTCTATCCTTCCACATTCTGTATAAATTTTAAAAGGGCATCTACAACCACAACATTTGAAAAAATTCATCTTCATATTATGCTTTGATGGATGTCTATACCTTGTTCCAAATCTCCCATATTAAGGAAACCAATAAGGATTTTGGTGAAGGTTGTGGAATTTTTCTTTGCATCTACCAATTGCATTTGTTTGAAAGTTTCTAAAACCTTTTCAACAAATCCATTATGTGTATATTCTAAAATCATTATAGTACACAATTTCACATTTATTTGGCTTTGCATCTACCAATTGTATTTTCTTGAATTTCCCTACAATATTTTCAATGTAGATCTCTTTTGTGGATATCTTATAGTCCTTCTAGTCCACATCACTTTGTTTTTTGAAGAAACTATTACCATATATTTCTTATTTATGTTCTAAATTGGATACATGTTTATAAGTTTGATATTACAATTAATAATATTAATTTTGGCAAGACATTAAAAGATTTTGTTGATTTTAAAAATATATGCATCCCAATGTAAAAATGCCAACAATGGAAGCAATGATTGTAACACATAATTTTTGATGTAGTATCCAATTCAAAGGATGATGTTACAATTTAGGGTTATGATTGGGTATTTAATTAGGGTTAGGATTTAGTGTTCGGGTTAGTGTTAGGTTTAGAGTTAGGGTTAGGGTTAGGAAAATAATGTTAGGATTAGGGTTAGATTAGGATTTATGTTTTATGGTTAGGGTTAGATTTAGAGTTTTGGTTATGGTTGGGATTAGATATGAAATTAGGGTTAGGGTTTAGGATTACAATTAGGGATTATAGTATCAGGGTTATATCTAGAATGAAGTTTTAGGGTTATTGTAATTATGATTAAGGGTTGTTTTTATATTTGGCTTAGATTTGGGGTTAGGATTAGGGCCAGGGATAGGGCTAGGGTTAAGTTTAGGGATAGGTTTAGGGTTATTAGAGTGAATGCAACTAATTAATAAAATAAATAATATTTAGGGTTAGGTAATTAGGGTTAGGGTTGGGGTTAGATTTTTGGTTGTGGTTAGGGTTATAAAGATAGGATAAAGGTGAGGGTTAGGGTCAAGGTTAAGGTTTCGAGAAAAAGGGTTAGGTTATGATTTGGATTACCCTAAACTCTAACCATAACCATAAACCTAATCCCAAACCTAACCCTAAAGAAAACACATAACCTAACCCTAATTGTAGTGTTTGAGGCTAGGCTCAAACACTATATAACCTAACCCTATATAACCTAACACATAACCTAGCACTAGAAAAAATTCTTCTCCCAAACAATCTCCTCTACTTCTATTCATTCCTACTAGAGTTGCAACATTCAACATTGGTGCTTCAACCATTCATTCAAAGCTAAGAATTTGAAAGTAGTGTTCATTTGTAATATAATTAATCATTTAACAATATTATTATTATTATTAATCTAATACAATATTAATATTATTAATAATATACCAATAATATTAATAATCTAATATAATTACTATTAATCTATAGATTATATATAATCTTAATATATCAAATATATCATTATAATTCATATAATGTAATATAATATTGTTATATTATATATTAATATTATAACATTACTATTAATCAAAGTGCTTTAATATTTATGTCGAGTTTTAGTACATTATATGACAGGTTACTAAAGCGGCTCCGAGATGCACGTGCTCAAAATCGACGGTGATGTTATAATCTTGATGAAAAGTTGCTTGACGGTTATGTTCAGTGTTGGTGACTCTATGAATGAACACAATTGCCGATGTTGGAGATCAACGGTTGCCTGCCCTTGTGTGATAGAAAGATGCAAGGTGTTTATTGATTGTGATATCACGGGTGAGCGCCACGTGTCTTTCCTTGGTGATGCATAATGTGGTGGGCCCTTGGTGTTGAGATGGAGATTACATCAGCCTTTTGAAGGCAGTCATTCGATAACTTCTCAAACACAAGAAGATGTGATTTTGGCCCTATTAGGAGAAGATTTAAAAGTTGATTCTAGAGCTGAGAAAAATTATCATATTAAATTATGAAGCCCCTTTCTTTGGCAAGGAGATTCCATGTGTGTTCAAAAATTCTTGTTGCACACATTTCCATTACTCATGTTGCTAAGAACCTTGCAAATCCTCATATTTGAAGATTGAAAAAATCCAAAGGTATATTTTATGGCCTCCCTTTAACCAAGGAAAATGGTTTCACAAAGTATCCTAGGAGTTTTATTATTTCCCTCATGACTATAATAGGCTTGGCTTACTTTATATTCACTACTCTAAATGGCACCATAATAGGCTTTGCTTGCTTTATATTCACTACTCTAAATGGCGACATAATTTTTTTAAATTTAATTAACATACTCTAAAACCTAACTAAAGCAGGTTGTAGCTCGTCAAATTGGACAAGTGAAAGGTCAATAGCAGTGTTGAGGAAGACTTTGGAGGAGTGAAAATAGGTCAATACCAGCACCGACGAAGAGTTTGGAGCTAAAACAAGGTCAATACTAGCGCCGACGACCAGGTTGAGGGCACTCAGGGAAAATCGACGACCAAGGGACAATGAGTACTATAAGTTTGGCACCCCCATTCTCTTTAACCTGCAATTTTCATGCCTAGTTTCCAAAGATCTTCTCGCACATTGGCCCCCCCATTATCGTAAAATGGTATAAGATAAGATAGAAAAAATAAAATAGCTTTGTCTTTCACATTTTTATAGTGATTACTAGAGGCACATAGACCAATTCTTCATAATAGATGAATTTGATCATACTTTTCCAATGATGCAACAGTTCAACTTTGGGGTGTATCATTTAGGCAACAGTTCAACTTTGGGGTTCATCATTTAGGCAATGATGGATCCCTACTCTTTCCATATGCTCTTTCCTTTCTATTTCTTCAAATGTATAGTTTATGTCTTATATTGTATTGAAATAGTTATTCCCACAACTTGTGTGGGACACCATACATTTGTAATTATCAATAAAAGACATTTGTGAAAATTTTGTGCAATCTTTCTCTTGTATACATTTGCATAATGAACTACAATTCATTTGATAATACTTTTGTGTATATGAATGGAACTTAGTAGAATTGAATGTGTACCTTTATCTTTATTTTTGCAAAAACTATCCCAACTTTACTTGATTGAGTTAGAAGCTAAATTAGGTAAAAAAATTGGTGACATCTTCTATATGTTTGCTTGCTAAACATCCTGACTAGTTGCCTAAACTTATCCATTGGGCATGGTGTCGACTCTTGGAACTTGACAAGACTTGAGAAATAGTCTTGCATAATGTTGTAACTCATCCAAAATAGTGCATAACACCTAAAAAACTTATTCAACCTACCAAATGACTCAAAACAAACTAATTGTGCAAACAAAACTTATTCACTTAAAACAAAAACTATCCTAACCTAGACTAACTGAGGAAAGGAATACCTAAATAAAACCATTAACTGGTTCATGAAAGTAGCTACCCTTTCTTTGCAACTTGTAATGCTCCATATGTTTGTGAGGATCAAAGAGGAAATGAAGAAATGATAGATGTTTAACCAACTATTGCAATACCTCATAAATGGAGAAAACAAATCCACAAATCCACTTACCATTCATGTTATCTTAAAATGGATAGGATAGTAGGATAGAGTCCTCATGCTTGGGTGCAATAATGACTTGTGATGCATTGCTAGTTTCCATCCTAATTAGATGCCTGATAGGACATCCCCTTGAAAGCTTTAGATTGGTTTTTCCTTTTTCCTCTTTTGGTGTGATCATATCCTTCATCTTACTCTTATGGTGCTCTTGTGGTACAAGAAATTGATTTGGAACTTCATGGTTTCTTCTTCTTTCAAAGAACCCAATTAGGTTGATATAATATTATCATGACTGCATTCTTCAAACCTTTCTACCTTTTTATGGTTTTCCTGTTTCATGGCTAAGTTTAGACAAGAGAGAAGACAATTTGAATGATTAGAAATAACATCATTACCTTCACCTTACATGATAAATTTCCATGTTGATTCCTCATCCATGGTCAATGGACCATCCTCTTCCATTAAGATAGCTAATAACTCATCAAAGCTATCAGCTCTTGGAAGGCTCTTAGGAACAACTAGTCCAAGCTCAAAATCCTCATTAGTACACTCCAAATCAGGATTTTCTTCTTCAATGAGTGAAGGTAAATTTTCAAAAAATGTAGTAGCCTCTTCCAAAAAAATTTCATTTGTTATACCAACCTTAAGCTCTTTTGTACAGCAGAAAGGAAGTTCCTCCAAATAGCTAAGATCTTGCAAATCAACTTCATGATAAGTTTCTTGACTTGAGAGAATAGACTCCTCATCAAGACCATATTCTTCCTCTTGATCCATGTTTGATTTTTCCTCTTTAACCAGCAACTCATCGAATTGTTTGATATCTTCTTGTTGCTTCGAATCTTCATCCTTATCAACAAAACAAGACAACTCATCAAATGGGAAGATCAACTCTTCCTTCTAACCCATCCAGTTTCCTTGTACCTTGTTTTCCAACTAATCACCCTCGACTTCTACTTGAAAAAGTTTGGATTTTTCATTATTCACACCATTCATAGGCTTATAAACAATAGATATCTCTTTTGCCTCCTCATAACTGACCTCACAAGTTCTTTCCACTTGAGGAAGATCCTTAATCAGTTTTGAGTCTTGAATTGAAAACAAAAACTCTTGTTTCACTACTAGCTCGACCTCCTCCTATTTGAAATGATTGAGCAACTCCTCAAAAGCTTTAGGGAGTGTTGATAGAGGATTGGCTAGTATAGGAGGCTTTGGTAACTCTTGAGGAAGAGAAGAAGTGATTTTCTTGAAGCTTGGGATTGTTAACACATGCTCTTCCAACTTAACAATTTCATCATAGTTGTCCATGTTAGATTCAACTAGTAAGGGGATTTGAAAGGGCTTCTCTTGGTTACGAATCAACTATTGGTTTGAAGAAAAACTTTTAAAACTTGGAATTTTAATTGGCTTAGATTCTACAAAACTTTCCTCTTCTTGGTTGCATGCATTTGGACTACTAAAACCAACTGATATGTAATTAGAGTCACCATGGTGTTGTTTATATTGCCTCCAAAGGCTAATAATACTGAGAAAAACACCAAATCTCTCAGTATTTTGATGAGAAGTTCATCATACTAGTCCCACCAAGCATGCCAATAACTATTATCATTCAATATTGTACCCCTCCTAAGTTGCAGAACTTAACATATTGGTGAAACATGGAAATTTTCTAGGTTGTGGGTTACCTAGAGCAGAAAAAACCTCCAGAGTAAGTTGGCTCTTATGGTACTCACCTAAAACTACTTCTTGGGAAAAGGGTAAGGAGGAAACATGAAATAAAAATAACTCCTAGCGTGATGCACCAAATATTAAGGATTTGTAATGTTGTTTTGACACACAATGTGATCAATAAAACTCACTGCAATATACAAAACTCAGTTTTGACATGTTTTGCATAAGTATTTCATAGATAGGCTTTGAATTTTATGGAAAAAATCAAGTGGAACAACAAATGACCTTCCTAGAGGCTTGAATGTTTGACTTCACAATTGAATCCTACATAGAACTAGTAGAACACAAACTACGACCTACACAAACATGCACTTTTGTATAAAGGCTATGAGAAACTAGACTAGAACCAAGGATAAACATTATCATCACAAGGAAATATCAATAATTTCATGTTATCACACAATATCCAGTATTGAGAAGGAAAAATAGCTTGCTTTTATTGATTGAAAGGTAAAAATACAGCTGAGTACAAGTCTGTGAAAATGAATTACAATGCTATCTTTTTCTTGAAAGCTCCAAAAATGAGCTACAACATATTGCACATTACATCCTGCATCACAACATGTTAGGTATCACACATGTCCCATAAATCATCATGAACACATATGTATATCAACATTATCCATCATATCTCATACTAAATCACATCCATACAAACATCTACATAAGTATCTATAATCTCATAAATGCATCACGTAAATAGAGGCATCACATCATATGTACATACCAAAATATCCAAGTCCATAAAAATATCCATAACAATGTCCATCATAAGAAACAATACATGCCCATCATAGGTCATCAAATAAAATGCAAGTACAAAGTGCCCCTCAAAATTGGGGACCACATCAATGAATAGACTGCTCTACGCTGTGGAACCTATGGACTTATTCCCTATCGTCTGCTTATCTTCCCTTTACTTGTCAAACATCGAGATCCTATCCCTCTGGCCTGAATCCTGTGCTAGCTCCATCAGATCTCTGAGGTGAGTTTGGCACTAAAACTCTATGTGGGGGCATCTCCTTGTAGCTGCTATAGCCTCGTGTGTATGCCCCCACTATCCGAGATGGTGCTAGAATCTGGGGTGTTGCTCAGATGAATGGGGGAACACGATGTGCAGGATCTAGAACTGCCATGTAATATGCCCCCATATAATAGATCGACTCCCGTATGAGCTCATCCCTCTCCACTGCCTGCAACCTAGCGGTATCCCACTCTGATCTATACCTGTCCCGGTATCCACAAATAGCTCTCCTCTCCTTCTCCCATAGATCCTATGCCATATGTAGCTGATCTACCTGACCCTAAATTTGTGACGTCTCCTTCGCTAACCCGTCCCTCTAATACCACAATAGCTCTATCTCCTCTTGCATCTATCTCCTCTCCTCCCTTATCATGTCTCTCCCATCCTGTGACTTCCCTATCTGGTCTTCATCAATCCCATCCCCTCTACTACTATGTCCCTCTCTCATTGTATCTAGTCTAGCTGCTCCTGCAGCTATGACAATCTCTCAACACTGACGTCTCTCTCCCTCTCCAACATCTGAATCCTCCTCTTTGCTACCTCAACTCTCTCCAAGACCCCCCTTACTCTCCCATGGCCACCTCTGCTGACGCTCATCTAGCTCCCTCCTCATATCATCTCGTGCTCTCATCAACTCCTCCACCAACCTCCTCCTATCCTCTGACTCCCTCTGGGCATTTGCTAATCTCCCCTCCAAATCCTATATCACTGTCTCATATCTGATGACATCATGTCCCACCTCATATGCTAGGGTCCTGAAGGCCATGTCCTCTACTATCCACAATCTCTCCACCTCTATCCATAATCTATCTCTTTCTACGCAAACCTCTGTGACCCTCCGCTCAGAATCTACAGTATCCCTACCTCAGCCTGCAATCTCTCCCTCTTGGCCTTTGAATCCATTAGTCGTTTCTCTATAATTTGTAGCCTCGCCAGTTCACCTACTATCAATATGGATGGATCCCTTGGTGGTGGTGGTGTGTATGGCACAATGGCTACAAGTTGGACCTCTAAAATGTCCACCTCCATCACATCTACTTGTTCTTCCATCTCATCCTCCTCCTCCTCCCTCCCATCTACCTGCTCTTCCATCTCATCATCCACATCCTCCCCTACCTCCCTTTGATCTCCCATCTATTCCTCCATCTCCGCCTCGGCCTCCTCCTCCCTAGCTGCATCCCTCCTCTGATTCTCCTCTCCTCTCCTACCCCTCCTCAGCACCACTGGCTTTGCCTCATCCTCCACACCAAATCCCTGCGCCCCTACAATTAGGTGCATAGTCATCATCTACCTCAGCCTATGTCGTCTCCACCATGATGCAAACCATATCGATGTCCCTGAATCTTTCGGCCCCTCTCTCCTTCTGGGAAATACTGTAGGTTATTTTTCTCCCACATATGCCTCCCAAACTCGAGTGAGAGTGCATCTCCCCATAACACCTCCCGTGAGATCCACCTAAACCTCTACAGTGCTTCTGGTATGTCCTACTCTATCATATACTACCTCAACACCCTGTATGCCCTATGTAGCTTAATGATGTATGGCTCCCTCCCAACTATGTAACACACTAAGTAGAAATGTCTTTTGTGCCTCAATTCATCCTATCTCCACCTCATGAACTGTAGTATCATATACGACCTCCAAGTGATATCCTCCTCCTCCACCCCTATATAGCGCAACTACCAACCCTACTCTCCCCCATACCAGTAGGCCATAGGTAATATCTCATCCACTATCCCACATACCAAAATCTCTGGCCTGGTCACGTTGATATGCTCCCAAGCCAATAGCTATAAGAGCATCACATGTGTTTCACTCTTCACCCACCAATAGCACACTACGTGCATATCCCTATATAGTTGTGCTAATACGTAGGCCCCCATGAATAATACTCCTCACGCCACTCCATAATATGCTGTACAATCTCCATCACCTTCAAACTGTAAAATCTCCCACTCCGATCTGGCAGCAAGATACCATTGATCAACCCACATAGGTATAGCAATAAGGGCAGCACTCCCAAAGCTAGACATCTAACTCCATCCCTCGCACGAGAAGCCTCCTCTATCCAAATAAGATCCACAAACACCTCTGTAAGCCTCCTGCCTCACAACGCATCCAGCTGACCATATGCCCTATAATGGGTAGCCGTAGAATCCTCCATACATCCTCTAGGGTCACTGTCATCTCCCCTATCGGGAGGTGAAAAGTTGACGTCTGCGAATTCCATTACTCCATCAACACCATCAATAAGGCTCTGTGCACTCAGATGTTGGGGTAATCTAACATATGAAGTAGGCCCACCTGAGCCAATGCCTTGTGATCCACACCATTCATGGCATGAATAGTCATCGCCAACACCGTCAAGTGTCTCTCTCTCATACGCAGGACCTCAAATGGTTGCATCTACATAAATCACATAATTAGCCTTCCTCATTTCATCTTTCTTTCCTACAAAAACCCCCACCCCAGTTTGCTTCCCTCACTAAACTCTCCCTTTCCCCCTTTCTTTTTCATCCTCTTTCTTCTTTTCTTTTCTTTTCTTTTCTTTTTTGCCCTTTTCCTCCTGCCTTTGCCTTTGGCAGGTCCACCTTGGTGTCCCCACCTTGGGTGGTTTTACCTTGTGGGCACCCTCACCTTTGGTAGGCTCACCTTGGAATTCTTGCCTTGGGCAGGTCCATCTGGCATCCCTGCCTTGGGCAGGTCTACCTTGCGAGCACCCCTTGCCTTGGGCGTACGCCCGGTGGGTGCTCCTGCCTTGGATAGGCCTGCTCGGTAGGTTTCCCTCCCAAGGCGGGGGTCCCTATTCACACCCCCTCCCATGGGGGTGTGCCTGCCTAATCGTAGGCGGCACCCCCGTCCTCACGAGCAGGCCCGTTCCTACGTGATGGGCACTCCCACCCCACATGACCCACCCGCATGCAGCTGCGCGGCGGTTTTGCCCCTCCGAGGTGGGTGCACCCACCTGTTTGGGCGAGTTTTCCCCTTCAGGGTGGGTGCATTCACCCTTTTGGGCAGATTTTCCCCTCCGGAGGGGGCAGGTTCGCCTCTTTGAAGTGAATCCACTCCCCCTTTGTTTGTGCCCATTTTTTGGTTTTTCTTAGGCAATCCGCAATGGTGGATTCGCCTTTCTTCTCCCTCCTAGATGGATCTGCTTGTGCAAAATCCATTTGTGTGCACCAAAACTCCTATTGAACAATTTTGGCTCTTCATGTGGGCAAATGGCCCATCCCTTCACTACCCATTTTTCTTGACCCGCTATTCTACCCTGCCCATCCCCACATTTTGCACAAATATGAAAATTTCAATCAAAATTACAAAGTGGGATTTCGCTCTTACCTGGTAAGGAACAACATGCTCGAAGTAGAACCATCATATCTCCTCACCTCGGTGAATGATCACGTCCTCATGTTCATCCCCACTGTCATTCCCGTGGGCCCTCCTTGCCATCCTCTCTTTCTCTCTCTTTTTCTTCTTCTTTTAATCTCCAACAGTAAAAATGGTGCATAGTAATTTTAAAAATTACTATATATTCACTTTCCTTCTTTTCAAATTTTGGGCATTTTTTGCCCTTTATTTAAAATTATTTCCCTCCAATTAATCCTCAAACTTCCCAGGGCCAACATTTGCACCCCGTAGGTCCATTTAAAAGCCATTTTTCTTGGTTTTTCGAGCTCTTCCATGTGCTACCCTCTATTTCTTCATATCGAGAAGTCACCTAGGGCCCCTCTCTTTTCCCCATCCACCCTCTCGAGGGAGCATACCCTGCCATTCGCATCCATTTCTCCATCTTATCCATTCCTTCATGAAACTAGGGCATGTACTGGAGCTCTCTTCCACTTTGCACTTCCCATCACCCTTCCTATGTTGGGGCATCACCTTCCTAGGTCTGTTCATCTATTGAGTTGGGTATATTTTATTTTTCTTTGAAACATTGTTATTCTAATAGTATTTTGAAGAGGGGCAAAATGTAGACACCTAAATTTGACCAATTACATTTGGTCAAATTTATCCCTTTCAACATCTCCATCGATATTAATCAAATTATTTGTCTAATTAAAATTTCTACATTTCCCTAACATCCCTAAGGTACTTAATTCAATAAATTAAATACCTTATCAATAGTCTTTTTCCTCTTTAAATTAAATAAATGTCCTCATTTACTTAATTTAGTCATTTAACCTTTATGCATTTAAATTGATTTTAAATTCATTTATTTTCTCTCTCCTAGTCCCTTCCTCCATAACCCATCCCTAATTTGGATTAATCTAATTAATCTATAATTATGATGTGCACACCCTTAATTGGGATTAATGTCACATCTCCCATAATACCCCACTTGCCTTAATACTCCTCTTATCACCTAATCCCTTATTTTCACAACTTAATCACTTAATTAGGTCCATCTAATTCTTATGTCATTTATGGCATTCCACAAGTCAACCAGTTTCATTAAATGCTTCCCTTTTTGGAGAAGGCATCCCATTCCCAAGGTGAATTTTTAATTCACTTTTATTATTTC
The DNA here is from genome assembly GCA_007115665.2 of Sequoiadendron giganteum. NCBI lineage: Eukaryota > Viridiplantae > Streptophyta > Pinopsida > Cupressales > Cupressaceae > Sequoiadendron > Sequoiadendron giganteum. Next base: position 114,511,758 of record CM021104.1, on the reverse strand, counting down.
AAGGTTTTTAAAGGAAATTTTAATTCCTTAAAAGTCACTTCACCCATGTAAGGACAAGGGTCCCCTTTATGAGGAGATCTTATCCAATCCCTAAGTACTATGAAAGTACTTCCACCTCATGTCCTTTTGGCCATATCATCTGCTACATGTCACAATGAGAAGGCTTGTGAGTTCACAAATCACCCAAGTCCTTGATCTCATCCAAGGTGGCTTCATCTAGACCCTTCATTTTTTAGAGGCCTTTCCCCTAAAATTAGAGTATTTGTCCCTCATTTGGCATCACTCATGCATTCAACACTTTCACATTCAAGCCTTCAATCTTTCGTACTTGCATTCTCAAACATTCACCATTGTTGCCATCTTTGAACTCACTTTGCATCCATTTTGTGCACCTATCAACATACCCACATTTACTATTGCAATCCTCATCTCACACACATCATTTTGCATCCACTTTTGTGCCATTTCCATCGAAGGAGCACACACAATCAAACAATCAATAGGGCCAACCAAAGGATCAACTTGGACAAGGTAATATCGTTCTTTTCTTATGTTTGTTCAAGTTTAACTAAAGCCATATCCGAGGTGGTGTTGTGATTTCTATTTCCTTGCATTCTCTTTGTATTTTGCACTTTAGGTTAGGTAGATTTCGCAACGCACAGACATGTATCATTTTGACATGTTATTGATGTAATGCCATATTTGACTTTCTCTTGTTTTAGTTATATATGATGATGATGATGATGATCTTATCAGCATTGACTTGTCAATTTATATATATTGAAAGTGGTCGATGATTTTTGGATGCATATTTATTACGTATGATGATTTTAATTTACTTCTCAGGATGGATGTTGTCAAATTAAATTAAATTATAGATATTTGACTCACTTGTTCTAATTATAGATGATGATCATGTTATAATAATTATCTTGTTATTTAATCATATGAGTTAAATAATTAAATTACTTACTCTATAATCATATGAGTTATTTAAGAGGCATGATATATTTAACTAATTAAATTGAAATAAAACATATTAAATTAATAAATGGAAGCAAAACAAGAAGCATTTTTAGAAGAAAAAAAGGAAGCAACAATGGAAGCCAAACTAGAAGCAAACCAGAAGGAATCTTTAAGTAAAACTTGGAATTATCTAGGAAGCAAAAATAGAAGCAATTCAGGTAGCAAACAAAGAAGTAATAATGAAATAAATTTTAGAAGCAACAAAAGATGAAATAATAAAAACCATATTAGAAGCAAAAAAAATGCAAAAATGGAAGAAAAGCTAGATACAACAAGCAACATTATATCGGAAGCAAAATTGGAAGTAAAACTAGAAGTAAAACCAAAAGCAAAATTGGAAGCAAAACTGGAAGCAAAAATGGAAGCACAATTGGAAGCAAAACCAGAAGCAAACCTGGAAGAAAAACCAGAAGCAAAACTGGAAGCAAACCTGGAAGCAACACAAGATGAAAAATCAGAAGCCAAACTAGAAGCAACAAAATTAAGCACAAAATTCGATGCAAAATTTGGTGCAAAAAATGGCGCGGAAATGAACATGCAGTTTGGCGTCGAAATGAACATGCAGTTTGGGGCCGAGTTTTGCATCAACATAAATGTCCAATTAATGAACTCAAATGCACTAAATTCTGATGCTATTTTAGGCACTAATTGTATGTTTTATTGTAGTGGTTGGAGACACAAAGGTATGAAATCCAAGTAACTCTTGCAATTCTAGATCAGCCTACTCAAGAGGGGGCTCGTAAGTATAAATTTCCAAGTTTTAGACAAGGCGAGTCTCCTAGATCTTCCCAAGCTGAAAATCCAAGTTTTAGGAGCTTCCCTTCATTTCAAGAGCCTGTTATTGAGCAAGAAGCTATCCCAATTGCTAGTTTTCCAAACCCATATTTTGGAAAATACATTCATATGTTCAAAACGCTATGCTTCATATAAGATGTGCCTATTCTTGACCAGGTTCAGTCTACAATCCCTCAAGATTAGCTTCTTGAAGAGCCTATTTGTTCCCCAACAGTCCAAGAATCTCCCCAAGTTTCCCCGCTTGATGAATCCAAGAATGAACCCATTGATCAAGATTCCTTACTCCTCATAAAGAAGCTTAGAAAAGTAAATCCATTGCATTCAACTTTGGAGGTTTACCATTTAGAGCAACAAAAGATTGAGTAGGAATAAACTCCTCCAGATGAATATTTCAATGTTTTTACTAATGAGCTTCCTTGTTTTGTGGAATATGATGAAGATGTTTCAGTGTTTATCTCAAATGATCAATCGGTACAATGGGATATAAAGAAAAAAGAGGTTGTTGCTGATTGGATCATCTTCTCAGCTAAATATAAAACATAGAAGATTGGTTCATTGGATAAGGCACCACAAGAGGAGGATGAGGATTAGTTTGAACAATAAGATCTTGACAATTATTTTGAGATATCCAACTGGTACAGTGATGAGGAAGATGTAGAAAATCAGGAACAACTAGTTGTAGAGATGGAGGAAAATGTTGAGTTGAATGTTTCAACTAAGTTGTTTGAAGAGCTACCTTTATTTGTTACCATTGATGAAGAGAATATGTGTGAGCTAATAAAATTGACAAGTTGTGATTAGCAAGAGCATGAAAATCATAGTGACAAAGAGCTGATCCATGAACAAATGAGCGAGGGAAGCATTTCTATGGAGGTTCAAAATTGTGCTATGCATGATAACATGCCTAAAATGGAGCATAATCAGGAGATTGAAGGCATGGTTCAAATAGATAAAAAGGGGGTGATGGTTGAAGAGTCAATTGAAAAAGGAGAAGCTAACATAGAAATATTGGAGGTGGCTTCCTTTAATGAATAGTTCTAGTTTTGGTTGTCAGGATCCTAGTTATGCAGCTTGCAGAGAGCTTGCCACTCTATTGCATTCTTGTGATGATCACCTGAATGATGAGGACTGTAAGGAAGATATGCAACTGAAGCCTTTGAAAGAAGAGGCTAAATGTCAAGAAACTTTTCATAAAGCTGATTTTCATGTTTTTAGCTAGTTGGAGGAACTTCCTTTATGTTGTACAGAGGAGCTTGAGGATGATGTTTCAGTTAAAGGTGAAGGTGATGCTATTATTTCTAATCACTTGAATTGTTTTCTCTTTATCCCAAAGCTTATAAGGGGATGTCCTATTAGGCATCTAGCTTGGTTAGAAGCCAATAAGAAGGAGCAACCCCATGGCAACATTGGTCTAGAGCATCAAATAAGGTATCAAGTCAAGCACAACCAATTCACTTGTTCACTTGATCACCACTAGTTCCCCAATCAATATAGTTGGGTAAGTGACTACATTTTCCTTCTCATAAACGTGTTGCAATATTTATTTGAATATTTGACCTTTCTCCATCTCTGTTGGTTGTCTCACAAGCTTATGGAGCACTATAGATTGCAAAGAAGGGGCAACTAGTTTCTTGAAGCAGTAAATGGTTTTGTTTAGGTAGTTCTTTCCTCAGTTAGTAGGTTAGGCTAGTTTTTTCCACTAATAAGTGATTAAGGGATATTTATTTCAGTTGTTTTCTTTCCCTAAGTGTTGTTGCACATGTTTGCTAGCCACCAGGGCCTTGTAGTTTTGCTTTCATTTTTTTGTTTTGCTGTTGTTTGGAGTAGTTGCAGTTGAGTTTCAATGGTTTTCTGAGTTGAGAAGGGGTAGATCTGACTATGCACCTAATGAATTGTTAAGGCAACTGGTCTATATGTTTAGTAGGCAAGCATTTAGCAGAAATCACCAAAAATGTTACCAAATTTTCACCTACAGCTCAATTTGGTAAAACTAAAGCAGTTTATTTATATTTTAAAGGTGAAAGGTATTCCAAACATTTATGTTATGCTTAACCATTGCATATTTTAAGGTGGTTGAAAAGGATTGAATTCAGTTTTGTTGTTCAATTTTTTGTAACATAAAGTAAAGTACATAAAGAACACAAAATATTCATACTTTCATTCATTTGTGCAATATTTCATTTTATGAAATATACACAAGATTTCTTAAGTGTTGCTCTTCTATTCATTGGAAAGAAAGGAGTAATCAAATGTCCCACACAAGCTGTGGGAGTAGCTGAACCAATGCAACATAGAAGATATGTTATACATTTGAAGATTAAATAATAGAAAGACATATGAAAAGAGACATAGCCATCATTGCTTGTTGGAATATTGTGTTGGTCTTCATTGTTGCCTACTCCCCCTTGCTTCTAGTCTTCAAGTAAACCTGCGGATGATTGAGGAAGATTGTTAGAGCTTTGGATATGAGTCTCATCATATGCCCCATCAATATAAATATAACACATGTTTATGATGCATTAGATCAACAAATATCATATGTATGCAAGAGAGCCTGGAAATTAAAACATCACAAGAGCATTGAGATTCACTAATTCTTTTTATCTAACATGTTTTTTCACTGTGCAGGTATAGGTGAAATCGTGTTGTTGATTCATTTATAAAGAAATCATAGCATGTGGTGAAAAATGGGCTCCCACAAGGGTTGAGCCCAACATGTTGCCCCTAAATTTTAAAAGGGGAATGAGATAGGAAAAACACATTCACATTGCTCAAGTAAAAGAAAATTTTAGTTGAAGGAATGATTCACAAAGTGGCTCTAGGAGTCAAAATCACATTGATCATTCATGAAAATAAATCCAAGAGTGCAATGAAGTGAAAATAAAAAATGAACAATAGCTTATTTGAACACCTAAGAAATATGCAAAACATAATTTAAATGCATCATTTCTTCATTGAAGGAGTTCTATTTGCATACAAAGTTCTTATGTTGTCATGGTTTTGCCTCATTTATTGATGATCATCATCATGTTTTGTGTTTTATTGCTGCTATATATCATGTTTTCTATTTCCCATGTTGTTTGAAGCATATATAGTGGAGGTACAACCATCAAGAAGAAAAATTAATGACAAACAATGCTCATATATAAGGGACATGAATCATGTGTTTTCTCAAAGTTTGAAGGAGACAATGATTTTGCATCAACACTAAAGAAAGTGCAATGATCAAATAAAGAGAAATATAGAGAATGCAGAAGACTAAAACAAAGCATTTGATTTCAATGCCAAATGAAGAGAGCACACAACAATAAGGCATGGGTTTCAAGAGTCTTGTTTCATGTTTGCACAACAACCTTTCATAGGTTCGGCCTGCAAGTAAAGAGAAATCCTTGAAACAAGTCATGGAAAGAACAAACCCATAATGGAGAGAGAAATAAAGTGATTTTATGCCTTTCAAGAAAATGAACAAGCCATGGAGCTCTGTAATGGTATTACACCCAAATTTTGCAAACCCTCGGCCCAGAAATATAGTGAAATGGAAAATATTAGCATGCTTCAAATCTAAAGAAGACTCTCATACAAATCATGGGTTTTCAAAACCATGGTCGTGCTTACAATTGAAAGGGTATAATGATCAGATTTCATCATCTTAGCCATGACCTGTAGGGTTTGTTTGTGAATCCAAAGCCATAAAAAAAATCTACATAGGGTATTTTGTAAATATACAAGAGGGATTTGTATCACCCAGGAATAGAAAGGCCGCGACTTTAAACACAAAAAGCCCTTATAAAATGGTGGAAATAATGAGTTAGCATTGCAAAAGTTTTACATTCTTGTAGAAATAGAAGAACCCATCAAGATTTACACAAAAAAAAAAAAAACTTTTCATCATTTTTGCATCCATTGATCTCGAGTTGAGCATTCTTGTTGACTAAAAATAGGAAGAATGCAAAGTTCAAATAGTGGTGAAGAGCTTACCCATTGTTTGATTTGGAGAAATACATCCAAATCCCACAATATAAAATCTTTAGAATTTCTTCCATGGTGGCCTCAAAATGAGGTAAAGTATTGAAAAAATGAAGCAAGGAAAATACATCAGAAATCCAATGGTGGTCGTGGCTAAAAGGCCTAATAAAGCATTTGAAATAAAGACAACGAATGGATTTTTGCATATGCAACAGAGAGAGATAATCACCATTGATTTCTTGAAGAGGTTCAATATGAGAACAACTGAAAATGGAGAGATTCGAGCTTGAAACCTAATCTCATGGCGACAGTATCTAGAGAAATTTTTTTCCAACAACAAAGTGCAAAATGATGCGAAAAGAATGGAGATTGGAGAGTTTTGTGTTTAGGATTTTCACCTTTTTCCCTAAATTGATCTCATTTTTCCACATTGATTTTAATTAAAATTCCTTCACTAATACCTTAGTGGTATTTCACCCTTTGCATATGTTGCTTCCTAGGTCGAGCCTTCATGCCTTTATTTCTTTTTTGATTTTTGAGAAAATCATATAGCCTATGCCTTTGATAATGTTCTACGATTTTTAGATAAAATTAAACGCCTAGGTGAGAATACTTTACACCTTGCAAAATGGAATTAGAATCATATATGCCTTAGAGTGGAAACTTTATTTTGTAAAATTCAAATCAAAAGCCATATTTTGTCTTTGCTATTTTTTGCAAAAATATCAAAGCAAGCCTAAGTCGACCTCCTTCTTTTTTGCAAAGAAATCAAAACTGCAAGATATTGTAAGACAATATTAAAACAATGTTTCTATAAATTGTTTTAGTATTTTTCATTTAAATGCATAAAAATAAAACAAGTGTTGAGGGGAAGCTTTCCCATTTTAGTTTGAGTCCTTTTGAGCAATATAGAAAAAATTGAACAAATTGAGGTTTCTTTTTCAATCTTTAGTTAGTTTGAGCCTTATTTTTTGAGTCTTTTTTTGGATCGACCCTCTCGGGATGAAACTTTCCATATTTTTCATTTAATTTGGAGGCAGTTTGGGCACTATTCTAGAGGATTTTCTTTGGAGCTCAAAAATGGCATTGAGGTTTCTATTTTGGAGAGCTTTTCACTCAAATTTTTCTCTCTCACTATTGGAGATAGTTGGCAAGCATATATGGGAGAAAAAGTTTTTCTCATTAGTTGCAGTTCAAATTTTCTTCTTTCTCTCTTGAATTCTTGTAGCGAGCTTTGTAGGCCATTAATTTGTACTCATATTCTCAAATTTTGATACTCCTTCAGTTCAATAAAAGTAGAAAAGCATTCCTATCTCAAATGTTTCCTTATTTTGTAGTAATAGTTTGATGTTGTCATTGTGATTCCAAATTTTGAATCCTTTTTATGTCCTACTATTGCAATTGTGGGTGCAAAAAGTTTATATGATGCAGGTTGCACGTTGTGTTTGATTTTAAACCTTCAAGCAAATCAATGTTGTGTTGTATGTTCATGTGAGGTTGTGAAAGTTAGTGTTTTGAGAACTGTTTGTGAGTGGAATTATTAAAATAAGTTAAATTTTTGGTGCATCACCCATTAGGTTTAGGATTTCATTTTGAGTTGTCCTTGTAACCCTTTTCTCAAAACATTCTTTAGTTTAGGTGATCTTCCAGGGGAACTAGCCCACTTTGGAGATTTATTCTCATCATAGGTTACCCACAACCTGAGAACATTTCCATTTTTCAATAGGATAGTTAAGTCAAATCTTAGCTAGGGTGCAATCCTGATTGACAATGGTTTTTCTCAAGGATTTAGCTAAAAAAAGATAGAAAATATACTAAACATTAGGGAAATCAATCTCTCCCTAAAGTTAAAACCAAATTGTATGGTGTGATGCTAATTCTAAGAATTATTTAGTCAGGCTTATCAAATACAAAACCTTAGTCCTCATGATAATAGTTGGTCAACGGACATTTGTTGGAGACTCAATGTGCCACTAAAAGTAGAGTCTTTTGCATGAATTACTCTACATAAAAGGATACTTACTAGGGACAAGATATACTTTATTGGTATGTTAGGCCCCTTGCATGCTTGTTATGCAAGTAAAATGAAGAAACCATCAATCATCTTCTTTTAAATTCCCCCTTCACCATCAATTGGTGGAATTGGTTAATAAGGAAGATAGGGTGGGCTAGGGGTTGAAAAAAAAAAATTATGCAACTCTTTCAAATTTGTTTGTGACTACACAAGTATTTTTAGTAAAATTTATGGCTAGTAAGCCCCTTAGTGGTAATTTGGTAAGTTTGGAAAGAGTGAAATAGGAGAATTTTCTATGATATTTTTGAAAGTTGTGAATAAAAAACTCAAATTATTGAGTCACCTTCACTAGTTAGGATGATCAAAAAAAAAATCTTATAGTTTAATAAATACCCCCATGAATTTCCAAAACGATCCCTACTAAGAATGCTCCAAGAAAATATGATAGGTGGAGTGGATGGTCCCTCCAAGAGCTAGATTGAAAATTAATTTTAGCGAGGCATTTATATGTAATCTCAATGCCTTAGGTGTAGGTTAAATTATCAAGGATGAGGCAAGAATCCTTATTTGGGAAATTTCAAAAAAATTCCAAAAAGGATCCAATATTGAGGCAAATCTTGAAGATTTATATGAAGGTATTAAATCATATGAACAACAGATACTAACAAGCGTAAAACTTGAAGTAGACTTAATGATTTTCTAAAGAAACTAAATAATTAGAAATTGAATAAATTGATAAAAATAATTTGATCAATTTTAGATAAATTGGAGGATTTCAAAACAACACATGTTTATTGTGAATTTAATAGAGCATTTAATCTCCCTACTAATCAAGGAATTGAGAAAGAGGAGGAAATGAAAATATCTAATCTAAGTGAGGATTGGAGGAATCTTCACAAGATTTTAGAGATTGGGAGAAAATTTATATACGTCTAATTTTTAGACTTGGTCACCTATCATGATGATAGATATCCCATAGAAACTTGTAATGATGGAAATGAAAATGATATCCAATCTCATGAATGATCTTAAGATGGGGTTGAGATTTTTTGAAATGGTCATAATATTTTTAAAGGAAATAAATATGGATTGTAGAGCTATCATTACAAGAAGACAATGTGAATGTAAGGAGGAGGATATGTCTATGTAGATTTCCCAACTATTCAAACTTTTGGTACCAACAATGTAAGACATAATTTTATCCATAATTGGTAGGAGCTTACTCAATAATGATCACGTTAAAAAAATTATTATGTGGTCTCAAGTTTGTTTGTGACTACACAACAAGGATTTTTGGGCATATTTATGGCTAGCAAGCCCCTCAGTGATAATTTGGCAAGTGTGGAAAGAGTGAAATAGGATAATTTTCAATGAGATTTTTTAGAATCTTTGAATGAATAAGAAAAAAGATCGAGTCACCTTCACTAGCTAGGATGATCAAACTATCAAATCTTATAGTTTACTAAAGATCCCCATGAATTACAAAAATGATCCCTACCAAGAATTCTCTAAGAATATATGATAGGCGAAGTGGATGGTCCCTCCAAGAAGCAGGTTGAAGATTAATTACAGTGAAGCCTCTAGATGTAATCTCAAGGCCTTAGGTGTAGGTTACATTATCAAGGATGAGGTGGGAAACCTCATTTGGGAAATTAAAAAAAATCCAACAAGGATCCAACATTGATTCAAAGCTTGAAGATTTATATGAAGGTCTTAAACCATATAGAAAAGAGACTAACATGTGTAGACATTGAAGTAGACTCAGTTATTTGCATTAGTGTTAGAAAATAAAAGAAACTAAATAACTAAAAATCTAAATAAATGAATATAAATAATTTTATCAAATTTTGATAAATTTGAGGACTTCGCAATAACACATGTTTATCATGAATCTAATTTAGAGAATTTAATCTCCTCACTAATAAAGGAATTGATAAATATGAGAAAATAAAATTTCTAATCTAAGTTAGGATTGGAGGAATCTTTGCAAGATTTAGAGATTGAGAGGAAATTCATATACTTCTAATTTGAAGACTTGACCACCTATCTTGATTATAGCTATCCCATGGAAACTTGCAATTATGGTAATGAAAATGATGTCCAATCCCATGAATGGTCTTAATATAAGGTTGAGTTTTTCAAAATGTCATAGTATTTTGAAGGAAATAAATATGGAGTGTAAAGTTATCATTTCAAGAAAACAATGTGAATGTAAGGAGGAGGAAATGTCTATATAGATTTTTGAACTATTCAAATTTTTGTTACCACCAATGGAAGATATAATTTTATCCACAATATGTAGGAGCTTACTCAATAATGACCATGTTCATGATACTATAATCTAGATGAAAATTGTCATGAATTTGGTTGAAATCATAACAAAGAAAATGCAAGGCAAGCTAGTGACAAATAAATATATCAAATCCTCCTTGTACAAGGAGGATCTCCAACTATGACCTTTAGGTTGCAACTACAAATATTGGTGAAATGTTTAGCAATGATCTAATGACCTACTTCACAAATTAATCGAATTCTTTTTATTGGGGTTGTTGAAATGCACCAACCATGGAATATTTCCAAAAATTCATGAGTGTGAATTAGACCTCTTGTCCTCATAATAATATGATAGATTATATGAGTTCAAGGAAGGAATTTTGTGCTTACTATGAAACAATAACTAAATGAGGAAAGATAATTTATATTTCCCTCACACATGAGGCTTGTAATAATTAATAGAAAATAAGTTGTCCTCGTGATAACTTATGCATTAAAAAAATATGAAACATAAAATCCCCAACATAAATTTTTTAAAGCTATTTCTTGAATTTATATAATTTATAATTGAATAAGTTAAGATTTATAACACAATAAACATTTAATTGATTTGAAAAAAATATTTTTATATTATTTAAGGAAGAGGAAATTGTTGATGTGCATTTCTACTTTCTATAATTAAACTCAAATTAGAAACACACACCCTATATGCCAAGTTTCTTAAATTTTAAATTCTATTAGTATATGCACTTTTCTTATTTTAGAAGCTCCCTTCACTTCTTAACTTTATTCTTCTAAATTCAAAAATTCCTTATCTCTAATTAACTAATCAAGAATAATAAATAATTAAAGATATAATTAGATAAATAGGATTTATTTAATTAATCAAGAAAAATTAAGAATTAAAGATATAATTAAATAATTATTATTTATTTAACTAATCAAGAAGATTAATTGAAAAAATAATTAAATAACATAAATTCATTTAATTAATAGTGGAAATATGAATTTAGACAATAATTAAATAATTGAACATTATTTAATTATTAGAGAAAGACGAATATTAGTGTTAAATGCTAGTTCGTAGGCTAGGACAATTTCAAGCATCTACACTTATTTTAGAAGCTCCCTTCACTTTTTAACTTTATTCGTCTAAATTCAAAAATTCTTTATCTCTAATTCAAACTAAGAAATCATATCTTGAATGGTTTCTTGTCCATTACTACAAAGATTAATATCCGATTAAAAAATATATGAAATTATTTTTCAAGTTGTGCTACAAGATGTCAACCATTTAGCTTTGAAACCCGAGGTATATGATCAAATAAAGATGAACTGAGCTACTTTTATATCTAAGAATTTGGTAACCTTGTGTATTTAAGATTAAGGATTTGACATTTGATATGATTAAATGCAACTTGAAATAATGTGTCAAATTAATCATAGTTCTATATTTCATACAAGAATGGTCCATTCATTAATCTTTGTACAATTAGGAGGTCATGATTATTTCACAAGTGATCAATCATAAAATTGCCTTTGATGGGATCATCTACTTGGAGAAAATGAAATAAATTTTGGTACAACATGGGTTGGTCAACAAGTGAGACCATAGATATAGCTTCACATGGTATGCTTAAATTATGCAACTTGAATTCAAATATTATTAGCATTTTAATGTGTCTCTTGTGAGACAACACAAAACTAAATAGTGTGAATGACAGGTCTACTCTTCCAATTGTAATATGAAGCTCCTTGAGACCTAACTAAACCTAAAAATAACCCCAGAATTAACCTATAGGTATATTTTACATGTATTCCCACTATATAGTAAATATCCATCCTTGAAATATGTGTTGGAGAATAAAATATATGGTAAATATCCATCCTTGAAATGTGCCTAAGTCAATTATTGCCTTGAGAGGATATTTTAGATTGTTATAACCCTATTTTGATGTGTTATTTCTAGATGGAATCCATTGCTTAAGTTTAACATAGATGGAGATCGATAATACACTTGCCCAATGTTAAATATACATGTTTGGTGAAACTCGTCACAAAAAGAGGCACTAAAAATTGTGCTTCATTAAATTCAAGCCCTTCTTTTTTATCCTAGGCACACATAATTAACACCTTTTTCACCTTTTCACCTTGCTAGTAGAGGGTTTAGGTAGTTCATCCCTTGAATTTTTATTTTGTCTCATGTCAAGTGGGTATTACTAGTAGATTTCACTTGAGAACTTGTAGAGAAAACAAGTGGCTTAGGCACACATAAACTATACCAAGGAGGAGATTTTCATTGCTTAAGGGAAAAAAGAGAAAATTTTGGAGGAGTTTGCCAATGGCTAAGCCATAGAGGAAGTGTATTTTGGATTTTGGGAGGATATAGTCTCCTCACTTGAACCTTGCTTTAGTTCATTTTGGTAGAAAAATAGATGGTTAAACTATCATTGATGTGTTATGTCCACATTTACAACCTTGGAGGAGAAATCAATTGGAAAAGCCAATGAAAAAGGGTAATGCAATGTCCCACCCCAGGTGGACACTAACTAATTGTGGTTTTGCCTGTAATTTTTCTTTGGGGTTTCAAAGTTTTCGCTTGTTTATTGTTTGATGTAGATTTTTCCAGGAAACACAAATTAGTAATTCAAATGCAAGATGAAGAATATTGACAACTACCAGAAGCCTTAGCTAAACAACTTGTAAATCTGGAAATGTTCATCAGCACCTGGCAACCCCCTTTCATGGATGACCAACATTAAATATCCATTTCTCCACCACATGTATGTTTGATAATGATGATAGATATCTAGCAGCCCTTGCTGAGGATGAGAATGAGTTGAAAGGCTAGGCATTTTAGCCTAGCAACAAACACCCCTTCACTAAATTTGTACGACCTAGCAGCTATTGGTATGTACGACCCAACTGAAGCAAAGTACGAGCCAACAAAGGTTTATAACTAGAAAATGGCAGCCTCCAAAGATTGTTCTTCAATTATTTTGAGATCTCCACACAATGCCTTAATTCTTATGACTAAAAATCCTTCATTTTGCACAAATGAGACTTTTGATTAAAGCCTCCAAAAATCTGCTAACCTTAGTTGGTCTTTCACAATTGTAGAAAGCAATACCATGGAGAGTTTTTGTTCCCCAAGGCCTGTAACAATAGCAAAACCTTGTGCGTGCACAATGCCCAAAGATTCATCAAAATTGTAAGTGTCGAATGAATAAAATAAACTTATTTTTTAACCTTTTTATACAAACTTGAAAATCACGACTCCCAAGGTTGCTTTTGATCAATAAATAATATTATATCTCCCTTGGGTGCCAAAATCAGTACTTTAATATTTGACTTTATAACATTTAATGCCCCTCATTTAATAAAGTCAAATAAGTCCTTTTTAATAACCACTTATAATATTTAATTATTATTAAAGGTTTACTTTAGTAATAATAATTATAAATTCAGAGTTCTCCATAATCAATCATCAGTCACTAAATCTGACAACGCCATGAAGTAAATTACTGAAGCCTTTGCTCACCTGGGTGACTTGCCAAATATAGTAAGGTCGGCCTTAAACCCACAACTGACTTACTATAAATAGTAAGTACATCAAAATGGAGCCAAAAACCTCCGAGTAACAAGTCACAGAAATATGCCTAGGGTTTAGAGAGGTGAACACTGCAAACTGCCACTGAGAAATGAGAAAACTCCAATACAGGACCCTCTAAAAAACAACACTAGCCTAGGAGGGTCAAATGATAGGCTAATCTTCCCAACTCTGATGCTCACGTAAAAATGGGACATTATAAGCAGCAAGACTTCAAGCCATTTCCTTCAAGATTTCGATCCTTAGACATTTGACACTTCTTCTTCCATAACCAGAATCATTAGCAATCAAGAAACTCCCCTCATCATTATCAATTAGAATATTGCAATCTTGATCACCTTACTAGAGTCATTAAAGTCAAAATACAAGATCACGACATGATAAACTTACAACTTGACAAGAGAAAAGTATAATTGATATAACTTAACATATGTGTGATGATTAATTGATGACAAAAACAAACATAAAATAGTGTGAACATCAAATTTTTGTTCCTAAGAATGAGACACACATGAGTTTTTGCACTCTTAAAGAAGAGAGGAAGACTATGCCACATGTGATGGACCATAGACTAGCTTCATCGAAGATGGAGTGTTGCATAGAGAGTGATATTTGAATGGCATGGAAGTCTCTGTCTAGAAATAGTAATTAATGTGAGATGAAGGAAAGAGTGAATGAAGTGGAAGAAATTATTGAGAGCAGCGATTGGTTGGTTATGGGCCAATCACACACTTACTTTTTGTTGACGTCCCCATGCATTTAATTCCCCCTTATCGTCTTCACCAGATAAACGCGTGCTTGGGCTTTAAATGTTTTCAGTGGAGAAAGAGAGATGGAAAAATCAACCTGCTTATTGTCTAGTAAACTGCAGAATCATCAATCACTTTTATCACAATACTAAATGTATGCCAATATGCCTCTCATTATTTAGTTTCTGACTTAAATTTAAATCAAACTTGAGCAATATGTAAGCGTTTGTAGTCCAACGGTTAGGATAATTGCCTTCCAAGCAATAGACCCGGGTTCGACTCCCGGCAGACGCAGGTTTTGTAAAGCCGATTCTTTTTTGTAGGCCGAGTTAAAGCAAGTTTACAGTTTCCGTTTCTAATCACAGGGAACTAATAACGAATAAAATTAAAATTTCCAAAAACCGAAGCCTTTAATATGCCGAACCAAAGCAAGTTTACAGATTTTCTGACACTAATCGCAGGAATCTAAGAACTGATAAAATTAAAATTTCCGTTGCCGGGACTTGAACCTGGGTCTCTCGGGTGAGAGCCGAGTATCCTAACCAACTAGACTACAACGGATTGTGCCAACCACTTCCGGAACATATATTTTTCTTCTAATATTCAAGCATGTAATCTGTTCGCTCAACCAATTTCATATTAGATAATAAGTTTTTGGATTCAACTTTTTATGTTTTTTTTTATCGACGTTTCGGATTACACTTAGTGATCCATTATTTTTCCATGATGGATCACTGAGTATAATCCGAAACGTCTATAAAAAAACCATACACAGTTGAATCCAAAAGCTTATTATCTAACTTCATGGACTGTGGAAAAATCATACCAACAATTCCACATTGTCTTTCCCTAGCAAAAAAACATGTGCGAGCACCTTCCTTCCAAAATACACTAGTAATTTTAATGACTGAGAGTATATTTCCATGTAAATTACAATCCCTCGGTCTATATGTACACGAAGAGATAGAAATGAGAAAATTTACGCATGAAAATTGTTCATCATTATTAATATGTATATTTAAAATATATGTAAAATTTTAAATATTCAAATCAAATTTAGTTTGTTAGTTCCAATAACTTAATAAAACAGAATTGTTATTTATCACATTAATAATAATTTTGAGATAAAATAGGTTTATAGGAGTTGTATACATTTAAGTATTTTTGATAAAACATATGTTTTGGATCGAAAATTCTATGATGTATATGTGTTATTATCTTCCTTTTCTTTAATACTAGCATCTTTCAGAGGTTCTTGTGTGCTTTATGGGTATATTTGTCTTATAATTATTAATGTAGATGAGATTAAATCCACATAAGAAATGAGCATTTGGATTGAAAAGGCAAGCCAAGTTGACAAAGCATAAAGATCATGGTTATCATTTTTAATTTGCAAATTACCCTTATAAATCAACTTCATGGAGTTCATCATTTTTAATGGATTTTGTGATGTAAAGGGATGTGGTAGAGTCCATTCTTGTTTCTTTAGGAAGTTATTGGGGCACCACAAGCTTCATGATAAAGACGGTTGATGCTTGTTAGATCATAAGAAAGTTGGAAAGCTCAATTGTAAACCTTTTTAGTTCACGTTTTCTAAATTGCATTGTACAAGGAAGGGTCTAGGAGTTGTTGTGGCTCATTATGAACATTAGAATCTAGGATCTAGACCATCTATGAGCTCCTATAAACACATTTTATAGTATTATATCAAGTTTGTAAGTGATTGATAATTAGTGGTATGAAGAGTCTTAATCACTCTTCTTGTAGTTTTCTCTCTATTTTAAGGTTTCTCTAATTGTAGCTTGTTATTTTAGTTGCTCAAGGCTTCTTTACATCTTCTTTTAGCTTTGGTTTACTCTTTGTTCTTTAATGCATCTTAATGTTATGAATGAACTAGAAATATTGCAATCCTATGCAATATAGGTGGAAGAGTCTATGTTTGAATGTACTTTACAAGGATTCTACAAGAGGATCTTGTTGGCTATCACTTTGACATAGTCAGAATGGCCCTCCTTTCAACACCAATTTGTTGGCTAGTCAAGTAATGCAAGTCAACATCATGAGGAATCAATAGATATCCTCTCTTGAAAGGAGATAGAAGAGTCTCCCCAAGGTTCCATTCCACCAAGTCCTGGATATGCTAAGGTAGCTTAGAGGTCAACAAATTCATGTTTTACAAGGGTCCCATGAAACTCAGGGGAACATTACACACATTTTGGTCAAGGTACAAGCTCAAGTTAAAGGGTGAAGCTTGTTAAGAAAACACATAGGAAATAATGCCAATCTAGTTAATTCCACTCAACATGTTCACTTGGAAAATTAATGTGATGAACTCTCACAATAAAATGAATAACACAATTAAATACATAAACATAACCTTTATCAACAACGAAGAAAATTAATATTGAAACTAACTAATTCCCATTCTAACCAATTGCACATGTTAGAAGTTGGGATATAAACCATATGTGAGCTCTATATACATCATTTATGGTATTACATCACTTGTAAGTTATTTTAAATCAATGGTATGAGGATTTTTATTCACTCTTCTTGGACTTTCTCCCTATTTTTGGGTTATCTAGCTTTAGGTTGTTATATTTCAATTGTGTGATGCTTTTTTTTACTTTGTCTTTTAGATTTATTTTTTTATTTAATGCATGTTAAGTGTATAAAAAAATAGAGACACTGCAATATCATCCATTGTAGGTGGAATAAATTTTGTTTGATTGTTCTTTGTAGGGTTTATACAAGAGGACCATGTTGGTTGTTGCTTTGACATAGTCATATGCGGCTTCCTTCTAGTGCCAATTTTCTAGTTGTTTAGATGAATTGAGCCAACATCATGAGGAATCAAGAGATACTTTCTTGAAAGGAGATAGAAGAGTCTTAACAAGGTTATATTCTACTTAGTCTTGGATATGCTAAGATAGCTCTTAGATGTTGATTACATTTCATTTTACAGGGGGCTTATGGAAGTTAATGAAATGCAACACATAGTTTGGTTAAGGTACATGCTTAAGTTAAAGGATGAAGCTTATCAAGAAATACACATAGGAAATATTAATAATATAGTTAAGTCCACTTAGCATATTGAATTGAAAAAGGATATGATAAGGACTCATAATAAGATGAATGCAATCATTACCACAACAATATAGTCTTTATCAACAACAAAGAAAACTAATACTGAGACCAATTAATTCCTATTTTAACAAATCTCAAAGAAATGGAAAAATATAAAGGGTTAGAGAGAAATGGGCATATTTTATTTCCCAAAACTAAATTTGGTTTTGAAATACCCACCATGAACATGATAACTCTTGCCTTGTCTTGATGTTTCTTTATCATTAGATTAATGGTAATATTAAAATGATTATGATATGATGATATTGTAGGATGGACATGTGCCTTGAGAGATTGCATGTTCTCATTGATCATATACGTTGATTCAACTATGATCTCTACTGTCAAATTTAATACTTCACCTTGAGTGTGTAGGTAATATCCTTGAAGTGTTTGACAAAAGAAAGGATGTGGATGAGAATGAAATGGAATCACTTGAACTTATAGCCTTACCTTATCCCTATGGTCAAGTTACTGACCCTATGAATCTTTTGGGTATGTTTGGTTGCTTAACACATCCTATTTAGTTGTGAGTAAAATAGTGTTTCTTGTGTTTATTTATCTTCCACTAATTTGATTGTTTTGTAATTTTAAATCCTTGTGTTATAGATAAACTTGTAAAGTGCATGTGTTTAATTAACTCTCGATTTCTCTTATATTTTATCAATTTTTGTTATGCTTGATTGGAGTGTTTCTAAATATCATATATGCTTAAGTTGAAAAGTTTTTTAATTACCTTCATGAAAATATCTTATGCATTTTAATATTGTTAATATTTAGGAAATGCAATAAGCTAAAATAAATTTTTAAAATTAAAATGTATTAGTCAATTGTATAAATTATTATATTAGTCATTTAAAAATTATTTTCCTTAAAAGTATTTGAATATATCTATTGGAAAACATCTATTTAAGGGAAAATAACTTGTTGAGTTGTGAAAAGACAAAGAATATAAATTGGGGTTGAGGGACTTTGGGAGTGAAAAAGGAAACATGAAGGGTTTTGGAGAGACTTCTCTTATTTAATAGATTTTCTTTTCATCTTCAATTTGTATGAGGGAATACTTGTTGTAAAGAAAGTACTTGTGGTTGTTTGAGGATTAATAAAGGCTTGATGAGATAGGAGCTTGGAAATGATTGCAAATTTCTTGTGTGAGGGCACAAGAAATATCTCCTTCAACTTTGTTTGAGAGTTCTCTTGGGAAAAAAAATGCATTATCCCATTTTAATTCATATAGAGATTTTTTAAATTCTTTCTTTGACTACTCAGGCAAACGAGGTGGTTGCTTATAGTGAACATGATTGTGTATTTATTTTAGTTCTATGAATTTAGTTTTATAATTTTCAGTTTGACATTGTTACTTTGGTGAAATTTATTTAAAATGTATGTGCTATGAAAAATGTGTTATTGTGCTTCATAGGCTCTTAAGGATATTCTTGAAATATAGATTTTTTTGAAGAAAAATGAGTCTTCCATTAATGGTGAACATGTTTCTTGTTTGAAGCTTGAATAATAAAATTGTAAATTTTAGAATTTGAGCCTTTTGGATTCATTTTATTTTATGAAATATGATTTCCTATCTTGTGGATGTGGGCGACATCCTTTCTAGCCTCATTTTCCATGCCATATTTTTTGGTGTCATTTTGGAACTAGGATTGAACTCTAGAGTTAGCAGTAGAGTTGATCCCTATTTTCCATTTGAATAACATTTTAATAAGATACAAAAATTGGGAATCAAATATTACAATACACACAATCAAGAGGAATTTGATTTTTAGTATTGAATAAAGATAGTGAATGGAAATCATTACAACCTAGTTGGGATTGGATGGTTGGATCATTGAGAAGCCCCATTCTATTTGGTGTCATAATTCTCAACATATATGTAGATTTAGAAGTTGTCATGATGATAGTATATGTATTATACCTAGAAGTATTCTCTCATTGAGAATTTGGTTGTTATTACCTAATGTGCCTATGTGATTCTCTTCACATTAGTGTTGTTGGATTATCACACTCGTTGCATGATCTAAAAGAGCATCTAGGTCCAACAGGCGATCTTGCGTCACCCAAAAATATTTGTTATTTTTTTCTTCAGTTTTGGTGTGTTATGGTATTTTCAAGCATCACTTTGCATTAGAAAACCTCTCACGTGATTTAATTTTCAAAATTTGGGTTTTTGCTCCATTGCAGTTTTAAGGCTCCCATAAGTAGTTTTACGGAAATAATTGTTTCCAAAAATTGGTAAGAT
Organism: Sequoiadendron giganteum; assembly: GCA_007115665.2. Lineage (NCBI taxonomy): Eukaryota > Viridiplantae > Streptophyta > Pinopsida > Cupressales > Cupressaceae > Sequoiadendron > Sequoiadendron giganteum. The sequence goes on along the minus strand of CM021104.1, from coordinate 114,491,947 downwards.
TTGGGTTGAAATAATTTGAAATATGTATTATTGGATGAATTGTGCATAATGTGGTGAAGGTTTCATGATCAATTCCTCATGGATTGGGAGAATTTAATTTAATTCTTTTTATCCTAGATGGCTATGGAAACAATTAATTTGCAAGATTTTTTAAGCCTGAAGAAAATATTCTGGAGGGAAGCACCTTGATGATGTTATTCATATTGTGATAAAGTTTCAAGTGAATATGAGCTTCTAGGTAGGAGTTATGCAAAAATTCAGTTTTCAACACCTGTTGTGCAGTGTTGAAGTCACATGTTTGATTTTTTTTTTTCCAAATTGTTTATGTAGCCTCAAAAGGTAATTTTTGATGGATTTTATTTATCTCAAATTCATCTTTTGAAGCAAATTAAAAAGTTAAAATGGGAAGTGGTGGAGGATTTTAAATTCTTAGCGTAATTTCACCTTTTCTCCATGTAATTGCTCCAGGTAAAACAAGAAATGATAATTATTTATTTTAGATGTTACAAAGACAAATTTAGAGGTGAAAACATGGATATCACATTAATTTGAAGACATAGGGGTATGTAGAGGTAAGAGGCAAGTATTTTTGACCTTATTGATTAAAAAATCTATGTTTAGACCTCCATTTTGAGGGGCATCTTGATAAAAATGTGGGAGAAGGTTTGAATGACAAACATAAAAGATTCAAACACAGATTTAAATTGTTAAAAAATATATTTATTAAGGGAGTGGGATGCCACTTTGGGTGATCATTTAATTGTTTTTAATTCAGATTTAAAAAAAAAAATTTAAAAATGGGAGATGGGGGGTTGAAAGGTTACATGGAAGTAAGGTGGCGATGAGGACAACAACATGGAAGTTTCGAGAAAATATTTTCAAATCTTGTAGGAAGCAGAGATGAAGACTGAGTTTGAGGACAACAAAGAGAGAATGGCCATGGAGAGCCAAACTTTGTAAAAAAAATATTTTTCTTATCATATTATTGAATAAATATTGTAATTGTTTCAACATGGTTGCAAATCATTTTTAGATTTTGAATGGAGTTGATTTTCTTTGTTTAACCTCTGTGTTTTGTGATTTGGTGGATGGGTTGTTTGTTCTTACATCAATGGTGTTGGTGGTTCTCACGATTCTGTTGTGTGTTGTTGGTTTTTGGTTGTTATAACCCTTGTACACCATTGTTTGATTTTGTTTTCAATGTATATGGTTATTGACATGATGATGTCATAGATTTTTTATGTAAAATTATTAGTTAAAATTTGTTAGTATATGAATTATAATATAGTTTTAGAGTGGTATTCCTTCTTTCCTCAATAAGATTGAAATGAAATGAGTAGAGTTGATTTTCATAGTAAAGGACACTCCTATTTGATTCAAAAGTTTTGATACTCCTTATATTTAACCTATTTCATTTTCCTTTTATTTGGGTCATGAGTTTCCAAGTTGTGTATTATGGATTGAACCCTTGATGTATTATGTGTTCAAGTGTGGTTATATGCATTGAATAAAAAATTGATTATTTATTTGCATGGTGTTATACATGGAAATAGTTTGTGAAAACATGTAAAACCCTTCTATATATTTTTTTGGTATCTTTCTTGAGACCCTAGTTTGTGTTTGAGATTGTTCATGATAGAGGTGTATCCATGACCTTCTCTTTTCATGTAGATTGGGGTTACTAGAATAGCATAGGAACCTATTACAATAAATAATTATAATATGGTTGGGATGTTCGAAATTTTCCATATTGGTCCCATTTTTTAAGATCTATTGACAACTTTAAGATTTCTTAGTTTAGTATTTTTTTAGTTAGCATTTATTCCTTGAAATTATGTAAATGTTATAACCATTTTATCATCATATTTGATCATTTATTTCAATATCAAATTACACCCACCATTGTATCATTTGGATTTGGGCTTTTAATTGTAATCCTTACTGTGTTTCATATTCCAGTCTAGTGAAATACACGTGTAGGTGGCATCTTGTGATCTTGAATTAGAGTGAATAATTGTATTTTAGTGAAATCTAATATTTGGAATTTGAGTCATATTTTTTTAGGATGAGATTCATTTCAATGTAGTATGTGTATGCCATTATTTAAGTTTTCTTGACCATATTATAAAGAATTTAGTATGTTTCAAGGAATCCTAATAATAAGATTAATAGATCTAATTTGATTAAGAGTTGAAATGAAACTAGAATCTATGATTTATTTATCATTTGAATTCTATGAGTAGATATAATAAATGATAAGGTGTTGTGTATTTGGAATTATGTGTGGAATTTGAATTATTTCGTATGCTTGTCACATTTATTAAATGATATCAATCATTATGAATTCTATGTTATAATAATTGCTATGATTATGGATTAGAATCATTATTTTATGTTTTTCATTAGAATCTTGGTAAAGAGTTAAGACTTTTCATGTATGGTATTTGTTCCATGAAAATAATTTAGGTATATGCTAGTGAACAATATTATTTTGGATTAAAATAAATTCTTATTTAGTGAATTTTATAATTTTGATCAAAACCAAGAGAACATAGTAATTTTTTTGTTCAAACCATCTTTAAATAGCACATGGATTGATGTTGTTATTAAAATAATTATATTTAGATTATTGTAGGATTGTATTGGCCTAGCCATAAACTTGTCTTGGTTTACGTGACCTTGTTTCTCTTATCATATTGTTGACACATAGTACCCAAGATTACTCATATTAGGAAATAATTCACGAATACCCACAATCCTAATCCATTTCCTACATAACCCCAAGAGAGAAAATCATGCATGAAAGCAACCATAATGCATAGATACAATAGACAAGCCACAAGATAACAAAAAATATACCATGAGAAAACCATCAAGAAGGAAAAACCCAGCCTCCAAAAGCATCCATACTCCATCTATTATTCAACAACAAAGTAATACAAGAGTTATAATGAATACCTTTGAAGCATCAAGACTCTCTAATGCATCCTCATGTGTCTAAGGATGAATCCAAACATCCCATGCCATGCTTCACATATATACTCTTCAAAAAGATTCAATAATGACAACCCACTCACCCAACCAACCTTAACCACTAAACATGTGCTTGCTTTTATAGATTCAATCTCACACAAATACAACCAAGTGGTAAGATAAAACCATGTGCCAAAAAACCATGTGAACATAAAACCACTAATCACTTATTTAATATTAGGTACTAAGTTTTCACTTTATTAAATATTTCCCCAATATTAAATTATTATCCCATGTCTCTCACACATTAAATAATAATACAATATTACAATACAACATAAAGTGGTCCCCAAATAATTACCTATTGTGATTAACCACACCACCTAGATGCATCACAACTAAATAATTATTTAATTATAACATTTTATGCAATGGTGTACAACACCATATCCCAACATTCTCTCACTTGTTGTATACATTGTGTAGTGTCAAAAAATGTACTCTACATTTTCACACTATGTTTGTGTCCGTTAATTAATTGGACTTAATTAAGACTCCAATTTCCTAAATTTTACATCTACAAGCTTAATTAATTATAATTTTTGAGAGGGGAATTATGATTTAATTAGTGCAATTATTAATTTTAACACCCAAAATGAATAGGTCTTGATAATTTAGGTAAAGACCCATTCACCCTTAGAAAAATGGCCCCCCCCCGCCCCCCCCTTAATATCACAATTTCAAATTTAAACATGTTTTTGGTGGCATATTAAGGTCCTAAATTGAAGTTTCAAGTGTCGCTTGTAATGCTTAATTTTTGGGAAATTGGAAAATTGTCTATAAAAGCAAGGTCATTTTATCAATTCAAATCCTATAAATTTTGGAGCAACTTCACAAGAGCTAAGATTATTTTCAAAGGTGTTCAAGAGAATATTTCTCAAGAATTTTTTGCAGCAATCAAGATCTAAAGCATCATGTCAAAGTTATCAAGCATCATACATGTTTTTGGAGCTAACATTATGATGTAGGTTTCAAGCATTCAAGTCAAGATTCAAGCATCAAGATCAAGACCTTGGAGAGATCTACTAAGTTTCAGTCCTTCAAGGGTTTCAAATCAAGGGTTTGGTGAGTTGCAACATAGAATTTTTTCATTCATCATTCCTTTCATGTTTCATTTCAATTCAAGGTTTAATTACCAAAATGGGGTTTGACCAAGGAAAAGTCCCATTCACCAAAAACAAACATTTTTTTCCCTCCTGTGTGTTTTTCATATTTTAGGTTGAAGAAGGATTGAAGATCTATCAAAGAGAAAAATTAGAAAAGCTGTCAAAGTTGAAAACGTTTTCAAAGTTGTCATCAAGCCATGGAAACTCACTTTTAGAATTTATTTATGAGCTTTCAACTGTGAAACCTGGAGGAATCAATAGTACATACATAAGACCAGAGGACTGTGAAAGAATTTTTTCAACTCGTGTTACTGGACCCATTCACCCTTGGGCGAATGAGTCCTAGAGGAAACTCAACAACAAAATTTTGATGACAGGTGCAAAAATACTAAATCTTCTCAGATCTACTTGAAAGTTGTAGGTTATGTTATATTAATGTTTTAAAATCTTCTGATTTCATGTATTACTTTGTATTTTTCGGTTTATTTACTATTTTTAATCTTTCTCCCAAAAGTGTTGTTTCATCAAATCTATCCATCTTGGATCATAAGGAAAACAACAAGATCTCCTTCAAGGCTGGCTTACCTAAGGGCTAAAATTCAACCTTGGCTTAAGGGATCTTTTCTTCTTAAAGAGGTAGAGGGAGATAGGTGCATTATACCCCATTTTTTCCTTTCTATTGATAGTAAATTATTGGTGAACCCCCATTTGAATAGAAAGAACCTCCATTTCCCTCCATTTCACATTGCATAAGGGATCAATCAATGAAATACATCATCATAGCCATACATGTAACCACATGAATCTCCAACATGCTCTTGTGCTCCATCAAGATACTTGCAATAAGAACAAAGTGACCACCATCTCAAGTAAGAACTCCTCTAATCCTCCAACACACCACCTATATAAGAAAAGGAACATGCCAAGGTGAAGATACACCAATCCAAGAACAAAAGCATCAAATCCAAGTGATAAAAAAGGATCCAAACAATCTATTTTCAAGTGTTAAAATCTATATGATAAAAAATATCAATCATAACACATGTTAATAAATGAAACCGGCCATACCTCCTAGGTATCAACAACATCAGTAAAATCATGCCAACAACATATGCAACCCATAAAATACAATCACAAGCTCCTTGTATCAAACCTATCAATGAAGAACATACATATCCGAGAACTCCCACTAAATGGGTAATGTCAAAGCATATCAAGTCTACCAATCAACACTATATCAAGGTATGATAAATAATGAACAATGAAGTATCAAGGAAAACCACAATTATCTACACATGCAACACCAAAAACTTCATACTCTCTCACAACATGTCACCACCATCCTCCCAAAACATAAGAACATGAACCTCTAGGAAGAAACCATGAAGAGAAAAAACTTGTAAACCATAACATGTCCTTCTATCAACACCTCAAAAGTGTAATTTTGTGTCAAGTATGATCTTTTAATAACCCCAAAATGATAAGCCTAGATGTAAGCCTCTCTAACCAAGAAGATCAAACTCAAAGTAACCATTCCCAAATCAAGAAATCAGTCCAATAACCATCTCATAACTCCTCATCAATGAATGATAATATAAAATCAAAAGAAGAAGGAGATAACCATACCAAGCATCCCTCAAAATTAATACTCTAGAACTAACTATCCATAGCTCAAGATCCATATCAATGAAATATAAAGCATCATAAACTCGTGCTAAACAATCCTCAAATGAGTCTTATAAAAATGAATCACCACATGAATCAACACGTTCCTATGAGAAAACAAAGCATGAAACATAAACACATCAAAAATAGGATGGGAAATACATATTAGATGATAAACCACCCAGTAGACAAAGAGTGGGGGATGAGAATGTTCCTCCAAGATAACCAAGTTAGCATGACTCACTCTAAGAACAATCTCCTCTATAGGTCCAAAATGAACTCACATCCATATCTAGGTGAAGTTTCCTAGATATTTTTGTTGAAACCTCCAAAGAGTAACCATCTCAAGAAAATTTCTCTAATTACAAGAGAACTCTAGCCTCACCTACATTTCCAAGAATCTATGAACACCTCTAACTAATCAGTCCATGTTAAACTCCATATACAATGTCGTACAATCATGAAGCACCCAATAAAATTACCAATGTACTCAATACCAAGAGAACCACCAAGATTAATGTCAAATATCCAACCACAAAATTAGGAACATACGATGACATCCATGATTTAACCATCTCCTCCTAGGAGATCACATGCAACAATGAAAACATCCTAGTCTCAAGAAAACCCATATCATGCCAAAACTCTAAGCTAGCATCAAAAGAAAACTATGAAATAATATCAATCAAACTCTAAAAAAAGAAACATCTCCAATCACATGAAGATAACCATCACCAATGATGAATCCACATCACTATCAACAACTCACATTGAATCATGATATTGAGCTACACATGGTATTGTGACAACCATCTCCTACATGAAGATCATCCAAGTCCACATACACTCAAATGTAATCCTAGAAACTCTATAGAACAAGTGAAACCAAGAAGATACAACCACCATCAAATAATCAGGAACCAATCCTACATTGCCAAATCATCACTGTTAAAAGCTCCCACTAAAAGTGTATAACCAATGAATGTACCAAGTTATCATGAAATCATGGTCAAACCACATGCTACACATCCCATCAACTGACTAGTCAGGTACTCTAACCATCCATAATCTCATCCCAAAGCAACATACCAATGCACAAATGACCACAAAGAAGGCCAACTAATGAAATATACATCAACAATGAACAATCAATGGATATAAAAATTCCAAACTAATCCATCCCAATGCAACCCAATAGGTTGTACACACCTACAAACTACATAACTTGGAGGTACCAAAAACTAAAACATACAAACTCATCATCACATTAGTAACTTGCAAACCGAGATATCAAAGAAGATAATCCTATAGACATCAAGACTCAAACACCAAATCAACCACAAATTTGATTTGCCAAACATGTCCATAAATGAGTAACCATAGTCAAGGAACCATACAAGTATCAAGGAGATAATAATAACCTCCTAACACCAAACCAAATCACCACCAAGAAACCACATACATGATCATGTCGTGCCAGTGCTCAAATATACCTGCATGTCCATGACACCATAATCATAGCCAAGACTATACCTGCACTCAACTATCACCCATACAAGACTCTAAGTCTCCACTCATATCAACCCATGTCCTCAAAATCGAAAACAACCTATGTACCTACCACCATCAAAGTCTAACTTTAAAAAACACCTGTAAACCTCTACTAGGAAGCACCAAATTGATAATAAACTATGCCATCATAAATAACATATAAAACATGTACTCCCTTAAGTTTTTTTCTCTTGACTCATTTGAATGCTCATGCAATCACACCCCAAATCTCAAGCTCCTAGAAGTGATCAAACAAGTACCAAAATTATTCTACAACATAAATTGATAATCTACTTGATCCACTATATAGTATGTTGTACATTCTCTCCAACGCCTAAATTCGAAATTGAAAATCTGATTTTGTATGCAAAAGTTATGCTCAAAGCCGTGTACAAGAGAACATCTGGCATTCAAGCTCCAAAAAAAAATCAAAATTGTAAAATCAGAAAACCAAACCTATAGTGCTTGAAACCACCTTTCCAAAAAGTATAAGAAGTAAAAAATCCAACTATATGAGCGAAGGTTATGCCCATTTGAAAAAAGTCGCCCAATTTCAATATATATGGCGAACTTGATGCATTATTTAAACAAATTTAATTTTTTAATTTTTAAAACTTTGGGTGTTTAATTTTAATTTATTGAGAGTTTTAAATAAAATTGATGGCTTAATGGACCCGATATATTTATGCATTTGAATTTAATTTCACATATTGAAAACCATTCACGAACATCAAATATATTAAGGGCGGGTTAAATCTTTATGAAGGCAAACTTTTGTTTAATAATTTTAAGCCCTTTTCAGATTGGGAACAAACCCCACATAGCCATGTTAGTGGCATGGTCTGTGGGCTAGCGTAGGTGGGTACAGGTCAGTAGACCCTGTACCACCTATCATTTTATTTTTTTTAATAAGTATTTTCAATAAAACTTTATAGCGTAGGGTTTTAAATTTTTATTTTTTTATTCTACAAATTTAAAAAAGGTTGAAATTTATTTATTTATTTTGTTAATATTTTATTTTCTGCAACCTACAGTTTGGTAGTACGACTAGGGCCGTGTGTAAATTTTTTTTGCCTTTTTTTTCAACTTCAAAATAACACAAATTTTTTGTCTTTTTTTATTTCTCAGCCATCCTGGATCTAATGGCGAGGTCCATTTTTTCTCAATATGTCATGAATGAAATTTCCTCCACAAAACTCTCATATGAAAGCATAATCCAAAAATCCCTTTTTACCTAAATTTTGTATGCCTCAGATCTGCAACAAATCTAACAAATCTTGACAACCCAAAAACTCAAGTCTGCACAGAAACACCTACAACATGTGTTCCATATCTTGTAATGCCTCAGATCTATCATGCATGTCCATGGATTCAAATTTTCACAAATCTACTCAAATAAGGGTTATAACAAAAAACATGGAAGCTCACACCTCCTATCAATCATTATAGCTCTGATACCACTTATTAGGAAATAATGCAAGAATACCCACAATCTTAATCCATTTCCTACATAACCCCAAGAGAGAAAATCATACATGCAAGTAACCATAATGCATAGATCTAATATATTAGCCACAAGATAACAAGAGATATGCCTTGCGAAAACCCTCAAGAGGGAAAAACTCAGCCTCCAAAAACATTCATACTCCATATATTATTCAACACTAAAGCAATAAAAGAGTTACAACGAATATCTCTAAAGTATAAAGCCTCTCCAATGCATCCTCATGTGTCCAAACATGAATCCACACACCCCATACCATGCTTCACATATATACTCCTAAAAAAGACTCAATAATAAAAGCCCACTCACGCACCCAACTTTAACCAGTAAACATGTGTGCTTTCTTTTATAGATTCAAGCTCACATAAATACAACCAAGTGGTAAGATAAAACCATGTGCCACAAAACCACTAATGCCTTATTTAATATTGGGTACTAAGTTTTCACTTTATTAAATATTTTCTCAATGTTAATTATTATCCCATGTCTCTCACACATTAAATAATAATACAATGTTACAATACAACATAAAGTGGTCTCCAAATAATTACCTAGTGTGATTAACCACACCACCTAGGTGCATCACAACTAAATAATTATTTAATTACAACATTATAATATGGCATTTTATGCAATGGTGTACAACACCATATCCCAACAACTCATGGTTATAGGTTTGGAAAGGAACCCTTGGTTATCTTGGAATTTTTTTTTGGAAACTTTGATACCTTTAAGTCCAAAAAATAAACTATTCATTATTCAAGGTCACTTATTTTGTGAAGGGTTGTAAGGAAGAAAAGGTAGCATAGTTATATTCCTATGATAATCACACAACACTATAAAAACTAAACTATAGTAAAAAAAAAAGTAGAAATATATATAAAAGCATAAACAATTTAACAAATAATACCATTACATGGGGAAAACCTTTTAGAAGAAAAATATTTCACTCCAAATTAGATCAATGTATTATGCAAATCCATAAAGAGATTAAAATGCACTTGTAGATAAATATTCTATAGGAGTATCACCAGAATAAATATTAAAGAGTAATTTTGGCAAAATTTTGATACCTACAAATTCACTATACAAAATACAACTCCCAAGCACAAATATATAGAAGAATCAATACAATAAAATGTAAGATTTGGCTATAAAATATCCACCCAAGATCTAGAGGCCTAATGGAAAGAAATAGATACTCAGAATATCAATATGCCAAGAATACACTGTATTATTACCAAATAATGCAAATAGAATGAATGCATAATGTATGAGACACCCTGGATTATATAGGCCAAGGTGAGACATATGACAACATAAGATTATGAAAAGTGTCTTAATCTTATGAAATGAGACATAAAGTGATAAGTATCCTATGTGTACCCTAAGTAAATTTTAGTGGTAAGATGTGAAAAGGACCTAATAGTGGAACTAGTTAGGTAATGGTACCCTATTCACACCAACACCTCCCCTTAAGTTCAAGTTAGGAGGGAAATGAATCATGAAAACTTGCAAATATGGGTCTTGACTAGAAGGCTTGATGAGGTACCTATATACAAAATAAATTTCTCATGTAAATAGAGAAAAAGAGAAAACCTATTGGGATAGAACTCCTCACAAAAGAGAAAAATAAGAAAAAGGCTCCCTAAAAGATAAGGAAAAAATTATGTGAGGAAAATTCCCCCCATAAGAGAGAATGAAGAGAGAAGGTGAGGTGATTCCTAAATAAATATATTGCATAACCAAGATATATCACAAATGATGACACTTACTCTTAGTGAAGGGTTTAGTGAAGAAATCTATAACTTGCTCCACTATAGGACAATATTGCAAATTAACATCCTACTCTTATATCAAATTTCAAATGTAGCACATATGAATCTCAATGTGTTTGGTTCACTAATGTTGAATTAGCATCTTGGTGTAGTCATGGATGGAGGGTCTAGGAAGGACTACCCAACCATGCATCTTAGAGTCAACACAATAAACATAACATAAGATATTGATAAAAAAACATGAACTTTCATTGATTCAATGATTGGAAGTATTACATGCATCATATATGAAATAATTAGGGCTCATAGGCCTGATGCAAGGGCATTACAACTGGCTCAAGGCCTTAATATAGTCCCCCAATTGGGTAGATCGGAATATATAAACTCTAATCATGAAATGTTAACTAACTGCTTTCCTTTGAATTACAAATGATCTTCAATATGATTCTCCAACTCCAATAATGGTTTGTGTCAACCTCAAGGGTTTGCAAACCCCAATAAATGATCAAGCATGTAGGTTAGCTTTAATACATGAAAGATAATTCTTCATGAGATGAAACATACTGTGAATCTCCAAGAAAGATCCCCTTGGACCCAAAATGCTTGTATGATGCTTCATTAATCTCCGCACACTTCAGAATAGGTTTTCACACTAATTATGGAGTACGTCAACCCCAAATGCTTTGACTATGAATGACAACAAAATTCTAAGAGTGATAATTTTCTAAAAACCATTGCAAATGTCTTGAAATCTAGATATGACATAGATGGCCTCATGTAGATGCTATATCCTACTCCGCAAGTTGAGAAATGACAATGTAGTGAAATTCAAAATAAAAATGCTAAAACTTATATATATTGAAATGAAAGAAAATAAATGTTTTTAGTTGATATAGGATTTCTTTACAACCAAGCATGCTCTTGCATGAGACACCCAGGGTTGGAAGAAAAGTGATTTTGTCACTTTCTAGGGGCTAGAGGAAAACCATAGTGGTCCACCTTAGCCTAAGAATTCCATGATAAATCCTCCACTGTTCTACCTTTCCACTTCACCAGATATTCCTTATGCTTCTTATTCCTAGTTCTCCTTCCAATTCTGATATTCAAGATTTTCTCAATCTCCTTTGGTGGTTGATGTGGTAACTACTCCTTCAAATCTTTTTCTTTGCTACTGCCACTTGACTAATCTTCATGATATTCAAAGATGTATGTAATACTAAAAATATGTGATATACCAAGTGTCTTTGGTAACTCTACTTCATATGTATTTCTAGAATCAAACTTCATGAGTGTAAGGAAACTTGCACCCATTGTATGAAAATTTCCACATAACCCAAAAGAGATAACAATGCAAATAAGTACTCAAAATATTCATGCAAGAGAATAGAAAACATACCCATCAAAGATGAAACAAGATATACCCTGGGAAAATCCTCAAGAGGGAAAAACCTAACCTCCAAAAGCATCCATACTCTGTCATATTAATCAACAATAAGAAAATACGAGAGTTACAATGAACACCTTTGAAGAATCAAGCCCTCCAATGCATTCCCATGTGTCCAAGCATGAATCCACACATCCCATGCCATGCTTCAAAAATACACTCCTCAAAAAGACTTAATAATGACAACCAAACCACTCAACCCAACCTAAACCACTACACGTGTTTTCTTTTATAGACACAAGCTCACATAAAACACAACTAATGGTAAGGTGAAACCATGTACCACAAAACCATGTGAATACAAAACCACTAACCCCTTATTTAATATTGGGTACTAAGTAATCACTTTATTTAATATTTCCCCAATATTAAATTATTATCACATGTATCCCACACATTAAATAGTAATACAATGTTACAATACAACATCAAGTGGTCCCCCAAATAATTACCTAGTGTGATTATCCACACCACCAATGTGCATCACAACTAAATAATTATTTAATTACAACATTATTAAATCATTTTATGCAATGGTGTACAACACCATATCCCAACATTCTCCCACTTATTGTATACATTGCATATGGGATCAATACATGAAATACATCATCATAACCATACATGAAACCACATGAATCTCCAACATGCTCTCGTGCTCCATCAAGATACCTGCAATAAGAACAAAGTGACCACCAGCTCAAGTAAGAACTCTCATCCTCCAATGTGCCACATATGGAAGAAACAATACATGCCAAGGTGAAGACGCACCAATCCATGAGCACAAGCATAAAATCCAAGTGATAACAAAGGCTCTAATTGTAGACACATAAAAATATCCTTAATGATATCATGCACTCAAATCAGGTATACTAACACTATTTCATCCTCAAACCCATCCACTTTTCGCTTAATTGATGAATTTAGCTATCTATTTAATTAATTATGTCATTTGCATCTATTAACCCAATTAATCCAATCAAGTTAATTCATCCTCTTTCATGCTAACATTTCGCCTTATTAAATTAAATACACCAAATTATTTAATTTAAATCCCTAAGTCTTCTTAATTTATTAAATAACCCTAAGTTATTTAATTAAATAACATTTCACTCTCCCCCTTTCATTAAATCACTTTATTTAATAAATATAATTAATTTCCCCTAATTGCATAATTAAACCTTTGTTTAATAATCAATTACTAATTCATCTAATTCCCCCCACTTGCAAGGGAATATTCCTCCTTTTGCACATTCCTCCAAAATGAATATTCATTCCCCTTTTGCACATTAAAACTTCATTTTAATTTGCTAAATATCTAATTTCCCTCACCCATGAGAATATTCCAAAGAATATTTTCTCTCCTCACTCATTTTAAAAAGGGGAATATTCCTTTTTTTGTAACAAACTTACAAAACTTCTTGTGCAAATTAATTAATGACCTCTTGTGCAAGTTAAAACTGTGTTTGTTTGGATAGAGGTGAACCCTTGATTAAATATCATCATTGATTTTCATCCCTTGATGAGAATCCATGATCTATGCCTCCAACGTTTTCCATCCTTGACTGTTGATTAACCTTTTTGATCTCAACCCTTCATTTTTTATTTGCTTTCTTATAAATAGGTCACTATTTGGAGACAAATGAATCCATCTTTTAACATCAAACTTATGCTATTAAAATCACTTGCACTTGCACTCACATTTTACATCATTTTAGCTTAATTCACTTGCATATTAGCTTAGATTTCATTAATGGCTTCCATGATAACATAGATGCATACATTTAGCTTATTGGATAATTAGGGTTTGAATATTTTTAGTTTAAAATCCATTTAGATTAGCCTTGCACTCACACATCTTGATAATATTAGCATAAATTATGTTAAAATAGCTTGCATCATGTTCATTTAACTTTAAATCATGTTTTCATACACATCTACCAGTGGTTTCATTAGTTTTCTTCAATAAAACTGATTGGAACAAGCTCATTAGCCAAGGGATTGGGAAAAGGTCACTGTTCCACATCATCGCAACACCCCTCCCCTAATAAGATAAGTTTTAATGAATTAAATAGGTGTTTTCAAAGATTTCATGATTTAGAATGTTAGTTTTAAGTGGATTCCTATTTTAGTTTTTATTGATTGATCTATATTGGGATTGACGTTTAGTGGCTTGAATATACTTTGTATCCTCATGGGTCAAGTGTAGTCAGCCCATACTAATCCGTTGGTCACATTTTTGCGCTAGAAGGAGGGCACAAACTAACTAATTTGATGATTTTCTTGTTAAATCTTTGTTTTCCTTGTGTTTTCAGGTACATCAACGCTATTGATTATCAATTCATGCATTTGATGACACGTCACTATACATCGACATTCTTGTGATTTCATTTTGGTGACGCATAATTAAAATAACAATGCTTAATTAATTTTATCACTGCATTTAAATATAGTGATGCTTATTTAATATTTTGATGCAGAATGAATTTATTTTTAGCAACACTATTGATTTGGCAACACATTTGACTTCACGATTTTCTGCAGAGTGTCGCTATCGATTTTTCAATATGGCTACACATATCCAATATAGTGACTCTATTGATGAATTTTAGTGATATAATTGATTTCAACATCGCGATTTACTAGTAAACAAGACAAAGTTGGTTTTTGACACGTTTTCAATTTTTTTTGCTTTATCTGACCTCTCACATGTCTGTGACTTTTTGTTCCAGTTCTTAGGCTAATTGGGTTTTGCAGATTGGACAATAAAATTTTGTATAGGAGCAAATTTTTACCCCTTACGCAAGTTCCCCTTTCACATACCCTCACCTTAGAAAATTAATTCCAAAGGAAAAATTACACATCACCCAATTGCCTTCCATCCACTTGGCATCTATCCTTTGTGTTGGTGAGATAATATTTGTCGGGGATGAATTCGCAATTCGTAGATGTCTACGTAGTGTATTGCCATCCCTAACGGATTCCTGCATCTGAAGCTAGCAGAGGTGTTACACACTCAATTGGGGTTGAATTGTAACATCCCTCTTTGACCAACCAACCCTGAAAATGGCAGATTCTTCCCATCCCACCTTCAAAAACATCCATTCTCACTTCATTTCATGTTCTAGCAATCTTCTAGCCATCTTCCAACACTCTTTAAGCATTCACTTCACTCTCAAGAAACATTCCAACACTCCATTGTAGCAACTTTGAAGCTCCATCAACTCCACATTGCAAGTGTGAGGCAAGCCATAAAAGTGTGGGATTGGAGTCTTGCGAGACCTCCCTTCATCATTGTTGCAGCTGTGGTGACTTTGCCAAGTCCATACCTTGCATTCTCCTCCATTGGCTATTGAGATTTTGGGTGGAGGTGGTAACACTTCACTCCTCTCCTTTGTGATTTGATCGAGTAGCATAGTATTGTTTTGTAATGTTTGTTTCTCTCTATTTCTTTCCTTTATCACATATTCTACTTCGTTGCTTTCTGGTTGTTCGTGGAGGTGGAAACACCAAAATGAGGCTCTGACTGAGGCATGCCCCTATACAACCCCAAAAATTCTCCCTCTTTCTTGTGTGTAGGTGGACGTACGCATGGAGCTAACTGGTGAACCGACACTTTTGTGAGATCATCCTTGTCACCTTAACTTTCATCTACTTGCTTCATCCTCTTAGTCTCTATTTTCTATATTTCCTTATTTTATTTTTCCTATCTAAATCAACTAGCTAGGTTGTCAGTAGGTTATTTTGGTAGTTTTATTATGTTCACTATTTTCTGGCCATATAGATGCCAACGTGTCGTGTTGTCATCCCAAAATTGCACTTCCATCCTCAGATAGAGAGTTGTCTAAGACACAGTACTGAATCCAAAAACCATCTCACCTAGCCTAAACCTAAACTTTGGGTTTGAAGAGTGACAAAATTACTACATAGCACTCTTCATTCTTGATTCTCATCCCTTTAGAGTGAGGTAAGTTAGGGCAGCCCTCTGCTCTTGGATCTCCGTGACCTAGAGCCTTGATGTGGTTGGTCCCCCTCTCTTAAATTTTTGGTGAACTCGATGCGAACAACATCTATTTGTTTGTTTGTGTTGAGACTTGTCCCTTACACCTAGTGATTGTTGTAAGCCTGAGTGTTGTGAAGGTTTATGAGCATCACAACCCACTCCATGAATTCTGGGTACGTTGTTAGGAGAAGTATGCAATACCTTCTGATGGAGAAAACAAAGGTCACTACTAGTTTCTCTACAGGCCTTTTTTCTGGATCTTCTGTTGGTCTATCTACCTAGGGGCAATTGTTGAGGGGCAAGGTAGGATTCTTTGACAAATTTTCCCATGTCCCCACTCCTCTTGCATCTCTTATACCATTGTTAGTAGACGAGCATGAAGTCATTCACATTCCCTTAGAATATATTTCTCCCCTAAGCAAAGGGCTGGGTGACTTGAAGAATCACTTGGAAAAGGACGTGAAGCTAGCTAGAGCCGCTTGGGTTATTAGCAAAATAAAATATATGGTGCGAAAAAACCAAACAAGCATAGAACTTCTAGCTAGTCTCTCTAGTCTGATCGAAGCATGTGCCCTTCCAAGCAACAATAATGTTATACAAGGGGCCACTCTTGAAGATAATTAGAGACAGATAGGAGTGTCGATGCCTACTATGTTTGTGTATATGGCCAACACAGCCCCATCAATCAACATATCCTTTGCCTCTTAAACTATCAAAGAAAATGTAATACCTTTAGGTTTTAGCTTCACCCCTCATGTCACCTCTAGTGGTGGAGGTTTCAGTGGGTTGAGTGGTGGGGGATTTGGTAGTGGTGGTGGCTTCGAAAGCGATGGTGGTGCTAACAAAGGTGATTCTGGTGGAGGCCATGGTGGTGGATTGGATAGCAAAGGTGGCTCTAGTGGAGGCCCTGCTATTGGTGATGGCTCTGGCGGTGGTCACATTGGTAGTTCTAGAGGTGGCTCCAGTGGTGGTTCTGGAGGAGGTCCCACTAGACCTTTTGCATCCCAAGACCCTATTATGAACACTCTTCTTCAAAATATGGGTAAGATGCAAAGCCATTTGGTGAATCTCTCCGAGGCCTCTACCCAACCTATCTTTCAACCCTTCTTTTGACATAGCCCATTGTCGATAGCAATCTTAAGTACTCCCTTCCCAAATGGAATGGAGATTCACAAATTCGAGAAGCATAGTAGAAAAGGGGACCTGCAAACACATGTGTTCACTTTTAATGCCATGTGCATAGATTTATTCCATCATGATGCATTGATGGAAAATTTATTTCCTCGACCTCATAAGGATACAACACTTGAATGGCACTGTTCCTTACTTGACAAGTCTATTTTCTCATTTGATCAACTTGTAAATTAGTTTCTCTGACAAATCTAAGACAACATCAAACTAAAGATGAACTTTTCGGATCTCATTTGATGCAAGCAATGGGATAATGAGAAGATAACCGATTTCATAGTGCGCTATCAGGCACTTTTCTCATAGATTACCCGATTCTAATGTGCATAAGGTGTTCATAGGTAACTTGCAGAGACCTTGGCAATAAAATTTTTCCCTTATGAAATACCCTTCTTTCGCGTGTCTATGTGTGGCATTACGAGAATATCAATTGATGGTAGTCTGGCTTGGGGGATCCTCCTCACGTTCTCGTTCAGAAGGAAAATCCATTGTATCGATCTCAAATAAAAGTAAAGATGGCGGGAATGTAGTTGTTGTAATGAATGATAATGGCCTCAGGTACAACAAAAAGTTCACAGAATTAGCAAAATCTTATTCTTCAATCTTACAAAGGTTGTTTAAGATAAGATCATAACCTTGGAGAACCCTAAACCTATGAAGGAAGCTTACCCTAATTGGTATGATGCAAATTCCTTCTGTTAGTACCATCGAGTTAACAAACACGATATTGAATGTTGTATGTTCCTGGGTCATGAGATACATGACCGCATAGAGGACAATACTAATTATCTTGATGGGAGTAAATAAAATGCAAAAAAATCGGTGGTGAAAGAAAATAGTGAGTTGCAGATATACACATACCCATTTTTGTTGCATTTTGCTAACTTAGTTATTGATCCCTTTGATTCTACCACTCAACCCGAAGTGTACGTTAACATGGTCATGATTACTCCTACCACGCAGCCTACAACCAACTTACCAGACATGACATTCGCCTCATAGGATATGCCCTTGAACAACAAGCCCTCTCCCCTCTACATTCCCAGTCGCCTCAATGGAAACATTGTGAGGAGGGTCTTAGTTGACCTTGTGAGCCAAGTGAATGTCATTACAAAAGAGATGTTGTGGATTAATTCATTACATAGGGAGGAGTACAAAGAAATGAAATCTACCATCCATACGCATGATGGTATTTCTCTCAATCCATATGGCTCAATAAATCTATCTTTCCTAGTTGGATCTAGGGTCGTAGACACATTCTTCGATGTTATTCTAGAGTTGAATTTGTTCAAGTTGAAGTCAGACATACCTTGGCTAGCTTCTATTAATGGAATCGCCTCTATCATTCATAAGTGATTGAAATTCTCCCATGAAGGTGTTGTGCATGACATTGGATACCAACCATTGGTGTCCCATGGAGGCTACTCATTGGATCATTTTTGGCCCACCCCAGTAGTCCGCTTCCCCCAAGAATGAACCTACTTTACAAAAACTATGTGAAATATAAGAATGGGAGCAAAGGAAAACTGAAACTAACCCTTTTGGTATTGCAGCAATAAGCTCCCCCTTTTTCTTGAAAAGGAAAAGATAAGCTATCCCATCCTCGGGATACCTCTTTCGCTCCTCTTTATGAGGCAGAGTTTTGGATGTCTACTCCTGGGTTATACATAAGAAGTCTAATGGTGCCCTCTTTGCATTGACCTAAGATTAGGATTTCAGACCTCCCTACTATCTCCTAGACCTTGGCCCTACCTGTATGGTAGAAAAAAGGGTCCCCATGGGGAATCTTCTATGTCTCGGCTCCCACAGCCTCCTACTGCCCCTACTCCCAAAGTAGTAAATGGGAAGAGGTCCACTGTCGAAGCACTAGAGCCAACTCCCCCCACTATCTCTCAACCTTATCCTTCTGCTCCCATACAGGAGCATGTACCTCCACCAAAAATAGTGGTGATGGACACCTCTATGGCTGAGAAGGAGTCTTCTGTCCCTTCACAACTCCTAGCCTCTAGCTCAAAGAGTCATAGAAACTACCGTGCGCATGAGTGGAAGCGCCAATGAAAGGCTCTGATAGTAGAGTAGGTCACTTTATAGAGGAAGGAAGAGGAGAGAATCACCCCTGTATCAGGGCATTTTGTTGTGTCCTCTTCTCTCCTCCCCTCTTCTTCCATTCAATCAAGCTCAGTCTCACTTTCAGCTCCCACTATGAGTGTGAGTGTACCTAACCCTAAAAAGGTACAGGTGTTTATTAATCCCTCAATCAAGCCACCCCTATTGATGTCCCTTCCATACATCCCACCATTACCTAAACTCTTGGACATGCTGAATACCTCAGTGGTGTCCATCATGATTTTCTCCACCTTCGCACCTCTTGCCTTGTCTATGGGGAGTTCACATCCCTCGACGAAGTAGGTAGCGAAGGTTGGACCTTCTAGCAATGGAGGGTGTAAGAGGATCCCACCTTATCCAAAAGGTGGTCCCACACTAGTTTGTTCCATCTTAGTGACAGAGCAAGCCCTAGGTTCCCCTGAGTTTGTCACTGCTCTCGAGTCAATCGACAAGCCAAGTGGTAAATCTTGGGTGTCGTCTTCCTCATCCATTGAGGTATGACATGGAACTCCTGTAAAGTGTATATTCAACTCTCTGGACAAGGTCTTAGCCTTGTTGATGATCTTCACAAAATAGCTGACCATAGCTCCACAAGAGCCTAGCGCAGAGGACCTTGTAGGGCCTTCTTCCCTAGCTCTTATTGCAAGAGGTTTGGAATCTCTTCCTCTTAATATTCCACCATTGCAGGCTCATCTACCTTCTCCTTATAATGATCTAGATTGGGAAGTAGACAACCTCTTGGTCGATGAGTGTTAGGGGGAGGCCTCTTCTTTATCTTTAGGTTAGATGTGTGTGTGTTGTGATGTGTTCCCCCAAACTTGTGCTATGTGTTCCTAGATGACCCTTGTCACCTTTGCTAGTGCTTGGATACAGGAGTGATTTTGTATCATGAAATTCTATTTGTATAATCATTCTTCCATGTTTGTGCCTCGATTTTTGATAAATTGGGGATGACGCAAAGTGTTGGGGGCATTTAGGGTTCCCTTCCATGTTGACCCAATTTTTTATTTTTAACTTATCTTCTATGAATTCTTTTTGATGTAGTGGGAATTGATGATCTTTCACCTTGCATCATGGGTACCTATTATTTATATAAGCATGAGCAGATCTAACACTGCGAAACCAAATCCCATTGTGTCTCTTGTTCATGATGTTTCTTTTTCTCTTTCACTCTTTTCTTATCTTTCTATCTTATTTGCTTGAGTTGTGATGTTGTCGTACCTATGTGTTTTCCCTAATGTGTGCAAAAACATCACCATGGTGACATCTCGCTATGTCCCGCGGGCCACAACATCACTTTTTCATTCTTGCTTTTCTCTCCTTAAGTTGTGGTGTGCCTCTGCATTCAACATGCGCCACCCTAAGTGGGGGCTATCATGTCAACTTCAATTTTTTTAGAAAACACATTAATTGCCAATGAATCTTTTCTTGAAAATATTTGCAAAATTTTTCAAAAAAAATCGCATTTACAACTTGGACCCCTAATGGAACGTGTTTCCTTCATCATGGGTTCACAAAGAAAGAACTTGAGAAATTTCATTCAAGGAGGGAGAAAATTTTCCTATGGGAGAAGCCTCAACCTTCCCCTCACAAGGGGGCATTTTCTTCCTTTCGAATTCCTTGATGAATTGAAAATATTTCGAAAGGATTCCTTGATTTTGAATCGATTTGAGAAAAAATGTCTCTTTTGCACTTTCAAACAACACATCCCTTGAGTGGATCCCTATTATTTTGAAGGGACCATAGGGACCCATTTGAAAGTCTTCCAATCTGTGGACTATCTACGTGATTGCTTTCTTGTTTGCTTGCATGGATGCTTTATGTTTTATGGCATGTTTTATCTATGGATAAACATATCACTTCACAGGTGTGCATGCGAAGCTGCTTTCCAAATTTGTAGAGTCTCCTTCCATCTGGGCTGTCGGACTCCTACAATGATCTTAATAACTAAGCCCTTACAGTTGTGTTTCAGAGATTGTATATCTGACCTGAATAGCCATTTTAACCATCATGAAGGTACATTTAAATTTTGAACCCAGGGACACAAACTTGAAATGGGTCAGCACAATATGTGCACTGGGAACTTCAAAGTAGTAATATTCATTCTACAACTAAGAAAGATTCAATACTGAAAGTAAATTGCATGGAAAGGAACAAAGTAAATGTTGAACATCACTGAAAAATTACACTAAGCTGAATATGCATGACAGGAATGAAAATCTGAACAAAAAACAAGGAACTACTCTGTCTGCTTTAGCTGCAAGAATAGTCACAAAATGGAATTCTAGTGGCTAGAAGAACAGTTAATGCCAGATTTTGAACTAAGTATTAAACATAAAATAACAACTAATCTAACTAAACTAAAGGATGGATTAATCACCAAGTGGGCCCCCTTGGGTGAGTATCCTCTAAAACTAATGTAACTCAAATTCTCAACTCAGAACTTCATATTGTTCATTCAGAAATGCAATTACAAAAGAGTAGCATGTCTGGAAATTCTTAGTAAACTATTAGATTGTACAACATCAATAATCATAAAATCGGTAACTTTGAAACTCTCAAAGAAGGAGAATCTGAACCTTATTTATCCTACCATCTAAATAGGGCAGTCAACTCCCACTAACCGAGAGGACACCATTTAGGGAAAGTAGAGAAAAGAAAGGAAGGGCGGTTACACATGCAGGGAATCTGGTCAGAAATGCAAGTCCAACAACAGACTCAATGCTGCAGTAATTCCCATAACTTCTCAATATCATGAAAGATCAATGCAAGGTGGTTACATGTGGCTGACATGGGGAATCTCCACCATTTTCCTTTAGTTGACCTTCAAAGAAGTCCTCCTCACATCCAGCTGGAGGCTGCATTCCTCAAATTAGTATCCTCAAGTATGTTTGCATGGAAATGTTAGTATACATAATAATTTCACATCTATAAGCACCTTAAAGAACATTCATCAATCGCATGCAAAATTAATATAGATAGTCCACATAATAGGCTAATGTCATTAAAATTGGCATAAATGGAATTAAACCCAATGTCTATGGTTTGAGGGAAACTATATAGAAATATCAAGATTTAATATCAAAGTCCATGTCAACTTCAACAAATAAACTATAGATTTTACCCAAATTTAGACCAAAAACTAGGCTCATCACTCACCCAACTTAACATCTTTTTGGTCCTCCAACAAGGGAAGAACTATTTTTCTGCCTAGTCAAAGCTTTGAAATTTGCAACTGATAGCTATCCAATATCCGTGTCTATTGAAATCGAGTCAAGGTCCCAATAGAATTCTCCCATTATGTCAAGTCTTTTCCATCTTTGTCTTTCTTCAACAATGTCATAACGGTAGAATTTGAAATTTGGAACAAGCCACAAGAGGATAGGTGGCTGGAAATTCAAGGGAAGCCGCTCTTGGCCCTTTTCTCTCCCAAGCTGAATGTACCTTTCAATCCTATTTATTGATGCGGGATAGTTCTAGATGGAATGAGGTTCAACCTATTTTAGATCATTAGTCAAAGTGTTCCATCTCTATGATAGATATCCTTTCATAGTGTCCTCTTCTGTTGTTGTCTTTACCTCATATTCACTGTAAACTGCCTCAATCCAAGGCATAATTCAATTACCATAACTGGGCTTGAAAAGAACTTTTTTCCAGTCTCTGTAAATATCCTTGGGGTTTCTTGATTATGCTCTAATGACCAAAAGAGATATTGGATTCCATCTTCCTATAAGTGTTGTATTTCTCTCCCCAGCTAATCTCATTTTGCACCCAAGACATGAATTCTCTTAGTTGGATATCTCCAACATACAAGAATGGGTTCCAATCTTGGTCTTGAATTACAAAAAAATTATGTAAATAAAACTTACATAACAAATTCTTCATTCTAGGGGAGGCAATCCTATAAGCATTGAAAAATTCAGTGGGGGTCTCAATTGAGGGATTCAAACCTGAGATGTGTCTTGACAGCTGAAAAGAGAGATATTTTTCCTTCAGGTGTAGGGTATAAACTCTTGGAGGGGTTTTTCATTCTAAGATCTGTGTCACTAGGGTTGCAATGATGCCCACCCTCTCTTTTAGAGAGGCAATCTCCTCATTCTTTTATTTAATAATTTCATCCATCTCTTGAATTTCCTTTTTCAATCTTCGCTTCTCCTTTTTCCATTCTTCCTCTTGCCTTTTTATTTCTTTCCATAAATTTAAAATTGTTGTATGCACTAAAAAACCAGGAGCATTATGAATTTCTACTTGGGTTTTATTGACAACTGCACCCCATATAGCATTATTTTCATAGATTCAGGCTGTTGAGGTACAATTTCTTCTCGCACTTCTTGTTGCATGGTCTCTTCTTCTTGTTCCTATAGTTGTTGCAGGAACTCCTAATCTAATTCTTGGTCTTGCTACATGAACTTTGGATTTTCCACATGTTCTCGAATTTCAACTTCCTCTACAATGGCAACAAGATCCGCCAGGGTCACTTTTTCTACCTCTTCGAATATATCCTTTTATTTTACATTTTCCTTCCCGATTGGGGCTTTTGTGCTCTCATGTGATGTCCTTCCATGCTTAGGTTTTTTTCGTGAAGGCATATCAACATCTGGTTTTGATTTCTTAAGAGGTCTCTGACATTTTCCTTTGGCTGTAGGATGAATAGTGTCAAGCTTTCTCTTCTTAGGACTCAACACCTCTCTTTCCATAGGTTGTGTTTTGGATTTTCCTTTCCCTGCCTTTGCCTTCTTCTTCTATGCCCTAGTTCTTACTAGGGTTTCAAGTGGAATATCATCACTAGAGTTTGATGAAGAAATTTCTTTTTTAG
Source organism: Sequoiadendron giganteum (assembly GCA_007115665.2). Classification (NCBI taxonomy): domain Eukaryota; kingdom Viridiplantae; phylum Streptophyta; class Pinopsida; order Cupressales; family Cupressaceae; genus Sequoiadendron; species Sequoiadendron giganteum. The sequence continues at coordinate 114,467,753 of CM021104.1, read as the reverse complement.
AGTGCGCTATTTCAGAGGAACTAATGTGTATGGCCCCTTTTGTTGTAGGAGGATTTATACTAGCACTAGAGGTTGAAGCACCAGGGGTGGCTTTACCCGTAATTAATCTCCCGTTAGACCTACATGTTTAAGGTAGAGCCCTAGATTGTAGTTGCTCAGGTCTAAATTGATTAACATTTACAAATTCCTCCTAGGTCATCTTGGGTGCTACATCATGCAAATATTTTTCAACCAAAAATTTAATAAGACAATGGTGTGAGATAGAGTTGTCCCTACCTTTTTGAGTTTCAATCGCCATGATGGAGAGAAGGTTATATAAGATGTTAGACACATTCATCCTTCTTCCATGCCTCATGTGACTCAAAAGTTTGAAAAGCACTAAATGCAAGTTTGACAATCGACCTTCACAAGTGAGGTACCTGATAATGTAGATGGTTGCTTGCTTCCATGGCTCAGACATAGAGGTTATTTTGGAACCCTCCTTGTCTATGCTGATTGGAGGGTCACCATGTATTGTGAATACGACCCTTGCTAACTTGGCATCTCTAGAAACAGGGTAATGCTCACCATCAGCAGGTAACCCTATAACTTTTGGAATTCTCTTCTAAGTTTCCACAACCTCCAATCCTTTTACTATGGATTTTCCATCTGAAAATGTTCGGGCGAACTCAAGTGCAATGCCTTCATCAAAACTGTCCAACTTTAGGAAGTAGTCCAACTAGCCACAGTTTCTAAATTTAGGTAGGAATTGTGCATCCTACAATAGGTATCATGAGACAAAGGCTCATTTCGAATTATTCTGCCTCCCATTTTTTGCAATCACTGTCACTCTGCAAAATTCTTTTCCTTTAATTCCTGCTCTGAAGACAAATTCCTTTCTACAACATGTGTTAGCTAAAATTGTCATACACCAATGTCGACTGAATTTTCCTTCTCTTTTTTTTTTTTTACCTTTTGAGATTATGATGAGGTCAATAATGGAAAAGACAAGGTAATAAAAGGAGTTATTATGAAAAGGAATGCTGGTGGCAATTTAGCATCAAATCACAAATATGAGACGTCCCTCATTTAAAATTTTAAATCAACTCAGCTAGATTTGCTAACACAGACAAGTCATGGACTGACATGTGGGTAATGTACCTGCATCTTTCCTTCCCCCCGCAACCTAAATTTGGACATGTGTCCACACATGCAGGATGGCAATAGTGATTTGATAAGGGGTATGAAAATTATGTGAACTTCCATACTAATCATACAACGATTAAATGATTGCACTAAAAAGATAATTAAGAGAGAAATTAATGCACACATACTTGAATTTATGGAGGATACACTGCAAAGATTATGGAGAAAGTATTGTTCACCTTTTTAGGAAATAAATTGGGCAATCAATAATGATGAAGTGGAATGATGTGATGTGGAATGAAGTGATGGAATAGAGAGAAAGTTGGTATGGATGGGTGGATGGGTGGATGGGTGAAGAAATGGACTTCTACAAAAGTAGAAGTTTTTATTATGACAAGTACGTACCTTAATTAGCCAGAAGGAGGGACACTAGGTCCACTGCCTTCGACTGCAAGAAGCTCAAGTGTTGAAGGTAGTTTGTCTATAGAAATAGTGGCTACAGGAAGATCAGGTAGAGTAGATAGAAGTGTCTTCATGGGATCAACAAAACTAGTTGCATGAGAGGGTGGCACCTCCTCTATCTCACAATGGTTTTGAATTATATTAAATAAAACTTCATCTTCATCTTGAAGCTATGAGAAAGGGATTCTACCTAACATCATAAGCTGCATCACAAATTTAGCTTCTTTGGCCTCTTCACCTACATGTGTCCATACATGATTATCCTCACCATGGGATGGCTAAGCAGGAGGATAAAGAACAAGCTTTTTAGTGTTCCTAACATTAGAAATGGTCATGTCAATTGACCAACATTCAATACAAGTGTCTATTGTTGCTAACCATGGCCTTCCAAGGATGATAGGATACCTGCCTAGTGTAGCTTTAGGAGAAATAATCATGAATTTAGTTGGATACTCCCAAGGATCTAGAATCACCACAAGGTCCTCTACTATGCCATCAGGCTTAACATTGGAACTATCAACAAGCTGTAGGATAGTAGGAATGGATCTCATACTTATAATGTTTAGTTGTTTTAGGATGTCTTTAGTCATCACATTTATTGCTACACCCAAGTCAATCAAAGCATTCTTTATGTGTGTCTCATCGATAATGACCTCAACCATAGGACTACCTGGATCATTATACTTGGGACAATTACTTTTCCGAGCATGATGTCAACCATCTGTCCCACTACATGAACTGTAGTTGGGTCTTTCTTTTGCCTGCCTGACATCTTGAGGTATTCTTATTTGATTGCTTTTCCATATATAGGGACATCTTTTATGGCCTGGAATAGGGGTATCTGGACACATATATGCTTCAGCTAGTCTAGAATGTCAAAAGTGGTGTCCTCCTTGTCATCCTTTTGTTTGGAAACTTCCAATCTCTGGGGGAATGATGGTTCTTGTGTCATCTGTTTGGCTAGGACTAGTTCAAGATTTATAGGTGTACTAGGCTGAATGGGAACATAAAGAGGTTCTTCTTCTTCCACAGGGAGCTCAATGATGATGGGTGTGGAAAGAGATGGAAAATTAGTTCTTGAATGCAAACATATGTTACTTAAACTCACAACATATGTAGGAAATTGATTTGGATCAACAAAGTGTACAAGCTATTGATGTTGTTTATTATTTGGGTTAGGTGTTGGCTGAGCTGGTAACTGAGTGGGTTTAGGTGCAATAGGGCTAGGATTAGCAGGGGGAGGCATGATAGAAGGTGGCTACATGTAACTAGTTATCTGATTTGGCCATTGTTGTCCACCTCTCCATTGGGATGTTTGTTGCCAATTTCCTGGAGGTGGCTGCCAAGGTCCTTGAAACTGTTGCCAATTCCCTTGAGGTTTTTGCCACTAAGGTGAAGCATTTGGAGGGTTACCCCAAGACTGCGGTGGATATCCTCCATAGTTGGATGGACATGGGGGCTTCCACTGGTTACCAGATGAATAGGAATTAAAATATGGCCTAGCAAAAGATAGTGGATCTAGTGGCATACCTTATCTTGGAGCCCATGGCCTTTTCTGTGCAATAAAGTAAACTTGGGCTTCCTTGGTTTGAATTGGTTTGAACTCAGGTGGAATCTACTTGTTGTCAATGTTAGCTACCATCTTGCATCTGTAGGCCTTCTTCTTTTATCTGAAATGAGGGCAATATTCTGTTAGCATTGCATTTTCCTCCTCATGTTTCTCCTTGCCTTGAAGTGTATCCAGCTGAGTAGCTAGGTTGTTTATAATATCCTTCTTGAAATTTTTTAGTAAGTGAGTAATATCCATCCTTGAAACTCCATTGGTAGATGAATTAACCATAGAGGATTGGTAAGCTCTCCCTTTCTTTGAGGCTTCTCTAGAATTGTTCTGGCATATCTTCTTAATATCCTCCCAAGGAACTTGAGTGACATCTCCTCCTACCATCAGGTCCAAGGTAGAAGTACAAATTTCATTAATTCCTCTCAAGAAAATCAGCTTCTGTGAGTCTTCATTGAGTGTATGATGTGGATATTTTTGCAAACAAAACAAAAACCTTGAAATGAAATCCTCCAAGCTTTCATCTTCCTTTTGCTGCATTCTAATAATGTCTCCTCCTCTCATATCACTTTCCTTGCAATACTCTTTGTATTTATCAAGGAGCTTAGTCTTCATGTCCTCCCATATCTCCCTAGTATCTCTACCAAGGCTCATAAACCATCTCAATGTAGCTTCTTTCAAAGTGGTAGGAAATAGCTTAAGCCTGTGGGCATCAGTGGTATAGTCATAACTTTTGCAGAGTATATCAAACTCAAACAAGAATGTATCAAGATCTTCTATGACAAGTCCATAGAACTTAGGAAGGATTGAAGTAGGGATATTTTTGAGGTTGTTTAATTCATTATGTTGAGCAATGGGAAAAGGAAAAGCTGGTTGGTTCTGCTTGTTATGCCCATTTCCATTTGCATCAGCCATGCCTGCTTAATGAAGTTCAAAAGTAAAGGGTTCTTCAACTAGCTTTTGATATTCAAGGGAAACTTCAAAATTTGTTAAGTCAGGAAATGTATCAAAAAAGGGGTGTGTCCTTCATTTCTGGGAAGATTTGGAAGCTCTACTAGCTAAAATGGTTCTGGATTATTAGGAAGGAATCTCCCATAATAATCTCTTCTTCTTCTATGCATGTGGTATCACTCAGCATCAACCAACTCACACAAAGAATTGGTGAAAGAATAGTGGATCATAACTTCTAAACACTAAGAGAAAACTCCAGAAAATACTACGGTAGAAAGAAAAATAGCAATGGCTTCAAAGAAATCCCTAGTTTGACACCATCCTTGGCAATGGAACCAAAATTTTTGGCCTCCTACAATGATCTTAATAACTAAGCCTTTATAGCTGTGATTCAAAGATTGGACATCTAACCTAAATAGCCATTGTAACCATCATGAATGTACATTTAAATTGTTAACCCAGGGACATGAACTTGAAATGGGTTAGCACAATATGTTCCCTAGGAACTTCAAAGTAGTCATCTTCATTCTACAACTAAGACAAATTCAATATTGAAAGAAAATTGCATGGAAAGGAACAAAGTAAATTATGAACATCACTCAACAATTACACTAAGATGAATATGCATGATAGGAATGAAAATCTAAACAAAAAATAGGGAACTACTCTATCTGCTTTGGCTACAGGAATAGTCATAGAATGGAATTCTAGTGGCCAGAGGAAAAGTTAGTGCCAGATTTTGAACTAAGTACTAAACATAAAGTAATAACTAATCTAACTAAACTAAAGGAAAAATTACTCACCAAGTGGGCCCCCTTGGATGAGTATCCTCTAAAACTAATGTAAACTCAAATACTTAACTTAGAACTTCATCTTATTCATTTGGAAATACAATTACAAAAGAGTAGCATGTCTGGAAATGCTTAGTAAACCATTAGATCATGCAATATCAATAATCAACAACTCAGTAACTTTCAAACTCTCGAAGAAGGAGAATCCAAACCTTATTTATCCTACCATCTAAATAGGGAAACCAAATCCCACTAACTGGGAGGATGCCATTTAAGGAAATCAGAGAAAAGAAAGGAAGGGCGACTACACATGTAGGGAATCCAATTAGACATGCAAGTCCAACCACAGACTCAACGCTGTGGTAATGCTGATAACTGCTCAACATCATGAAAGATCAATGCGAGGCAGTTACATGTGGCTGACATGGGGAATCTCTATTGTCGTCCTTTAGTTGAACTTTGAACAATTCCTCTACACGTCTAGCTGGTAGCTGCATTCCTCAAATTAGTATCCTCAAGTATGTCTACATGGCAATGTTAGTACACATAATAATTTCACATCTATAACCACCTTAAAGAACATTCATCAACCACATCCAAAATTAATATATATAGTCCACATAATAGGCTAATACCGTTAAAACTGGCAGAAATGGAATTAAACCCAATGTCTATGGTTTGAGGGAAAGTATACAGAAATATCAACATTTAATATCAAAGTCCATGTCAACTTCAACAAATAAACTATAGATTCTACCCAAATTCAGACCAAAAACTAGGCTCATCATGGGATTCTTTCATGTGAGAGATCTTGGGGGTTGCCTTCTTGTAAGTCTATGGGCCTGTAAGGCACTTACTACATAGGGATTCCTTCATGCGAGAGATCTTGGGGGTTCCCTCCTTGTAGGTCTACAGGCCTATGAGATGCTTTCATCTTGCGAGATTTATCCATTGTTGGTATAAGGGCCTTTGGTGTACTTTATGCAACTTCATAGTTTTATGGGGCTATGGAGTCTTTTTATTCAAAACTCCCAAGGAAGTGTACTTGTGGATTCCTTTTGCCTTCCTTATGCTTTCAAGTTTGTCAAATTGTGGTCTGCTTCCATGATGGTTTAGGTAAAAATTTATAACCCTACTAACTCTTCGATCTACTTTCCTGAGCACTCATCAGTACTCATGCTCACTAAATTAGGGGGAAAATGTATAAGAGTGAATTTGTACCCCTTATGCAAGTTCCACTTTCACATACCCTCACCTTAGAAAATGAAATCCAAAGGAAAAATTCCACATCACCCAAATTCCTTCCATCCACTTGGCATCTATCCTTTGTGTCGGTGAGCGAATATTTTTTGGGGATGAATGTGCAACACGCAGACATCTACATGACACACTTTCATCCCTAACAAATTCTTACATCTGAAGCTGGCAGAGGCATTACACACCCATTTGTGGTCAAATTGTAATGTCCCTCTTTGACCAACAAACCCTGAAAATGGTAGATTCTTCCCATCCCACCTTCAAAAACATCCATTCTCACTTCATTTCATCTTCTACCAAGCTTCTAGCCATCTTCCAACACTCTCTAAGCATTCACTTCACTCTCAAGTAGCATTCCAACACTCCATTGCAGCAAATTTTAAGCTCCATCAACTCCACATTTCAAGTGTGAGGCAAGCCATAAAAGTGTGGGCTTGGAGTCTTGTGAGACCTCCCTTCATCACCACTGTGGCTATGGTAACTTTTCCAAGTCCATACCTTGCATTCTCCTCCATTGGCTAGTGAGCTTTTTGGTGGAGGTGGTAACACTTCACTCCTCTGCTTTTTGATTTGATTGAGTAGCATAGTATTGTTTTGTAGTGTTTTTTTCTCTTTATTTCTTTCTTTTATCGCAGATTATACTCTATTGATTTTCAGTTGTTCGTGGAGGTGGAAACACAAAAATAGGGGTCTTACTAAGGTAGACCCCTATATAGCCCCAACAATTTTCCCTCTTTCTTTTGTGTAGGTGGATGTACACATGGAGCTAGCTGGTGAATTGACACTTTTATGAGATCATCATCATCACCTTAGCTTTCATCTACTTGCTTCATCATCTTAGTGTCTATTTTCTATATTTACTTTTTTTTTCCTGTCTAAATCAACTAGCTAGGCTATCAATAGGTTATTTTGGTAGTTTTATTGTGTTCACTATTTTTTGGTCATACGGATGCCAGCGCGCCAAAGAGATGCCAGCGCGTCACACTATTGTCCCATAACCATGCTGCCATCCTTAGATATAGAGTTGTTTGAGACACAATACTAACTCCAAAATCTACCTTGCCTAGCCTAAACTTGAACTTCGGGTTTGAAGAGTGATAAAAGTACTACATAGTGCTCTTCATTCTTGATTCTCACCCCTTTAGAGTGAGGTAAGTTATGGAAGCCCTCTGCTCTCGACTCTCTATGACCTAGAGCCTTGACGTGGTTGGTCCCCTCCTCTCTTACAAATTCAAAGTGAAGAATCATTCTTGTTTTTAAATCTTATAATTGTAACAAGTGTTGCAACACTTTTGGGGAAATTATAACCCATTTGTAATGCTTTTTTTTTCACACTTTAGGACCACACTAGCTTTCAATTGGGTTTTAAAATAAACATTCAAATTGGTTAAAATTGAATCCTCACATCATTTTGTTTATTGGATTAAAATTGAACAAGGAAAACTCACACTTAGTATGGTTCTTAAAATGAGCTTACCTTTGCTTTGAGGGTTAAAATTAACAAGTGTTTGCCATGTCTTTTGGTTTTAATTTTCATCATTTAATGTGTATGCTCTTCTCTCATGCCACTTGGTGATCTTGGGAATCAAAAGAATTCATTTGAAATTTTGTATAACCACCCACATATTTCAATTTGGATTTAAAATGAACTCCATTCTAGTGTGAAGAAAATGCATTGTGAATGCTCTCTCCTTGCGTTGTGTGACCTGGGAGATCAAACAACATACTTCCTTGTTTTGTATACCTTTAGAGGTCCTACCACCCTACTTCAAAAGGTGGGAATGACCCAAGTGATAATGAGCTAAAGCCAAGCTCTTTCAAACCGCTATATAAAAAATGTGTTTGTGATGAAAGTCATAAGTAACAAAAGTGGATGTGTCATATCGACAAGTGCCACCCTTAGTGTCTGTGTGAGACATAAAAATCCTTTGTTAGGAAGGGATTGGGAGGCCTCTTGATTGAAATAATATTGAGCTAATCTTTCCACATGTATGGCCACCTTGAATGAAAGTCCTTACTAAGAACCAATTGTTTAGAAGCCAAAAAACTTTATGATTGTCGATAAAAGAACAATTGTTCTAAAGCTGCCCCACATTTTACTATTCATTGTTAAAATAGGAAAATCCTTAGGATCTTTAGATCTTCAGGATTTGAGATTTGGTGGCCTCGAGAAGTGTGTCATGCAAGGGGGAGCTAGTGTCACCAAATTTCTAGTTGTTTGCATTGTCTTAGTGTTTGGAGAAATCCAAGTGGGGATTCAACAAGTAGTATCTTCTAAACCTAGGACGGTAAATGCTTGTGAGTCAGTTTATTACTTTGCTTGGTTCCAAAACATTGCAAAAAAAAATTAACAAGTCTTTTCAAAATTTCAAACCCTTTGGTATAAGCATAGATATCCTTTAACAAAATCTTGATATTAATGCTTGTCCTAAGAATTTATTCTTAGAGACTTCTAAATATTTTGGTTTACATCTCAATCCATATTTTCCAAAGTTAACCTAGGTAACTATGTCCTTGACTTCATCCTTTTCATGAAATGGACTTTATGGAATTGATGATGTTTTTGACATAGAAATTTAGTTCAAACTTAATCAAGACAAGTGTTTGTGGTAAAAGAAACTCACTTAAGCAAGATAAATTGACAAATTGAACCCCACATGACCATTTGGCAACCAATTGCACCAGTTGAACAAACTGACCTTACACCCACTATAATTCAACCAAAATTTGAATTCATTGAAGGAGAACAAACCGATATAATTAGTAGTTTGAGAAGCTTCACTTTTGAAACAAAGGAAACACCCATTCAATGGAGAAACATAGCAAACATCTTAGATGAAGAAGAGGAACAAATCGATATTCAGGCCAGATGACCCCTATTACCACCACTCATGTGGCAATGAATATCCTCCTTTTTCATGGTCTTAGACTCATCTTAAATGATCTCCCACAAAATCAAAATCCCCAAGAGAAGGTATACATCCTGCTATTCCAAACTTAGACATCATAGCTCAAAGTACATTAGAAGATGTACCCTGAGACAATACTGCAATAGGAACAAGTTAGTAACAATGTTTTATAGATTTATCCCATTGAATAATACAAACATGTATTCTCAATACAAACCTATCATTTAAGTCAAACATTGGTCTTAGGATTGTCCTAAATGATCTCCCACAAAATCAAAATCCCCAAGAGAAGGTCTACATGTGGTCACTTCAAAATTAGGCATCATAGTCCAAAAGCTATCAAACAAAACCTTGTGGCACTCTACCAAAATAGAACTAGATTGACAAGCATATTTTATATACATGATTCAAGGAATAATCCAGAGTTTTATTCCTTCTTTGAAAGTCAAAACATTGGTCTTTTTCATGAGTTTGAACTTCTTTAATTTATTGGGTCTTTAAGATTTGAAAACTTTAGAGGTCTAGAATTTTTCTCACTACCTTGGTCTTATCACACAAAAGTTCACTCTAGGTTAAAATTGGGTCAAAAATTTCATCCACCCCTTCATCAAATTTAATCCTTCACTTCATCAAAATTTATATTTTTTTTGAATACACCAACACTTTTTGACTTAAAAATCTATCAACCCAAACCCTAACTTAGATACTTTGTATGTGAAATGAATCCTTTTCCACACACTTAGTTAAGTTACTTATCATCTTTGAACTAGTTTATCTTGAAGGTTGTGGTCTACCCTAAATATTTCCAAGTTCATAAACATCCTTTATTGAAACATCAAACATCAAACTCTTAAGTCAAAAGTGTTGTCCCAAAATGTTTGAAAAGATCACTCCCCACATCATCCACCCTTTCATCTCCCATTATCATCATTGACCCAAAAATAATTAGAGCATCTCTTTTACCTAGATTTGAGTCAACTAGAGAGTTTAAACATTACAAATCTCAACATAACTCTCCCATAGGTGACCCAAAATTTATGGTAAAGATAAGATCACAACACAAGAGAATCATGGAGAAAAATAAAGTCACATTGACCTCAAGTGACCCAAATCCTCAAGAATTTGATCCAAAAAGTCAAGTTACCCCATCACAACAACCCTCATCTCCATCAAGACCATATGAGATTGAAGATATCATGAATAACCCATTTGAATTCACTACTAGGGAGGAAATCATGCAACATCAAGCCTTAGAAAATGTTGCTCCAATTTACCCATCTCTTGTTGTGAAATAATTAGCACAAGGCTTGACTTCATCCACCTTACAAAAAACTTTATCGCTAGAACTAAATTAAACATCCACACCTAGTATAGTAGCTATTCTTGCTAAGGAATCTAGTCACACTCTTTCATTTGAAAGTAACACGATTGTGGGTACCCTAAGCACCAATCCAACTCAAACCACTACTTGAACACAAAAAATTGGTGTTACTCCCATTCCTAAGGATCCTCAACATCCATATAAATTGCTTACACTCCATTACTCCACAACAACCTCAACATATCTAGGGCACCCATCATCATCCATCCCCACAAGTATGAAAAGTGTGCCCAACATCACACAAGGAAGTGTAGACCAAATGTATCAAACAAAACCACAAGGGCATGTCAACACCCTAATATAAAGTCAACCCTTAACACAAATAGGGAAATATTTATCCAACCACCCCATTGGCTCATCCACACCATTGGTTGCAGAAAAAACATACATCCCATCTACCATCAATCTGAATCAAAACAATCCCTTGGTCACTAACCCTATCAACCAAGGTAATACCTTTTTCACATCCCTATCACAAGGAAATCCCTAAGACATGGGACAAGGGGACCTTTTAAATCAATGGAGGTCACCTATAATGAGTCCTATCTGATACGCCTCTTCCCATGAAGTTTAACAGGTCCTTCCATGGATTGGTTTTCTCAGTTGTCTCCAGGCATCAAAACTTTCCAAGAAATCATTGAAAAATTCATAGATCACTTCTCCTTTAATCTTGACATGGACGTGAGATTAGAAGAGTCAAACAATCTCAATTAAAACAAAGGAGAATATTTCACCAATTTCTTACAACAATGGAGGTAAAGAGATAGTAAGAGCAAGTGGCCCCTTCCTGATGAACAACAAGTGGGGATCATCATAGCAAATCTAGATGTAGATCTATCCTTCCACTTGAAAATGTAGCACATCACATCTTATGATGAGCTTGTCCCTAGAGCCCTTAACATTGAGATAGCTCTAATCTCATAGGGGAATACTCAAGCTTACAAAGATAATCTTCCATCAACCAATTCAAATGAAAAACCTTACATCCGGGCTAAGAACAAAAATGTAACAAATGATGGCGTAGTCGATGCTAAGGTGGTCCTAAGTGCTCCTAGGCCAAAAAAAAATCATATAGCTAACATTCAACCAACTGTGCAACAAAAAATACCCTCATAAAACAATCAAGTCAACAACACCAACACACAACAACGATGAACACCTAATAGAAATAACTATCCAAAATTAAAGTACACATAGTTGTAAGAACCCATTGAGATTATCATGAAGAAATTGGTAGAGTAAAACTTAATAACACTTCCCAATTTTGAAAACTACCAAGAACCATAGGAAAAATTAACCTGGCACAACGAGAACGATCTTTGTGACTTTCACAAAATCAAGGGACACAAAACAACAAACTGCGTGAGGCTCAAAAATATTATCCAAGATCTCATAGAGAGTGACATCTATTGAGGCACTAGTTACCAAACAAGATCTTAAGATATACAAGAACCTTATGCTAGATCATAGCAAAGGCAACAACACTAAAAAATCTAAGGATTACACAAATGTGCAACATACCTATTCCAATGTGGTCACTTCCTGTGATAGTATCATCACTGTCATTACCATCAAAGGGTCTAGTTTGGAGTGTGGAGTCACCACAAAATATGGTAGAGTCACTATCCAAGGAGTCCCATATTAATCTAGGGCACAACCTACTTTGCCTACATCTAATCCTAGCAAGTACAATCTCTTGGATCAGCTTAAGAAGACACCCACATAGATATCAATCTTGGAGCTATTAAGGCTATATCCCACACATAGGGAAATCCTAGAGAGTGATTTATCTTCATCATTCATCCATGAGGATATTGATACAGAGCAGTTTCAAGCTATGGTAGGCCATATCACTAATCATCTTCTCACCTTCTTAGAACAAGACCTACCATCGCAACCATCTCATAATCGTGCTTTGCACCTTGAGGTCATTGTTCATAAGAAAAAGGTTAAAAGATTTTTAGTAGATTGAGTTAATCAAAAACTTGGGCTATTCAAAAGATGCTATTAAGAAAGTGAAGAGTACCACCATCAGAGCATATGATGATCAAGAGAAGGTATCACAAGGTATCATTACATTACCCATCCAAGTAGGACCCATCATTGTAGATACTACATGCCAAGTGTTAGACCTTGATATCCCCTAAAACATCTTGCTTGGTTGACCATGGATCCATGCCCTGAAAGCTATAGCTTCGACCTATCATCAATGTGTAAAGTTTCCTTTTGAGGGCAGAGAAGTTACCATCCATGGAAATCCCAAACCTTTTTATTACTACAAGAACCTTGAGGCAAATTTTTCCAAATTATCACAAATCTCGAAGAATGATGAGGGGCCTACACCATCTTCCTCATTTGTTGACCCATCATCCCTTGCATCTACCTCAAAAATGAAAACACCTATTATGTAGAACATTCCTGATATCAAAGCAGTGATCCAAGATGATGGTTGTGGAAACTATAAACTAATTAAGGCCACTTTTGTGTTAGGGGAGCTACCTCTTTCTCCCAAGTCACATGGGAAACCTGCATGTAGCAATGAAGTACCCAAAACAATCAAGATGGAAGCTACCATCTTCACCAAGTGGGGGGATTTGAAAAAAGAAGATAACAATGAGGAGGACGTTGTTGATGGTGTTTTTAACACTGCAACAACTCAGACATAATACAAGTATCCCATCTCTCTTGAAAGGTGATTTATATCAACAAGCCTCAAGAAACAACCCCAAGGTCTCTAATGTTAGGTCTTGAAAATGCAACAAACAACTCAATGATAATATGTGAAAATGATGGTAATCACAAGGGGCCTTACAAATTAACAATGTTGGATGCTTCAAACTCATCAAATATAGCAATGTGGTGATGTTGATTCAATCCTAAAACTAACCCATATTCAAAGAAAGATCAAATTATATAAGGGTTCAAGGGAGAGATCCTAAATCAAACACCTAAGATCAATCACAACAATGATGAATGATTCAAATAGATAGATCCTCAATCAAACCAATCTCTGCATGATCAAAGACAAGTCCACAAATACACATAAATGGTGCAATCTTCTAAGGAAATTAGAAGATTTTCAGACTATGAACATTCATCCACATACCCAATTAATGGCGCAACATGAACAAGCATCCATAGTTGAACTTATCACAATATATGGCTCAAACTAACTTTACACAATGACTTACAATCATCAAGCCACCAAAAGTATGAGCAGGAGATTGATCAAACATCATTCGCATTTCACCACCATTACGAAAGAACTAAAATCTAACATCTAACATTTATCATTGAGAATCAAGAACAAGACACCATAAAACTGTCAAAATTGAACACAAAGTTCACCAAACAATGACCTAATTGCATTAACTTCTCCAACATTACATAAAAATTTCCAGCTCTCTCCTGTCCTACAACTACTGACTTGCAAAATCTAACTTCTAACTTAGCCAATTCTAGCTTTCTAACCCTTGAAATCTAACCTTCTAATCCCTTACAAATGAGAAGGAAAAGGCCTTTTATAGATATTACACTTTTGAATGAAAGGCCAGGATTAAATTAATCCAAGGGCTTAGATCAATCCTCTAGAAGCATCAAGAAGTTACATACAATTTGACAATTATTGGTACATCATCATCCAATTACATCCAAGAAGTTACATTTTGGAGCAATGAGAAAAAAAAATCTTCCACCTCGATCTTGATAAAAATTCTGATTGGAGAAATAAAATAGCTTCACATGTGATCATGAACCTTCCAAACATCTTCTCTAGCTGACACAATTGTGGCATAGATTCTTATGCAAGCCCCACATTTAATATTTGAGTTGAACTCTTTCAAATTTTCCTCTTGGCATGAATCCATATGCAAGTCCCCTTTTGATTTATTTGATCTTGAAAAATAAATATCATCATTAGTAGCTCACATGTTAAAAAAATCCAATCCATAAAATCTCCAAATTAAACATGAAAACAATTTTGAAAATATTGGCCTTTTAAGAAAAATTTCCAATTTTGGAAAAAAAATCATTTTTTTTTCATTTCAAGAATTTTTATTTTTGGGAAATTTCGGGATTTTTGATGGGTCTTGGATTTTTCTAAAAATGGAAATTTCAGGAATTTTGATTTTTCGTGGATTTCAGGAAAATCCGTTAGGACAAGGATTTTCCTAAGTTTGGTTCTTTGGGAAAATCCATCAGGACAAGGATTTTCCTAAGTTCAGTTCTTTGAGAAATTCCATCAGGACAAGGATTTTCCTAAGTTTAGTTCTTCGGAAAAATCCGCCAGGACAAGGATTTTCCTAAGTTTAGTTCTTCAGGAAAATCTACCAGGACAAGGATTTTCTAAAATCCATGACAGGTCAAAATCCCCTAAAGCACATAACATTTTTTCTAGAAGGAATTTTTTAAAAGTTCAAAAATTAACCTAGACTAATTTTTCATTGTCCATACATAGGCGCAAGAAATATTTACATATGATATCCAAAATTCACCTCAAAATTGGTTTTAGGGGAATCCTTGAGGTTAAGAATTTGATGTCTCTAAACTCCTCTATCAAGATGAATGCCCTATCCGTGTTCTTCCTATGGAAGATGATAACAAAGGCCTACAACTCATGAAGAGTTGGGGATACAACAAAAATGAGAAACTAGGGAAAAATGACAATGGTTTTCTAGAACCTATCGTTCTTGAGAAACACCCAAAGAATCTTGGACTAGGTTGTACTACTAGCAAGGTTACCCTTATTAGCAAAGGTATTTCCACTAAACGAGTTGAGGCTTCCTCTTGGTTATCGACATTGCATGATACTACCCTAGGTAACTTCCCCCCTTGATGTTGCCAACCTATTTGAGAATAATTATCTTTTCATGATATCCACAACATCCTTCACCCCGAGCAATCAACCGACTAAAATATGCCTACTATACCCACAACTCATTAACTTGGACCAACAAGGACCACTGATTCTTGATTTATTTGAAAATGATGAAGCAATCTCAGAATTCATGGGAATTCATGATAACTTACCATGGGCAGATCACAAAGCTAGTTTTGACATAGAGCTAGACACAAGGGCATACTATGGGGAGACAAAATAATTCTTCAGTCACAAAATGGAGAACTTGCAACTAACATGCAGATCTTTGAGTGAAAACCACACTATGGAACTTTCTGATCCTAAAATAGTAAAAAGAAAAGACATATCGAAGGATGAAAACCTCTCTGAGGCACCCAAGGATGAATGATTCAATCTCCCCTTAGTGTGATGCATCTAGAGAAGTCAACAATGCTAGCAAAAAGGCAACCCTAGTCAATGTGGGAATATAAGAGGCACCAAAGATCACTTTCTATGTTGAATCCTTATTGGATGAAGAATAGAGGAACCTAGCAGCGTTCTTGAAAGAGAGAAGAGCTAACTTTACATGGTCATACACAGATATGCAAGGACTTGATCCAAAAGTAGTTGTGCATCATTTAGAATTTTACCTTGAAGCATAAATTAAAGAAAATGCACCCTCAGATAACACTTTTGGTGAAAATCGAGTTACAAAAGCTTCTTGATGTTGGATTCATCCAACCAATAGATTATCTTGAGTGGGTTTCCAACCTGGTACTAGTCTCCAAACCCATTGGGGGAATCAGAATATGCACAAATTTATGAGACTTAAACAAGGCATGCCCAAAGGATGATTTCCCTCTTCCCAACATCGACCTCGTCATGGATTTAATAGTAGGGCATGAAATGCTATCACTCATGGATGATTTTTTAGGCTATAATCAAATCATGATCGCCAAGGAGGATCAACACAAAAATACATTCACGTGTCCATGGGGAACCTATTACTGGAACATGATGCCATTTGGGTTGAAGAACACAAGAGCAACCTATCAAAGAGCAATGACCCTCATCTTTCATAACATGATCCACACAATAGTCAAAGATTATGTGGATGATATTTTGGAAAAATCAAAGAAAAGGAGTGAACACATAGAAGTCTTAGGACCCATATTCGACAGGCTTGAAGAGTACACGGTATGACTGAATCCAAAAAAGTGTGTCTTTGGGGTTACATCAGGGAAAATTCTTGGCTATATCATCTCACAAAGAGGGATAGAAATTGATCCAACAAAGGTAAAAGCCATCCTAGATATGGAACCAATGCAAGCATTGAAGTAGATGAGAGGGTTACAAAGAAGATTGCAATCCATTAGAAGGTTCAGAGCACAACTATCAATTAAAATCCATCCTTTTTCACATCTTATCCATAAAGGAATAACTTACAAGTGAGATTAGAAGTATGATAAATCCTTCTAGTAGATCAAGGATTGCCTATTGACACCTCCAGTGCTCATGCCACTGATACCAAACAAGCCATTGATCATATATATCTTAGCAACATCAACAACACTAGGTGCTCTCCTAGCTCAACATGATGAAAACAGAAAAGAAAAGGCCATCTATTACATCAACAAGACCTTAGTAGGCTATAAATGAACTATTCATCCATTGAGAAGGCATGCTTAGCAGTGGGTTTTGCTTCACAAAAGTTCTGGCATTACATGTAGTCACATCAAGTCAAGCTTATTGCAAATATTGACCCACTGAAGTACTTGTTATCCAAAGCAACTCTCATTGGGCGAATGGCCAAATGGGTAATGGTCTTAACTAAATTTAACATAAAGTATGTGGAGCACAAGGAAATCAAAGGAAAAGTGATCAGAAACCAGCTAGCAGAGGCACCCATCTATGCAAAGAATCCATTGATATCTAAATTCCTCGATAAATTAATGTTCCTTGTCAACCTAACTGATCAATGAAAAATGTACTTTGATGGATCGTTCACCCAACATGGATCAAGTGCGCATATCCTTTTTATCACCCATCAAGGCAATTGCATCCCAAGTCATACAAGATATCATTCCCATGTACTAACAACATTTCTGAGTATGAAGCCCTAGTCACAGGTCTAAGGATAGTAGTTCAATGGTAGATACAAGAGATGAAAGTCTATGGAGACTCACAGTTGGTTATCAACCAAGTCAATGATGACTACCAAACTAAAGATGATAAACTCGCTCCTTACAAGAAGAGGGTAGAGAATCTCAAGGAATTTTGAATAGATTCCTCACATGAACAACTGAGAAATAGATGCTATGGCAATAATCAGATCATTGATAGACATGCCACATAATGTCCTCCAATGTGAATTATCGGTAGGAAAACTTCTCGTACTCACTTTAGAAATCCCTGAATTTGAATTCGTGTTTGTCATTTTTGGTCTTGGATCCCCGTGGTATCATGATATTTTTATCTACCTTAGTAAAGGAACCCTCCCATTCGATATCACCTCCAATATTAAAAATACGTTTGTTAAAAAGGTATCCCGATTCATGATGCTAGGTGATACCTTATACCACTGAAGTATCAAGGGAACATTACTATGGTGTCTTAACCAAGAGGAATCCTTGATTGCTTTAACAAAAGTACATGATGGAATATGTGGTTCCCATTCTAGTGGTATGAATTTAGCTAAGAAACTATTGAGTATGGGGTACTACTGGCCAACCATGGAAAGATAAGCCCATCAATATGTGTAGGAGTGTGTCCAGTGCCAACAACATGGAGATCTAATTCATGCTCCAACTTAGGAGTTGCAACCAATGGTCACACCTTGGCTTTTATCATAGTGGGGGCTTGACCTCATAGGAAAAAATCACTCCAACCTCATCCAATGGCCACAAGTTCATCATAACAGCCACTAAGTACTTTACCAAGTGGGTCAAAGCCATTTCTATGACCTACATAACTGGGAAGCAAATTGCTAAGTTTATCCTAAATTACCTAATCTGTCGTTATGGTGTTTCACAAACCCTTATCTCAGATAACGGAACACCCTTCAAGAATCAAGATGTGAAAGAGCTATGTCAAGGATTCGACATCCAACACCGATTATCTACCCCATATTACCCCCAGGGTAATAGTCAAGCTGAGACTACAAACATGACCATTCTGAAAATCCTAAAGAAAATGGTCAATGAAGTTGGTTGTGACTGGAATCTATAGCTAAATCCCACCCTCTAGGCCTATCAAACCAATATCCACATGCCTATAGGTGCAACCCTGTTCTCCTTGGTCTATGAATCATAATCCATCTTTCCAATTGAGGTCAAGCTTCCATTATTGCAAGTGTCACTACATAAGCTAATCACTAATGAAGAGTATAGAGTATCTCGGATAAATGAGCTAGAATTATTGGATGAGCATTGTATTGACACCCTTAATTACTTACAAATATATAAAAACCAATTAAAATAGAGCTATAACAAGAAGATCAAGTGTAAGTATTTACAGGTAGGGGATCTTGTCCTAAAAAAAATGAAAAAAACTTTTAGATTAGGATAGTAGAGGAAAGTTTGAGCCTAATTGGTTGGGCCCCTTTGTCATCACACCAATCTATGGATGAAGAGCATACCAATTGCCAACACCTGAAGGTGACCCCTTGTAGGAACCAACCAACAACTTGTATCTTGAATTTTTTTATGCCTAGTCTTAAAGGGTGTAAATCTAAAAATACAAAAAAAATAAAAATGATCAAAAATCCAAAAAACTAAGAAAAAGGATTGAAAAAGTAAAGAAAAAAATAATCCACTAGTGAAAACCAATTCGGTTGTGCTTTGGGAAAGTACCTTGGTGAAATATTGGAAATTGGGTGCCTCACATAAATAAAGCACCTCCATCTACCTGGGCTCTTTATCCTATCATTCTTGGCATCCCATCCATCTATTGCACCATCCGTCCTATTTATTCCATCATCCATCTGCGTCCATATCATAGATTGATGTTGTGAAGTATTGTATCCCCTTAGTACTACTTAGCATATTATTGAGGTCATCTTGTCTTGCCTATATTGAGGTAGTCTATTGTATCACATTGGGGGAAATTCATTCTAGATCACATCAGGTTCTTGTATATCTTAAGGTTATTGGAAAGCGCAATCAAAAATCCCAAAAAAATCATAAAATGTTCATCATAAAATCCAAAAACATCCAAATCGTATACAGCTAAAATCCAAAAACATTTGAAAAAGTGTAAATTCAAAATCCAAAACATCCAAAAAATATCAAAATCCCTAAAAAAGTCAAAATATCAAAAACTCCAAAGAATAGTACCTTGTCGAACTACAAGTCTCTAAGCTTCAACATAGGAAAGGCCATCATTAATGTGCCCCTGAGACACCCTAGGTCAGTCCTTTACGAGTCCGCCATAATAAATTGACATCTCTCGAGTGTTCATTCTTATCATCAATAAGTTGAGTCAGTCGAACTATGTGGTCTATGTGTATATAACATAGGAAAGGCTAATTTTTTATCAGCCCCCGAGGCCCCTAGGATAGTCTTTGAGGTTAGGTTCTTGGTCAAAACTTAGAAAACCCTAAACATTCAGAAACTCTCCAAAACCACAAAACATTCAAATATCGAAAACCCCAAAATATTCAAATATCAAAAACCCTAAACAACCTCAAATAATCTAAAACCAAAAAAATTCACATAAAGTTTCAAAAAGATCAAAAACAATCTCAAAACAGTTTCAAAAATACCAAAAACATTAAAATATTCCAAAAAATCCAAAACCATTCATCTCATTTCGCTTTCACTCGCAATAAACCTTCAACCATAATAAATCAATCGTCACCTTCAACCTTTGGAAAAACAAATAGAAAACGAGTATCACAAGTCGTAAAGAATGAACTTAAGTGTCAAAATCTAAAGTCTAGATCATAGGTAAAAGAGTCAGTGAAGTTTGTATCAATGGATTATCAAACACCTCATCCTAATTGAAACCATTTGATCAAAATGTCCTAGGATACATCCTTCCTATGATGGACATCAATATTATAAGTTACCTTAGCTATATTAAACTGGCAAGATATATAGATAACATTGACTGTTTGTCTTTGATCTTTTCTTATGATTTATCCCAATGACCCATTATGAGGACCTCTCGATGATGTCTATCAAAATGATTTAGAGAGAAAGGAATGGGCATTGATCATTATCTTTCATTTGTTGTGCTTGTGGGTATTCTTGTAAAATAATCTTGGTGCATACTTGCTTAGTTGTGTCTAGGGAAGTTGTTTGGAGTAGATTGTTGACTATTGCATATTATTTGGTCTAATATATCCTAAACTTCTAAGCTACATTCCGATGAGGTTTCTAAATGTCAAGGTATGAACAAAAACTATCCTATCAGTTTGCAGAGTCAAAGTCAATTACACTAGATACAATGCCATCCTGGTTATTAATACCTTGGTGCATTATGTCTATGTGTTATATCAAACAATAAGGAATGAAAAAATTCCCAATCCTAAGATATGAGCAAATCATCATCATCTCTTGTCACCAATTCTAATAAAGTCTCGATGGATGATAGACTTGCTGGAATTTTTGGATCAATCATCAAAATCAATGGTCAAATCATTCATCTTATTTCTTCTATCTTTTATCCGCACTATCCTAGTGTCATGATAGTAAAAAAAACATCATCAATACATCCATCCTACATTCACAAAGAATTATCATACATACATCTTGCATTATCATAGCATAAACGAACATCTGCATAAGCATACATATCATGAACGTTCATAAAATTTAGATGCATACATCATCATCTGATAAATTGCATAGAAAAAATTCACAAAAAGAAATGCATCCATATCACTTACATAAGCATAAAATATGAATATCATAGCATCCATCCCATAACATACCATAAAAATATACTGAAAAAGAAGTGCATCCATCCACATCCATCCATCACATATACATCATATCATTACATAATTGTATATCACATAATGCATAAATAAAAGAAGATAACACATCCATCACATGACATCCACACATAATAATAACATATAAAGAATATCACATCATATGCATCCATACATTCATAAGAATGAAATAAACATCACATCATATTGAATATGTATAATCTCCTATATATATATATCAAAAAATGGTAATTATCATAATACAATATTTAAATCCGTGTCTATATGAATCAAAAGTAAAAATATCCATGAGGCCATAAAAAATGAGCCCGTGAATGTGTATCTATATAAAAAATTGGGCAACAATAAAAAAAGTGTCTACATAAGTATGCTAGCTCTGGTGGCTACTCGTCTCACCCCTAATTGATTATTGATCCTCAGCTCTAGGTGGTGTTCTGCTTCGCTATGAGAAATCAGGTTGTCACATCCCCTAAGGAACATCACGATGATAGTGCATGTGGTAGTAGGCTGCCTCAGTGAGTACCTCTCTATATAGATGAGCAGATACAGTTTGACCCTGTGATGCAGTTGTCACTACCTCCAACTATTGTCTCCACCCAATCTTCTGGGCTAGTTGTATGTCTAGTTGTTGCCACAACTAGACCTCTTGATCTCTCTATGTAGACATGAAATCTAACTACTACTATAGATGGTCTCGCTCTACCTATAATTGATCCCTCTCAGTAGTGGTAGCCTGAATTTGCACTTGTAACTGTGCATCTGGCTATATAGGTGGAGTAGGTGGTGGTGCCCTTGGAACCTATCCATCATGACCACCCTATTGCCCTAAAACTTGTGCTTGATCTAGTTATTGGTGGTGCCCATCACTAGGCACCTGGTCCTTGTCTTGCTCCTGGCCTCTACCTCGGCCACCATCCCTACCACCGTCCCTACCTCCATCTCGGCTACGATCTTGCCCCTTTCCTTTGCCTCTTCCTCTACCTCTACCTCTACCAAGGTATGCCTCTGCTAGATCTGTAGGGAATGTGGGTGTCCTAAACCATGCATAATAGGCTGGAGTGGTCCCCACATTTGGGAGACCCTGATCATATGCCCAAACCTATGGGACGAGTGCTTGAAAATCATTGATCGCCACAATGGGATTAATAAGTGCTCCCTATTGTACCTCTCTTTGTGCCCTGGTAAAAATAGTAGTGTAATCAGCAAAATGTGCATTTGTTACCTCTCCAAACTATCAAGAAATGTGATCTAGAAGGCACCGCTCAATGATGGTGTGCTCTTAGCCCTGTATGTATCGAGTTTGTCATACAAAATCTAGCTGTTGTTGATCATCATACCACCATGGATGTTGTAGCCACAACCTCCATGTGAACATTGTCATGTCATCAATGACATGATGCTAATATGCCAAACCTATGGGGCCCATATGTTCCAATGTCATTAGCACCCTATACTGGAAAACTCCAGGCTCATCCTCATGGATATCGTCTAGAACAACCATGGACCTCAACACTACAATGTGCTCATATGCCCATATGTGAAACAAAGTCACCCCTTCTTTGATACTCCTACCCTCTTGACAGATGACCTCATGCATATCATGGTATAGGGAGGCAAGAAGGACTAAACCCCAGACATATGATATCCCTCTGGATCATACCCTCCTAGGCTAAACCCCATCTGGGATTGAAACCTTTGCCTTTTGGTCTAGAGCAACAACGCCACAAATCAGGGTTGTAGCGAACAATCTAAAAGTGTCTACCTGACCTCAATACAATTGCCTCCTCAATGGGTAGGTGGAAAGAAGAGGTCTTTTTGTGCCATCTCTCAGCCAATGATGTCATAAAGGCTAGATGGGTCTTGATCTCAAGCATGAAAGAAATGAAGCCTAACCTTGGCCGCCCTAGCCACCCCACCTCCAAATTGTCGAAGTCTTTAGTTGTTGACAAAATTTCATATCTATGCACTTGGGACATCAAGGGTGGCGGATCCTCTTGCACACATCACACACATAATGTCAACTTGTTGAAAAAGTCAAAAAACCAATCAAAATTTAAGACTTTGCACCCAAAACATAAGTAGCATCACTGAAATCAATAGCGTTACTAATTTTGGGATGCGTCACTACATCAATTTTAGGAGTGCATCACCATTTTGGTGACACATGCCACTACACTAAATAGTGAATTGGTATTTGGGGTGTGCCACCATTTGTTACATGTGTCGCCCACCTCTTTCTAGCGTCGCCGAACTTAAAAATCCCATGCATCGCTATATTACCTTGACAACCCCATAATCAATTGTGTTGCTAAATCAAAAAATAGGGGTACACACCTAGCTAGAGGGTGTGTCACTATAAAATTAATAGCGATGCTTCCAATGCTTTCAAAGTGTCGCTATATAGCAACACACATATTGACCTAACTTTGATGCCCTATTAAATGCATTCAAAATTGAAAATCAAGAGAAGTTTTGAGTCACATACTTGAGGTCTTGTGTCTGCACGCCATTGGTACTCTTGAATTTGGTCAAAAAAATGCCGAGGGAGCACATAGTGACCCGTTTCATTAGCAGTCAAAGATCAAAATGCAAGAAATCCTAAAGGTGTGAATGCACAAATGAATTGAAAGTGACCATTTATCACCTATTTAAAGTTTAAAAATTAGGGTTTTTTGACCTAATTTGATCCAAAAGCTAGGGTTTTTCACCATTTTCACCAATCTTGCCAAATGGAAGCTTATTTTGCATTTTTGGCATGTTTTTTTGCATCCCATAGCCTTTTCAGACCCTTGAGGCAACATTTTATCTTTGTCAAGAAATCAACCCAAAATTCAAAATTTTTGCCCGATTTCTCGAAGGGGCAGGGAACCAACTTATTCCTTCTATTGGGGAAATAGTGGGGCATCCAAAAATCATTTTTTCAAATTTTTTATTTATTTAAGCAAAAATTTTTTTAATCCAAAAAGTGTTAGTCTTTGAACCAACACAACAGGTACCTTGATTCAAAGAGGGGCAAAATGCAGACACTTAAAAATGTCTTGAATGATATCATGCACTTAAATCAGATATATTAATACCATTTCATCCTCAAATCCATCCTCTTTTCACTTAATTGATGAAATTAGCCTAGCTATTTAATTAATTATGTCATTTGCATCTATTAACCTAATTAATCTAATCAAATTAATTCATCCTCTTTCATACTAAAAATTTGTCCTATTAAATTAAATACATCAAATTATTTAATTTAAATCCCTAAGTCTTTTTATTGAATTAAATAACCCTAAGTTATTTAATTAAATATCATTTCACTCTCCCCCTTTTGTTAAATCACTTTATTTAATGAATATCATTAATTTCCCCTAATTACATAATTAAACCTTTGTTTAATTATCAATTACTAATTCATCTAATTCCCCCCCACTTGAAATGGAATATTCCAAGGGAATATTCCTTCTTTTGCACATTCCTCCAAAAAGAATATTCCCATGGAATATTCCTTCCCCTTTTGCACATTAAAAATTTGTTTTAATTTTTTAAATATCTAATTTCCCTCACCCATGAGAATATTTCAAATAATATTCTCTCTCCTCACTCATTTGAAAAAGGAGAATATTTTTTTTTTGTAACAAACTTACAAAACTTCTTGTACAAGTTAAAAGTGTGTTTGTTTGGATAAAGGTGAACCCTTGATTAAATATCATCATTGACCATGATCCATGCCTCCAACTTCTTCCATACTTGACTGTTGATTAACCTTTTTGATCTCAACCTTTCATTTTTCATTTTCTTTCCTATAAATAGGTCACTATTTGGAGACAAATGGATCCATCTTTTAACATCAAATTTATGCTGTTAAAATCAATTTCACTTGCACTCACATTTTAAATCATTTTAGCTTAATTCACTTGCATATTAGCTTATCTTTCATTAATGGCTTCTATGATAACATAGATGCATACATTTAGCTTATTGGTTAATTAGGGTTTGAATCTTTTTAGTTGAAAATCCATTTAGATTAGCTTCTTACTCACACATCTTGATCATCTTAGCATAAATCATGTTAAAATAGTTTTCATCATGTTCATTTAAATTTTAATCATGTTTTCATACACATCTATCTGATGGGAATTTCATTTTTTAAGTGATGCAAGCTAGGTTTTGGGGTTTCAAAGTTACCCATGGTGATTTTAATTATTGACTGTTGGAAACCCTCTTGTTATGTTTCAACAGTGACTTACTACTGAGGGTAACCGGTCACTTAAGTAAGGTTTTATCCCTCTCGAGTCATGCTTTTACCGGCCCCTTTCACTTGGTTTGCTGGTCTTTTTGCCAAGACAACTTGTATTTTTGTACTATCGGGAGTTTCACTGGTCGGTCCCACCTGAATGTTTCATCTAAGGTGTGGCTGACCGTCCGATCGCAGGTTTTGATCTGGGCCGCTTTTCGTCGACCTCGTAGGTTTTCCTGCTAGTGTCACCAGAGTGGTGTGAGGCTTGCAAGATGTTGCCATCTGGCATCAACTAATGTGTGGGTTTTCCCGAGGTGTTGGCGGTGATGTGTGGCCATCTGTTCACTAGCAATGGTAATTAATAACTGGGATAATTATGATTTCTCACATACCTCACACGATCGGAGTAACTGTTCTTAATGGTACTTCGAGGGTGTGACATGTGGTCTTTCTTCTTTGGCCAATGGGGCTATGCGGGCCCCACTGTATGGTTCAGACCTCCTGTCTTGGAAGGTTTTGATTGGATGTCTCTTCCCAGGTGTTGAAGTGGATTGTCAATACTCATTGACTTGATTTCAACCCTCCGTTTTGCCAGGTATGTTCTGAATCGGTGGTTCAAATTCCAAGGAGGGGTGTGCTATTCATCTGTGTGGCATATACGGCCTTGTTTTTGCTCCTGTCATAAATGGCATGGATTTTCCTTTTCCAAAGGATCTCCTCCTGAAATTTTCTCTGGCGTGCGAACAGTACTACCCTACAAAAGACATTCATGGTTGTCTTAGCTACTAATTGAGCAAGTGCTTGAATTTCTTTCAAGGAATTGTATCCTACACACTAGGCCATTCTATAAGTGCTGACTAAGTTACATACAATTAGCATTGCTTCTTCTTTTGTATTTGTGCAGGAAGGTTTCTTCTCCAATATATTGCCAGGCTTTGGTTTCTCTATGGATAAATCAACTAAACGCAGAAGTGTGAGGCTAGGAGCTCGAAGCTTGTTAGTCATGATTGAGCCTGCTACTACTACAGTGCCTAGGGGTGCTACTAAAAATACTAGAAATAAGCCAGTACATTGCTTGTCTCCCATTGTCATATCTAATTCCGATGATCATGAATCTGACACCGATTCTGATTACCAGTGTTACTTGGCCACTTTAATTGAGCTCATGGGATTAAATGAGGAGGTTCTAGCAATTGAACCCATAACTGCATTGGTATCGGGTCCTGTTGTTAGGTGTTGTGCTGACTTGGCTAGTAAGGAGAAGGTGGTTCCGTCGCTGTCTCAAGCGCGGACTCGAAACGGTCACCTGTATCGGGGCTATGTGCTTTCTTGATGGTTATCGGTGGTGGGTTTGTTGGGCGTGTTTTTTCTCCTGTTGTTTCATCATGTGGACGTGGACATGCACGTGCTTTGCACAAAATTTTATTCTCTGACTGGTTACTATGTAACCGCTTTTTGATTCCTTCGATCATACATGATGTTATCGAGTGATAAGGAATGTGAATTTGAATTTCACTTTGAGTCGAAATTCAATTTTGTACTGACAATGTAGCCTAATGCTTGTTGCTCTCTTGATATATAAAGGATATTTCATGGCTCATTGTAGAGTCAAAATTTTGGGTCTGAAAACTTGGAGTTTGTACAGTTAGCTTTAATGTTGAAATGTTGTGAACATTATTCAGGAAATCATCCCGGGTGGGGATTTATATAAAGTTAGTATGCTATTCTTTTAATTACTGATATCGAATAAAATCTACAAAATTAAGATGATTTTCTCTCCTATGTGTGTGCCCTGGATTATGAATGGATTTATCAAGGGTTTATCTGTTAAGTTTCAATGTTTAATTGAAAGTGTAATTTGTTTGATTTCTTTAACTTAATGAGTTAATCAAATGCTTGAAAGGTTAAATTACATGTTCATGGTTGTATACCCATAGGATTAGCTAAGAAGCACTGTCTTAATATACTGAAATATCTCATGGTAGTAAGGCTACATGAAGATAAGTTCATAATATCATAATTATACTTTGTATGACTTCATTGCCTAATGGATGAGGCACTAAGCAGTGTTTGCAACCTTTCTCTTTGGTATAAGACTGGAGTTCTAAGCGTAGTGATCCATATGATGAACATAACCATATTTAAAACCATGTCTTCCTACGGGAAGTGATTCCTTTTTTGAGTTGGTCAATTTCGTTGCTTTGTGGTGACTATAATTATTCTTTGGTCTACCAATACCAAGAATAATGAATATCCCCTTGAGTCTATAGGGATTGTAATCTGTATATAGGAAGTGTTCTTACCAATTACAAGGCATTCTTATGAACATAATCAAGTTTACCCACCTTGGTCTTACAGAGCCAAAAGTGTAGGAGAAGTCAGTCTATAACTGACTCTTGTTAGTTGGCCCCTAGCCTTTGCAATCATCCACAATAGAGGTTGGCTACCTCTTAGAGAACTGTAATCTCTATGTGGGAAAAAACGCCAACACTATCAATAGTTTAATCAGTTTTCTTCAATAAAATTGGTTGAAACAAGCTCATTATCCAAGGGATTGGGAAAGGGTCACTGTTCTATATCAATGCGATACCACTCCCCCAATTGGATAAGTTTCAATGAATGAAGTGGATTCCTATTTTAGTTTTTATTGATTGATCTCTGTTGGGATTGATGTTTAGTGGCTTGAATATAATTTGTATCTTCATGGATCAAGTGTAGTCAACCCATACTAATCTGTCCGTCACACTAACCAAGTTGTTTTCAACTAAAAAAACCACATGATCGAAAATAACATCCACAACAAATTCTAATACATCCAACCATCCATACCTCCAAGGTATCAATACATCAGTAAACTCATGCCAAGAACATATGTAACCTATAAATTGTAATCACAAGCTCCCTATATAAAAACTATCAATGAAGAACATAAATATCTAGGAACTCCCATTGTATAGGTAATGTCAAAGCATATCAAGTCTACCAATCAACACTATATCGAGGTGTGATAAGTAAATCAAAGCATGAAGTACCAAGAATAATAACAATGATACACACATACAACCCAAAGAGATGCATAATCTCTCACAACATGTTGCCACCATGCTCCCAAAAAGCATATGAACATGAACATCCATAGAAGGAACCATGAAGAGGGAAACCTATAAACCATAATGTTCTCCTATCAACACCTCGAAAGTGTACTTATATGTCAAGTTTGATCTCCTATGTTCAACGCCAAATGAAAAGCCTCAACAACATCCATACAATCAACCTCATAGATCAGGTACCACATATGAATTAATGTAACAATGAAAACATGGATGTAAGACTCTCTAATCAAGAAGATCAAACTCAAAGTAACCATGACCAATGCTAGAAATCAGTCCATAAACCATCTCCTAACAATCCTCATCAAAGAATGATATCATAAAGTCAAATGCACAAGGAGATAACCATTCCATAACATCCCTCAAAATGAATCCTCCAGAACTAACTATCCATAGCTCAAGATCCATATATATGAACGATAAAGAATATAAACTCATGCTAAACCAATCCTCAAATGAGTATCCATAATCAATCACAGCAAATCAACTCAATCTCATGAGAAATCAAAGCATGAAATATAACACATCTGAAAGATATAATGGGAAAATATCTCTCAAATAATAAACTGTCAAGTAGACCTATGAACCCTAATCATATTCCTGCATAGACATGACAAAAAAGAACAATATTAGATCATATGCAAGATAAAATAAGGATTCCCCATGAAATCCATTTGCAATTACTCAAAATAGGAAAATGAAGAATAAAATATGAAAATGCATATAAAATCCTAATTAAGAAAGCAAACTCTTGATCCCATGGGGGAGTTGGTGCCAATTGGTGTGTTGAAATTAGCCCTTTCCCAAATCCTTTGTAATATTGATGATGATTGATCCACTTGATGGTTGAATTCCTAAATAACCTAGCTAAAAACTTGATAAAAATAGATAAAGATGGCTATGCTTGAGGATGGATTTGAGTATAATAAGTTTACTCAAATTGTGGATGATAGAATGAGAGGAAGAGTCTCTCATTTATAGATTTCAAATTGGAAGAATGAGCAAGAATTGAGCAATGTGGGACAAAAGACCAACCAATGAGATAAGGCCACTTGTCCACATGTGATAGGAGGAGGAATGAGCACATTTTGGTCAATGTGCATGATAAATGCTATGAGATTCAAATTTGAAATTTGAATGTGACATGTTGGAGGGAGAAAGAAATGAAGTTAATGTCACTTGGCTCAATGCACAAGGACATGTAAGAGGCATTGAATACCTTGTTGGAAGGACCAAACCCACTTGAATTTTGAATTCAAATTTGAGGGAATATTCCCCTTTTATGCCATGTTGAGAGAAAATAGGTAATTAAATAAATCATAGTAATTGATTTATTGTGCAAGTTGCATTCTATAGAGGATTTTAGTGATTGAGATTAACTTAATCAATATTTGATTAATTTAATGAGAGGTTAGGTGATTTGACAATTTTGACTCAAATTTATGAGTTGATTTAAATCAAGAATTGAGAAGAAAAGGATTAATTAAATAAATGATTTGATTTATTTAACTAAAGAGGATAGTGTTAGATTAAATTAAATAAGGTTTAATTTATTCAATTTAATAAGAGGACTTTAGAGACTTAATTTAAATAAAATGAATTATTTAAATGACCAAGGATAGAGGGTTAATTAAATTAAATTGATTAATTTAATCAGCGGAGGAGAATTACCTAATTAAATAAATAATGATTTATTTAATTAAGGGATGAAAGGTGTTGATAAGTTGAGAGTATGATTCAAGATGAAATGATGTTATTAGGATCAGGATCAGGTGCATGTATATTTTACGTGTCTACATTTTTCCCCTCTTTGAAACAATGTACTTGTTGCATTGATTCAAAGAATAAACTGATGTGATCAAAGTTCAAAATTTCTTGATTTTCCAGATGCCCCACTGTTGCCCCAACGGAAGGATTATGCTAGTATACTGCCCCCTCAAGAGATCGAGGGGAAATGTTCGATTTTCCGATCGAGATCATGATAAAATGTGAGAGGAGTGGTTCTATTGATCAAATGACGAAAGATAATTCTTTGATGTAGACAATTCTGATGATGTATAGATAGTCATCAACCATGGGTAGGCTTGTGTATATTTTGATACAACATACCAATTTTAGATAGAAATGTTAGTAAATATAGAAGAATAAGAAGAATAAGCTGGTGAAAAGAGGATCCACAAGCCTACACTATGATGATGATGATAATTTGCTAACTAGGAGTAGGGATTTTCAAAGGGCCAATTACTTTATGTTTGATAACACACGTAGGTATGATGCATCAAGGTATAAAGGACCAAGATGGCATGGTACCTAGTATGATGGAATTTGACTTGACAATCAAATAGGGGTAATCCTGTTCACACTTAGCATACAAAAAATTATTCAGGATGTAGTTCAAACATTCTAAACATCTCAGGCCAAAACATAGGAAAGCAACAAGATATCTAAAAAATCCTCCCCACATTCCAAATAAAGTATGCATGACTAAGTTATTTTACAAGTGTATCCCACAAGCACAACAAACAAAAATATAATGATTGTTGCCCCATTCCTTTCTCTCTAAACCTGTTTTGTTTAGGCATCATCAATAGGTCCTTGGAATGAGTGCAAAATAAGATAAGTCAAAAAGACCAAATAAAGTAAGCAAACAAGCTAATGCTCTTCATACCGCTAGCCAAGGCTAAACTACTACGAGATATCTGATGTTTATGTCCATCATGGGAAGGATACATCCTAGGACATGTTGTGATCAGGGTTTTGGTGGGACTGATTGGGTGATAAACTATTGATACTTTGAGTTGACCAACTTGCTTGCTTACTGATCCAAACTTTAGGACTTTTGACGTTTGGGTGTTCACTTTGGAACCTAGTAGACTTGTTTATGATTGAATCACCAAGGATGAAGGTGATGATTGATTAATTAGGAATGATGATTATCATGGGTGAAAGCGAGATGAGATGGATGCACCATTTTGAGTTTTTCAAATGTTTTGAGGCTATTTTTTGTATTTTTGAGATGTTTTACAAATTTTTTTGGATTTTGTGTCTCGAGGGCCAATCAAGGATGGCCTTGCCTACGTTAAAGCTCAAAGACTATGTAGTTTAGATGAAAATTGTCTTGACTGCTGATGAGATAGATGGGCAAACAAATTGCCATTGCGGCAGATGCCTAAAGGACTGACCTAAAATGCAAACTAGATGGGCAAATGGATTACCAATGCGACAGATGCCTAAAGGACTGACCTACAATGTAAAATAGATGGGACAATGGATTTCCATTGTGACAGATGCCTAAAGGATTGACCAAAAATGTGAAACTAGATGGGAAAATAGATTGCCATTGTGACATACGCCTAAAGGACTGACCTAAAATGTGAAATAGATGGGAAAAAAGATTGCCAATATGACAGATGCCTAAAGGAATGACTTAAATGTCTTGAGGGATGATCAAAGATCAACCTTGCCTACGTTCAAGCTTAGAGATAATGTAGTTCGACCAATGACTCTATTTTTTTATTTTTTGGATTTTGACATGTTTTGGATGTTGATATGATTTGGATGTTTTTGGATTTTCGCATAATTTTGACGATTTGGATATGGATATGAATGATGATATCAGTGCTCTATTTTGGGATTTTGTTGAAAACCAAGCTAGGATTTGATTGATCAGATTGATGGATTAATAGTTTGACTAAGTGTGTTAAGTCAAACAAAAGTGATAATGCACTCGTAAACTCTAGGAAGTTGTGTTATCCTAGAGTAAACTCATACACAAGAGGGTAGTTTGCCTAAGTGTGTAAAGTCAAACAAGTTGATGATGGATTGGATAAGTTGACTAAGTGTGCTAAGTCAAATAAGATGATAATGCACTTGTAAACTCTAGGAAGTTGTGTTATCCTAGAGTAAACTCATGCACAAGAGGGTTGTTTGACTAAGTGTGTTAAGTCAAACAAGGTGATAATTGATTGGATTCTATTGATCAAGATTGATAAAGCTTGATTTGGAACAAAATTGTTTTGATGATTTGATGTGACGCTGGCTTAGACATTAGATGTAACTGATATTGATTGTTTGGATTGATGTTCAATGAAAGATAAAGCTTGATAAAGAACATCTTTTTGTCAAAATATGCCATGGGCTAGTGATTTAGATTTTGGATCAAAAATGCTTTGACCAATTTGATTTTATGTTTACCAATGTTCAGATCACCACATAAGTTGAAGGATATATATCAAGATTTATTCCCAAAGAAAGATGTAAATATTTGCCCCCAATGTCTAGAAATGTTTGAAATTCCATGGATGGATGCTTGGATCGGTATATAGATGGATAGATATGGTAGGCATGCAAAGGATGCCAAGGATTATCTTGTGACAAGATAAGGTGTTTGAACAAATGAATGCTCATTCAGATAATGCTTCAAGGCTCAGACAACATTGGGTAAGATAGGATCAATGAAAATGACCCATGTTAAGATGTTTACCACAAGCAAGTGTAAAGTGTGCACCAAACTTTTTCAAGATAAAGATAATGTAGATAAATGTTAATGAGTTGGATAAATAGTTCATGGATGAACAAATGATATGGTTGGAATGTTGGCTTTATCATGGATGTGATAAGATGCTTTCTTCTAGAATGACACACGTAGATGCTCGATTCTACACATAATGCCTATTTTCCAAGTTTTCATCATGGTACTTGTCCAAAATGCCGCCCATGTGGTTTTCACTAGAGGACAATTTTTTTCTTTACTGTTTTCAATCCTTTTTCTGATATTTTTTGGATTTCTATATTTTTTAATTTATTTTTTGTATTTTTTGAGAGATTTTAAGCTGATGTTGAACCACCTAGTGGTGTTGATGTAGATGCTTCTGTCATAATAAGTCATCGATGTCTTGTTTGAAGAAGTTTCCTTGCCAAGACACGTGCACTTGAAAGAAAATTTTGAGAAATATGTTCTGCTTTGTTGATACCGGAGTTAATTCTGTCTTTGTGTGCACATAGCGATAGAGTGCCTTTTGGATCCTTATGATGAAGGTTCGTTGACAATACATGGTCAATGTGAGAATTTGATATTATGCGTGGAGGCATGGATGGAGTGTGTTTAGGAGTAAAAGATGGATTGGTTGATAGTTTGGAACCTTTGACTCTCCAAACTTGGGAAGATGAGCAATGATGGGTGGATATGGAAGTATGCATGGAATTAGGACCAACTACTTGATACACTTTGTATGTCACTTGAGAAGCATGTTTTTTTCTTTGTGAACATTTTTGATGGATACTTTTTTCTTTTTAATTTTTCCCCATAGTTTCTTTAAGTAATGGAGTATGATAGGGATCATCTTTCTTTGTATTTTTTGGTATCCACTTGTATTTGATTTGTTTTTCATGCTTTGCTTCTTTTTCCTTGATAAAATTCTTCATGCTTTGTTTCAAATCTTTCTTTTGATGTTGGTCCCAATTTGTGGATGGGGTGATGGGTGGATGAAGATTCATGATGTGGTGGGTTGTAGTATTGGCATTGGTTTCATCATAACGATTCTTCGTGTTCCCTATGTTGACGTTTTCTTGTGACAAAGTTTCCCCCAATTTTATGGAAGTATCACTGATATTTTTATATCCCTTGATTGTCGAATAACCAAGGCCTTGATGCCTAGGATTACCAATAATCTACACTGATTCCAAGACACCCTATTCATGTAGGCCTAATCCTCTGCCTTGATAATTCATCCGTTGAAACATTTTATTTGCAATAGAATATGATCTATCTTGGAAACAAGGTGCTACTCCTATGCTCTATGGTGGATCTTCAAAAGTGACAGCTTCTTTATTGATGAGGTAGCTTTTCCTAAGAAAGGTAAGTGATCCAAATTTATAAGTGATAGGATCCTCCATATGTGGGATGAATTCCTGATTGATATCTTTGGTTTGATCTTGTGAAATTTTAGATTTTAATGCTTCTTCAAGAGGTGTTGATGATCCACTTTCCTCATAAAAGTCTTCCTCATGATTCATTCTTGATATGATTTCACATGATGTTTTTGATTTACAACTTTTGTAGAAGCCTTCTTCATGATTTATTTATGCTATGTCTCCATATTTTTATACATCTTCATCATGTGTACAAATATTAAGGGTAGGAGACTCTTGTTCCTCAGTAATGATATCAAGAGTATGAGACTCTTGTTTTGAATGAAGATCATCTATGTGTCCATTCAAGGAAAGCATCTCATGAATAAACAGAGGGGTATGTGCCATATGGATAAGATCATCATTTGAGACATCTTGTATAGATAGAAGAGTTCCCATTAGATCATTATAGTATCTTGGAGATACAAATTCTTGATCTTGAATGATTTCATAATTGCTTTCGACATGATTTGGATCAAATTTTTGACATGAGTCAATTTCAAAGGATGGATTGCTTGCAAAGGGTTCTTGGAAATCATCATAAGGCATGGG
This sequence comes from Sequoiadendron giganteum, assembly GCA_007115665.2. Lineage (NCBI taxonomy): Eukaryota > Viridiplantae > Streptophyta > Pinopsida > Cupressales > Cupressaceae > Sequoiadendron > Sequoiadendron giganteum. The sequence continues at coordinate 114,432,720 of CM021104.1, read as the reverse complement.
AAGTGGCTCAATATCCTCTTGGTCTTTGAGTGGATTTGAATCAAATGGTGAGTGGAGGATCTCTTCAATAACTGTAACCATGAGGTGAAAGGATGTCAATATGTCTTGGAAAGGTCCATTGCTTTGGTGAAAGATGCGGATCATGCTTTGGAATAAATTCTTGAGATATGTCCTCTAACTCATTAGGTGATGTAGAGACATTTTCAACATGATCATTGGGCGAAGGATCTTGATCATCATTTTCAACGATTGTGGTGGGAATTTGTTGCAAGCTCTACTATGGGAGTAAGTCCTGCGTTTGCTGTTGAGCCAACAATGCTTGTTGTTGGTCGTGTTGTTGTTGTGCCAACAATGTTTTTTGTTGGGCTTGTTGTTGTACTACTTGTTGATGGATTTCTTGAATAGTTCCTAGAATTGTGCTTGTGCCTATTGAGCCTAGTGTTGGGCTTGAGCTTGAGCTTGTGTTTGTTGCGTTACTTGCACAACTTGTGTGGCTTGTTGGGCTGCTAATTGTTCTTGTGCTTGCTGAGAAGTTAGCTATGTAGCTTGTTGGTTTTGGAGTGCCTTTTGATGGGCAGCTTGTCGAGCGGCTTGCAACACGATGAAGAATGAATTTTCCATGTTGTATTTTGGTGGTGGTGGTGATGGATTGGGAATGGTGTTGATTGTTGGGGTTGCTTGAATGGTTGCCACTTGTTGTTGCGATACTGCTAGAAAAAAGAGAGGATTTGATATGATGTTTTTCTTTATGAAGGGGGTGTTGCTCGGATTCGATTGATTGATGGTTGGTAAAGGGGGAAGGCTCATGCCTTGATTGTTTGGTTGATAGATTTGTAAGTTTTGACTTTGATTTAAATCTACCAAAGGGAAAGGTGTTCCAAAATTTAGATTGGGAAAACTGACATTTTTTGTACCATTGAGGTTTGTAGGAGATAATGATCCCATGTATAGATTGTACAAATGAAAGTTTCGAAAATCAATTGACATCATGAGACTTGGATAGTTTGGTTTAATTGGATTACTCATGATGGATGAATTAAGTTTATATTCAATTTTATTCTTGTGTTTTGACCTTGTTGACCTTTGAGGGGTTTAAGACCAATGATGAGATGAAGGATGAAACGGGTGAATGATATGGGCATTTAAAATTTTAGGAACTTTGGATCAATGCTAGACTTTAGGACTTGTTTTGATTTTATTTTGAATAAGGATAGTTTGACTAAGTGTGTTAAGTCAAACAAAGTGATTATGCACTTGTAAAATCTAGGAAGTTGTGTTATCCTAGAGAAAACATGTACACAAGATGATAATTTGGCTAGGTGTGTTAAGCCAAACAAGGTGATTTTTGATGATGAACTTGTAAACCCTAGGAAGTTGTGTTATCCTAGAGTAAACTCATACACAAAAGGATAATTTGGCTAGGTGTGTTAAGCCAAACAAGGTGATGATGATTTTTCCTAAAAGTCTAGTATAAGTGATGTTTCCAAGGTTCCAAAAGTTGTTGTTGAGATGGGATTTTGATAAATGTTTGGATGGATGAAGTGTTTGAATTGATCCTAGATGACCCTACGAGGACCTGCTTACAAGAAAAAGGTAATCAAGAACATGCTTTTCCCTAAAAGTATTTCAAACCAAGAGATCAATGTTCACATTAAAACAAAATGACTCAAAAGGGACCAAGCACATGTGTGGTTCAATTGTCTTTTATCTTGCTTAGGTTTGGTTCTCTTTACCACAAACACTTTCTTGATTATGTTTCAAATTGAATGTCCAATGTCCTAATTTTCTTTCATCCCACAAAGTGCATTATGTGGAAATAAAGGAAATCAAGGCAAAGGTTGCCTAGTGTTGACTTTGGTGAAAACAAATGATGATTAAACCTAAGTACTTAGAAACCTCTAAGGATATAATACCTAGGGAAAGCAAGAGAACTTAGATTCGTCAAAGGATATTTGTTTCCTCAAAGGGTTTGAAATTTCAAAGCTTTTGTGAATGTTTTTTTCTCAATGTTTTAGAACCAAGCAAGGTGTTTTGATTTCAATAACATGCACAACCCTAGGCTGAAAAGACAGTATTTGTTGGGTTCCCACTTGGACGGATCCAGCTACGCATATTCAGTGCGGATGATTAGATGATTGACCACATAGGCTCCCCCTTATAGTGCACTCACTTCTTAGGTCAACCAAACATTAGTACCCATGAATCTCCCATGGCATACTTTTCATCTCTACAAAAAAACCGCATGTATAATGTGGGGAACCTTCAAAGGACATGACCTTTTGTACTAACAAATAGATAAGATTTGGCCTTTTCTAAATAAGAGGTTTTAATTTGGGCATTCCGTTCATGGGGGACTACCCATGCGAGGAGAGACCATTGCTGCCCTTCTCATTGGAATAATCCTCGTGATTTTTGAACTTTCCTCAAGAATCCACACTTATATACCGGTTGAAAGTCGCTTGACTTTAACATGTTCCCGATTGGGTCGTTCCCTTGGGTGATTAATTTTTCCCACAAGGCAGGCCCACTAAGATAAACAATAGCAAGCTATTATATCCCGTAGTTCAATCAACCTTTGTTGAAAAATAAAGGGAGAACACTTGCAATATACCGTGCTCACACTCGCATGTTTGGTTCAATTTTAATTCCAAAAATAAAATTGGAGGAAATTATTTTATTCAAATTAAGATCACCAAAAAAAATTTTGATTCTCAAGATCACCGTGAGGCACGAGAGAAGCGCATACTCCCTTTTGATGATATTAATTTGAATAAATAATTACAAAAAAAAATAACATTTCTTTATTTTAATCCCACAAAGCAAAATGAATTCTTTTTAGAGCACCAAATTCAAGTGTGGAAGTTGCCTTGTTCAATTGTTAATCCTTAAACCAAATCTAGTAAGTTTTTTCTAAGGTTCTTTTTAATCCCTTTGTAAACTTTTGAAAAGGAAATTTGTGTTGTTCTTTTTAGAGCCCAAAATAAATTTTAGTGTCCTAAGAGCATGAAAGTAAACAAATCCTTAGAAAGGGATTATAAGTTCTCCCAAAGTGTTAAAAAATAATTAATACAATGAGATGATAAATTCATAAAGAACCCTTGGCCTTCGTTTTTCTTCCTTCACTTTTGATCAAGAAATTTCCTTTTTTAGCAAATTTCAATAATTTTTAAGATTTTTCAATTTTTGGTAATTTTTCACGCATGACTTTGAGAGTCCTATTTTTCCCAAAAAATACCCAATACTAATATAGGATGAATTGCCAAATAACATCCCAAATTTGAGACATGACGAAAATGATCTTTAAAAAAATGGAAAACTAGAAAAAAAATGCTAAATTATGATTTTGAGGGTGAAGATGAAAGTTTGAGGCTCCGAAAATGTGTCAAAATGGGATCCAATGGGCCTGTAGTCAATTGGGAATCCACATGCCACCTCATACAGAAACCGCCTGTAAAATTTCAGCCAAAACTCACATCCGAGTCAAAAGTTATGACCTTGGGAAGTTCCTACATCACAAAAAAAATGTTAAAAAAATTAAAAATCTGCAGGTGTGGTGCAATTAGAAAATGCAGCGTAGTTTGGAACAGAAGCGGTGCTATATAGCACCGTGCATTTGACTAGGTGTGACGCTCTGTAGAAATAGAGACTGCAGGTGCAACAGAGTTTTGACATGTGACGCAGTTTGCAACTTGAAAATCCATGACGAAGTTTGAAATTTTGAAATTTCTGAGTGGGAAAGCGGTTGTGGTGCTGTTTAAGAAAAGTGTGGTGCAATATAGCACCACACCTGCAAATGCAACACAATACAGAGCCATGGGACTAGGTGTGGCAGAGTTTGAAACTATGGATCTGCGACAAAGTTTACAGATTCAAAAACTAGGTGCGGGAAACGGATGCGGCGAAGTTTGGAAAAGATGCAGTGCAATATAGCACCGCGCCTACAAATGTCGCACAATATGGATCCATGGACCTGTAACCTGCAAAATAAAACATGAAAAATGGAGAATTTTTAAAAAAATGTGATTGAAAATTGCTCAAGCCCTCCTTTTAGCACCAAAATGTGAAACCTAATCCTATTCCTGCATAGACACGACAAACAAGCACAATATTAGATCATATAAAAGATAAAATAAGGATTCCCCATGAAATCTATTTGCAATTACTCAAAATAGGAAAATGAAGAACAAAATATGAAAATGCAAGTAAAATCCTAATTAAGCAAGCAAACTCTTGATCCCATGGGGGATTTGGTGCCAATTGGTGTGTCGAAATTAGCCCTTTCCCAACTCCTTTGTAAGCTTGATGATGATTGATTCACTTGATGATTGAATTCCTATATAACCTAGCTAAAAACTTGATAAAAATAGATAAAGATGGCTATGCTTGAGGATGGATTTGAGTATAATAAGTTTACTCAAATTGTGGATGATAGAATGAGAGGAAGAGTCTCTCATTTATATATTTCAAATTGGAAGAATGAGCAAGAATTGAGCAATGTGGGACAAAAGACCAACCAATGAGATAAGGCCACTTGTCCATATGTGATTGCAGGAATGAGCACATTTTGGTCAATGTGCATGATAAATGCTATGAGATTCAAATTTGAAATTTGAATGTGACATGTTGGAGGGAGAAAGAAATGAAGTTAATGTCACTTGGCTCAATGCACAAGGACATGTAAGAGGCATTGAATGCCTTGTTGGAAGGACCAAACCCACTTGAATTTTGAATTCAAATTTGAGGGAATATTCCCCTTTTATGCCATGTTGAGAGAAAATAGGCAATTAAATAAATCAAAGTAATTGATTTATTGTGCAAGTTGCATTCTCTAGAGGATTTTAGTGATTGAGATTAACTTAATCAAGATTTGATTAATTTAATGAGAGGTTAGGTGATTTGATAATTTTGACTCAAATTTATGAGTTGATTTAAATCAAGAATTGAAAAGAAAAGGATTAATTAAATAAATGATTTGATTTATTTAACTAAAGAGGATAGTGTTAGATTAAATTAAATAAGGTTTAATTTATTCAATTTAATAAGAGGACTTTAGAGACTTAATTTAAATAAAATGAATTATTTAAATGACCAAGGATAGAGGGTTAATTAAATTAAATTGATTAATTTAATCAGTGGTGGAGAAAGACCTAATTAAATAAATAATGGTTTATTTAATTAAGGGATGAAAGGTGTTGATAAGCTGAGAGTATAATTCAAGACAAAACGGTGTTAGTAGGATCAGGATCAGGTGCATGTATATTTTACGTATCTACAAGACCAAGAGTGGGGAATGAGAATGCTCCTCCAAGATAACCAAGCCATTATGACTCACTTGAAGAATAATCTCCTCTATCAGTCCATCATGAACTCACGTACATAACAAGTGAAAGATCCTTGGTCTTCTTGTTGAAACCTCCAAAGAGTAACTACCTCAAGCATATTTTTCTAATCACAAGAGAATTGCAACGATCACCTAGGTTTCCAAGTATCCATGAGTGCCTGTAACCAATCAATCCATGCCAAAATCCAAATGCAACATAGCACTATCATGAAGTAATCAAGTAAATGATCAATGTACCCAATATTATGAGAAAAACAAATGATCAATGTCAAAGCTTCAATCATGAATCAAGAACATAAACATGAAAACATGACCTAACCATATCCTCCTAGGAGAGCACATGCACCGTAACATATATATAAACATCTTGGTCTCAAGAGAACAAGTATCATGCCAAACTCTAAACGGGTATTAAGAGTAAACCATGAAATAATATAAAAACACTCTAAACCAAGAAAATATATCTCCAATCACATGAATCTAACCATACCAATGATCCATCCCAATCAGTGCCAACAACTCCCACTAAACCCCGATATGAGCTACACATGGAATCATGACAACCATCCTCTCCATGAAGATCATCTAGGTCTACACACACTCAACTGCAATATCAGTAACATACAAGTGAAACCAAGATCTCCAAGATAAGAAGAAACATGCAACCACTAAACGATCATAAACATATCCATCACCGCTAATCCATCACTATCAAAATCTACCACTAAAAGTGTATAACTAATGAATGTAACAAGTTATCATGACATCATGATAACAATCTCCTAATGGAGACCAACCAGGAGCCCTCACACAATCAAATAATTCAAATGCAACATGAGCTCCAAAATAAATAAGGAAAAGTAAATCATAATCCTCATACCAAGAAGATACACCACCACAAACTGAATCAAGAACGAGTCCAACACCACCAACAATGCACCTGCGTAAACCATCATGACATGCCAAACTCTCTAAAGCATAAGAAACATTTGTGACACCATGATCACTACCAAATGTACCAACAAATCAACCCAACTATGTCCCACATATCTGCATAACATAGTCAACTACATAGGTCTCATATCATGACTGTACCTGGTAATACCATCTCACCTCCTCAACATGACATCAAAACTAACAAGCCACCATAACTGAAAATTCATCAACATTGAAATATCTAGGGGCATAGACAACCCATGTCTAATTCATAGGTGCAACAAGTAAGTATAGACCACCTACAATGCTACACAAATTCTAGATACAACAATGATGCATACAAATCCAACCAAATACTAATAACCATGTCAAATGAGAATAATTTAAGATGTACAACTGAGCATACGATGAATCCAACACCAAATATCCTAGATCCGACAATCCATAAGCTCATAATATCAACATAGTCAAAATAACCCATAAATAGCTTAGGATAAAATATCAACAAATAAATCATGTAAAAACAACTCCAAATTTGATCCAATGTGTAGTGCTCTAAACAAGCTTTCCATCGACTATTTGAAGTCCAAAATCCAACTCTGTATGCACCCGATATGACCTCTCAAAGCTCAAAACAAACATTTGACTTCCAACAAGCAAAACACTATCAAAACTACAAAATATGAAAAAAAATCCCTAGCACCACAATGTAGAGCTCTGAGTCACATTTCCAAGAAGTTGAAAAAAAGAGCACCTAGACAAAATTTACACCCCTTGGAAGCAAAAGTGTAGTTTGAACATGAGGCAATTTTTTTTTAGCCACCCTTGGTGGCTGGGCGATGGCCCCACCCGGGCAGTGTCGCTCCCCTGGTCGCGGACTTGAAGCTTCTATGCATTTCAATTTAATTCTCTCATATTAAAATGTTTTGTTGGGCCCTTTTAAATATTTATGGCAGAATTTAATAAAATAGGCAATGAAATTTTTTATTTAATAAAAATGCCTTTTAAAAGTTTGGCGGACAATATATATTTGTTGGCCCCTACTGGACCGACAATACCACCGACAACAATACCCTGATGGTACCATTGTCAACGGGTACCACAGGGTACGCCACTAACATTGTCATGCTAGTAGGACGTACGATGGGGGGGGGAGGCTACAGACCCCCCCATTCAATATATATATTTTTTCAAATTGTTTTTAATAAAAAACTTTTTGATCTTTATCGATTTTGATTTTTTTTTCATTTTGCAAAAAATATTTTTGATCAACGAGAGTTTTATTTTTTCAATTTTTTATTTTCTAAATATAGAATTGACGACCATACAACAACAAAAAGGGGGTTTGACTAAAAAAAAATTTGCATTTTTTCAACTTCACCAAAATATATTGATTTTTATATCAAAATTCATCTCTCGGCCAACCTGAATCCAACCATGAGGTCCATTTTGTCCCAGGATGTCATTGAAAAATTCCCCCCACCAAACCCCCATTTGAATGCACAATTAAGAAACCCCTTTTAGCCAAAAAATTTTCACACCCCAAATCTACAAACAACCCATCATAATAGCAAACCCAAAACCCTTAGATTTGCAATAAACAACTTGCAAAACCCTCATATCTTGCCATGTCTTTCATTCTCTCATGAATTTTATAGATTCAAATTTCGAGCAATATTTTCTCAACTGAGGGTTAATACAAAAAATCTTCAACCATGAAAGCTCTAATACCACTTGTAAGGAAACTTGCAACCATTGTATGAAAATTTCCACATAACCACATAACCCAAAAGAGACAAAAATGTAAATAAGTACTTAGAATCTTCATGCAAGAGAATAGACAACAAACCCATCAAAGATGACACAAAATATACCCTAGGAAAACCCTCAAGAGGGAAAAACCTAACCTCCAAAAGCATCCATACTCCATCATATTAATCAACAATCAACAAATAAAAGAGTTACAATGAACACCTCTGAAGCATCAAGTCCTCTAATGCATTCTCATGTGTCCAAGCATGAATCCACACATTCCATGCCATGCTTCACAAATGCAATCCTTAGAAAGACTCAATAATGATAGCCAAACCACTCTGCCCAACCTAAACCACTACACATGTGTTTGCTTTTATAGACACAAGCTCACACAAAATACAACTAGTGGTAAGGTGAAACCATGTACCACAAAACCATGTGAATACAAAACCACTAACCCCTCATTTAATATTGGGTACTAAGACATCACTTTATTTAATATTTCCCCAATATTAAATTATTGTTACATGCCTCCCACACATTAAATAATAATACAATGTTACAATACAACATCAAGTGGTCCCTCAAATAATTACCTAGTGTTATTATCCACACCACCAAGGTGCATCACAATGAAATAATTATTTGATTACAAAATTATAATAAATCATTTTATGCAATGGTGTACAACACCATATCCCAACATTGAGAATCTTACATGGTCCAAACTTCCTCATTTTCAACTTATTGTATGCTCCCATTGGAAATCTTTCCTTTTTGAGATATACAATTTCATCTCCAACAAAGAACTCCTTATGTCTCCTTTACTCATCTACCTTCTCCTTATATTTATTGTTCATATCTTGCAAGTGTTTTTGGACTTGACTATGCAATGTTTTCATGAATCCTACAAACTCTTATGCTTCTTCACTCATGTTGTTCTCTATACTAATGTCTTTGAGCTCCGTAACTCCTCTAGGATGTCTTTCTAGCACAATCTCAAATGGTTTCTTCCCTGTTCTTTTCTTTACTAAATTATTGTATGCAATTTTTTCTTGTGGTAGGACTATATCCCAATTTCCTACGTTATCTCCAACCAAACATCTCAACAAGTTACCCAAACTTCTGTTTATTACCTATATTTTTCCATCTATTTGTGGGTCATATGCTAAACTAAACTCTACGTATGTCTTCATATTCTTCCACAATGTCCTCCAAAATTTTTCAATAAACTTGGTGTCCCTATCTAAAACTACACTCTTAGGTAATCCATGCAATCTCACAATTTCCTTGAAAAATAAATCAGCAACATGCACAAAATCATTAGTCTTCTTACAAGAAATGAAATGTGCCATCTTAGAAATTTTTTCCACTAGTACCATTATAGAATCATGTCCTCTCTTTGTTATAAGTAATCCCATTATGAAACCCATGATTATATATTCCCAAGGTCTCTTTGGTACTATCAAAGGATTTTACAATCTAGTATTTTGACTATTCCCTTTTGTTATTTGATTTTTTTTGCAATTCTGAACATACTTTCTAACATCCTTATATATCTGGAGAAAAAATAGTGTTCACTCACCAAAGCTACTATCTTATCCACTCCAAAATTTCCTTCTAATCCTCCACTATGTTTCTCCTTAATCAGATTCTCCCTCATTGAACTCCTTGAAGTACACAACTAATTTCCCTTGAACAACATATCTTCTTGAAGGAAATAGTCCAACCTTTGGCTCCGATTTTTCATGAATGGTTCCTTACATGTTCTCCAAGCTTCAAAAAAATTTGGATCATCCTCATCATATGTTTCAGTTCCTATAAACCCAATAATTTTATCCTCATCTATGTCAACAATGTTTTTTTGGTGCTCAATGCATCTGCAACTTTGTTTAAATTGCCACTCCTATGCTTTAACTCAAATGTAAAATTCTATAAGAACTCCACCTATCTCATTGCCTCTAGTTCAACTTCCCTTGAATTTTAAAATATTGCAAAGCTTTATGGTATGTATACAACACAAATCCCTTAGGAAACAAAGAATGTCTCCACTTTTTTAGGGCTTGAATTATGTCATAGAATTCCTGATCATAAACTAAATATATTCTTCTGGAATCATTCAATTTCTCATTTAAATAAGCTATTAGTCTCCCTTCTTAAATCAGTACTACTCCTATCGTATTTCCACTTTCATCACAATCAACTTGAAGTACTTTATCAAAATCAGTAACTGCTAACATTGGTTGCTCTGTCACCTTTTTCTTCACCAATTCAAAACTTCTTAGTACTTCATATTTCCACTTAAAGTCTTTCCTATCTCCTCTCATTGTATTTATCATAGGTGTACAAATGCTACTAAATCTTCTGATAAACTTTTGGTAGAAAATATCCAATCCATGAAATAATCTTACCTCCCCAATGTTTATTGGTTTAGTCCATTCAACGATTGCTCTAACCTTCTTAGGGTCCATCTTCAATCCTTTGGCATAAATAATAAAACCAAAGTACACAAAATTTTTCCTCATAAAGCTACACTTATTGAAATTAATAAAAAAAATATCTTCTCTTAGCCTCTGCAATACTTGTCTAATGTGCCATAAATGTTTCTCTCTAGTCTTATTGAAAAATAAGAATATCATCCAAGTAAAAAATGAAAAACTTACCCAAGAATTTATTTAGTGCCTCATTCATCAGTCTCATGAAAGTGGTAGGTGCACTGTTCAATCCAAAAGGCATCACTAACCACTCATACAATCCTTCATTAGTCTTCAATGTAGTCTTCCACTTATCTCTCTCTATGATTTTGATTTAATGGCATCCAATTTTTAAGTCAATCTTTGTGAAATAATTTGCTCCACTCAAACAATCCATAATATCATCCATCCTTGGCAATGGGAGTCTATACTTGACAATGATTCTATTGATTGATCTAGAATCTATATAGATTCTCCACTCTCCATCTTTCTTGGGTGCTAGTACAATAGGTATTGCACATGGGCTTAATCTTTCTCTGATCAATCCCTTCTTCAATAGCTCCTGTATCTACTGGTTCAACTTTGAATTTTATGTTGGTGTCATTCTAAGTGCTACCTTGTTTGGAAAACTTGCTCCTAGTATTAGATCTATGTGACTATTGATACTTTGGACTAGCGATAAGCCATCTAGTACATTCTCTAATATGATTTCTCCTTATTCTTTCAACAGTTATGCTACCTCTTCATTCTTTATGGTAGAATTTTCTACCTTTGGATTACCACTTTTCTTTCAAATCAATGCAAATGCCTCAATCCTTCCAAAAAATTTCTTCCATCTACTGAACTACGTCTGGTAGTGTAGACAATTAAAAATGTCTTGATTGATATCATGCACTCAAATAAGATATACTAACACCGTTTTGTCCTAAAACCTACCCCCTTTTTGCTTAATTGATTAAATTAGCTTAGCTATTTAATTAATTGTATCATTTTCATCTATTAACATGATTAACCTAATTAGGCGAATTCATCCCCTTTCATGCTAATATTTCATCCTATTAAATTGAATAAATCAAATTATTTAATATAACCCCTAAGTCCTCTTATTCAATTAAATAACCCTCTTATTTAATTAAATATCATAACACTTTCCCCTTTTACATTAAATCATTTATTTAATGAATATCATATAATTCCCCTAATTTTCATAATTTAAACTTTAATTAATTATCAAATTACTAATCTAATGCCCCCACTTGCAAGGGAATATTCCTCCTTTGCACATTCCTCAAAAAAGGAATATTCCCATAGAATATTCTTTTGCAGAATTAATTTTGGTTTTAATTAATTATATATCTATTTTTCCCCACCCGTGAGAATATTCTTTAGGAATATTCTCTTTCTTCGCTCATTTGAAAAAGGGAATATTCCTTTTTTGCAACAAACTTTCAACAAAGCTTCTTGTGCGAGTTTTGAAAGTGTGTTTGTTTGGATGAATGCAAGCCCTTGATTAAATATCATCTTGCATTCTCAACCCTTGATGGGAATCCATGATCCATGCCTCCATCTTCCTTCCATATTGACTGCTAATTAAATTTTTCAATCTTATCCCTTCATTTCTCATTTGTTCTCCTATAAATAGGTCACTATTTGGAGATAAATGGATCCATCTTTTAAAGGGTAAACTCATGTTGTTAAAATCACTCTCATCTTGCACTCATATTTCATGTTTTAGAAGGAATTTTATGTTAATTTATTGCATCATATTAGCTTAGCTTCCATTAATGGCTTCCATGGTAACATAGGTGCATCCATTTAGTATATTTGGTAATTAGGGTTTCAATCTTTTGAGATTAAACTCCATTTAGAATAGCTTTGCATATACCCACATCAATCATCTTATCATATATCATGTTAGAATAGCTATCATAAAGTTAATTTAGATTTTAAATCATGTTTTCATACACATCTCTCATCGGTTTCATTGATTCTCTTTAATAGAATCGATCGAAACAAGCTCATTTATCCATAGGGATTGGGAAAGGGTCACCATTCCACATCAATGTGACACCACTCCCACAATAGGATAAGTTTCAATGGATTCAAATATGTGTTTATGAAGCTTTCATATTTTAATATGTTATTTTTAATGGATTCTTAGTTTAGTTTTCATTGAATGATCTTATTGGACTAATGTTTAGTGGCTTAAATATAATTTGAATCCTCATGGATCAAGTCTAGTCAACCTATACTATATCTTTAGTCACATTTTGGTGCTAAAAGGAGGGCATGAACTAATCAATCTGATAAATTTCTTGTTAAATCTTTGTTTTTCTTGTGTCTTCAGGTACAACAATGCTATTGAAGATTCACTGATGCATTTGATAATGCGTTGCTATACAATGACACACTTGGGTTTTTATTTTAGAAACACATAATTAATTTAGCCACTTAATTGATTTTGTTACCACACATTTAAATGGCAATACTAAGCTAATTTTTCATCGTTCGATAAATTTTTATTTAGAAACATAGTTGATATAGTAAGCAATTTGATGTCACTGTTTACTGTAGAGCAACACAACTAATTTTTCAATACAGTGACACAACTTCAATATAGTGAGACAATTGATGAAATTCAATGACGTAATTGATTTCAACGTCGCAATTTACTAGTAAATAAAATTGAGCCTAAATTTTGACATGTGTTTTAATATTTTGACTTTATCTGATATCTAACATGTCACTGACTTCTTGTCTTGGATTTTAGGCTAACTAGTTTTGCAGGTTTGGACAATAAAATTCAAAGTGAAGGAGCATATCATTGTTTAAATTTATAATTGTAACAAGTGTTTCGACACTTATGCAGAAATTATAACCCATTTATGATACTTTATTTCACATTTTAAGACCAAATTAGATTTCTTTTGGGATTTAAAATGAACATTCAAATTGATTAAAACATAACCCTCACATCATTATGCTTGCTGGTTTAAAATTGAACAAAACAATATTCACACATTGTTTGGTGTTTAAAATGAACTCATTTTTCTATGATGGAATAAAATGAACATGTGTCTGAATTGCTTGAGTATGCTTGTCATGTGTATCTAATCCCCTTGTGCTTCATGCAGCGATCTTGGGTGAAGAGAAACACACAAGTATACCTTTTCTTCTTGGAAGCACTTATCCTCTTCCATTGTGACTTTTGGCAATCCTGGATGACGAAATTCATTTTACGCTTCAAACATGTGTTACCTTTAGAGGGATTGCCTCCCAGCTTGTGAGAGGGAACGACCCAAGCGATGATTTAATTTTGGTCTACTATATAAATAAACGGTGGTGACTAAAGTCATTAGCCAGTTGGTTGTGGTTGTCCCATACTGACAAATGTCTCCCTTAGTATCTTTGTGATGCGCTAACACCCTTCGATATTTCTAAGGGCTGGGAGGCCTCTTAATTGAGTGAATTTCTATGTGTATGGCACCAGTTTATCTTGAATACAGTAATTAAAATCCTTGTTTTTAGTGGCTAACCAAGTCCAATTTGATATGTATTTTTAGGTAGTGCATAGGAATAGCACCATTCCAAGAAGTTACTTACCATGTTCAATTTTTGATTGAGGCAATAAAGCAAATGGGGAAGGGACTCTTTTGCTTGGTGTGTCAAGATGTTACATTTCTTTCACATAGCCTATTTTCCATTTCATCTTCACAGATTAATCATCTCTTACGATGATGGTAAGACTACTAAGAAATACGTACTCGCTCTATATAGGATTGTAAATGCTTGTGATTCAGTTTATCACTTGCTTGGTTCCAGAACAATTACAAACAAACATCAAAAAGTATTTTCAAAATTTAAAACTTGTTGGTATAAGTATGGATCCCCCTTGAAAAAACCTTGATATTGATGCTTGTCCTAAGGAATTATTCTTAGAGACTTCTAAATATTTTAGTTTATATCTCAATCCATATTTCCCAAAGTTAACCTAGGAAACTATGGATTTAACTTCATTACTTTCACATAATGGACCTTGTGAAATTTATGATGTTTTTTGACATAGACATTTAGTTTGAACTTAAGTAAGACAAAGTGTTTGTGGTAAAAAGAAACTCATTTAAGCAAGATAAATTGGCAAATTGAACCCCACATGACCATTTGGCATCTAGTTGCTCCAGTTGAACAACCTAACCTTACACCCATCATTCAACCAAACTTTGAACTAATTGAGGGAGAAAAAATGGATATAATTAGTAATTTGAGAACCTTTACTTTCAAAATAAAGGAAACACCAAGTCAGTGGAGAAATGCAACAAACATCTTAGACAAACAAGAGGAACAAGCTAATATTGTGGACGGAAGGCCCATATTACCACTTCTTGCATGGCAATAAATATCCTCTTTTCCATAATCTTGTGCTTCTCTAAATGATCTCTCACAAAATAAAAATCCCCAAGAGAAGGTCTACATGACATCGCTTGAAACTTAGGCATCATAGTCAAAAGGCCATCAAGAAACATCTTGTGAGTCTCTACCGCAACATGAAAATTTTGGTAAGGAATTTTTATAGACGTGTATGCCCAATATGAACCCATCATTTAAGTCAACATTGGTCTTTTGGATTGAGTTACTTCTAGGGTCAAGCATCTTTATCACTACCTTGGTCTTATAAAACAAAAGGTTCACTCTAGGTCAACATTGGGTCAAACACCTTCATCCATTCTTCATCATATTTTCATCCTTCACTTCACCTATCTTTGTAAAAATTTAAACACACCAACACTTTTTGACTTAGACATCTATCAACCCAAACCCTAACTTAGCTACTTTGTATGTGAAATGAATCATTTTACATGCACCTAGTTAATTTAGTTATCATCTTTAGAGGAGTTTATCTTGAAGGTCACAAGTCTACCCTAAAGATTCACAAGCTCATTAACATCCTTTATCTAAACATCAAACATTCAAACTTAAGTCAAAGTGTTGTCCCAAAATGTTTTTAAAGATCACTCCCCACATTATTAATCTTTTCATCTCCCATTATCATCATTGCTCCAAAAAGACTTAAGGCACCTCTTTTACCTAGATTTGAGTCAACTAGAGAGTTTAAACATTACAAATCTCAACACAACTCTCCCATAGGTGACCCAAAATTTATGGTAAAAAAAAGATCACAACACAAGAGAATCATGGAGAAAACTAAAGTCACATTCACCTCAAGTGATCCCAATACTCAAGAATTTGATCCAAGAAATCAACTTACCCCATCACTGTTGCGAAAATGTGTCTCAACCTTGAAATTATATAAAGGTTATTGTTGATAGGATATATATATGAATATATATATATATATATATATATATATATATATATATATATTTTGTAGTTACACTGATAAGTTTATTCTACAATGGGAGCAAGGGGGGAGAGTGGGATGCATGTAGACAATCTTTTGTTAAATTTTATAGGAACCTACTAAAATGGATGACATACATTAGATAAATGATACATTGTAAATATAGACCATTAATTATTAGGTTTTAGATCTAATGGTGAATTTTTTTTGGTCTATCTTGCCCTAGAATGTAACCTTATTTTATGAGGGTGTTATATTATGGCTACGGTAGAGAGAGATAGTGATGTATTCGAGAATCTATTAGCATTCATGTTGTCTCTTGATCTTTTAGTGGTGATACTCTTATGAGAATCTTGCTCTGCAAGTATATTGTAATTTTTGTGATTTACTGAATAATATAATTGGCAACTTTTGGAGTGTGGGGTTTTTCTCCTGAAAGGGTTTTCCCCATGTAAATCAATGTGTCGTGGTATGCATGATATTTGTATTTATTTGTATTTAAGTTTATGTAACTATTTAAGATCTGTAAAAATTTTACATTATTCTCCTCTCAAGATTAGTGTAGGGATTTTTTCCGCTACCTAAGATTCCTTACAAGTGGTACAGGAGCTTGATCACCTTTGGTTTCAATTATTGGTTGTTGGGTTTTTTGGACTAATCTAGGTTTGAGTGGGAGCTTGTGTAGAAGATACTTTGTGATCTTGTTGCAAGAATTTTCAGATGGCAAGTTCATCAGGGATAATAGAGGTGATGAAGTTTACTAGAAATAATTTTGAAATGTGGAAGCTGAAGATGGAGGATCTATTGATAGATCAAGATCTATGGGATGTTGTTGATGAGATTTTTTCAAGGCTTGCAGATCCTACTTAGGCTAATCAATATGATGTTATGGACCATAAATCCAAGGGTCTAATCAGATTATGTTTGGTAGACTCTGTTTAATTAATTTCCATGAGGAGACCTTTGCACAAAAACTATGGAAAAAGCTTGGTGAGATGTATTAGGCCAAATATTTAGTGAATAATATTTTCTTGATGAAAAATTGTATTCCTTGAGAATGGAAGAGGGTGGATGAATCATAGACCACCTAGAAGCATTCAATATGTTGGTGGCTCAACTTGAATCTGTTGGTGTTAAAATGGACGAGGAGGAGAGATGTTAGATATTGCTTTGTTCTTTTCCTGATTTGTGGGATTCTCTTGTTATGGATATTAGGAGTACTTCTATTATTTTTAATACTGAAGATGTGGTGGGTTCTTTTATTTTAGAAGAGATGAGGATGAAGGTATCCATCACTGCCAAGGAGGCCCTAAATATTCATGGAAGACCTAAGGAAAAAGGAAAGAAGAATGAGAAGCATGAAAAATCCAAGTCTAGTTGAGATCTAAATCTCCTGGAAAGTCCAAAGTTATTTGCTAGAACTACGGTAAGACTGGCTATGTTCGTAAGGAATGCAAAGAAGAAGAAAAAGAAGAAATTTGATTTTGATTCTGAGTTTGAGAATGAAGATTATGACACATTGATTGTAGCTTTGGCAACTCGTGCATGTAATGATGCATGGTTAATTGAATCAGGTGCATCTTTCCATATGACCTTTAATAAAGATTGGTTTTTTGAATATGAATAATTTGATGGAGGTAAGGTGTACTTGGATGATGATTCTCATTTAGACATTATTGGCCTTGGTAAAGTTAAAATCAAATTTCCCGATGGTAGAACAAAAATGATTAATGGTGTGTTGCATATCCCTAGATTAGCATGAAATTTGTTATCTATAAGAAAACTAATAGATGTGGGTGCACTGGTAATATTTCCTGTTGCAGGATGTAAGATGGTTAGAGTTGCTATGGTGATTGCTAGAGGTGTTAGATATGGCACATTGTATAAGCTTGATGCATGCAATTTTGAGTGCAATAGTACATATGTGAAAAGAAAGTCTATGGAAGAAGTGATGATTTCACTTTCAGCAGATGGTCATGGCTTTTGGGTACCCAAGGATTTTCTTTCTTCTAAGAAAAAGTTACCTGCAGAGAAAACTATGTTATGGCACCAGAGACATGGCCACATTGGAGAAAAGGGTCTAAGGACCTTGAAAAATAAAAACCTTGTTGAAGGTTTGTCTGATTGTAATCTTGAATTCGATTTCTGTGAGCATTGAATTTATGGAAAACAAAACAACATTTAGTTTTACTCGAGTTCTCATAAATATTATGGTGTATTGGATCTTATTCATTTTGATGTGTTTTGTCCTATAGATGTTCCTTCGATTGGGAAATCCACATATTATGTTTTATTTATTGATGATTATAGTAAAAGGACATGGGTATATTTTTCAAAGAGTAAATCTAAGGTTTTCAATCAATTTAAAGAATTTAAAGCAATGGTTGAGTTGCAGAATGGAAAGAAAATAATATTTTTTTACAACTGATAATGGTGATAAATTTTACTCTAATGATTTTGATAGATTATGTAAATATTGTGGTATTCATAGATAGAAGACAACTCCATATTATCCATAACATAATGGATTTGTAGAAAGAATGAACAAGACACTGATGGAGAAGGCTAGGAGTATGTTGAGTGGTGTTGGCCTAGAATAAAGGTTTTGGGCTGAAGTTGTTGCGACTACCTGTTACCTGATTAACATATCTCCTACACTAGATCTTGTTAATATGAACATGTTAGGAACATATACACCTTCACCACAATCACATTCACAATATCCTACACCATCATATACACCATATAACACCTCATCATATCAAAATCCCATGTTTAACCCATCTGCCATCCCACAATACACAACATATCTTCCTCCACCAAATCCCCAAGATGATGTAGAATCCCAACTTAAGGTGTTAACATAATAAATGTACAATCTTTAGATGGGAAAAATGAAGAATCCCCATACATAGAACCTATGCCCATATCCATTCAATCAAAACATTGCAATGGTACCATTCCCTCCCAGTTTTGAAGTCCCCAAATTTGATAAATACTTGAGGGGAGAGGAAATCCTGTGGAACATATCAAAGAGTTTAATATCATGTGTATGAAGGTTTCCTACAATGACTCCTATTTGATGCACATCTTTCCACGAAGCTTCACAGGACCAACCATCGACTGGTTTTCTCAATTGCCTCTAGGTATCAAAACTTTCTAAGAAATCACTGATAAATTCATAGATCACTTCTCCTTTAATCTTGACATGGACGTAAGCCTAGAAGATTTATATACTCTCAAACAAAATAAAGGAGAATATTTCACCAATTTCTTGTGAAGATGGAGGAAAAGAGCTAGTAAGAGGAAGTGGCTAGTTCCTGATGAACAACAAGTAGGGATCATCATAGCAAATGTCAATCCAAATCTGCCCTACCACTTGAAGATGTAGTGCATTGCCTCTTATGAAAAGATTTTCCCTAGAGCCCTTAACATTGAGAGAGCTCTAATCTCATAGGGAAATACTCAAGCCTACAAGGACAACTTCCCATCAACTAGTTCAAACAACAAGCCTCGTGTTTGGGATAAGAATAAGAACATAAAAAATGATGATATTGTAGGTGCTAAGGTGGTCCTAAGTGCTCCTAGGACAAAAAAAATCAAATAGCTAACATTCAACCAACTGTGCAAAAAAAAACACCATTCCAAAAAAATTAGATCAATAACCCCGAAACACAACAAAGATGAACCCCTAACAAGAACAACTATTCGAAATGCAAGTACAGATAGTTGTCAGAACCTATTGATACTATCATGAAGAAATTGGTAGAGTAAAACTTGATAACACTTCCAAATTTTGAAAACTACCAAGAATGACAAGATAAACTATCGTGGTGCAACAAAAAAGACCTTTGTGAATTTAAAAAAATCAAAGGACACAAAACATCGAATTGCATGAGAATCAAATTTTCTATCCAAGATCTTACTGAGAATGGAGACATATCTATTGAGGTATGATCCACTAATCGGGATCTCAAGATATACAAGAACCCCATGCCAGATCATAGCAAAGGAAACAACAATGGAAAATGTAAGGATTACACAAACATACAACATACCTATTCCAATGTAGTCACTTCCTGTGATAGTGTCATCACCATCATCACCATCAAAGGGCCTAGTGTGAAGTGTGGAGTCACCACATGACTTGGCAAGGTCACCATCCAAGGAGTCCCATCTCAATCTAGGGCACAACCTACTTTTCCTACATCAAACCATAACAAGTAAAATCTCCTAGATCACCTTAAGAAGACCCCCATATAGATTTATATCTTAGAACTATTGAGGCTATCCCCTGCACATCAAGAAAGCTTGGATAAATCTTTGTCTTCATCATCTGTCCCTGAGGATATTGATAGAGAGAAGTTTCAATCTATGGTCGGGTATATCACTAGTCATCTTCTCACCTTCTCAGAACAAGACCTACCATTGTAGCCATCTCATAACCATGATTTATACCTTGAGGTTATTATTCACAAAAATAAGGTTAAAAGAGTCTTAGTATATGGAGTTGTGGGTCTGAATATTTGCACACTTCAGTTGATCAAAAAATTGGGCTATTAAGAAGATACTATTGAGAAAGCAAAGAGTACAACCATCAGAGTATATGACGATCAAGAGTGGGTGTCACAAGTCATCATCGTGTTACCCATCCAAGTGGGACCTATCATTGTAGAGAAAGAATGCCAAGTGTTAGACCTTCATCTTCCCTAAAACATCCTACTTGGTAGACCATGGATCCATGCCCTAAAATTTATAGCTTTGACATGCTATCAATGTGTAAAGTTTCCTTTTGAGGGGAGACAAATTACCATCCATGGAGATCCTGAGCCTTTTTACTACTGTAAGAACCTTGAGGCCAATTTTTTCAAGATACCCCAGATCCCTAAAAATGATGAAGGGGCTACACCATCCTCATTTTTTGACCCATCATCCCTTGCATCTACCTCAGAAAAAAAAACACCCATTGTGCAAAACATTCTCGACATCAAAGGAATGATCCAAGATGATGGTTGTGGAAACTATAAAATAACAAAGGAAACTTTTGTGTTGGGGGAGATACCTCTTTCTCCCAAATCTCATGGGAAACCCACACTTATAAACAAAGTGGTCAAAACAATCAAGATGGTAGCTACCACCTTCACCAAGTGGGGGGGTTTGAACAAATAAGATGTCAATGAGGAGGATGTTTCTAAACTGCTCTATCTGGATGAATGACTTATCCCTGTCCTTCCTATGGAAGATGACAACAAAGGCTTGCAACTAATGAAGGGATGGGACTATAACAATAATGAGAAACTAGGACAAAATGACAACGATTTTCTAGAACCCATCATTCCTAAGAAAAACCCTAATAATCTCGACATAGGATGTACTACTAGCAAGGTTACCATTCTTGGAAAAGATACTTCCACTAAACGGGTTGAGGCTTCCTCTTGGTTACCAACATCACATGATACTACCCTAGATGACTCCCCCCTTAATGTTTCCAACCTATTTGAGAATAACACCCTTTTCATGATATCCACAACATCCTTCACCCTAAATGATCAAACCACTAAAATAAGCCTAGTGTGCCCACAACTCATTGAATAAGACCAACAAGGACCACCTATTATAGATTTATTCAAAAATGATGAAGGAATCTTATAATTCATGGGACTCCACGACAAATTACCATGGGTAGATCAAAAAGTTTTTTTTGACATAGATCGAGACATAGGGGCGTACTATGGGGAGACGATTCAATCCTTCGATCACAAAATGGACAACATACAAATAACTTGTAGATCTTTGAGTGAAAACCACACTATGGCACTTTCTAATCCTAAAATAGTAAAAAGAAAGGATGCATACAAGGGTGAAAACCTCTCTAAGGCAACCATGGATGAGGGATTCAATCTCCCCCTAAGTGGAATGCATCAAGAGAAGTTAGCAATACTAGAAAAAAGGCCACTCTAGTCAATGTGGGAATATAAGAAGCACCCAAGATCACTTTCTATGTCAAATCTTTGTTCGATGAAGAAAAAAAAAACCTAGCAGAATTCTTGAAAGAGCAAAGAGCTAACTTTGCATGGTCAAACACAGATATGCCAAGGCTCAATCTAGAAGTGGTTGTGCATCATTTAACAGTATATCTTGAAGCCAAGCCAGTGAAGAAAAAATTATGGAAGATGCACCCTCGGATAGAACTCTTGATGAAACTTGAGTTAAAAAAGCTTCTTAACATTGGATTCATCCAACTGATAGATTATCTTGAGTGGGTTTCCAACCTGGTACTAATTTACAAACCCACTGGCGGCATCATAATATGCACAGATTTTAGAGACTTAAACAAAGCATGCCCGAAGGATTATTTACCTCTTCCTAACATCGACATCATCATGGATTTAACATATGGGCATGAAATGCTATCACTCATGGATGGTTTTTCAAGCTATAATCAAATCATGATTGATAAGGAGGATCATCACAAAACTGTATTCACTTGTTCATGGGGAACATATTGTTGGAACATGATGCCATTTGGGTTGAAGAACATAGGAGCAACCTATCAAAGAGAAATGAATCTCATCTTTCATGACATGATCCACAAAAAATTGAAGACTATGTGGATGATATTTTGGCCAAGTCAAGGAAAAGGAGTGTGCACATAGAGGTATTGGGACCCATCTTCGATGGGCTCAAAGAGTACAAGGTATGACTGAATCCAAAAGAGTGTGTCTTTGGGGATACATCAAGGAAACGTCTTGGCTATATCTTCTAACAAAGAGGGATATAAATTTATCAAGAAAAAGTAAAATCCATCCTCGAAATGGAACCACTACAAACATTGAAATAGCTGAGAGGAATACAAGGAAGGTTGCAATCCATTAGAAGGTTCATAACACAATTATCAAACAAGATCCACCCTTTCTCGCACCTTCTCCATAAATGAATAACCTAAAATTGGGATGAGAAGTGTGATAAATATTTAAAATAGATCAAGGACTACCTATTGAAACCTCCAGTGCTCATGCAACCGATACTAAAAAAAATATTGATCCGATATATCTCAACAACATTAGCAGCACTAGGTTGTCTTTTAGCACAACATGATGAAAACAGAAAGGAAAGGGCCATCTATTACATAAATATGACCTGGGTAGGCTTTGAAACGAACTATTTGTCCATTGATAAAGAATTCTTAGTGGTGGTTTTTGCTTCACAAAAGTTTAGAAACTACATGTTGTCACATCAAATCAAGCTTATTGCAAAGATCGATCCATTGAAATACCTTTTATCTAAAGCAACTCTCATAGGGTGAATGACCAAATGGGTAATGATCTTAACTAAATTTGACATGGAGTACATGGAGCGCAAGGAAATAAAATGATAAGTGATCATGGGCCAATTGGTAGATGTGCCTATCTATGTAGAGAATCCTTTGATATTTGAATTCCCTGATGAATCAATGTTCCTTGTCGATATAGTAGATCAGTGGAAAATATATTTTGATGGATTTTTTATCCAACATGGATTAGGAGAAGGTATTCTATTTATCACCCTTCAATGTGATTGCATCCCAAAATCATATCATTTATAATTTCTATTGATAACAACATTGTAGATTATGAAGCCCTAATCACAGGTCTAAGGATAATAGTTCAATGGTAGATACAAGAGATGAAAGTCTATGGGGACTCATAGCTAGTTATCAACCAAGTTAATGATGACTACCAAACTAAGGATGATAATTTTACTCCTTATAAGAAGATGGTAGAAAATATCAAGGACCTTTTCATTGATATAACTTTTGAGCAGATTCCTTGCATGAAAAATTGAGTAGTAGATGCTATGGAAACAATTGGATTGTTGTTAGACATGCCACACAATGTCCTTCAATGTGAGTTCTTGGTAGAAAAAAATCTTGTACCAAATTTTGAAATCTCTAAATCTAAATCTAAATTTGTGTGTGTCATCGTTGGTCCTAGTTCCCCATGGTATTATGATATATTCACCTACCTTAGCAAAGGAACCCTCCCATCTGATATCACCTTCAACCTTAAGAATAACTTTGTTAAAAAGGCATCCCAATTCTCAATCCTAGGTGACATCCTTTACTGAAGAAGCATTGAGGGGACATTACTATGATGTCTTAATAAAAAGGAAGCCTTGACCACCTTAATAGAAGTTCATGATGGCTTATATGGTTCCCATTCTAGTGGTATGAATTTAGCTAAGAAATTGTTGAGGATGGAGTATTATTGGCCAACCATGGAAAGAGAAGCTCATCAATACCTAAAAAAGTGTGTCCAATGTCAACAACATGGAGATCTTATTCATGCTCTAGCTCAGGAGTTACAACCAATGGTCACACCTTATCCTTTCTTGCAGCGGGGGCTTGATCTCATAGGAAAAATTACTCCCACCTCATCTAATGACCACAAGTTTATTATAATAGCCACTAAGTAATTTACCAAATGGGACAAAGCCATTATTATGGCCTACATAATGGGGAAGAAAATTACCAATTTTATCTTAAGTTACCTCATCTATCATTATGGTGTTTTGCAAGCCCTTATCTCAAACAACAAAACACCCTTCACGAATTAGGATGTGAAAGAGCTATGCCAAAGATTCAACATCCAACATCAATTCTCTACCCCGTATTACCCCTAGGGAAATGATCAAGCTAGGGCTACAAACAAGACCATTCTAAAGATCCTAAAGAAAATGGTCAATGAAGCTAGTCATGATTGGAATATGCAATTAAACCCCATACTCTGGGCCTATCAAACCAATATCTGTACACCTATAGGTACAAACCCATTCTAATTTCTCTAGAGATCAAAAGCCATCTTTCATATTAAGGTTCAGCTTCCATCACTATAGTGTCACTACAAAATATGATCACTGATGAAGGATACAAATTATCTTGGCTAAATGAGCTAAGATTCTTGGATGAGTGTCATCTTGATGCACTTAATAACTTGCAAGTATACAAAAACTAGCTAAAACAGAGCTATAACAAGAATATCAAGAGTCGGTCTTTTCAAGTAGGGGATCTTGTTCTAAAGAAGAATTAAAAAAATCTTACAAATCAAGATAGTAAAGGAAAGTTTGATCCTAACTAGTTAGGTTTTTTTGTTGTCACAAAAAGCTATGGATCAGGAGCATATCAATTATCAACACCTGAAGGTGAACCCTTGTAGGAACCAACCAATAGTATGCATCTTAAAAAAATATATACCTAAGCTTGAAGGGTGTAAATCTGAAAATACAAAAAAAAAATGATCAAAAAATCAAAAAATTAAAAGAAAAAGGATTGAAAACAATAAACAAAAAAATTGTCCTCTAGTGAAAACCACTTCGGTTGCACTTTCGGCAAGTACCTTGGTGAAAACTTGGAAAACAAGTGCCTCATGTAAATAAAGCACCCCCATCAATCTTTGGCTCTTTATCCTATTATTTGCACCACATCCATCCATTGCATCATTCATCTGTGTCCATATCATATCTTGATATTATGAAGTATTGTATCCCCTTTAGTGCTACTTGGCATATTCCTAAGGTCAGCTTATTCTACCTATATCGAGGTAGTCTATTGAATCACCCTGGGGTAATTTGTTATGGATAGGATCGGGTTCTTGTATACCTTAAGGTTATTTGAAATCTCTTGAAAATCTCAAAAACATTCATAAAACTTCATCAAAATCCAAAAACATCCAAATCTTGTATAGTTGAAAATCCCAAAAACATTCAAAATCTTGTAAAGCTAAAATACAAAAACATTCAAAACTTGTAAATTCAAAATCCCAAAACATCCAAATCACATCAAAATCCCTAAAAATGTGAAAGCATCATGTTAGAACTAAAAAATTTCACCTTAATTTCTACCAGCCTTCATTATCCAATTCACATTTCACCTACATCAAAAGATCTACTACACTTGGTTATACATTGTGCTTAACATGAAATGTAAGAAATTTGCATGACAAGATCCATAAAATAATTCATATTACATAGTTTTTAGAACCAAATTTTATAAATAAACCAAAATTCTAATATGCTCATTTATTCCTTTTGACAAATACTCTTAGTAATCACTCCCCCTTAGGTATCACCTTGGCAACATATACCATTCAAACCTTATAAGAAGCATTAGAGAAACAATACCATGTTAGAGGGACTCTCATCATGGTCTCCCTGATGAGTCGATAAAGCAAGTCAATATACATATCCATCGACATGACAACACTATATCAAGCAGACTTCTAAGATGGTCCCATCGATAGACCGACGAAGCAAGCTACTATAGACATATCGGGGTAAGTGGAATACATCAGCAGGACACACTTCATTGTCGCCTCGATAGACCAAACATAATATATCAGAGACACTTGAGCATTATCGAAGAGAAAATACATGGTGTCCCACCGATAGGTTGAAACACATGACATTATAAGATATTTTTAAAAATATCAAAAAGGAGATTTACTCTATTATTAATTGCCAAATAGTCAGTGACAAGTGATTTTGGGGAGACATAAGGTTATCGGGCTACCAGAAGAGAGTGTCCCTTCAATACAATGATGAAGCTACAAAGGATAGGAACATTGAAGGGAATGACGATTATCAGTGGGACATAAGCAAGGACCCCTCGATGAATTGATGACATAAAAGAAGAAAACCTTATTAGCAGTGATCAAATATGAAGTTTTAAGCTAAGAAAGGATATCATAGGGACCAAGGTATATCGAGGAGAGACTATTTAGAGTCCCATTGATACCCGAAAGGGGATGTAATGACATAAAATTCATTGAAGAGAAAGATAGATATTGGTGGGAGCGAAGTTATGGTCTCTTCAATACAATGATAATGATTACTTCTCTAATGATGTGAGAACCAAAGATATCAGAGAGATATTCAAAATTTAATGACCAGCTTGATGACAAGAAAGCCAGTGAGTGTGTCATTTATGAACCTAAGTAGAAGGATGTATATAAAATATTGATCTCATTTTGATTTTCAAAATCCAAGAAACACATGGAGAGCAGGAGCGAAGCAAATGAACCTGAGATATGACATTGTTGTACAATCAAGAGTTGAAGGTAGGAAAATTTGATGCAAGTACATAAAGCTCGAGCTAAGAAAATAATCTGAAAGCAAGTGAATTATGAAGAAAGGCTAGGTTTTATATTATGGAAGGAACCTAAGAAACACCAAAATAAAAAAAGGCAAAAAATAGACACCAGACCTCTGAATAAAGACTTAATTGATCAATGTCTTGGGTCGGGGCCAAGATCCAAAAGAAATGCACAGTTAAATCCTACAGCTGAAAAATTATGGGATAAACATAAGGACCTCGGTGATATTTGGACACCAAAAAGGGGGTATGAATATTCTATCTACCATTATATAAAGAATTGTAGGTTTCAACTTGTATGTAACCCATGGAGAATGAACCTAGGTAAAGTGGTTGTATCTAATGTATTTTTCAATTTAGAACTAATTAAGGTGTTGGCCACTAGGTATAACCCCAAAACACAGGAAATTTAGTTGCAGGATGGGTCTAAATTTATCATTATTTCCAAAGATTTCATTTCAATTGTCTTTCAACTAGATTGTACTATGAACCTACCATTCACTATAAAGGACCTCTTGACAGAGTACCAAAGCATGGAAACCAGCTATAAAATTTGGAAATTGCCATTCCAGACCCCGATATGTAGGGGATCAACTCAGAAGGTTTTGTAGTGATGAACAACCTTACTTTCATGTGGATTTGTTTGAGAAATACTTTCAATACACCTACTACATTGTTGGACAAGTATTGGGAGTATAAGTTCCTACCCTCATGTGACTAGCACATATGGTTCTAGCAGAAAACATACAGTATCAAGATGCTAGGTCATTTGATTATGCAGAGTACCTAGAAAATGCATTAAACAAGGCCCTTGAAAAGATAAAAAATAATAGTGATGCAATCGATTTCAAACACTATTCTCTATGTTTACATCTAATATTGTATGAAGGACAAGATAGGGGACTCTGGGGGGAAGAATTAATAATGAAATATATACATGAAAATGGGAATTTTAGGCCCATACAAATGTGGACTTCAATCTAGGACAAAAAACATGTGAAATCTCATTATTTATACTTTGAAGAATATTTTGTTAAACCCTTGTATCGATTGATAGGTCACCCATGTGATTATAACCCTTCCCTAGAAATGCAAAGATTTCTCAAACCCAATGAGAAGGACCCTAGAAAGAAAGTAAACCATAATTGGAGTGATTGGTACACATTTGTTGATTGCACTATAATTAGGATATTTGGGTTAGAAGGAGCACCATTTTTTCTACAAGAACAAATCCTCACAGAGTTTCATATTTGAAGATTATAAGACAATTGGCCAAGTAATATGTCATGCACCTTAAGAGATACAATAAGCAATCTCTTATGTCAAGAAATTTGTAATTTGGAGACTTCACAGTTGTTTCTGACAAGGGGTATGAGGAAGTTGATAGAAAATTGGCACATTACAACTTGCTAATAGGAAATGAGAAATAAATTTGATCCAAAAAACTTCATAAATCATTGCAAAATTATCACAAAGATTGTCTGGGTATGAACATCATTATTTTACTGATGATGTAATACAAAATTGTGATGAAAGCTTAGCAGCACAAAGGATAGCTACATATAATAGGATCATCCTGGTTGAGGCATGGAGGAAGATGAATGATCCCTTATATGGGAGAATACCATTATGTACAAGACCCTTGGAAAGAGTGGAACGATTAATTACACATGAGCATGAGCTAACTAAAATTGTACCTCCCATGGTCTTTGAGACACATGTGACAACCTATTCTAGAACACAAGCCAAAGAGATGGAGCCTCTTAGTCATATACCTTCACAACCTACCCTTGAAATCAACTTCTCTATAGACACTCCTATCATTGAAGAAGAAGATGATGAAGAAGAGAGTGAATTTAAGCAGATAAATGTGCCTATTGTTACCCAATGTAAGCCTCCCCCTAAGAGAAGCATTGTCAAATTTGAGACATCAAATGAATTCTTAGATGAAGTGAGAGTCTGAGCCAACAAATAATTTTTCTCTGATAATGATTTTGATAAGACTTGATAATTTAAATCATTTGTCAATGATAAAAAATGAAGGATGTTAAGAGAAAATATTACCCCAAAGAAAGAGGAATTTTTTTTGGAAGAATTAAGAAAAGAAGTAGATCAATAATTATAAGCTATCACCCTTGTGAAAGGAAGGGAATTACTGCAAGACGTTGGGGTTTTAATCTTACTAGGGTGGGACATTAGTTCTTCCATAGTATTTGATAGCTTCAGAAGAAGAGGGAATAAGACATAGCATTTGATAAAAGAAACAAGTGATACGATAT
This sequence comes from Sequoiadendron giganteum, assembly GCA_007115665.2. Classification (NCBI taxonomy): domain Eukaryota; kingdom Viridiplantae; phylum Streptophyta; class Pinopsida; order Cupressales; family Cupressaceae; genus Sequoiadendron; species Sequoiadendron giganteum. The sequence goes on along the minus strand of CM021104.1, from coordinate 114,403,448 downwards.
ACTCTGGTTCAGGATATAATCTAGGTGAAGCCACCTTATAGATTTGGGCCTTATACCCCCAAGATGAGAGACCTGCCATTATCAATGATCCAAACCAAATATTTGGACATCTTATAGTGTAGAGAGTGGGAGATATTGATCCCATTGAAACATCATACTTGAACATAAATTTTGCAAAATTCAACAAGGCATAGGTTGAGAAGCTAATAAAAGAAAATGAGAAACCGAAAAGAGAAGCAACTAGTTACAAAAATAAATTTCCCTCTTCTTCTTCATCAGAGTTGTAGTCTCGATTGGTGGATCATAAAAAGAAGAAGATATATTTCATGGTTCAGATGTCATATATTGGAAGTGTTGTCGTGAAAGGGTCCAGAATAAATACAATGAAATAGAGAAAAAGGTAAGACCACTAAGTTTGAAGTTGTGTCTAAAATAATCAACAAGAGATTTGAAAAGGTGATGAACCAAGCTAACAAGTATTGGGAACTCTTTGTGAAAGTACACTCTCTTTTCATGAACATAAGAGATTTAAGGAACACATGGAAGAAAATAAAGAGGAATTGATTATTAGAAATATTATGAATGAATAAATGCTCTGCAAGTATAATGAGTTGATCGATCTACATAGTCAATTTTATGCCAGGATTATGGAAGAACTCAACGATTTTGATCAACCATTGGATATTCCATTTTCCCTTCTTCTTTGAGGTTCATGGAGAACTTAAAGAGCAAGATAATTGGAAAAGTGAATCGGCTCAACTATTTCCATGAGCACTCGATCTAATCAATGATGAAGAAATGATGTTGGGGAAAACCCATAAACAATTCGAACGAATAATGTATATGGAATAAAATATAAAAGACTCGATCATAAACACAAATATCCATATCAGGAAATAATATATTGACCATTTATCAACGATAAATTTGTTCATCACCAGGACTAGAAGTGTCTCAGACATGGAGGGACAAAAATCGAATTAAAGGAGACTGAACAATCAAACACTTCATCAAGGAGAGTAGAACCTTGCTAGATCCAAAGAGGTCATAGGTTCTCTGTATTGAATAACAGAGAAAGTGTCACAATCCATCACAAAATTATAATCATTTCTTTATGTTTTAAAAAAATGCAATTAGTTAAGATAAAAATCATGAAGAGACACATCTTTTTGTAAAAGGCCTGAAGCTCGTTGCTTCCCATATAGGATGGGAAACCAAGGCTGATTTTGAAATTATCATCATTTGAAAACAATAATAATCCATCATCAAATTGTCTTCCCACCATTCCACATCCACCCATCCACACTGATACTTCAAGATATCTCAAAACACTTCTACTATTAATTTATTACTTTTGAAATAGAATCAATGGAGAAGATTGCTCATATTTGTTGACTTATTGTCAGTGTTCAACTATTGTGTTGAAATTTAAATCTTATATGTTATTGTGTTGTCTCCAAAGTGTTTTTCCCTTATTATTCAAATTAACATAATTTGTCAGGACACAATTGTTGTTGTTGTGTGATTTTCTTGATTAGTTTTTGTCTAGAGTGAATTAAATTCCTTTCAAGTAATTCATTTTAATTGGTTCCTACTCAAGATTAAAATCCTTTTAAGTTAATCATTTTGATTGGTTTCCATCAAGTTAAGAATTAAAAATCCTTTCATAATATCACAATAATTTGGGAATATAGGACTGGGATTAGTAAGAAGAGTACAGTGACTGAAAAAATTCCACCTTTGTACAAGCTACAAACATCCAAAGTGCCCAACAAGTTAGAGTTAAGATGAGAGGTAGATTCACCCTTCTTACTTATCTGACTTGATCAATCCATTATACAAATTTGACTCCATGCACCCAATAGGATTAGGTGTTGGTAATACTTACAATATTTTATACAAACCTTGTTCATACATTAAATTCTTAAAACATTTACAGTAGGATTAGTTGTTGGCTTCAGATCTATTTCACTTCCACATGCCATTGTGAATAGATTTCCCAAATTACAGATTACACATATAACTTTAAAATTTTCTCTATCATTTAGGTACACCCGCCTAGGTATGACAAAGCCTAAAATGTAGAGAGATCTCAAACATATCAATTAGCCCCCTTCGTTAGCCAAAAATGTTCCCAAAGAGCTTGAGACCCTCTCAAGGTTTATAAGCTACATATTTGAGACCTAACAGATTGGAAACTCTACTAGGAAAAACCTTGTCAACCTTGAGTCCAAACCATTCCAATAAAGAGTCATTAAAATTTACATCTGTGTAATTATAATTTTACAAAATTGAGAAGGGGATTCTGCTGGGGATAAACTAAACAACCCTTATAAATAAAACCCTACAAAGAAATTGTAACTTTCCCACTTATCAGAAAGTGGGTGGTGACTCAACTAAATTAATATTGAATTCAATAAGTAGACGTTTGAAAAATATATAAGAAAGATTGAATTCCAGCATTATAACATTTTATGAGATTGAGGGAAGAGGATCATTACATCCGAATAATTATCCCAATAAAGATAAAAAGTGGACAGATGGAAAAAGGGATATTTCAAAGTCCCCTCCTACCGCAAAATCCAAAGGAAAAGGTCATAACACAAAGACAATCAAACATACAAAAAATCAAGAGGTGAACAATATCATAGGACAAACATTGAATGCAGGCACTACCAACTCACATGAAGAGATATTACAAAGTGGAATGGACACTCAACAAGATCAAATTGAACATGATCATAATCTCCAGATGTATCCACCTCATACCCAATGGATGAAAACAATTGAAGTTAGAAATGACTAGGAAATAACATATAATACAAAAAAAAGGGATTATGATGATAGAATGGATCAGCTACATTTGGGAAATCCTTTTCCACATACAATACACTTTACAGAAAGACACAACAACCCTCCCAAGAAAACAAAACTAACTGTTGAAGAACTAAAAAAAGAAATAGAGGAATTAAACAAGGAACTTGAAAGATGGGAATTGATAAAGCAAAGAGATGAGTTGGCTCAAAAAGTGCTTCAAAAAATGCTCAACCTATAGCAAGTGGGACAAGATATGTGCCCCCTCATAAACAAACTAGATAGGAAATTGCTGGTAAAAGCACATGAGGGAGTAGTGGCACTTTCTCACAACCTTAGTACAATACTTCTAATACCTCAAATACAATGAACAATACATGCCATAACCAAGGATTGACCAACTAGGATGCACAATAAAACTCAAGACCCAACGGTGAAAGACATACCAATCCCTTGAGGAAACATAATTAAGGAATGCAAAAAACTATTCCACATCAGAATACAAGACCATAGAATACTCCTAAAAATTCCCAAAAATCAACTTACACTTACCTACCCCCTAGCCAATGATACATCCCACCCCACCAATATTACACATCTCAGCAAAACACATAGGGCAATGTGTATTTTCACCAAAATGTGCAACAAAATATGCATCAATATCAATACTAGGAGGCACCTCAAGTCCAATACCATCAACCAAACCAAAACCATCTTCTAAGAGGACCCTCAAGTGGATATAGACAATTGGAGGAATTCCATCCCAAAATTTATAGGGACTCATGCCGTCATAGCAGGTGAAAACATAGAGAGTTTTGACACCATCATGGAAAATCTTGAAATAAAATTTGAAGATCTCAAAATGAATTTGTTCATGCAATCCCTAGTGGAGGATGTCAAGTGTTGGTACATAAATTTTACAGATGCATCAATCATCTCTCTAGTTGATTTCAAGGATCAATTTTTAGAGAAATATGGGAGTAATTACAGTTCACATTTCACCCTAAGGGACATAGCCAATATTTTCAAAAATTACAATGAGTCAGTGGCTGATTTCAATATAAGGTTCACTAAATTGTAAAAAAAGATTGCCCCTGAATTGAAACCAATGGAAGCAATGTGTGTAGATTTCTACATTAATGCTTTTGATGCCAAGATAGGGTATGAACTCAGAAATAAAGCCCCTCCATCCCTAGCAAAAGCTAAGAGAATTGCAATAACTATAAAATGAAACAAAAGAGCTGCTAGAAATTTTGGTAGAAGAGGTGATGTTAGAAAGCAATCAAATCCCAAAAAAAATTTACACATACATAATACCCATTATAGAAATAAAAAACCAGGGCTCAATGACATGCCTTACAACACTAACTGGAAGGATAGGAAGCTAGTGGATAAGAATCAAAGACACAATTTTAAGGAAACTTTGGACATGCTAAATAAAAATAAGACACATGTTGTAGAGAACAGCCCATGGTGTGTGGTGTGTAGACTCCCACATCCACCTAAATATTGTGCAACGGACTAGACATTTCAAAAGGAAGATATCCCCTATCACCAAGAGGTTTAGCATCACACCATAAATACTTTTTCAACGAAAACTAACCATATCGATAATGAATATTCCTCATCAAATGAGGACGGGTATGAATATGATGTAAGTATTCAAAGGTATAATGTCCATATGGAAGAACAAGAGATATTCTCTGATCAAGAAGATGAAAGTGATGTAGAGCCTAATTTTCCTAAAGTACCATCAAAAGTGAATCAATGTCAATTGAGAAGGCCAATGGAAGAGGAAATTAAGGATTTGACTATTATTGTAGTAGCACAAGAAAATATTAATTACAAACTAAGAAATAGGACAGTAAATGAAGAGGAAGGAAATCTTGGGGGATTGTTTATAAAGGATGAAAGAGTAACTTAGGAAAAATAAGAAAAGGAAAAAAATAAGGATTCTCAAAAGGCCAATCAAAATTGTGTATCTAAAGAGATAACTAAGGCTAATCAAGGGGAAATCAAACCAAAGGATTTTCCTGAGGAAAAGAAATCAACTAAAATAGAAATAGTAAACCCCCCTTCATTTTATTTTACCCAAGCACTTTCCCAAATAAAAATTCTTGTTCCTTTACTAGAAATGATGAAGATAGAAGAATACAGGAATGATATGCTCAAGCTATTGTCAGATATGCCTAAGAAAACAAAAAAATCAAACAAGGGGGTGACCCAAAAGGATCAAGTGAACAATTCCAAAAGGGAACAATCCAAAAGTCTGGAAGTGTACGTAGGGGACACCCTAACAAAAACCCCCTCTCCAATAGACCCTTTCTACACTACCTTGTTGATAAATACAAAATTGGTGAGAAACTGCATGATTGGCTTAGGGACAACAATTAACATTATGCCAATGGCTGTTATGAAGGAGTTAGGATTATGGGTGGATACTACCAATGGAAAATGTTATGCTATGGGCAATAGATCAATCACTATCATTGGTATAATATGGCATGTAGAACTGAAGCTAGCTTCCTACCAAGAATCCACTTACGAAACTGACATAATAGTAGTGGATACACCTCCTTACTTTGGTATGATTTTATCAAGGCAATGGGCTGCAACAATTGGAGGAAATTTTTAGTTAGACCTATCTTATGCAACAATAATTGTGAATGGAAGAGAGGTCAAGTTATACAGGGATCCAAGATCAGAACAATTCATAGAGAATTTTGATCCAAATCAGATGATTTTTTTTGTGATGTGGACCTTGGAAGCTTTAGAATTGAATGTTCAAATCCTGAATTGCAAAATACAAACCCTATTGCTATAGATGTTTCTCATAATGAAAAAGGTGTGTGGTAGATGTATTTTGATGGAGCTTGTAGTAAATAGGGGAATGCAGCTAGAGTTGTTTTCATTTCACCCAATGGTAGAACATTTAAGTACTCATTTATGTTTGAATTCAAATGTTTGAACAACATAGTAGAATATGAAGCATTGTTATTAGGCTTAAACATTGCTAGAAGATATGGGATTAAGGTACTAACTATGTTTGGGGATTTAGAGTTGGTTGTTTCACAAGGGAAAAATATTCTACAAAAAAAGGTTGAAGTAATATAAACATACAGTGTGGGATGACATAAACCTCTTTGATGCTTTTTCAATTGACTGGGTAGATAGATCTAAAAACATAATGGCTGAGTTCTTGGAAAATATGGCAATAAAGAAGGATGATATTACACTAGCAGGCATATCATAAGTGGAGTTCAAGACCAGACTTGCAATTCCTGATAATATTTACAATTGGTAGGTGTTCAATGATGAAGAAGATCTAATTAAATTCCTACACTGTATAGATCAATATGAGGCTCAAGAAATTGTTTTTAATGTGTTTGTTGAAGAAGTGGATGGCAAACAAACTATGTTTGTCCGAGAAGTGGTACAACTCAAAAAAAAAAAATACCTAAAGGATTAGTGGCATTAGAAAGGGTTTTCAATGGGAATGACAAAGAACTCATGAAACAAACACCATTGAAGAGGGAAGATATTGAAGAAGTCAATCTGGGATCTAAATTGGCTCCCAAAAAGGTGTACATGGGAAAGAAGATAAGTCCTAAGATTAGGGAGATGTTGATTACATTACTAAGAAAGTATAAAAATGTTTTTGCATGGTCGTATGAGGATCTTAAATCATATAGAGAAACTTATTTCAGCATGAAAATCCATTAAAACCTGATGCTAAACCATTTAGATAGAAACAAAGCCAATAAATCCTACTCTAGAACCCAATATGCACAAAGAACTCATGAAACTTAGAGGAGGTATCATTAAGCCAATCAAGCATACCTCTTGGGTGTCTAAGGTTTGGTACCTATTAGAAAGAAGAATGGAGGTATGAGACTATGCATGGACCTTAGGAATCTGAATGTAGCATCACTTAAATAAAACTAGCCTCTACCAAACATGGAGGCAATGTTATAAAAATTGGTTGGATGTTAACTCCTATCCATGATGGATAGTTTCTCAGGATATAATCAGGTAAAAGTCAAGGAGTCAGAACAGTATAAGACTACCTTCACCACACCTTGGGGAACATATGTTTATGTGAGAATGCCTTTTGGTCTCACAAATGTCAGTGTCACCTTTCAAAGGGCTATGGATGTAGCTTTTTCCAATATAATCAATACAATAATGGTGGTATATCAGGATGACCTCATAACATATTCTAAGAAAGAAAAAGACCATGTTGAACATTTGGAAAATATTTTCCTTAAAGCTTTAGAGTATGGTATCTCTTTAAACCCAAATAAATGCCATTTTGTTGTGACTGGATGAATTTTTTTGGGCCACATGGTTTCTAAAGATGGGATAATAATTGATCCTGGGAGAGTGGAAGCCATTGAAAAAATTTCTATCCCTAAGACAATAAAATTTATTCAATCTTTCTTTGGGTAGATCAATTTTGTAAGGAGGTTCATATCAAACTTTGCTAAGATTGTGAAACCTACTGTAACATAGTAAAAAATAGAAAAGCAACGAGGTTAAAGCAATTCAAAGCATTATTCTAAATTAAAAAATGAAGCACAAAGGAAATAACTAAAATATGAACAATCTCACGAAAGATCGATAAAGCTCCATGAATTTTCTCTATTGTCCTTCTCCATTTCACTGTGATAGTATTCTTGCCCTCATATTTTTAGTATGTGTGCACGTATAGCCATCGATGTATGTGATTATAGAAAAATATCAAAGATTAACAAGTTGCTTCCAAAATTATATTGATTTCATGAGGAGGAATAATGACGAATGACAGGTCAATTTATAGAAAATTGGTTTTTGAACGATTGGCTCAGATTCAAAAGAGAGATCGATGATCAATATTGATGAATGCCATGCCATATAAGATTTGTGTCAGTTAGAACATGAGTTGGAAAGGTCTACATCATGAAGATTAAATTAAATAATAATTTAATCTGGTGTTAAGACTTATTTGAAAATTTGAAGAATAGAGATCAAGATTAAATAAATGATTTAATCTTTAGTTGAAAGTATTCGAAAATGAGAAGAATATTGTTTGAATGAAAATTATAAAGATAGAATAAATACAATGATTTTTTTGAATAAACACATGAATTAATTAATTAAATAAAGATATTTAATTAATAAACATGTTCATGCATAAGAGTCTTAACTAGATAAATGACTAGTTATGACAAAAATTTTCTTCACAGGGATGATTAGATATTGAATCAAGAGATAACTAATTGATTCAAATAGATCTCGAGTCAAGTGAGAATGAATACTTAGATAACTAGATGATTATTTGATCAGAAGAATATTCGAGGAATAATATTTATGAGTTAAATAGTTTATTTAATTCAACATTCAAAATTCGGAGATTTAATTAAATAAATAAGATTTATTTAATTGACTGTTGAAAAGGTTTATTGAATAATTAAATAATCTGAAATGAATATTTAATTATAGTATGAAAATGTAATAAAGGATAAATTAAATAATAAATTATTTAATTTAGAAACGAGATTAATTAATTAGTGACATAATTAAATATATCTGATTATTTAATTAATCAAGGTTGAATAAATGTCATGATGAATTAATTAAATAATTAAGGTTATTTAATTAATATAAGAAAGGAGACTATAGGAAAGTAATTAAATAATTAATCATTATTTAATCATGACCATGATTATTAGAATTTAAATAAAAAATGGTACTCGCATGCCTAGACCAATTTTAATTTTCTATAGTTTGCCCCTCTTTGATAGAATGTTGTTTCGGCTTTGTGTCAAAGAAAGATATTTAAATCATGCCCTTGTCATGCCCCAGCGTGAAATAGGTTAGGGTATGCCTCCTCAGGAAAAATGGGAAATTGTCCTAATTAGGTAATTTGATAGTCAAAAGTTTGATAGTGGTGAAAGAAATTGATTTCGAGGTGGTCCGGTCAAGAAATGGATGCTGGAAGTTGACAGTTTACGCATCCAGTACATAAGTTTTGAAAGAAATCCCCCCAAAACCCTAGGTATATATAGAATTTGGGGTGAAAACCAAATAATTTTCACCCTAAATATTTAGAGAATATATATTTTTGCTCTGAGCCTTGAGTGGATGCATGTTCCCTACATCGAGCATTGTGGATATCAGATCTGAATCTTTAGATGCCCTGCACACTCGGGACCCATGGTACATACCCTAAAACCAACTTTTGAAATTTTATTTTGCACACATTTTTAGGCATGTAAAGTTAATTTTTCAGATGCATCGCTTCTCAATCAACGCATATGTGTTCGTACATGATGCATGTGCTCATGAAATGACACATGTGCAAAAAAATGTCTAGGTCATATGTAAGTCAATTAGGAAATCAACGAATTTGAAAATTTATGCATTGCATATGTAGTTATGCATCGCAATTGATTTTGACTTTGTCACATATAGCTTACTGAAACACATTTTTTTGAAGCAATGCATTTGATTGTAAAAATTTTGAAAAAATTTTGTGATGGAAAGATGAATGATATATTGTCTGACACATAATATTTGATGCCCTTGCAGGTTGTATTATATCCAATTTACACCCGGGAGTCACGGAAGGTGACATACGATCTCAAAGACGGTTTACAAAGCACCAAGACACACCTGATTTGGAGATTAGGTTTGCATCATGTTTGTACTATGCCCACCATTCGAGCGAACTGAGGTATGCTTACTACTCTTTTTGAGAGATGGCATTTAGAGACCTCATTTCATTTGCATACTAGAGAGGCAACTATCACATTAGAGGATGTATATAGGATATTGAGATTGCCTATTAGAGGGGAGAGGGTGATGTATGATACACAAAGGCATTATAGGGAGATTTCCAAGTTTTATGTATATGATGATATTAGGTGGTTAGGTATAGAGAATTATGAGATTAGATGGCAGGTTCTAGTAGATAGATATGAGAGGATAGACTACATGTTATGTACATTGATTGCGGGTATAGTCCTTCCTGACCGTCGAGGTCATGGGTTTCCTATTAGGTGGGGGGAGATGTTAGTCAGTATGTTGGAGAGAGAGGTTGTCTATGCATGGGGGCCATGTTTACTGGCCATGTTGTACTTCCATCTTCATGATATTACATACAGAGAGGTACAATCGATGAGCTGTGGCACTACCCTTCTTATGGTCTAGGCATGGGAACACATTGTTCTGTTCTATCCCCCAGTTACTGCTGACTAGGATGCTAGATCCCCTTATGTTTTTTCTTATGTGAGAAACATTACATAGAGCCATGTTAGTGATACTGGGTATTGGAGGTATGCACTTGATACTCTTGTTCAGTTTACATGGAGACCATATATGGATTGTGGTCGATGGTCAGATGAGGATAGGCACTTGCCATTTTTTTGATAGACATACTATTTGATTGGGAGAATAGTCTCTAGTGTACATATTATTAAGAGGAACCTTCCAGATCACGTTTTGAGATAGTTCGAAGAGGTTCAGGATGAGCCTTGAGGGCGATAAGATTTTCCTCAATCTTCCAGAGAGGTTCCATTATGGGGGCCTATGATACCAGTGGCGACAATAGAGTCAGACATTCAAGATTTGTAGCTGATATAGTGGGGATGGATAGGTGGTGTGGCAGATCCTGGGACCACAGTAGCATATGATACCTAGTGGGTAGAGCATCATGCTATTCCTTACATAGATTCATATCAGCCGACACCAGTGAAGAGATGGGGGATAGGGCCTACAGGTTGGCAAGGAGGTAGGGGTGGAGGAAGGGTTGGTAGAGGAGGCAGAGATGATGGAAGAGGTGGAGGTGGTCGATGAGGTCGATGGGGGAGGAGAGGTGGTCGGGTAGGTGGACTATCACCTATCCATGAGGCAGAGGTTGAGGGTGAGGATATACCTATGTTGGACCTTGCTGGTGGTGGAGAGGTTGAGATTGGAGGAGAGCATGTTGTTGAGGAGGCAGAAGCAGAGGAGCATGCAGAGGAGGAGGGCAATCAAGAGGACATGGAGATTGATATCCTCAAGATTATGGTAGGATATGGTGTAGATGATGAGGAGAAGGTAGTGATGGGGGAGCATGAGAGGGAGCTCTAAGATAGGATAGTGGAGTATTAGGATGCTGAGGTAGAGGAGAGATGAGGACTGGATGGAGAGGCTCCCAGGGACACTGATACTGATTTTCAAGCCCGAGTAGAGGCCTTGGAGGAGAGGGTCAGGGTTTTGATTGCAGAGCAAGATGCTCTACAGATGGAGAGGGATAGTGTTGTCTTGGAAAGGGACCAAGCAGTGGCCAAGAGGCAAGAGACATAGGGTTGGTTTGTTGGGCTGAGAGCTTTATGTACAGGACCAGCTGCAATATTCGCTTAGGAGTTAGTTTGAGCTCGTGATAGGGAGAGATACTATAGAGACTTATATGAGGCAAATGTTCCTCTTGAGAGATGAGCTCCTAGTTACTCACAAGAACATAGTGGTAGCTCCCAGAGTAGGTTCCACATCAAGACACAAAGTACAGAGGGTGTGGTAGGACCATTGAGGATAGGTCCATATGATAGGCCTCCCACTGGATAGAGAGTACATCAGCGACAGTCGCCTCCACATATGCCACATGGTAGCAGTGGTAGCGCTACATAGTGATATGTTATATTTGTAGACATTGTGTTTTGATCATAGAGCCTGCAAGATCCACTTTGATTGATTACATTCTGACATTGTATTATGACACATCTTATTTTGAGCGATATATATATATCATTTTTGGTGGTGATTATATGATTTGCATTTGTTCTATATGATGATGCAATTTATTTCTATATGATTATTCAGTTTATTTCTATTGAAATGTTATTGTCTATCTTATATGTACATGTTATGGATGATTATATCTACATTATGATGTGTTTATGCAGCCTATGATGTGATGTTGATTCATATGATGATGGATGCATGTCCTTTTATGGTATTGTTGGATGTTATGTATGCATTTTATTATTATGAGATGCAATGTGATGTTTATATATACAATGCTATCTACATGTGATGCTATATGTTTACAATTGTTATGTACATGTAAGGCTTTCATTATGTAATCTATTATGATTGAATGCCTATTATACCATGATTTCCTAGATATGGTAGATGCCTATATTTATGTGTTTTATTTTAAATGTAAGATATATATGATTTACATTGTATGATTATTACATGATGTTTCTAACATGAATGAATATGCTGGATGCTTTATATTTTTGTGTGTCATGGGACTCCATCATAATGCAAGAAAGAAGAAATGTTAATGTGGAAATAAATATGAACAAGAAAATATATTGATGTTAGTATTAGCAATCTTCGATATTTTGTCGAATCACAAAAGGATTTTCACTTTATCATCATTGGGCGGTAATTAAAACAAATGGAGACAAACACCATGGTATGATATAGATCAAGGTGTGCAAGGTCATCCACCTGCTAGCCACAAAAAATCACAAACAAGGATTTTCTTAACTCATACTAAGGGCACAATTGCCCCATTATTTTTGTCAAGACAAACTATAGACAGCGAAAAAATAAAAGATGGGTCATGAGACGTCATTGCTCCTCTAAATCCTTCATGGGACATCCTTGAGGAAACTAGTAACATGACTCAAAATCCAAAGTTTAAAAGACATTTGACAAACAACAATCAAAGAAAATGGAATTCTAATACATTGTTGCTTCTCTAAATCCTTCAAGGGACATCCTCAAGAAAGCTAGTAATCAAACTCAAAAATAAAGTGAAATAAGATAAAACCAAATAAGCCATATATGTCAAAAATTCAATAGAAATATTTTCTAAAAATTGATCTATTGCTATTTTTTTGATAATTTGATTGTTTGACATAGTCTAATGTCAGGGATGACACATACCGTATAAAAAGTTAGGTTTGGTTTCAAATTTGTGACTATTTGTGTAAGCCATGACAAAGCCTGGTTTCAGAAAGATGTGTATTGTATAAGATGTTAAGCCTGATGACGTTGATGCAACAAGCTACATAAGGCTATGATGATTGATGTCCATTGTCAAGAAAGACATATCTTTTATAACACATAAGTGACTCTATTGGCAATTTGTTTGATCTGACTTGATGACATTGCTGACATGTTTGACATGTTGATGTGTGACCTTTCTTGATGTTTTGACTATTGTGTGTGTGTGTGTGTGTTGATAGTATATGGAATGATGTACCCTAAAGGATTGACCTAGTGCAGCCTTGAGGGCTCATCGATTGATGGCCTTGCCTATGTTATACACGCAAAGACCTCATAGTCCGGCTAACTTTGACTGACTGAAATGATTGATAAATATGAACTCAACTTGATGATA
>CM021104.1:113960765-114390156 GCA_007115665.2 Sequoiadendron giganteum | reverse complement strand
AATTCTTCAACTAACATTGGTGACTGTTCCTAAGCAAATGGGAGAATATTCAAACCTCCATCCTTGGGTGCCTTAGAGAGGTTTTTTCCCTCAGATGCATCCTTTAATTTTACTATTTCTTCATCCAAAGGCGCCTTTCAATTTTCACCTAGGGACTTGTCATTTTCATCATTTTCATTGTTTTTCTTTTTGTTTTCATATTTGTGACTAGAGGTGTGAACAAACTGTTAGAGTAATAAGTTATTTAACTTAATTAATTTAATCATATTAGTTAATTAATTAAGTCACTTATCACTTTAGTTTTACTTAAGCTAAACTTAGGCACTTTAATAATTAATTAATTATTAAGTGTGCACACTAGGGTTTCCTATTTTTAGGGTTTTGATCTCATTTCTTAAGGATTGATCTCTTTGTAATTATTCATTATCTTAATGCAATTTTTAGCTTGAGGCTTATAGAGAATCTTTGTTGTTCTGTACATCTTTCATTCTTTGTGATAGGTTATTGCTTGTAGGTGTTCACTTGGGTCTGTGAGATTGGCTTATCAACTTCTACATGGTATCAGAGCTTTGGTTCTACAACTGCCTATTCATCTTTTGAAGGATATTGTATTATAGTGATTTTTAAGTGCAAGGGTTTCAACCAGGCATCTTTTTGCAAGATTTGGGGGTAACCATTTTTTCTATGAATTTTTGGGCAAAACAGACATCGCCATTGCTTTTAGAACACCCAAAAACCCTAGAAACGCCTTGCGTTTTCTCAAAAAAGGCCTTTGTTTGTCAAATCTGTGAGGTTTTGAAGTTTATGAGGCTTTCTAGATCCAAAGTGTACCTATAATTTTGGAGCATTTTTAGCCTAAACAGACCTCACCATAGCATTCAAAGTTCCCAAAAACCCCTAAATCGACTGTCAAATTGTCAAAATTGGACAGAGTGACTCTAGGAGGCAAATTTTTCTCATTTATGGGTCGTACAACCTGGTATGGCAAGAAATCCAAGATTTAAAAAAAAAAAAACAGTGTTTAATGCCCACCACCATCAGTTAACCCCTAGCGGTTAATGCTAGTGGCTAGCCAAACCACCAACCTTAACCCCGAAACCCTTTTGGAGCGGTTTTGGTATTTTGGCCATAACTTTTGCATACGAATTCGGTTTTTCAAAAAAAAAATATTGCCAAAAAGGTGGTTCCAGGCACTATCCAATGGTGTAGGTTTGATTTTCTAGTTTTTCAATTTTGATTCATTTTTTCTAGTCAAAGTCATAAGATGATTGTTGCACTCCGAAGGGTGTAACTTTTGCGTCCAAACTTTGTTTTTGGCAAAAAAATAGGCATTGGAAAGCTAGTTCAGTGCTCTACATAGTGATCAGACTTATTTTCCTAGATTTTTCCCTAGGTATTGTATTAAATTTTTTTTGTTTTGATAGTTTGTCTAATTACTTGGATGTTTTGGCACTTGGGAACCTCCTGTTTCCGTCATTTGGCTCTATTTCATTTCATCTACATGCAGTAGTATTAGTTTTCTAAGATTGTTTAATTTGAAGAGTTATCATGGTTATTTCTACTAACCCTTCAGTTGTAATCCTAGAATGGGGTAATTATGAGTCATGGGAAAAGGGCATACTTACACATTGTAGGTGGCTTAATATTTTTCCTTATTTATATGATCTCATACCTGAACCAGCCACTTCAGAGGGAAAATTAGCTTGGGATATCACTAGAGATCACACAGTAGGAATTATATTGTCTAGTGTTGATAATGACACTATGTGGGCTATATCAGACATTGATTGTCCCCACCCACTTTGAACACATCTTTGGGAGATCTATGGGGACCCCAATCTCTCGCCATTCCCAGAGGATATTGCTTTAGATTGTCTCTTACCCATTGCTTGGAGAGAGAATATACCCTTTTGATCATGATACTTTAGAGAAGCTTGAGTATTTAGACATTCTTGCATGTTTTGATGGATCAGAGGCTTGTCTCATAGTTCCTACTCTTCAGACTAAGATTACACATGTATCATCCATTGTCCCTGATGACATTAGTATCACCACATTGGCCCCTATGCATTTAGTTTAGCATCATGACCATCTTGGTTATTCATTATCTACTACATCTTGGGATTCTTATCTTGCTAACACATTCTAGTATGTTGAGTCTGACACTGTAGATCTTGAGGATTATTTTGAGGACATACATCTTCTCTACCTTGAAAGTTAGGTTATCACTATACACCCACCATTACCACTGCATTTAGAGGTTGCATTTCAGGATTCTCCACATCAGTTTGGATTTGGCATCATATGTTTCAGCTCAGACAAAGGGATTCTTCAACATCCTATCATTGCACACATCTTGAGATAGATTGGTTCATCACTCTTCACAGGATTTCTTTGACATCATCCTTTGGTTTCATTTCTTCCCAAGGGGAGGAATATGATTTAATTCTTCAGGATCTCTTTTTGGATTCTACATCAGGCATCTACCATTACAACATGAGTTTCTTCATTGTGGGGGGGCGTTCTTGTCTCTTTCTATCTCTCCTATGGAGACCATTGTATATGTAGTTATATGATAGAAGTTTTCTATGGGGGGTATCATGTAATCCACCTTTTATCCTTCTTATATTAGTGCATTAAATTCTTTTCTTTGCATCCTATTTTGGGGAGGATTTTTTTTCCCATTGGGTTTTCTGCTTTACCCTATTTGGTTTAGTTTGCATTGCATATTTTACATGGGTACTTGATCAGGCCTTTTTTGTCAAGACCCATTTTTTCTTTCATGCATCTTGTCCTTAGTATTTTAGCTACCTCCCTAAGTTCATCTTAAGGGGGGTTGTTAGAGTAATAAGTTATTTCACTTAATTAATTTAATCATATTGGTTAATTAATTAAGTCACTTATCACTTTATTTTTACTTAAGCTAAACTGACACTTTAATAATTAATTAATTATTAAGTGTGCACGCTAGGGTTTCCTATTTTTAGGGTTTTGATCTATTTTCTTAAGGATTGATCTCTTTATAATTATTCATTCTCTTAATGCAATTTTTATCTTGAGGCTTGCAGAGTATCTTTGTTGTTTTGTTCATCTTTCATTCTTTGTGATAGGTTATTGCTTGCATGTGTTCACTAGGGTCTATGAGGTTGGTTTACCAAATTCTACATAGACTCCCCAAAATATGTCATGTCATCCAAGTCTATGGTAAAGCCAACTTTATGATCCCCTCTAGGTATGCCTTCTCGAAGTCCCGTGAACTCAACTATCGCTTTGTCATTCTCAAATATATCTAAGATGGGTGTACCTTGTTGATCCCAATCGATAAGTTGGGGATATACGAGGGGCATGTCATCATCAGAGTTATCAAATGTGGAGGCTGACAAGGTGAAGATAGAGTGGTTGACATGGTCATAGAAGTTTTGGACTAACTCCTTTTTGTTCTTCTTCCTATGGACAGGTAGACTTTGGGGTGGGACCACTATAAGGGTTAGGTCATCAAGAGATGGTTCGTTAGGTGCCCAAGATTCAGGATCAAGGGTTTCCCAATAATAGAGTTTAAGCCATTCTTCTTTGGATAA
The DNA here is from genome assembly GCA_007115665.2 of Sequoiadendron giganteum. Lineage (NCBI taxonomy): Eukaryota > Viridiplantae > Streptophyta > Pinopsida > Cupressales > Cupressaceae > Sequoiadendron > Sequoiadendron giganteum. The sequence continues at coordinate 114,386,578 of CM021104.1, read as the reverse complement.
GGACTTTTTAGGATGGGGGCTAGATGGATTTGGTGAGGGTTGTAGCATTTTATCAAGTTCCCCAAATAAATTATCTAGGTCCATCATGCTGGTAAAGGAAAGGGAATACCATTCATATTCATTAGATTTAGGGGAGTCATAGTAGAATGGGTCAAACGGTTCATGAGATATCTCGATGTCCTCAGAAGCACTTACTTCCTCTTGTGCTAATAATGAAATACCAAGAATACCAATTCTAATTGGTTGAAACCCTAGGCCTAGTATTTTTGGTCTTTGTGAGACAATGATTGGTCCAGGCCTTCCATTCTAATGTAGCCCTAAACCATTGTGTCTATCATATCCTTTTATTTGTATAATCATGAAGCCTTTTCCATATTGATCCTTAGATATTTGAATAGATGGTGGAGGATTTTCATTTTCTTCATTATACAACCAGGAGATGACAACTTCTTGGTCCATAGCTTCTTTACTTAACTCTCCCCATTTTGTGAATGTCATCATTAGAGGGACATGTATTGTGAAAACTAACTATTTCCTATCTTTTGTGGGTAAACCATATGACTTAGGAGGAACCAACTAAATGACACAATAGGATGCTTTCATGTGATATTCTCCATAGCCCTTATCTTGGATCTCGACCTTAGGAGTGGATGATGTTGGTTTTGATGGAATGGACATTGTAAGAATTGATGGATCAATATACAGGGATAAGGTGGAGGATGAAGCCTCTTGATTGATCGGAACCTGTCATTGTGGTATTTTGCATAGGCTTACACAATATTAGAAAGGATCTAGATCACCATCGATTGTGACCTCTATGCCATTGTATAGAAATTTTAGACATTGATGGTACATGGAAGGTATGGATTTCATAGCGTGTATCAGAGGTCTACCCAACAAAATATAATAGAGAAGGGTGAGATCCAAGAATTGGAAACTAGTGTCCATAACTACAGGGCCAATCCTGATAGGGAGTGTGACAACTCCTTTAGATAATCTTTCCTCATCATCATATTCCTTGATGACTATACTCTTAGTAGTGTCCACACATGCTTCTGAGAAACCTAATGCCTTAACCAATTTCAAGGTACAAAGATTCAACCCTGCTCCTCCGTCTACCAAGACTCGTCTAACTTTGGTTTGATGGACAAGAAATTCAAGGTGTAATGGGTCATTATGGTTGGTCTTCTCAGTTGAATAAACTTGTTGAGAGACTGTGGCATGATGGGAATTGGTTAAGTATCCTACCATTTCTTCAAAATGATTGACATCTATGTTGGTAGGGACTATTGTGCTTTGCAAGGCTTTGTTAAGAATGGCTCCGTGATCTAGTGAGATAGTCAATAGCTCCAAGATGGATATCTATGTTGGGGTCTTCCCCAAAAGGTCAAGAAAATTATGATTAATCTTGGAAGACTATGTTTGTGGTTCTGATGAAGGACTTGGAAGGGTTATCTTAGTTTTGTGTGTATTGACAACACATTCAAGATGCTTCTTTATGGTAATCGTATGGATATTTTCATTAGCAGATCGAATATGATTGATGATGATACCTGGTTTATAATCATACTTAGAATTGGTATAATTGGCTGAGGTATTATTCTTAGTTCCTGAACTGGAGGCCTTTCCTTTCCCATGGTCATGTAATGGGTCCGTGAAGACCTTGTGATCACTGTTTTTGGTATGTTTCTTCCCATTGACTTCTATGTTTCCATCTTCAAAAACGTATTGTATGATGTTCTTTAGTTGTTAGTATTGTTGTTGATTATGCCCCTTTGTTTGATGGTACTCGAAATAGGTGTTATCATCCCACCATGAGGGTTTAAACTATCTAGGATCATATTGTTTTGGCTCCAAAGGTTTTTTGAGGTTATGATTAATCAGTTCTTTGAAAACTGTCTCGATTGGTTCTTGCAAGGGGGTAAACTCATGTTTAGGAAATCTCCTTTGTGGTTGTTGTTGTTGTGAATTTTGGAGAAAAGTTGGCAGCTTGATCAGCATCATTAAGCATGCCATGAGAGGGGTTGTAACCTCTAAGTGTGATGACTACTCTTGCATGTAGGGTCTTAGCATCAACAATACCGTCATTTGTTACGTTTTTGTTCCTGGACCAAAATTTGTTTCTATCATTGGGAGGGTTTTGGTTTTGAACAACTGGATTCCTACTTGGTGTCTTAATTTCCCCTTTGTCAATGAGGGCTTTCTCAAGTATTATGCCTTTTTGCACTAAGTCCAGAAAAGAGGTACAATAATGTACTCATAAGTCACTTCGCAGTTTTGGATGAAGATTTTCAAGGAATATCATGACTTTTTGTTTCTTTGGTATCTCTACAGGACAACTACTAGCTAAAATCCTCCATCTTTGGAAGAAGATGGTGAAGTTTTCTCCATCTTCTTGCATGGTATGACACAAGGTAGCTATCATGGTTTCATTGTCTGTGTTAAAGGAAAAGTGTTCCACAAATTTATCAACTAATTCACCCCATGATCTTATGCCGTATAGAAGTTTAGAGAACCATTCCAATGCTATCCCGACAAGGGTTCATTAAAAAAGTCTCATAAGGTATGTGGAGTCATATGAGATGTCCATACATGTTGTGGAAAATTCTCTAATGCGTGTTAGGATTTAGGTGCCATCAACCTTGTAAATCCTTTAATTAATTATTCTCCTAAAGTGTTTTGTACATTTAAAACATAAGAGGTGAAACCGTTTGACCAATGGTGGTGAAAGAGACAATGTAAATGCAGTGTTACCGTTACCATTTGTCCTTTTGGAAAGGGACAAAATAGCTAGGCTTCCCAATTTGGAATCTTCTAGAATGAGGTTGTTGGATCAAAATAGGGTGTTTTAAGAGCATCTATGACATTTATGACAGATGTCATAAGATGCTATGACAGAATATGCTATTTTTAGACTATAGTCGCCCATGAATGAGAGATGCCTTATGACAGTTGTAAGAGCATCTATAAGAGGCTATTTTTGGTATTTTTTGACCATTTCAAGGAGGGAGGCATGGGTTTTTCTAGGTTGTATTTCTGCCTTTTTTTTGGTGAAAACCATGGTGGTTTTCATCCTCACAAATCTCTTTAAATTGGGGCCTTGAGCTAGAGTTATTCAATTCAATTTTGTAGGTTTGCAGGGTAACAAGGTGTTGTTGGATTTTACAAAGAGTGATAAGAGAAGTCTATATCTGCATGTAATATCTTAGATTATTAGTAATATACTTGCCTCTCTTTCAGTGGTGGAGTTTTTTCCCTTTGGTGTTTCTCCACGTAAATCTGTTGTTGCATGTGTTATGATTCTTCCACTTCTCTCTCTCATTCTTTCTTCACACTAAGGCTAAAGGTTAATATACATATTTCAGATTTTCATTCACTTATTTAAGTTCATATTGCAAGCTTTCTTCACCTTGATAATTGACATTTGGTATCAGAGCTAACAGTTTTGTTAAGGAAGGGACGCTTTCCTTTTAAGTGTTGAAGGTTTTTTGCTGCAATGGGAGCTTTTGTGTTGTGGATTTTGTAGATTTGTGAAAGATTGTCTACCATGGCCTCCACCTCTCATCAAGATATTGAGAAGTTCAATGGTACTGGTTATGATATGTGGAAGTTGAAAGTGGAAGATCTCCTTGAGGAGAGACATCAATGGTTACCAGTTTCAGTTGATACAAAGCCATCTACTTCAACCTTGTCAGATGAAGATTGGAAGAAGTTAGACAAGAAGGATTGAGGGACCATTCGGTTATGTCTCACTAATTATGTCCTCCTAAATGTCTCTTTAGAAGACACGACATACAAGCTTTTGAAGAAGATAGGTGAAATCTACCAAACTAAGAGTTTGTCTAACAAGATGTATCTCAAAAGGTGTTTATATTCATTAAAGATGAAGGATGGCAATTCTATTGCTGAACATTTGAATGTTTTTAATTTCATTATAAGTCAACTTGCATATATTGATGTTAAAATAGAAAATGAGGATAAATGCATTTTATTGATTTGCTCTTTGCCAGAATCTTGGGAAAATTTAATTGTTGCTATAACAAGTCGTGATGCAGATCCTAAGATGGATAATATTATTTCCATGCTTCTTTCAGAGGAGATGAGGAGAAAGACCATGCATAGGGGCTCCCAAGATGCCTTGCATGTGGAAGGTAGGTCTAAGGAGAAAGGGCCGAAAGGGGATAAGAAGAAGGATAAGTCTAAAGGACAATCTAAGATCCCTAGAAAGAGCAGAGTGAAGTGTTGGAACTGTGGTAAAAGGGGACATGTGAAGAAGGAATATAGAAAAAAGAAAAAGAATGCAGATTCCTCCACAAAAAAGTCCTCTGATAACGGTGATTCTGATGCTTTGTTTATTTCAGCTAACACAGTTCATAATGATGCTTAGCTTATTGATTCAGGTGCTTCCTTCCATATGACTCCTCATAAGGAATGGTTTTCTACATACAAATAATTTGATGGAGTAGAGGTCTTCATGGGTGATGATATCTCATAAAAGATTATCGGTAAAGGAAAGGTAAAGTTGTGTTTCAGTGATGGGAGGGTTAAAATACTTGATGATGTTTCCAAGCTGAATGATACTAGAATGTGTGTTACATTTGACAAGTCTGGTTGTAGGATGGTAAGAAGAAGTTTTATGGTTTCTAAAGGATCTTAGATAGGGAATTTGTTTACGCTACATGCATCTACTTTGTGTAACTCCTCTTTTGTAGCTAGCACTGAAAATGCATGTATGTTGTGGCACCATAGATTGGGTCACATTGGTGAAAAAGGTCTTAGGACCATATTTGATAAGAAAATAGTAGATGGTATTTCTGATTATTCTGTTGGTAAAAATGATTTTTGTGAGGTTGTGTGTTTGGTAAACAAAATAGGTCATCATTTCCTAAAGGAACTAATAAAGCTAATGGATTGTTATTATTAATTCATTCGGATGTATGTGGTCCAGTGGATATATATTCTTTGGGTAGATCTTGTTATTATGTTTCCTTCATTGATGATTACTCAGGATATACTTGGATTTATTTTATGCATACAAAATCTGAAGTTTTCACTAAATTTAAAGAATTTAAGGCATTGGTTGAAAATCAAATAGATTATAAGATAAAAGTATTGAGATCTGACAATGGGGGTGAATATTGTTCTAAGGAATTTGATGAGTTTTGCAAACATGCAGGAATTGTTAGGCAAAAGACTACACCTTAGACACCCCAAAAAAATGGGGTAGCAAAAAGAATGAATTGTACATTAATGGAAAGAGCTAGGAGCATGTTAAGTAGTGCTAAGTTAGATAAATTATTTTGGGAAGAAGCTATTGGTACTGCTTTTTATTTAATTAATAGATCTCCTTGTAAAGCTCTTGTTGATAAAACACCTTATGAAATGTGAATGGGTAAAAATCCTTCAGCTTCACATTTAAGGGTCTTTGGTTGTGAGGCTTTTGTTCATGTGCCTAAAGAGAAGCAGTCCAAATTGAATCCCAAATCTTAGAAATGCATCTTTGTAGGTTATGGTGAAACTGTTAAAGGTTATAAACTTTGGAATCCACTAACACAAAAGATGATACTTTCTAGAGATGTTATTTTTAGGGAATTTAGAGCTAACTTTGAAGATGAGCAACCAAAGGAAAAGTCAAAGACAGTGCATTTTGAAACTAAGCAAGAAGATGCACATGTGGAAGAACAGAGAGATGGGCAAGAAGAAGAGAGTTTTGAAGAATCTGTTGTAACAAAAGAAGTTGAAAATAATGAGGATAAACATGAGGAGGAACCTCTTACTCCACCTTTGAGAAGTTCCACAAGAAAATGAAATCCAATTGACAGGTATAGCCCACCTGATTTTTGTTGTAAATTTGTTTTGTTATGTACTGATGATGAACCTAGATCTTTTAGGGAGGCTCTATCTTCAAAAGAATGTGAGTCTTGGATGCAGACCATGCAGGATGAGATGATGTCTTTGGAAAACTATGACACCTGGGATCTTGTTACTTTTCCCAAAAGAAGAAAGGCCATTGGTTGTAAGTGGGTATATAAAAAGAATTTTGGTGAAATGGTAAGTTGGAATGGTACAAGGCTAGATAAGTGGCCAAGGGCTACTCCCAGAGAGAGGGAGTTGATTTTGGTGAAATATTCTCTCATGTTGCTAAGTTAACTTCTATTAGATTCCTTTTATCCATTGTTGTTGCTTATGATTTAGAAATAGAACAAATGGATTTTAAAACTGCTTTCTTGCATGGGGGTCTTGAGGAAGAAATTTGCATGCAATAACCTGATGATTTTGTTGTGAAAGGAAAAGAACACTTGGTTTGCAGGTTAAAATGTTCTCTATATGGTTTAAAACAATCGCCTAGGATGTGGTACTAGAATTTTGATGCCTTTGCATTAAAGTTGGGTTTTGTTAGAAGTGAAGAGGATCACTGTGTTTATTTTAAAGTTATTGATGAACAAATACTAATTATTGTCTTATATGTGGATGATATGTTGTTCATTGGTAACAATAAGGCAATGATTAGGGAGCTTAAAACTCAGCTTTCTGGCACATTTGATATGAAATATTTAGGGGCTGCTAAATATATTCTTGGGATGGAAATCATTAGGGATCGGGTTCACAGAAAGCTTTGGTTAAGTCGGAGTAGGTATGTTAACCCTATTTTGTAGAGGTTTAATATGCAGGATTGTAAACTAGTAAATATTCCATTTCCTATTGGTACTAAGTTAAGTTTAGAAATGTGTCCTGAAACGAATGATGATATTGATGAAATGTCTAAAGTTCCTTATGCTAGTGATGTCGGTAGTTAAATGTATGCAATGGTTTGTATTAGACTAGATATAGCCCAAGCAGTGGGAGTTCTAAGTAGATTTATGTCTAACCCTAGTAAAGAACATTGGACTTTTGTCAAAAGGGTATTTAGATATTTGCAAGGCACGTCTGATTATTGTTTGGTTTATCATGGTACTGATAATGTTGATAAGTCATTGGACATATAGGTTTTTTTTTATGCAGATTGGGCAGGTGACTTGGATAGTCAAAGGTCCACTAGTGGCTATGTGTTTACTTTGTTTAGAGGTGCAGTGAGTTGGATAAGTAAAAGACAACCTATAGTTTCTTTATCTACCATTGAAGTAGAGTATATGGCTGCTACACATGCTTCTAAGCAGGGAGTTTGGTTATAGAGACTTGGTAATGGTATTGGTTTTGATTGCATGATAGTGAGGATCAGATGTGATAGTCAGATTTCCATATGTTTGGCTAAAAATCCTATGTATCATGCTCGTACTAAGCATGTTGATGTTCAGTATCACTTTATTGGAGAAATGGTTGAGAATGGGTAGGTCTTGATTTAAAAAGTTGACACTTTGGATAATGTTGCAGATTCTCTTACGAAGCTAGTTACTATGGATAAGTTCTCTTGGTGCAGGAAGGCCATGGGCCTTGATCACTATACTTGATTCTACGTAATTGTATCTCTATGGGTGTAATTTACAATGTATGATGTCAAGTGGGAGAATGTTAGGATTTAGGTGCCATCAACCTTGTAAATCCTTTAATTAATTATTCTCCTAAAGTGTTTTGTACGTTTACCCATAAGAGGTGAAACAGTTTGACCAACGGTGGTGAAAGAGACAATGTAAATGCAGTGTTACCGTTACCGTTTGTCCTTTTGGAAAAGGACAAAATAGCTAGGCATCCCAATTTGGAATCTTCTAGAATGAGGTTGTTGGGTCAAAATAGGGTGTTGTAAGAGCATCTATGACATGTATGACAATTTTCATAATATGCTATGATAGTATCACAAATTCCCTATGAAAAAATATGCTATTTTTAAACCCCAGGAGTCCATGCATGAGAGATGCCTTATGACAGCTGTAAGAGCATCTATAAGAGGCTATTTTTGGTATTTTTTGACCATTTCAAGGAGGGAGGCATGGTTTTTTCTAGGTGGTATTTCTGCCTATTGTTTGGTGAAAACCATGGTGGTTTTCATCCTCACAAATCTCTTTAAATTGGGGCCTTGAGCTAGAGTTATTCAATTCAATTTTGCAGGTTTGCAGGGTAACAGGGTGCTGCTGGATTTTACAGAGAGTGATAAGAGAAGTCTATTGTTGCATGTAATATCTCAGATTATTAGTAATATACTTGCCTCTCTTTTGGTGGTGGATTTTTTTCCCTTCGGGGTTTCTCCACGTAAATCTGTTGTTGCATGTGTTATGATTCTTCCATCTCTCCCTCTCATTCTTTCTTCACACTAAGGCTAAAGGTTAATCTGCATATTTCAGATTTACATTCACTTATTTAAGTTCATATTGCAAGCTTTCTTCACCTTGATAATCAACAATGTGTTCTAGAGGATTCCTCTTCCCATTGTACTTAGGTAAATTTAGTATAATGTATCCATGTGGGAAGGGTGTCATGTATAACACTTTGTCAAAAGGACATGGACATAAATCTTGTGCTGAGATAGTTCATTTTCCTGACATTGACATAGTGTCCATTTGTTGTTGGAGAGCTTGCATTTGGTTTTTGAGAACATCTACCTATATGTTGGTTGCATTGTTTGGATCGATGTAAGTGTTCTGAAATGCAATATTTTGTGACGGATTGTGATTTGGTGAGGGAATATGCCTTGTTTGAATATTTTAATTTGGTATAGGAATATTCCCTATTTGTGTAGCCCCTATATGTGGAATGGAAGTATTGGTACTAATATATGGTATAGTTCATATTATGTTCATGCCAACTTTGGGTATTTTATTAGTGATGTTTGTGCCAAAGGGGTTTGATAAGGATGCTCCTGCAATAAATGTTAGGCCTTTTGTTATACCAAATGGTGTTGTGTTTACAATTGAGGCAATTTGAGTGGGTATTCTAGTTGGCATTGTTTTAGTAATTTGAGGAATAGAGACACTCGATGTCATGGTTTGTGTTGGTTGTGTAGATGAAGGTTGTATTTTGTGGATGTCAAATCCTAGAGGTAGTGTGGTACCTTCTACTAGTAGCTTTGACACATATCTTTGAGGATCATTTGCCAAACACTCATCCATAAAGGATGTGAATTCAAGATCTTGAACAACAGCGTCAACATCTTCTACAAATTTTTCCATGTATGTCTCTAGTGAAAAATTTGTCAAGCAAAGTTTTGTGAAGTATCTCTATCCCTGATGGTTGATTTCTGGAAGGATTGATGAAGTCTTGTGAATCAGCCATTTCTCTGCATTTCTTTTTAGACCTTATTTCGACCATAAAAAATATTTTCTCAAATTGGGTAATGCAAAACTATGTTTAAAATGGTATGATTTAGTCTATGTTTTTGAGATTTTAAGAATATAATGAATGCTACTAATTTTTTTGGTATTTTATTGGAAAATAAAGGATGTCTAAAATGATATCCGATAGGATGACAATATGAAAATGATGGTAATGATTCTAAGAGGATAGTACTTTCTACCTATGGATTAATCAAGGCTATGACTTAACTTTATCAAGGAACCTAATTTGGGACAAGAACCAAATGACAAGGTAAATTTCCAAACTAGACTAATGAGCTGGAAGGATTCACTAGTAGGAAAAAATGACTAGGTTCAATGACTTAGATTGCCGAAGCATGGATTTTTCCAATAATGCAAAAATTTGACGTATTCTAAGATATGAAAATTCCTAAGTTTCGTAACTAAGATGTCTATCTCTAAAGAAATGAACAATGCAAGTTTTGAGAAAATATCTAGTTTCTATCCAAGTTTATCTATAAGAAACAAAGATTTAAAATGCCAGTTTGTTTTCATACTGTGATTGAAAATTTGAGATTTTTGTTGACAGTCAATTGTGGTTTAGTTTGTAGATGCGTCGCTAAAATTGGCAGATGTGTTGCGCATTGTAGATGCGACTATCTAATGAAATATAGTCTCAGTTTGCTGACAGGAAATTGCAAATTTTCCTAACATATGCGGTTTAACTTTTAACAGATGTGACTCTAGTGTTGGATGTGACTCACAATGAAAATGTGACTCAAAATTTAGTGCTAGTGGAAACTAACTTTTTTGACAAGAAAATGCAATTTTTTATTAAATAGATGCGACTCTAAAGACATATGCATTTTTATGATGATCAATTGTGACTATGTTTTATAGTTACAATTTTCTAGTGAAACGTTATGGTTTTCCAGTGAATGATAATGTAAACTGACTGTGTTTCATGACCAAGTTTTTGTAAATAAAGAAAATAATCAAAATACAATGTATTTTCAGTTTGATGATCATGAAAACAAGTACAATCCTAAGGCTGTGATGGATAATATTTATTGAGTTCTCACTTGGGTTTCCCCAGCTGCATATATTCAAGGTGGATGACTAGTAGCTTGACCCCACTGGCTCCCCTCCATGCAACACACTTCTTGGGGTAGCCAAGTTATAGTACCTATGAAACTCCCATGGAATACTTCTCATGTCTACAATGAACCATAAAAATGTTAGATGGCTTCACAGGTTCGACCTACTGCGCCAGTAAATAGATAGGGATTTTGTTTTAACTACAAAAAATTGGATTTTTTAGTTTGGACACCCATTCAAAGAGCCATGCGAGAGGAAATATCATCCTAGTCTAGAGAGGTTATGCTCTGTAGGTTTCGATGCACCACAAGGGTACTGAGGAATCAAATGATTGTCCGCTACGATCTTCATAATACTGAGTTTTCTCAAGCATTAGAATTTCTATACTAGTTGGGAGTGGCTTGATGAAAAAGCTCGTCACTGGTTTGAGTCACATTGGTTACTCTTAACCACTAATGTAGGCCTAATTTTTAGAGTTAGTAACAATTTCTCTTACACCTAGGATTGCACAAATGTGCAATGGGAGACGATACTTATGTATATTGAATCGAGATCTAATCTAAACATGTACATGCACGAAAGACACTGGTTAATTTTAAGCCCAAAAGAAAAGTTATCTAATCTACCAAAAAAATTGTTTCCAAAATTAAAGTCTTTTTGACATAGGTTGTGCATGCAATTTTGTGAGTAGTTTATACATCCATCTTCGTCAATGGTTCTGCAAAAACACAATTTTAGTAGTTTTCAATTTCTTCTTTGCCTTCATTACTTGTCCTGCAGAAAAAGTTTCAAATTTATGTCTTCTATGCTACATCCTATAAACACTGTGTTAATCACCTAAAACACACACTACAAACCAAAAGTTAGCTAAAATAAAAACAAAAACAAAAATGAAAAATCGGAAATAAAAAATTAAACTCAGAAATCTTACCAATTACATGCATCATTCAAAGCAGTAGATGCGTCACGGGTTTCATCAGTCAATTGCATCACTATAAGCCACACATGTCTCATCATATTCATTAGTTGCAGTTTGTGATATTAGTTGCATCGTTTCGTCTTTCAGATGCATTGTTTTGTACCATATCTAAAAAAATAAAAAAAGCATCTATGGATTTGTGAAGATCATGTCTTCACGTCGGGTTCACCAAATGTAAAACAGTAAAAACTATAAAAGCAATGAGGTTAAAGCAATTCAAATTATTAATCTAAATTAAAAAACAAAGCACAAAGGAAATAACTAAAATATGAACAATCTCACCAAAGATCGATAAAGCTCCATGAATTATCTTTGTTGTCCTTCTCCATTTCGTCGTGATAGTATTCTTGCCCTTAGATTTTTAGTATGTGTTCAAGTATAGCCTTTGATGTATGTGATTATAGAAAAATATCAAAGATTAACAAGTTGCTTCCAAAAGTATATCAATTTCGGGAGGAGGAATAATGACGAACGAAAGTTCAATTTATAGAAAATTGGTTTTTGAACGATTGACTCATACTCAAAAGAGAGATCGACGATCGATATTGATGAATATCATGCAATATGAGATTTGTGTCAGCTAGAACATGAGTTGGAAAGGTTTGCATCATGAAGATTAAATTAAATAATAATTTAATCTGGTGTTAAGACTTATTCAAAAATTTAAAGAATATTGTTTAAATAAAAAGTATAAAGATAGAATAAAGACAACGATTTATTCGAATGCACACATGAATTAATTAATTAAATAAAGATATTTAATTAATAAACATGTTCATGCATAAGAGTCTTAACTAGATAACTGACTAGTTATGATAAAAGTCTCTTCGCAGAGATGATCAGATATTGAATCATGAGATAACTAATTGATTCAAATAGATCTCGAGTCGAGTGAGAATGAATACTTAGATAACTAGACGATTATTTGATCAGAAGAATATCTGAGGAATAATAATATAAAATTTATGAATTAAATAGTTTATTTAATTCAACATTCGAAATTCAGAGATTCAATTAAATAAATAATTGACTATAGAAAAGGTTTATTGAATAATTAAATAATGTGAAATGAATATTTAATTATAGTCTGAAAATGTAATAAAGGATAAATTAAATAATAAATTATTTAATTTAGAAAGGGGATTAATTAATTAGTGACATAATTAAATCAATCTGATAATTTAATTAATCAAGGTTGAATAGATGTCATAATGAATTAATTAAATAATTAAGGTTATTTAATTAATATAAGAAAGGAGACTTTAGGAAAGTAATTAAATAATTAATCATTATTTAATCATGACCATGATTATTAGAATTTACATCGAAAATAGTACTCGCAGGTCTAGACCAAATTTCATTGTCTACAGTTTGCCCCTCTTTGATAGAATGTCATTTCGGATTTGTGTCAAAGAAAAATATTTAAATCATGCCCTTGTCATGCCCCGGTGTGAAATAGGTTAGGGTATGCCTCCTCAGGAAAAATGGGAAATTGTCCTGATTAGGTAATTTGATAGACAAAAGTATGATGGTGGTGAAAGAAATTGATTTCGAGGTGATCCAGTCAAGAAATGGATGCTGGAAGTTGACAGTTTACGCATCTAGTACATAAGTTTTGAAATAAATCCCCCCAAAACCCTAGGTATCTATAGAATTTGGGGTGAAAACCAAATCATTTGCACCCTAAACATTTGGAGAATAGATATTTTTGCTCTGAGCCCTGAGTGAAGATGCATGTTCCCTACACTGAGCATCATGGATATCAGATCTAGACCTTTAGACGCCCTACACACACGAGACCCACGATACGTACCCTCAAACCAACTTTTGAAATTTTGTTTTGCACACATTTTTAGGCATGTAAAGTTAGTTTTTCAGATGCGTCGCTTCTCAATCAACACATATGCATTCATACATGACGCATGTGCTCGTGAAATGACACATGTGCGAAAAAATGTCTAGGTCATATGTAAGTCAATTAGAAAATCAATGCATTTGAAAATTTATGCATCGCAATTGATTTTGACTTTGTCACATATAGCTTAGTGAAACACATTTTTTTAAATGCATCGCATTTGCATGATAGATAGGACAGTTAAGTGCACTGCAATTGCAATTTGTTTCATGCATTTTTCTAATATGTGGTTGCTTTGATTTTATGTGACACATTTGATGTAGTGCAATGCATACACATGTGTGATTATGCATTGCATGTGTAAATTAGAATGATGCATATGATATTGTGCACCACATTTGATGTTGAAGCAACACATCTGACTGTAAAAATTTTGAAAAAAAATTGTGATGGAATGATGAATGATATATTGTCTGACACATAATATTTGATTCCCTTGCAGGTTGTATTATATCCGATTTACACCCGGGAGTCATGGCCAGTGACATACGATCTCAAAGATGGTTTACAAAGCACTGAGACACACCTGATTTGGAGATTAGGGTTGCATCATGTCTGTGTGATGCCCACCATTCTGGTGAACAGAGGTATGCTTACTGCTCTTTGTGAGAGATGGCATTTAGAAACCTCCTCATTTCATTTGCATACTGGAGAGGCAACTGTCACATTAGAGGATGTATATAGGATATTGAGATTGCCTATTAGAGGGGAGAGGACGATGTATGATACACAAAGGGGTTATAGGGAGATTGTCGGGTTTTATGTATATAATGATATTAGGCGGTTAGGTATAGAGAATTATGAGATTAGATGGTAGGTTCTAGCAGGTAGATATGAGAGGATAGACTGGATGTTATATACATTGATTGCGGGTATAGTCCTTCCTAACCGTCGAGGTCATGGGTTTCCTATTGGGTGGGGGGAGATGTTAATCGGTATGTTGGAGAGAGAGGTTGTCTATGCATGGGGGCCATGTTTATTGGCCATGTTGTACATCCAAATTCATGATATTACATACAGAGATGCAAAGTCGATGAGCTATGGCACTACCCTTCTTATGGTCTGGGCATGGGAACACATTGTTGTGTTCTATCCCCTAGTTACTGCTGATCAGGATGCTAGATCCCCTTATGTTTTTTGTTATGTCGGAAACATTACATAGAGCCATGTTAGTGATACTAGGTATTGGATGCATGCACTTGATACTCTTGTTCAGTTTTTGTGGAGACCATATATGGATTGTGGTCGATGGTCGGATGAGGATAGGCACTTGCCATTTTTTTGATAGACACGGTATTTGATTGGGAGAATAGTCTCTAGTGTACATATTATTGAGAGGCACCTTCTAGATCATGTTTTGAGATAGTTCGAAGAGGTTCAGGATGAGCCTTGAGGGTGAGCAGAGTTTGCTTGGTCTTCTAGAGAGGTTCCATTATGGGGGCCTATGAAACTAGTGGCGATAGCAAAGTCATAAATTTAGGATTTGTAGCTGATATAGTGGGGATGGAGAGGTGGTGTGGCAGCTCCCGGGACCACAGTAGCATATGATACCTAGTGGGTAGAGCATCGTCCTATTCCTTAAACATATCCATATCAGCTGACACCAATGAAGAGATGTGAGATAGGGCCTATAGGTTGGCGTGGAGGTACGGGTGGAGGCAGAGATGATGGCAAAGGTGGAGGTAGGGGAGGTGGTCGACGAGGTCAACTAGGGAGGAGAGGTGGTCCATGAGGAAGAGGTTGAGGGTGAGGATATACCTATGTTGGACCTTGGTGGTGGTGGAGAGATTGAGATTGGAGGAGAGCATGTTGTTGAGGAGGTAGAAGCAGAGGAGCATGCAGAGGAGGAGGGTGGTCAAGAGGACATGGATATTGATGTCCTCAAGATTCTAGCAGGATATGGTGTAGACGATGAGGAGGAGGTAGTGATGGGGGAGCAAGAGAGGGAGATCTAAGACAAGATAGTAGAGTATTAGGATGCTGAGGTAGAGGAGAGTTGAGGACTAGATGCAGAGGCTCCCAAGGACACTGATACCAATTTGCAAGCCTAAGTAGAGACCTTGGAGGAGAGGGTCAGGGTTTTGACTATAGAGTGAGATGCTCTACAGATGGAGAGGGATAGTGCTATCTTGGAAAGGGACCAAGCAGTGGCCAAGAGGCAAGAGACAGAGGGTTAGTTTTTTGGGCTGAGAGCTTTATGTACAAGACCAACTACAACATTCGCTTAGGAGTTAGTTTGAGCTAGTGATAGGGAGAGATACTATAGAGACTTATATATGGCAGATGTTCCTCTTGAGAGATGATCTCCAAGTTACTCACAAGAACACAGTGGTAGCTCCCAGAGTAGGTCCCACATATAGACACAAAGTACAGAGGGTGTGGTAGGACCATTGAGGATAGGTCCATATGATAGGCCTCCCATTGCATAGAGAGTACATCAGTGAGAGTTGCCACCAAATACGCCACATGGTAGCAGTGATAGCGCTACGCAGTGATATGTAATATTTGTAGACATTGTGTTTTGATCACAAATCTTGCAAGCTCCACTTTGATTGATTACATTCTGACATTGTATTATGACACATCTTATTTTGAGTGATATATATATATCGTTTTCGGTGGTGATTATATGATTTGCATTTGTTCTATATGATGATGCAATTTATTTCTATATGATTATGCAGTTTATTTCTATATTAAATGTTATTGTCTATCTTATATGTACATGTTATGGATGATCATATCTACATTATGATGTGTTTATGCAGCCTATGATGTGATGTTGATTCATATGATGATGGATGCATGTACTTTTATGGTATTGTAAGATGTTATGTATGCATTTTATTATTATGAGATGCAATGTGATGTTTATATATACAATGCTTTCTACATGTGATGCTATATGTTTACAATTGTTATGTACATGTAATACTTTCATTATGTAATCTATGATGATTGAATGCCTATTATGCCATGATTTCCTAGATATGGTAGATGCCTATATTTATGTATTTTTTTTAAATGTAAGATATATATGATTTACATTATATGATTATTACATGATGTTTCTAACATGAGTGCACACATAGGATGCTTTATATTTTTGTGTGTCATAGGACTCCTTCATAATGCAAGAA
The DNA here is from genome assembly GCA_007115665.2 of Sequoiadendron giganteum. Lineage (NCBI taxonomy): Eukaryota > Viridiplantae > Streptophyta > Pinopsida > Cupressales > Cupressaceae > Sequoiadendron > Sequoiadendron giganteum. Next base: position 114,370,222 of record CM021104.1, on the reverse strand, counting down.
AGAAGAAATGTTAATGTGGAAATAAATATGAACAAGAAAATATATTGATGTTAGTATTAGCAATCTTCGATAACTGATTGATTCAAATAGATCTCGAGTCAAGTGAGAATGAATAGTTAGATAACTAGACGATTATTTGATCAGAAGAATATCTGAGGAATAATAATATTTATGAATTAAATAGTTTATTTAATTCAACATTCAAAATTCAAAGATTTATTTAATTGACTATCGAAAAGGTTTATTGAATAATTAAATAATTTGAAATTAATATTTAATTATAGTATGAAAATGTAATAAAGGATAAATTAAATAATAAATATTTTAATTTAGAAAGGGGATTAATTAATTAGTGATGTAATTAAATAAATCTAATTTATTTAATTAATCAAGGTTGAATAAATGTCATAATGAATTAATTCAATAATTAAGGTTATTTTATTAATAGAAGAAAGGTGACTTTAGGAAAGTAATTAAATAATTAATCATGATTTAATCATGACCACGATTATTATAATTTACCTTGAAAATGGTACTCATAGGCCTAGACCAATTTTCAGTGTCTACAACTATATCAAAAATATTGAAGAAAGGTGTAAAAATCAACTGGACATCAGAAGCAATTGATGCATTCATATCCATTAAAAGAGAAATCAAGGAGGCCCCTGTATTGAAATCACTTGATTTCAGTAAACCATTTTATATCTTCTCATTTTCATCCTATAATACCATTGCAATATTAATGTTGCAAAAGAATAAAGAAGGGTATGAGTAGCCAATATCATTATTTCACAAATCCCTTCAAGGAGCAGAATTGAAATATGACATTATAGAAAAATAGGCATATGCACTTGTAAAGGATATTAAAACATTCAAACCTTATTTAGTAGGGGCTAAAATAGTTTCTTATGTTCCTAATGTTGCAGTCAAAGATGTGTTTGTGCAAAGTGGAGTTACAGGGTGAAGATGTAGATGGATTAAAAATATTCAAGAGTTTGATATTGAAATCTAGATTACCAAACTGGTAAGAGGACAAGGATTGGCTAAGCTCATGACCGAATCAAATTTTGAAGTAGCACAAATCTGCAACATAGGAGAAGAAGAAGGAATGATTGCTAGCATTGAAAACACCCCATGGTAAACTAATGTAATGTATTACCACAAACATTAGAAGTGTCCTGAAGGATTCAATGAAAATTAGAAGAGAACTTTGAAGCTACACACCAAAGTATGTCTTTATGGATGGAGATTTATATTGGAAAAATAGAGATGGCATGTTATTATCGTGCTTAGATGAATCACAAGTGAAGCATATTCTAAAAGAGATGCATGTAGGTGTTTACAGAGGGCATTTTTCAGCAAAGACTAATGCCCACAAGATTATAAGAGTAGGATATTATTGGCCTAAGGTCTTCAATGATGCCTTTAATTATGTACAAAAGTGTGAAGCTTGTTAGAAATTCTCTAGGAAAATGAAATGTTAGGGAGAATTTCCATTAAGGCCTCTAAAGTTGAAGCTCCATTCCATCAGTGGGGAATTGATTTCATAAGGGAGATTGCAGATAAATCCAGTGGAGGACATAAGTGGATGTTGGTATTAAAAAATGGATAGAAGCTATACCAACAAAGCAAACCACTAGTAAGGTTGTAATAAATTTCCTGATGGAGAACATTATCACCAAATTTGGAGTACCTGTAAGGTTAATAATAGAAAATGGCATGTGCTTTAAATTAGATGTGTTCAAAAGGTTCTATGAGACATATGGTATAACAATTTCATATGGTTCCCCATATCATCCACACACAAATGGGTAGGTCAAATCTAGCAAAAAAAGTATCTTAAAGATAATTAAGAGGATGTTGGACAACAATAAAAAGAATAAGACTCTAAACTAAGATTGGCAATCTAAGAAGATAGAATTACAAACAAGAAATCAACTGGTAAGTCACCTTTTGAATTGTTTTATGGAACACAAGCAAGGATGACAATGCATAACCTTCTGCTAGTATATAAATTCATATTACAAGAAGACTTAGATATTAGTAAACCCATGGAGGATATAATGGAGCAATTGGAAGAGTTGGATGAAGTTAGGAATTTGGATCAGGAATGTAATGGAAAGATGCAATGGAAAATAAAGTACTTATTTTGACAAAAAGGAAAAGGATATAAAGTTGGAAGTGAATGATATGGTTCTTATATGGAATGTCAAAAGTCAAGATAAAGAGAAACATGGGAAATTTGAATCTCTATGGATAGGACCATTTTTTATCACTGATAAATGTGGTGAAGACTCCTATTATCTTTAAAATATGGCAAGAGAAGATCAAGAATTGCGAGTGCATGGACAATTCGTGAAACACTTCTTTTCTTAAAAGATATACTATTCCATGCATAGCAGTTTTAGTTTTTCATTCCCTTTCTTTTTCCATCTAGATCACATTCACCCATGGTTTGCATCCCAGAGATCACTTCTATATTCCTGCAATGGGTTCATAACCATTCATTCCCAATCAGATCCATTGTTAGAGCTAAATTTTTTACCTTAATTTCTATCGGCCTTCATTATCCTATTCACATTTCACCTACATCAAAATATCTACTGCCTTTGGTTTTGCATTGTGCTTAACATGAAATGCAACAATTTGTGTGACAAGATCCATAAAATAATTCATATTACATAGTCGTTAGAACCACCTTTTGTAAATAAACCAAAAGTATAATATGTTCATTTATTCCTTTAGAAAAATCCTCTTAGTAATCACCCCCCTTAGTTATCACCTTGGTAACATATATTGTTCAAATCTTATAAGAAGCATTACAGAGACAATACCATGTTGGAGGGACTCTCATCACAGTCTCCTCAATGAGTCGATAAAGCAATTCAATATATATATTCCATCGATGCGACAACACTATATCGAGCGAACCTCTAAGATGGTCCCATCGATAGACCGACAAAGAAAGCTACTATAGAAATATCGGGGTGAGTGGAATACATTAGTAGGACACACTTCATTATCCCCTTGATAGCCCAAATAGAACATATCGGAGACACTTGAGCATAATTGAAGAGAAAAGACATGGTGTCCCATCGATAGGTTGAAACACATGACACTATAATATATTTTTTTTAAATATCGAAAGGGAGATTTACTCTATTATTAATTTCCAAATAGTCAACAAGTGATTTCAAGGACACATAAGGTTATTGGGCTGACAGAAGAGAGTGTCACTTTGATATAATGATGAAGCTACCAAGGACAAGAAAATCGAAGGGAATGATGATTAACGGTGGGACATAAGAAAAGATCCCCTTAATGACCTGATGACATAAAAGAAGAAAACCTTATTAGCGGTAATCAAATATGAAGTTTTAAGCTAAGAAGGGATATCAAAGGGACCAAGGTATATCAAGGAGAGACTATTCAGAGTCCCATAGATACCCTAAAGGGGAAGTAATGACATAAAAATCATCAAAGAGAAAGATAGATATCGATGGGAACAGAGTTATGGTCTCTTGGATACAACGATAATGATTACTTCTCTACTGATGTGACAACCAAAGATATCAAAGAGATATTCAAAATTTAATAACCAACTTGATGACAACAAAGCCAATGAGTTTTCCATTTATGAACCAGAGCAGAAGGATGTATATCAAATATTGATCTCATTTTTATTTTCAAAATCCAAGAAATACATGGAGAGCAAGAGCAAAGGAAACTAACCTAGGATACGACATTGTTGCACAATCGAGAGTTCAAGGTAGGAAAAATTCATACAAGAACACAAAGATCAAGCTAAGAAATTTTTCTAAAAGCAACTGAATTATGAAGAAAGTCTAGGGTTTATATTATGGAAGGTACCTCAGAAACACCAAAATAAAAAATGCAAACAAAAGAAACTAGACCTCTAAATCAAGACTTAATTGATCAATGTCTTGGGTCAAGGCCAAGGTCCAAAAGAAGTGTACAACTAAATCTTGCAGCTGAAAAAATATGTGATAAACATAAGGACCTCAGTGATATTTGGACACCACAAAGGGGGTATGACTTGTTTATCTATGATTACAAAAATTAATATAGGTTTCAACCTGTATGTAACCCATGGAGAATGAAACTAGGTAAAGTGGTTGTACCTAATGTATTTGTCAATATAGAATTGATTAAGGTGTTGGCCACTAGGTATAACCCCAAAACATGGTCAATTCAGTTTCAAGATGGGTATGAATTTATCATTATTTCCAAATATTTCATTTCCACTATCTTTTAACTATGTTGTACTATGAACTTTCCATTCATGATAAAGGACCTCTTGACAGAGTACCATACCATGGACACTAGCTATAAGAGGTGGAAATTTCCATTGCATAGACCCCGAGATGTATGGGATTAACTCAAAAGGTTTTCTTGTGATGAAAACCCTCCCTTTCATGTGGATTTGTTTGAGCAATACTTTCAGTACACCTATTACGTTGCTAGACAAGTATAGGGAGTAGAAGTTCCTACCCTCATGTCACTATCACCTATGGTTCTAGTAGCAGACATACAAAATTAAGATGCTAGGTTATTTTATTATGTACTTAGCAAATGCATTAAATAGGGTCCTTGAAAAGATCAAAAATAGTAGTGATGCAATCGATGTCAAACACTATTTCTTATTTTTGCATCTAATCTTGTATGAAGGACAAGCTAGGGGATTCTTTGGGGAAGAATTAAGAATAAAAGATACATATGAAAATGGGAATTTTAGGCCAATATAGGTGTGGACTTCAATCTAGGATAGGAGACATGTGAAATCTCATTATTTATACTTTGAAGATATTTTTTTAAACCCTTGTACCGATTGCTAGGTCACCCATGTGATTACAACCCATCCCTTGAAGTGTAGATATTTCTCTGACCCAAAGAGAAGGACCCTAGAAATAAAGTAAACTATAATTCAAGTGAATGGTACACATTTTTCGATTGCACTGTAATAAGAATATATGGGTTTGAAGGAGCACCACTTTTGCTACCAAGAACAGTTCTAGACAAAGTTGCATACTTGGATATTATATGGAAATTGGCCAAGTTAGATGTCATGCACATTAAGAGATATAGTAAACATTCTCTTATGCCAAGCATTTTGTATTTTGGAGACTTAGCATTTTTTTCTAACAAGTGGTATAAGAAAGTTGATAGCAAATTGGCACATTATAGCTTGCCAATAGGAAATGAGAAATAAATTTTATCTAGAAAACTTCATCAATAATGCAAAATTATCACAAAGATTGTCTGGGTATGAACTTCATAGCCTACCCCTAAAATTAGCTTCTTCGTGGACACTCCTATCACTAAATAAGAAGATGAAGAAGAAGAGAGTGAAGTTAAGTAGATAAACATGCCAATTGTTACACAATGAGAGAATCATTGTAAAATTTGAGACATTAGATGAAATCTTAGATGATGTGAGATTCTGAGCCAGACAAGAATTTATCTCTGATAATGATTTCATTAAGACTTCAAAATTTAAATAATTTGTCTATGAACACAAAGGAAAAATGTTAAGAGAAAAGATGGAAAATATTACCCTGGAGCAAGAGGAAAATACCATAGAAGAATTAAGAAAAGAAGTAGATAAAGAATTAGAATCTATCACCCCTATGAGAGGAAGGGAATTACTACAAGAAGCTCAATTTTTACTCTTACCAGAGTGGAAAATTAGTTTTTCCATAGTATTTGATAGCTTCAAATGAAGAGGGAATAAGACATTGCATTTGACAGAAGAAGCAAGTGATAATATGTACTTTGGTTTAGGATATAATCCAGATAAAGTGACCTTGTTGATTTGGGTCTTATACCCCCAAGATAAGAGACCCGCCATTATTAGTGACCCAAACCAAAATTTTGGACATCTTATGGTGTAGAGAGTGGGAGATACTAATCCCATTGAAAAAATAGACTTGAACATTAATGTTTAAAAATTCAACAAGGCACAGGTTGAGAAGCTAATAAAAGAAAATGAGCAACTGAAAAGAGAAGCAGCTAGTTACAAAAATAAATTTCCCTCTTCTTCTTCATCAGATTGTACTCTCCATTGGTGGATCAAGAGAAGAAGGTGTTAGATGTCATGGAAAATTTCATATAGTGGAAGTATTTCCATGAAAAGGTCCAAAAGAAATACAATGAACTAGAGAAAAAGGTAAAGACCACTAAGTTTGAAGTTGTGTATGAAATAATCAAGATGAGATTTGAAAAGGTGATGAACCAAGTTGACCAATATATGGCACTCTTTGTGAAAGTGCACTTTTCTTTTCATGAACATAAGATATTATAGGAAACTTAGAAGAAAATAAAGAGAAAATGATTAGTAAAAATATTATGAATGAACAAATGCTCCACAAGTATAATGAGTTGATCGATCTACATAGTCAATTTCACGATAGGATTATGGAAGAAATATCATAATTATCATAAAGATTATAGAAATATCAGAATTATGGAAGAACTGAACAATTTTGATCAACCATTGGATATTCCATTTCCCTTCTTCTTTGATGATCATGGAGAACTTAAAGAGCAAGATCATTGGAAAAGTGAATTGGCTCAACTATTTCCACGGGCACTCGATCTAATCAATGATGAAGAAATGATGTTAGAGAACACCCATAAACAACTCGAAGGAATAATGTATATGGAGTACAATATGAAAGAATTGATCATAAACATAGATACCCATATCATGAAAGAATATATCAACCATTTGTTAGCAATAAATTTGTTCACCACCAAGACTAGAAGTGTCCCGGACATGGAGGGACAAACATCAAATTAAAGGAGAGTGAACAATCAAATGCTACATCAAGGAGAGGAGAACCTTGCTAGATCCAAAGAGGTCATGGGTTCTCTACATTGAATAAAAGAGAAAGTTTCACAATCTGTCATAGACTTCAAATCATTTCTTTATGTTTTAAACAAATGTGATTAATTAAGATAAAAATCATGAAGAGACACATCTTTTTGTAAAAGGCCTGAAGCTTGTTGCTTCCTGTATAAGATGGGAAACCAAGGCCAATTTTGAAATCATCATCGTATCATATTCCTATCATTCGGCTTCCACCCATCCGCACTCATACTTCAAGATATCTCAAAACACTTATGCTATTAATGTATTAATTTTGAAATAGAATCAATGGAGAAGATTTTTCATGTTTGGTGATTTACTTTCAACTTTCAACTATTGTGTCAAAGTTTAAATCTTATACATTATTGTGTTTTCTCCAAAGTGGTTTTCACATATTATTCAAATTAACAAAACTTATCAAGACACACTTGTTGCTGCTGTGTAATTTTCTTGATTGGTTTTTGTCTGGAGAGAATTAAATTCCTTTCAAGTAATTAATTTTAATTGGTTCCTTCTCAAGTTTAAAACCCTTTTAAGTTAATTATTTTGATTGTTTTCCCTCAAGTCAAGAATTAAAAATCCTTTCATAATACCATAGTAATTTGGAAATATACCATTGGGATTAGTAAGAAGAGTACAATGACCAAAAAACTTGCACATTTGTACAAGCTACAAACATCCAAAGTGCCAAAAAAATTAGAGTTAAGCTAAGAGGTGGATTCAACCTTCTTACATATTTGACTCCATCCACCCAATAGGATTAGGTTCCTGTCATACTTACAATATTTTATACAAACCTTGTTCATACATCAAATTCTTAAAACATTTATAGTAGGAATAGTTGTTGGCCTTGCATCTTTTTTTTTTTTTTAGACTGCAAGAATCGGGTAGCACGACCCCCTATAAATTGTAGTGTGCCTGGTAAAAATTTTAACGTGACCGACTTCACATCTATTTCACTTCCATGTGCCATTGTGAATAGATTTCCCAAATTAGAGATCACACATATAAATTTCAAATCTACTCTATCATTTAGGTACACTCGCTTAGGTCCAATAGAGCCTAAAGTGTAGGGGGATCTCAAACATATCAATTAGCCCTATTCGTTAGCCAAAAATATTCCCAAAGATCCTAGACCCTCTCAAGGTTTATAACCTACATTTTTGAGACCTAACAGATCAGTGGCTCTACTATGAAAATCTAGTCAACCTTGAGTCTAGACCATTCCATTACAAAGTCATAAGAATTCACATCTGTGTAATTACAATTTCACAAAATTGAGAAGGGGATTTTGCTAGGGAAAAACTAAGGAACCCTTATAAATAAAACCCTACAAAGAAATTGTAACTTTCCCACTTATTACAAATTGGGTGGCAACTCTACTAAAGTAATATTGAAGTTAGTAACTGGAGGTTTGAAAAATATATCAGACAAATTGAATCCAACATTGTAGCATTTTACGAGATAGAGGGAAGAAGATCATTACATAAAAATAATTATCCCAATAAAGATAAAAAGTGTACATATAGAAAAAGGGATAATTCAAAGTCCCCTCCTACCTCAAAATCCAAAAAAAAAGGTCATAACACAAACACAATCACACATACAAAAAATCAAGAGAAGAACAATATCATAGGACAGGCATTAAATGAAGGCATTTCCAACTCACATGAAGAGATATTTCAAAGTGGAATGGATACTCCTCAACAAGAACAAATTAAACATGATCATTATCTCCACATGTATCCACCCGATACCCAATGGATGACAACATTTGAAGTAAGAAATGACCAGGAAATAACATATAGTACAAAAAAAAAGAGATTACAATGATAGAATGGCTTAGCTACATTTGGGAAAGTCTTTTTCATATATAGTATGCTTTACAGAAAGACACAACATCCCTCCCAAGAAAAAGGAATTGACTATTGAAGAACTAAAACAAGAAATAGAGGAATTTAACAAGGAACTTGGAAGAAAGGAATTGTTAAAGCAAAGAGATGAGTTGGGTCCACAAGTGCTTCAAAAAAATGCTCAACCTACAACAAGTGGGCCTAGATATGTGCCCCCTCATAAACAAACTAGATGGGAAAATTTTTGTAAAAGCACAAGAGGGAGAAGTGGCACTATCTCACAGCCTCAACACAATATTTCTAATACCTCAAATATAATGAACAATACATCCCATAACCAAGGATTGACCAACTAGGGTGTACAAAAAAACTTAAGACCTAGTGGTCAAATACATACCAATCCCCCCAAGAAACATAATCAAGGAATGCAACAAAACATTCCACCTCAGAATACAAGACCGCGGAATACTCCTCAAAATTCCCAACAATCAACTTACACTTACGTGCCCCCTGGCCAACGATACATCCCACCCAGCCAATATTACACTACTTAGCAAAACACATAGGGAAATGTGTATTTTCACCAAAATGTGAAACAAAATGTGCCTCAATATCAATACTAGCAGGGCCCTCAACGCCAATAACAACAACCAAACCAAAGCCATCTTCTAAGAGGACCCTCAAGTGGATATAGACAACTAGACTTTTTTCGCATATCTAATTTTTCATGACCCAATTAGAAGTGATTGGAGGAATGCCATCCCAAAATTTATAGGGACTCATGCCATCACAGCAGAGGAGCACATAGAGAGTTTTGACACCGTCATGGAAATTTTTTAAATAGAAGTTGAAGATCTCAAAATGAATTTGTTCATGCAATCCATTGTGGAGGATGCCAGGGGTTGGTACATAAATTTTAAAGATGCATCAATCAAATCTCTAGCTGATTTTAAGGATCAATGTTTAGATAAATATGGGAGTAATTATAGTTCACATTTCACCCTGAGGGACATAGCCAATATTTGCAAAAAATACAATGAGTCGGTGGTTGATTTCAATGTAAGGTTCGCTAAAGTCTACAATAAGATTGTCCCTGAATTGAAACCAACAGAAGCAATGTGTGTAGATTTCTACATTAATGATTTTGATACCAAGATAGGGTATGAACTCAGAAATAAGTCCCTTGCATCCCTAGAAGAAGCTAAGATAACTGCATTAACTATAGAACAAAACAAAAGAGTTATTGGAAAAGTTGGTAGAAGAGGTGATGTTAGAATGCAACCAAATCCCAAAAATAATGTACACAAATAGAATACCCATTATAGAAATGAGAGACCAAGGCTCCATTACATACCTTACAATGCTAACTGGAAAGATGGGAAGCCAGTGGATGAGAATCAAACACACAATTTTAAGGAAACTCTGAACCCGCTAAAGAAAAATAAGACACATCTTGTAGAGAGTATCCCATGGTGTGTGATATGTAGACTCCCACATCCACCTGAATATTATGTAGTGGTCTAGGCATTTCAAAACAAAGATATCCCCTATGACCAAGAGGTTGAGCATCACACCATAAATATGTTTTCAATGAAACCTAACCATATCGATAATGAATATTCCTCATCAAATGAAGATGGGTATGAATATGATGTAAGTAGTCAGAGTTATAATGTCCATGTGGTAGAAAAAGATATCTTCTCTGATCAAGAAGATGAAAGTGATCTAGAGCCTAATCTACCTAAAGTACCATAAAAAATGAATCAATGTCAATTGAGAAGGCCAATAAAAGAGGAAATTAAGGCTTTAACTATTGCTGCAGTGGCACAAGAAAAGAGTAATTACAAACTAAGAAATAGGTCAGTAAATGAAGATGAAGGAAATCCTAGGGGATTGTTTATAAAGGTTGAAAGAGTAACCCAAGGAAAACAAGAAAAGGCTAAAATTAAGGATTCTCAAAAGGCCAATCAAAAATGTGTATCTAAAGAGATAACTAAGGTTTATGAAGGGGAAATCAATTCAAGGGATTTTCCCAAGGAAAATAAATCAGCTAAAATAAAAATAGTAAATCCCCCTTCATTTGATTTTACCCAAGCATTGTCCCAAATAAAAATGTCAGTTCCTTTACTAGAAATGATGAACATAGAAGAATACAGGAATGATACACTCAATCTACTATCAGATGTGCCTAAGAAAACAAACAAATCAAACAAAGGTGTGACCCAAAAGGATCAAGTCAAAAATGCCAAAAGGGAAGAAGCCAAAAGTTTGGAAGTGTACCTAGGGGACACCTTGACTAAAACCCCCTCTCAAATAGACCCTTTCTACATGACCTTGATAAATAACAAATTCGTGATAAACTACATGATTGACTAAAGTGAAATAATCAACATTATGCCAATGGTTGTTGTGAAGGAGTTAGGATTATGGGTGGATACTACCTATGGAAAATGTTACACCATGGACAATAGATTAGTCCCTGTCATCTATGTAATATGGGATGTAGAACTGAAGCTGGATTCATATCCAAAAGCCACTTACAAAAAATACATAATAGTAGTGGATACACCTCCTTACTTTGGTATGATTTTATCAAGACAATGAGTTGCAACAATTGGAGGAAATGTTTAGTTAGATCTATCCTATGCAACAATACTTGTGAATGGAAGAGAGGTCAAGTTATACAGGGATCCAAGATCAGAACAAGTCATACGGAATTTTGATCCAAATCAGATGAATTGTTTTTGTGATGTGGACCTTGGAAGCTTTAGAATTGAACATTCAAATCCTGAATTGAAAAATACAGATTGAATTGCTACATATGTTTCTCATAATGAAAAAGGTGTATGGAAGATGTATTTTGATGGAGCTTGCAGTAAAGAGGGGAATGGATCTAGATTTTTTTCATTTCACCCAATGGTAGAACATTCAAGTACTCATTTCTGTTGGCATTTGAATGTACAAACAACATAGTAGAATATGAAGCATTGTTATTAGGCACAAACATTGCCAAAAGATATGGGATTAAGGTACTAACTATGTTTGGAGATTCAAAGTTGGTTGTTTCACAAGTAAGGGAAAAATATTCTACAAAAAAAAAAGGTTGAAACAATATAAACATGTAGTGTGGGATGACATAGATCTATTTGATGTTTTTCAATTGACTGGGTAGACAGATCTAGAAACATAATGGCTGACTTCTTGGAAAATGTGGCATTAAAGAAGGATGATCTTACACTAGCAAGCGTATCACAAGTGGAGTTCAAGATGATACTTGACATTGCTGATAATATTTACAATTGGTAGGTGTTCAATGATGAAGAAGATCTAATTAAATTCCTACACTATATAGATCAATATGAGGCTCAAGAAATTGATTTCAATGTGTTTGTTGAAGAAGTGGATGACAAAAAAACTATGTTTGGCCAAGAAGTGGTGTAACTAAAAATAAATAAAATACCTAAAGGATTAGTGGAATTAGAAAGGGTTTTTGATGGGAATGACCAACCACTCATGAAACAAACACCAGTGAAGAGGGAAGATATTGAAGAAGTCAATCTGGGAACTAAATTGGCTCCCAAAAAGGTGTACATGGGAAAGAAGATAAGTCTTAAGATTAGGGAGATGTTGATTACATTAGTAAGAAAGTATAAACATGTTTTTGCATGGTCGTATGACGATATTAAAGCATATAGGTCAGGCTTATTTTAGCATGAAATTTCATTAAAACCTTGCGCCAAATCCTTTAGACAAAAACAAAGACCAATAAATCCTACTCTAGAACCCAAGATGCACGAAGAACTCATGAAACTTAGAGAAGAAGTTGGGGTTTTACTCTTACCTTGGTGGGACATTAGTTTTTCTATATTATTTGATAGCTTTAGAAGAAGAGGGAATAAAACATGGCATTTGACATAAGAAGCAAGTGATAAGATGTACTTTGGTTTAGGATATAATCTAAATGAAGCCACCTTGTTGATTTGGGCCTTATACCCCCAAGATTGGAGACCTACCATTATCAGTGACCCAAACCAAATGTTTGGACATCTTATGGTGTAGAGAGTGGGAGATACTAATCCCATCAAAACAACATACTTGAACATAAATGTTGCAAAAATCAATAAGGCACAGGTTGAGAAGCTAATAAAAGAAAATGAGAAACTAAAAAGAGAAGTAGCTAGTTACATAAATAAATTGCCCTATTCTTCTTGATCAAATTTTTACTCTCCATTGGTGGATCATGAGAAGAAGGGGTTAGATTCCATGGAAAATTTCACATACTAGAAGTGTTGCCATGAAAAGGTCCAGAAGAAATACAATGAAGTGGAGAAAAACGTAAAGACCACTAAGTTTAAAGTTGTGTCTGAAATAATCAAGAAGAGATTTGAAAAGGTGATGAACCAAGCTAACTAGTATTGGGAACTCTTTGTGAAAGTGCACTCTTATTTTCATGAACATAAGAGATTACATGAACACATGGAAGAAAAGAAAGAGGAACCAATTAGTAAAAATATTATGAATGAACAAATGCTTCACAAGTATAATGAGTTGATCAATCTACACAGTCAATTTCATGCCAAGATTACAAAAGAACTCGATGATTTTGATCAACCATTAGATATTCCACTTCCCTTCTTCTTCGATGATCATGGAGAACTTAAAGAGCAAGATCATTGGAAAAGTGAATTGGCTCAATTTTTTCCACAAGCACTCAATCTAATCACTGATGAAGAAATGATACTGGAGAACACCCATAAACAACTTGAAGGAATAATGTATATGGAATACAATATGAATGACTCAATCATAAAAACAGATACCCATATTAGGAAAGAATATATCAACCATTTTTTAGCAATAAATTTGTTCATCACTTTGACTACAAGTGTCCCAAACTTGGAGGGACAAACATCTAATTAAAGGAAACTGAACAATCAAATGCTTCATCAAGGAGAGTAGAACCTTGCTAGATCCAGAGAGTTCATAGGTTATCTATATTGAATAACAAAGAAAGTGTCATGATCCATCATATAATTCTAATCATTTCTTTATGTTTTAAACAAATATCATTAATTAAGATAAAAATCATGAAGATACACATCTTTTTGTAAAATGCCTGAAGCTTGTTGCTTCTTGTATATGATGGGAAACCAAGGCTGATTTTGAAATCATCATCATTCGAAAAACATAGTAATCCATCATCATATAATCTTCCCACCATTCCACTTCCACCCATCCACACTCATACTTCAAGATATCTCAAAACACTTATGCTATTAATGTATTAATTTTGAAATAGAATCAATGGAAAAGATTGCTCATATTTCGTGATTTACTTTTAGTGTTCAACTGTTGTGTTGAAGTTTAAATCTTATACATTATTATGTTGTCTCCATATTGGTTTTCCCTTATTCAAATTAACACAATTTATCAAGACACACTTCTTGTTGCTCTGTGATTTTCTTGATTGATTTCTATCTGGAGTGAATTAAATTCCTTTCAAGTAATTCATTTTAATTGGTTCTTGCTTAGGATTAAAATCCTTTTAAGTTAATTATTTTGATTAGTTTCCCTCAATTCAAGAATTAAAAATCATTTCATAATTTCACAATAATTTGGGTATATAGCATGAGGATTAGTAAGAAGAGTAAAATGACTAGCAAACTTGCATGTTTGTACAAGCTCCAAACATCCAAAGTGCCCAACAAGCTAGATTTAAGCTGAGAGGTAGATTCACCCTTCTTACATATTTGAATCCATCAATCCATCATACAAGTTAGACTCCATCCACCCAATAGGATTAGGTGTTGATCATACTTACAATATTTTATACAAACCTTGTTCATACATTAAACTCTTAAAACAATTATAGTAGGATTAGTTGTTGGCTTCACATCTATTTCACTTCCACTTGCCATTATGAATAGTTTCCCAAATTAGAGATCACACATATAACTTTCAAATCTGCTCTATCATTTAGGTACACCTGCCTAGTTTTGATAGAGCCTAAAGTGCAAGGGGATCTCAAACATATCAATTATCCCTATTCATTAGCCAAAAATATTCCCAAAGAGCCTGGCACCCTTTGAAAGTTTATAACCTAATTTTTTGAGACCTAACACATTGAAAATACAAAAATAGTACCATGTCAAACTAAGATTCTCTAAGCTTGAATGTAGGCAAGGCCATCATTGATGTTCCCCCAAGACACCCTAGGTCAGTCCTTTTAGAGTCCATTATAATAAATTGACAATCCATCAACTATTCATTTCTCACCAACAATAATTTGATTCAATCAAAATACGTGGTCTCTACATGTATAATGTAGGGAAGGCTCATCTTTGATAAGCCCCCAGGGCCCCTAGGATAGTCGTTTAGGTTAGGTTCTTGGTTGAAAACTCAAAAAGCCCCTAAACATTCAAAAAATTAGAAAACCTCTAAACATTTGAAAACTTAGGAAAATTGAAAAGAAATTGAAAATTGAAAAGCCTAAAAACATTAGAAAATATTCAAAAGACCTAAACAACATCAAATACCTTAGAGAAAACCCTAAACAACTTCAAATAACTGAAAACCAAAACATTCACATAAACTTTTGAACAGACCAAAAACAACCTCAAAAAAATTATCAAAACATCAAAACATTGAAATATTCAATAAAAACCCAAAACCATCCATCCCATTTTTCTTTCACCCATAATAAATCAAACATCACCTTCAAACTTTGGTAAAACAAATAGAAAGCAATTATCGCAAGTCGTAAAGTGAAAACCTAAGTGTCAAAATCTAAAGTTTAGATCATAGGTAAATGAGTTAGTAGATTTTGTATCAATGACTTATCACACACCTTATCCTAATTAAAACATCTGATAATATGTCCCTAGATGCATCCTTCCTCCAATGGACATCAACATCAGAAATCACCTTAGCTATGTTAAACTAGCACGAGATATAGATAGAAAGGAATTGGGCATCGATCATTATCTTTCATTTGTTTTGCTTGTGGGTTTTCTTGTAAAATAATCTTGGTGCATACTTGCTTAGTTGTGTGTGGGGAGGTTCTTTGGAGTAGATTGTTGACTGTTGTGTATGCTTTGGTCTGAGATATTTTGAAATACTAAACTAAATTCCAACGAGGTTTCCATATGTCAAGATGTGAAAAAGAACTATCCTATCATCTCTCATCACCATATCTAATAAAGTCTTGGTGGATCATGGACTTGTTGGACTTATTAAATTAGTCTTCAAAATTGATGGTCAGAATCATCTTATTCTTCTATCTTCTTTCCATGCTAACCTAGTATCATGATAGTCAACAAAAGAATCATCATGCATCCATCTTGCATTATCACAACATATCATCATAATAAAGGAAAACATAATCCACTACAACATCATTATCATTTAAGTTGTTTTGAATAATACAGATTTGTTATTCTAAGTATCTTAATCCATTACATTATCATTCATCACATTTGTAATAAACATTCATAACATCCATACTATAAACCTTATCCATATTTTCATCCATACATACATCATCACGAGATCATAAATTACATAGAAAAGTACACAAAAAGAAATGCATCCATCCATACATCTTGCATAATCATATCATATCATAACACCCATCCCATAACATATCATACAAAGATACTTAAAAAAAAAGATAACACATTCATTACATTGCATCCATACATTCATAAAGCATGAAATAAAGAACACCTCATATCAAATCTGAATCATCTCATATATATATCAAAAAATGATGACTGTCATGATACAATATCTACATCAATGTATAAATATCAAAATAAAAATTACAATATCCACGAGGCTATCAAAAATGAGCCCATGAATGTATATTTGTATAAATAATTGCGCAATAATAAAAAAAGTGTATACAAAAGTGGCTATCCCTGATGGCTGCTTGACTTGCCCCTAACTAATAGTTCATCCTCAACTCTAGGTGGTGCTCCACTATGTTGTGAAAAATTAGGTTATCTCATCGCCTGAGGAACATCTCTATGGTAATGCATGTGGTAGTAAGCATCCTCTGTAACTACCCCTCTATACAAACGAATCGATATTGTTTGGCCCTGTGATGTTGTCACCACCTCCAGCTGCTGCCCCTGCCCAATCTCTTGGGCCAGCTATTGGTCTAGTTGTTGTCGCAACTAAACCTCATGATCTCTTTGAGTTGTCATGGCTTGAAGCTATTGCTACAACTGATCTTGCTCCACTTGTATCTGATCTCTCCAATTTGTAATGACCTATATCTATGCTTGTAACTAGTAAGCTAGTTATATGAGTGAAGGAGGTGGTGGTGCCCCCAGAACCTATCCATCATGACCATCTTGATGCCCTAGGTCCTAGTGACTCTGATCTAGATATTGCTAGTGCCCATCACCCGCCACTTGGGCCCTATCCTAATATTGATCCTTCCCTCTTCCTTGGCCCCCATTCCTACCTCTATCTTTGCCACCATCTCATCCTCATCCTCAACCTCTACCTCTCCCTCTACTTCTACCTCTGGGGTATCCCCCTCCTATATTTGTTAGGTGAATAGGTGGCCTACCATGTGTCATAAGCCAGGATCATGCCTACATCGAGTATGCCTTGATCATACGCCCAAGGCTATGCAACAAGCTATCGAAACCCATATTGTAAGAGTTGGAGATATTAGCTTGACACCCATGAACACCTGCAAAAACAATGAAAAACCTTCTACAAGAGGATATGTAAGAATATGAGCTTGCTTGATATTAAGGCCACGCAAATGATGAGGTATGAAGTATGATTACAAATGTACATATGCCCTGATCAAATAGGAAAGAGAGAAACCTAAAATGCACAAGATGTTGCCATGTGTCTTAATCACACTACATGTGACAACATGTAAACCCTAACAACCTACCTAGGGAATGATGATGAGATAGAGATAAGTTCTAGAAAATACAACTCATCTTCTAGAAGGAATCTTATCTCCTACAAACATATAAAGGGGAATTATCCCATAATTTATGATTTATTTAATAATCCAACCTAGGACTAAATTATTAAATGAAAACCTAAGTTAACTTATGCTAGTGTAATAAATAATTAATTACACTAACACCCCCCATAAGTGCAACTTAGGGAGGAAATAAAAAATGAAATGATTATGCAATAGATGATGGGTCCTGGCTACATGATGGCCATTTTAGGTACCCATGTATAAATGAGAATCAAAATTCAACTAATCTCCCACAAACAGAGAAAAGGGGAAAACCCAGTGGGAAGACAACCCCTCTCCAAAAAGGAGATGGAATGCAAACAAAGTGAGGAAGGATGGAGGACTCCCAAATACCCCCAAGTACACCATCTGTCACATGGATATAATATAATCAATATCCCCCCATAGGGAGGAAATAGAGAGACTATATAGCCCCCCCATAATATGTGATCACCTACAAAAATGGTAAGTTCCTATAGACAAAACATGATCCAATGTCGACAAACAACTTGTATCCCTTTCAAAATAAACAAAACCAAGTAGAAATGTAGGGATGCTTCCCATTCCAGATAGGAATTGAAGGAATGATGGATGAATATGGATTTTGATGATGTCTCTGAAAGTTGCTCATGTGTCTCCTTGCTTGATGAAGACGAAAATGACACAATCAAATCAGTTACATGCCCAATCAATGAAGAAGGTGACAAATTAGGATGATGTGGAAACTGATGTTGAATAATATCCAAAGACCATGATGGTTTGACAATGGGTGTGCAATGGCTATCATCAAACAAGAGAGATATCCCCTCAAATATTCCCTCCAAATCTGAAATTTGAGACTCCACAAACAAGGATGTAATGTTTGATAGATAGGAATCCCAATTAGGAAGACAATAAGATACCGATTGTAATGAATCATTGGATGTGCTCAATGAATCACTACCATGAGAATATTCCTATTGAATAGGAATGATAGGAGTCTTAATCAATGAATCTGCACAATGAATCACCGAAGGTGAAGGTACACCAATTTTCTCTAATGGAGAAGTAGGAGCGTCTGAAGAATCCTATTCATCCTCATCTCAAGATTCAAAGCATTCCAAGTATTCAAACTCTTGCATAGTATCAACATCATAGGGTATCTTATCTGAAAGATGAAGAGGCACAAGACAATTTGAAATAGGATCATCTAGGAATGGTTGAGTATCATGATCTCCATGTATCTCCCAAATTTCAGTCCAAAGAGTATGAGGGAAATCACAAAGATCAATAATTTTCAAAGTGGAAACATCAATATGCATTGCAATGACTCCTAAGACATGACCCCTTTTTCAATTCCAAGAAAACTTCTTATTGTTAGTACTAGGAGGGAGAACTAGATTATACAAATGTGGCAACAAATGAAGCCATCGAAGATGGGTGATGATACCATTTCTCCATTGTTTATAGTTTCCCCTTTTCAACATAATCAAAGCAGGATGAAATGAAAACCCCATTATTAACTATGATATATCTCCAAGATTACAAAGACAATATCCTTCAAAATGAAATAGAAACTCCCAAATATGATATATACTGCAAATGAAGTCTTCCCAAATTGATAGAACCTCTCTAGGACTTAGGATGTCCAAGTAATCATTCAAAATGCCAAATGTGCAAAATACTAAATAAAAAATACTTGGTGTTGAATCTAGAAAATGTGTATTGACACAATGATAAGTCTCCTAAATACCTTCCAAACACAACTTAAATCACCAAAATTGGAGAAACTGGCTAAAATTTATGAGCTCGAAGGTCAAAATGGGAGATCTGAATTCAAATAGAAATAAAATATTATAGGAATAAAATTTAATAATAATTCCTACACCATTGGATAGATCTTAGAACCAGCTTTCCAACAATATCTTGTTTTTAAAAATCCAATACCTGAGTCAAAATTTATGGCGATTTTAAGAAAACTGCCTAATTAAGACTTGATGGGGCTTCCACGATGGTCATTTGGCCGTCAAATTTAAGATAGTCGCCATATTTTTAAAAAAAATGACCAAAAAATAAATTTACCTCAGAATATGAAATATTTTGTATGAAAATGGGGGATTTGGACCTTCCATATGCAATGGAAGGGTCAAATTTTACCCAATTTGCTCCAAAAATTCACCCAAGATGCAAACCCTCCAACCTTACAAAAAATCACCAAGATCTTACAACCATAGCTTAATCCTCAAATTTGAGAAGGGTCTTTAAAGCAAGGCTCTGATACCATGTAAGAGCCTCAAATTTCTCTGATACCATGTAAGAGCCTCAAATTGATCTGATACCATGTAAGAGTTGGAGATATTAGCTCAACACCTAGGAACACCTACAAAAACAATGAAAAGCCTTCTACAAGAGGATATACAAGAATATAAGCTTGCTTGATATTAAGACCTCTCAAATGATGAGGTATGAAGTATGATTACAAATGTACATATGCCCTGATTGAATAGGAAAGAGTAAAACCTAAAATGCACAAGATGTTGTCATGTCTCTTAATCACACTACATGTGACAACATGTAAACCCTAACAACCTACCTAGGGAATGATGATGAGATAGAGATAAGTTCTAGAAGAGACAACTCATCTTTTATAAGGAATCTTATCTCCTACAAACATGGAAAGGGGAATTACCCCATAATTTATGATTTATTTAATAATCCAATCTAGGACTAAATTATTAAATGAAGACCTAAGTTAACTTATGCTAGTGTAATAAATAATTAATTACACTAACACATCGATCACCATAGTGGGGTCAATCTAAGACCCCCACTACACCTCCCTCTAACAAAAATAGTAGTATAATCCTAAGGAGGCACATCTTGTACCTCCATGTACTAGTGAGCCATGTGGTTTAGAAGGTACTACTCTATCATGGTGTGCTCCCTCCCCTGGAGGTAGCAAGTCTGTTGAGAAAAATCAAGTTGTTGATGATCATCATACCATGTTCTATGTTGCAATCACATCCTCCATTTGAACATGGTCATTTAATCAATGACACAATGCCAATAAGATAGACTTATAGGGCATGTGTGTTGGAGTGTCATCGAAACCCTATATCTAAAGACAATAGGCTCATCCTCGTGAATGTCTACTAAAACTACCAAGGGCTTCAATACTACAATATGCTCATATGCCTAGATATGGATCAATGTAACACCTACTCCTATGCTCCTGCCCTCATGGTAGATAGCCTCATTCATGTCGTGGTACAACGAAGTAAGAAGAACTGGAACCCGTGCATACATCATAGTCCTCTTGATCATCCCCTCCCATGCCAATCCCCATCTAGGACTAAAACCTCTGCCCCGTCCGTCTAGGGCAATAAATGTAGAGATTAGTGCAGCTATGAACAATATGAAAATGGGAACTTGATCATGATATACATCAAGGTCTATTTGAGAGCTCACCAAAATGATATGATGTCTACGTAAAGGGGAGAGACATGCACCTCTCTCGACATTTGTGTCATATATGATATGCTCTCCATGAATAGGTAATCATAATATGCACCACACATCCTCCAGTGTAACGATGGGCTCACCAGTGCATAGGTGAAATGAAGAGGTCTGACTATGCCACCTCTCAATCAACACCATCATCATAGCAAGGTGGGTCCAGACCTCGAGAAAGAAAGCAATGAAACCTAACCCCAACATACCTAGCCCCTCTACCTCCAAGTCATCAAAATATCATGTCACTTCCAAAATGTCTGACTGGTGCTCTCATGACATCAATGATAGGCAATTCTCTTGCACACATCGCGTACACAACATCAATTTTCTTAAAAGTAAAAAAAAACTAATCAAAATATGAGACTTTGCATCCAAAACATCAAAAGCATTTCT
This sequence comes from Sequoiadendron giganteum, assembly GCA_007115665.2. Taxonomy (NCBI): domain Eukaryota; kingdom Viridiplantae; phylum Streptophyta; class Pinopsida; order Cupressales; family Cupressaceae; genus Sequoiadendron; species Sequoiadendron giganteum. The sequence goes on along the minus strand of CM021104.1, from coordinate 114,348,600 downwards.
AAAATCAATAGCATCACTCTTTCAAGGGTGCGTCATTGTATACATTTCGGGGGGGTGTCACCAAATTGGTGATTCTCATTGCTACGCTCAATGGTGAATCGACATTTGCATGTGTTGCTCTATTAAAAAATTGGGGTGTGTCACTAAACATTGTGTGTGTCACTCAACTCTTTCGAGCAAAGTTGAACCTAAATAGCCTATATATCACTATATTAACCTAGCAACTCCCTAATCAAATGCATCACCCAACCAAAAAATCGTGGTGCACCATTTATTGGGGATGTTAGAGCTCAAAAGGCAACAAATATCTAAGGTTTGAATGCACAAATGAATTGAATGACCCTTCGTCACCTATTTAAGACTAAAAATTAGGGTTTTTTCTCTAATTTGAGCCAAAAGCTAGAGTTTTGACCTATTTTACCTATTTCCACCTAGTGCAACCTATTATGAGCCATATTTCTCATTTTTGAGGTCATTTTTGGCATCTCGGGGCCTATTTTAGCACCTGAACCTATATTTTACCTTTTTCAAGAAATTAACCCAAAATTCAAAATTTTCATTGGATTGCTCAAGGTAGGGAACTAGCTTATTCCTTCCATTCGGGTAACAGTGGGACATCTAAAAATTAGAAAATTTTAATTTTTTGATCTGAGCAGAATTTTAATCTGAAAAGCGTTGGTCTTTGAACCAATGTAGAAGGTACCTCATTTCAAAGAGGGGCAAAATGTAGACACTTAAAAATGTCCTAAACTATATCATGTGCTCGCTCAAATATACCACCATTTCATCCTAAAACCCATCCTCTTTTCGCTTAATTGATTGAATTAACTTAGCTATTTGATTAATTGCATCATTTTCATCTATTAACCTAATTAATCTAATTAGGTGAATCCAACCCCTTTCATGCTAACATTTCATCCTATTAAAGTAAATAAATAAAATTATTTAATTTAACCCCTAAGTCCTCTTATTTAATTAAATAACCCTAAGTTATTTAATTAAATATCATAACACTTTCCCCTTTTTCATTAAATCATTTATTTAATGAATATCACATAATTTTCTGTGAACCCCAATCCTATACCTACACAAACATGAGAAACAAACATATTATTAGATCAATATGCAACTAAGAACAAGGATTCCCCATGAAATCCATCTACAATATTCAAAATAGGAAATGAATGAAGAACACAACAAGCAACTAAGTTAAATCCTAATTCAAATAATGCAAACACTTGATCCCATTGGGGAATTGATTTCAATTATGTGTAGAAATTGCCCCTTTCCCAACTCCTTTGTAATCTTTGATGATTTTATGGAGATTGATCCACTTTGTTGATGAAGAACAAGATGAATTCTTGAGAAAACTTGCAATAACCTAGCTATGGTGATGGAAAATGCTCAAGAAATATATGAAATGGCTCTAGATATGAAGATAATAACTTTGCATTCAAATTGTGGATGATGAATGAGAGGAAGAGTCTCTCATTTATAGATTTCCAAATTGGAAGAATGAGCAATATTGAGCAATGTGGGATCATTCAACATCCAATGGCCAAGTGTCACTTGCCAAGATGTGAATGGATGAAAGTTGTGCACATTTTGATCAAAGTGCCAATAAATGATATTAGGTGGAATTTCAAATTAGTGAAATGACTTGTTCGAGAGGGAAGAAAATAGAGTTATGGCCACTTGGCTCAAGGCAAAAGAACTTGTAAGGTGAAATAAATGCCTTGTTGGAAGGACTAAGTCCACTTGGATTTGAATTCAAATTTGAGGGAATATTCCCCTTTATGCCATGTGAGGGAAAATAGAGATTTAATAAATGAATTAAATCTATTTTCATGTGTAAGTGGTAAAATCTAGAGGATGGGACATGATTTAAGATTAATTTAATCAAAGATTAATTAATGTAATGAGGAATTAGGAGATGTGACAATTTAAACTTAAATTTATGCATTGATTTAAATCAAATTGAGAGGAAGGGTTTAATTAAATAAATGTTTTGATTTATTTAACTAAAGGGGATAATGTTAGATTAAATCAAATAAGGTTTAATTTATTCAATTTAATAAGACTTTAGAGACTTAATTTAAATAAAATGAATTATTTAAATGAATAGAGATAGAGGATTAATTAAATTAAATTGATTAATTTAATCAGTAGAGGAGAAAGACCTAATTAAATAAATAATGATTTATTTAATTAAGGGTTGAAAGGTGATGATAAGCTGAGAGTATGATTCAGGATGAAACGATGTTAGTAATCAGGATCAAGTGTGTCAGTCAATTTTCCATGTCTACATTTTGCCCCTCTTTGAAGCAATGCACTTGTTGCGTTGGTTCAAAGAATAAACTGTTGTGATGAAAGTTCAAAATTTCTCAATATTTTAGATGCCCTACTGCTACCCTAGTGGAAGGATTATGCTGGTATATTGCCCCCTCGAGAGATCGAGCGGAAACATTCAATTTTCTGATCAAGATCGTGATAAAATGCGAGAGGAGTGGTTCTATTGATCATAGGATGAAAGATAATTCTTTAGAAAGATCAAATATTTGACATAGATAATTTTGATGATGTATAGACAGTCATCGGCCATGGGTAGTCTCGTGTATATTTTGATATAACACACTAATTTTGGATAGAAATGTTAGTAAAGATAGAAGAATAAGAAGAAAAGAATGATGACAAGAGGATCCAACAAGCCTACACTATTAATGGTGTTGATGATGATGATTTGGTTACCAGGAGTTGGGATTTTAAAAGGGCCAAATACTTTATGTTTGATAATACACATAGGTATGATGTATCAAGGTATAAAGAACCTGGATGGTATTGTACCTAGTGTGATGGAATTTGACTCGACAATTAGATAGGAGTGTTCATGTTCACACTTAGCATATGGAACCTCATTCAGGATGTAGTTCAGACATTCTAAACATCTTAGACCAAAACATAGAAAATCAAGCCTTCCTATGTGGTCAACAAGACACCTAAAACATCCTTCATACAAATTGAACAAAGCACACATGAATAAGTTATTTTACAAGAGTATCCAACAAGCAAAGCAGATAAAAAAAAGATAATGATCGTTGCCCCATTCTTTTCTCTCTAAACCTATTTTATTTAGGCATCATCGAGAGGTCCTTAGAATGAGCACAAAATATGATAAGTCAAAAAAGACCAAGATAAAGTAAACAAACAAGATAATGTTCTTCGTACCACTAGCCAAGGCTAAACTAAGGTGACACCTTATGTTGATGTCCATCATGGGAAGGATGCATCCCAAGAAATGTTGTGATCAGGGATTTGATGAGATTGATTGGATGATAAGCTATTGATGCTCTGAGTTGATCAACTTTCTTGCTTACTGACCTAGACTTGAGACTTTGACGATTAGGCGTTCACTTTTGTACCTGCTAGATTTGCTTATGAATGACTCATCAAAGGATGAAGGTGATGATTGATTTACTAGGAATGAGATAATCACGGGTGAAAGTGAGATGAGACAGGTGCACCATTTTGGGTTTTTCAGATATTTGGATGTTTTTGTTGTTTTTGAAATGTTTTGAGGCTGTTTTGATTTTCGGATTTTTCAAATTTTTTGGATTTTTGAGATTTAACCAAGAGATAACTTAAAGACCTATCCTACGGGTCTTGAGATTTGATCCATAGATTAGCCTTGCCTACGTTATACATGCAGATACCACATATTTTGACTGATGACAAATTTGACTCAATGATGAGATAGATGGGCAAACGGATTGCCCGATTGCAACAGACGCTTAAAGATTGACCTAAAATGTCTCAGGGGATTATCAAAGATCAACCTTGCCTACATTCAAGCTCAAAGACGACGTAGTTCAATTAGACTACTCTATTTTTTATTTTTTTGGATTTTGACATGTTTTGGATTTTGATATGATTTGGATGTTTTTGGATTTTTTATTTTTTGATGTTTTTGATTTTTTGAATGTTTTTGGATTTTTTTGCTTTTAAGGAAGATCACCAGAATATACACAAATCCAATTTGATGCAAGTACAGGAACATGCCCCCAACATGGTGTGATAGACTACTTCGACAAAGGCAAGACAAACTGACTTTAGGAATATGCCAAGTAGTACTAGGGTGGAACATGATACAAACACAAGATCAAGCTATAGTATGGATGTGAACAGATGGTGGCAGGATAGATGGTATGTAATGGATAAGTGAGTATGCAGAATAAGCCACGAAGATCCTAGTGGATGGAGGGTGCTTTATTTATGCTTGGCGTCTGTTTGCTAGGTTTTCACCAAGGTACTTGTCCAAAGCGCCACCGAAGTGGTTTTCACTAGAGGATGATTTTTTTTCTTCTTTTTCAATCATTTTTCTGTTTTTTTGGATTTTTTTATTTTTGTATTTTTGTATTTTTTTGTTGTCACCAAGACACCCGTTTGCCAAGTTTTCATCTAGGTGACAATGTTTTCAGGACATTTTCTATTTTTTGTACTTTTTGGTTCTATACCTTGCAAATTTTTAGGCATAAATTTTTTTGAGATGACAACTATTCATGGGTTCCTGTAGGGGTTTTCCTTCTACTATTGATAACCGGTATGCCCCTGATTTATGTCTTGTCATGATGACAAACGGTCCCAACCAGTTGGGCTCAAATTTTCCCTTGCTTTCTGGGTTTGGCACATTCTTTTGCTTCTCCTTTAGCACTAGTTCACCAACTTGGAAGGTTCATCTCCTAATCTTCTTGTTGTAGCTGCACTTTAGGCGATTCTGATAGACCTATAGATGGTTGAGGGCATCCATGCACCATTCATCTAATAACTCCAGCTCATTTGACCTTGAAACGCGATATTATTCATCTGTAATGAGTTTTTGTAGTGATATCCTTAATGATGGGAACTCGATCTTGATTGGGAGGATGGCTCTTGATCCATAGACCAGGGAGAATGGGGTGGCACCCATTGGTGTGCAAATGCTAGTGTGGTAGGCCCATAAGGCGAGATTTAGCTGTAGATTCCAGTCAGGATCAGAGTCATTGATTGTTTTCTTAAGGATTTTCAAGATAGTTTTATTAGTGGCTTTTGCTTGGCCATTGCCTTGTGGTTAATACGGAGTGGAAAAGTGATGTTGGATATTGAATTTGTGGCAAAGGTCACACACATCCTGATTTTTGAAAGGTGTTCCATTATCAAAGATAATGGATTGAGGGACACCATATCGGCAAATGAGATAGTTTAGGATGAACTTTGATATCTACTTTCCAGTTATGAAGGTCATTAGGATGGCTTCGACCCACTTTGTAAAGTACTCTATGGTGGTGATGATGAATGTATGGTCGTTGGATGAGGTGGGTGTGATTTTTCTGATGAGATCGAGCCCCCACTATGAAAAGGGACAAGGTGTAACAATAGGATGAAGCTCTTGAGTTGGTGCATGAATAAGGTCTCCGTGTTGCTAGCACTATAAACACTTTCCGACAAACTCGTGTGCCTCTCTTTCCATTGTTGGCTAGTAGTACCTAATCCTCAATAGTTTCTTAGCCAAAGTTATACCTCTTGAGTGTGAACCAAAAATGCCATTGTGGACCTCAGTCAGAGCAGTCAGGGCTTCCTCAGGATTTAAGAAATGCAATAGGATTGCTTCAATGCTCCTAAAATAGAGGGTTTCTCTTAGGATGACAAAATGTAAGGACCTTTTGAGAAAGGCTCGTTTAAGGTTTGGGGTTATGTCAGCTGGGAGTAATCCTATTCTCAAGTAGGTGTAGATGTCATGATACCAGGGATCACCGGGACCAATGATTTTGCACATGAATTTAGACTCTGGTACCTCAAACGTTGGTACAAGAAGTTGCTCTACCAGAAACTCTTATTTTGGAACATTCTTCGAGATTTCCAAGAGCAATCCAATTATGGCCATAGCATATGTTGGTTTGTTGTTTTCTCTAGGTAGTTTTTTAAAGGTGACATCAATGAAGAATTCTTTAATGCTCTCCACTAATTTCTTGTATGGAGTTAGCTTGTTGTCCTTTGTTTGGTACTCACCATTGACTTGGTTGATGATGAGTTGTGAATCTCCATAGACTTTGAGAGCAATAATCTTCCATTTTATTGCAATCCTTAAGCCTATGATGAGAGCTTCATACTCTTCTATATTGTTCATACATGGAAATGACAACTTGTAGGATTTGGGTATGTCATCTCCCTAGGGAATGATGAAGAATATTTTGGTGCCTAACCCATGTTGTGTGTATGACCCATCGAAATACATCTTCCAATGGTTTGCTATACTTATGTTGAAAATTGACTCGTCCTGAACTTCTAAGATAAGTGGGTTTTCTACATATATAGGATCCTCTGATAGTTGGTCTGTAATCACTTGTCCTTTGATGGATTTTTTCTCTACATATTCAATATCATGTTCTATATATATCATGACCCACTTAGTTTTTTTTCCTGTGAGAGTGGCCTTAGAGAGCAAGTACTTTAGTGAATCTATCTTTGCAATCAGCTTGATCCGATGAGCCAACATGTAGTGTCTAAACATTTGGGCTGCAAACACAACTGCCAGGAAAGCTTGTTCTATTGGTGTGTAGTTGAGATCATGCCCTACCATTATCCTTCTGATGTAGTATATTTCTCTTTCTCTTCCATTTTCATCTTGTTAAGCTAGGAGTGCACCGAGAGCTGTCACTATGGTTGATATGTATAGAATCAGTGGGTTTCCTAGAATTGGTGGCATTAGCACTGGTGGTGTAAGTAGATATTCTTTTATTTTACTAAAAATCTAGTCACACTTTTCATCCCACTTGTCTGCTACTCCCTTGTGGAGTAGATGAGAATACGGGATCTGTTTATCCACCAGTTGTGCTATGAATTTGTGAATGGATTGGATCCTTCCTTGTAGGCCTCTCAGCTGCTTTAGTGTTCTAGGGGCTTCCATTCCAAGGATCACCTTGACCTTGGTGGGATCTATCTCGATTCCTCTCATTGATACTATATACCCTAGGAGCTTGCCAGATTTCACTCTGAAGATACACTTCTTGGGGTTAAGTCTAACCTTGTATTTTTACAGTCTGTCAAAAATGGCACTCAGAGCTACTATGTGGTCCTACCTTTTCCTTGACTTGGCTAATATATCATCCACATAATCTTCCATATTCTTTTGAATCATGTCATGAAAAAATAGTGTCATGGCCCTTTGATATGTTGCTCTTGCATTTTTTAGCCCAAATGGCATCATATTCCAATAGTAGGTGCCCCATGGACATGTAAACGTTGTCTTGTGTTGGTCTTCTTTTTCTATCACAATCTGGTTGTACCATGAGAATCCATCCATTAGTGATACCATCTTGTGTCTGGCTATCATATCCACTATCATATCAATGTTGGGTAGTGGAAAGTCATCCTTAGGACATGCTTTGTTTAGGTCTCTGAAATCAATGCAGATACAGATGCCTCCATTCGACTTTGAAATAGGTACTAGGTTGGACACCCATTCAAGTTAGTCAATCGGGCGTATGAATCCAACATCCAAGAGCTTATGCAATTCCACCTTGACTAGCAAGGCTATCTAAGGGTGCATCTTTGTCAACTTTTGTCTCACTGGCTTTGCCCCTGGGTAGACAGCTAAATGGTGAACCATGACTTCTAGATCAAGACCCAACATGTCATCGTAGGTCCATACAAAGTTCACCTTTCTTTCTCTTAGGAATTTTGCTAAGATTTATTGTTCTTCTAATAGAAGTGACTCAGCATAGAAAGTGATGTGTGGTAGCTCTTTCATGCCCACGTTGATGGGATTGCACTGTTCTACTAAGACTATTGATCTCTCTTGATGAAGCATAGTAGGGGGGAGATTGAATCCTTCATCCTTCAGCACCTCAAAGAGGTTTTTACCATTGGATGCATCCTTTTTTTTACTATTTTATGGTCAGAGAGTGCCACAGAGTGGTTTTCACTCAAAGACTCTAAGGTTATTCTCAGTCTTTTGTTTTTGTGACTGAAGGACTCAATCATCTCCTTGTAATATGTGTGTGTGTCTAGTGTAATATCAAATCTAGCCTTGTGATCCCCACATGGTACTGTATCCCATAATCCCAATAATTCTAAGAGTACCTCATAATTTTTTAATGTGCCTAGAACCGGTGGTACTTGTTGGTCATAATCGATGAGTTATAGGTAGACTTGGTTTATCTTGTGGGGATGGTGATCTAACTCGAAAGATGATGTACTAATCATGAGTAAGGAGTCTTCAAAAATTTTGGGTAGGCTTGCTATGGTATCCTCATCATCACTACTACTACACACATTGGTGATATCAAAGGTCAAGTTATCTATGACCCAACCTATGGACATAGGTAATTGGAGGGCTATTGCTAATAACTAAGGGGGAGTCCTAAATTTTTAATAGGGGTACACCCAAGGCCAAGATTTCTCATTCATCTTTCTAAAATGATGGGCTCCAGTCATCCATTGTTGTTCCTTTCAAGGATTTCATTTCTATTGCATCCCATACCAAGCATCATTTACAGTTCTCTACTAGCTTCATTCATGGGTAGGGTGGGTGTGGGCCTTTCATCTTGGTATAGTGAGCTTGAACTGTCTCTTTCATCCACATTTTCCTAACTTAGATCCCACCAACATCAGAATCTAGAAGGGTCTGCCCTGAAAGTGTGAGTAGGTGTCATAGCTATTTGGGGTTTCCCATGTGACCTAGGAGATTGAGGTAACTCTCCTATGACAAAAGAATTCTTCTTCATTATGTATTCCCCACACCCATTGTCTTGGATCATGATCTTGATGTCATATATGTCAGGAATGGAAGGTCTCTCTGTCCCATAAGTGTAAGCGATGTTGGATGGGTCTATGTATGAAGTGGAAGGACCTTCATCATTCTTCGAGACTTGGGATATTTTATCATACTTGGCTTCAAGATTCTTGCAATAGGTGAAGGGTTCAGGATCACCATGTATTGTGACCTCCTCATTTTGGTATGAAACGCATTGGTGGAATGTTGAGGCAACCACCTTCATCCCATGGATCCATGGGCATACCAAGAGGATATTGTAGGGTAAATCAAGGTCAAGGACTTGACATGTGGTTTCCATAGTGGTTGGCCCCACTTGGATAGGGAGTTTGATAGTGCCTTAGGACACTCTTTTCTGGTCGTCATATGCTCTAATGGTAATGCCTTTTTTTTTGTTAATGAAATCTTCAAAGATTCCCAATTTCTTTATAAGTTTAAGTGAACAAATATTGAGGTTTGCACCTCCATCCATCAAGACCCTTTTGACCTTTTTCTTGTGAACCAGGACTTGAAGGTGAAGTGCACGATTGTGAGATGGTTGGGTAGGGAAGTCTTGATCAAAAAATGTGAGGAGATTTGGGGTGACGATGTTACCAACCATAGCTTGGAATTCTTCCGTATCAAGGTTAGTAGAGATAGTGGATGTAGCTAATGCTTCATCAAGGATTTTCTTGTGGGTGGCAAAAAATTTCAGTAACTCCATGATAGAGATCTGAGTGGGGGTTCTTTTTAGCTGGTCAATGATGTTATAATCATAGAGAATGACTTTCTAATTTGAGATGGGGGTCTTAGATAGCTACTATGCCCTTGCAATATTAACCTTGTCACCATGTGTGGTGACTCCACAATCAGCGTTGACTCCTTTGATGCTAATGACAATGACCATTTCATCTATGCATGTGATGATGTCTTCGTATATAAGGTTTGCACTGGCATACTTTTGTTTCCCTTTATTGTTCCCTTGGTTATTTCCTTGATTGTTTCCTTGATTATTTCCCTGATTGTGATTAGGCATTAGGTTCATGTATATTTTGAGATCTTGATTTCCATCAAGTTGCTCGACATTTATGATTTTATCCTTAATGAGATCTTAGATGATGTTTTTCAATCTCAAGAAATTTGCGATTGTATGCCCTTTGATTTTATGAAAATCACAAAGGAGATTTTCGTTGTACCATGGTGGTTTTGTCATGGGTTTTGCATATTTCTTAGAAGTGGAGATTTTGATAAGGTTCTATTTAACCAACTTCTTCATTATAGATTCGATTGGCTCCCCAAGGGTCGTGAACTTCTGCTTGGGTGGATACTTGTTTCGAGGAGGTGATCTTCCTTGATTGTTCAGATTATTGATTTGATGGTTCGGAGGCAGTGGTTATTGTGCTACCTTATTGGGATGCACATTGTTGTGGTTGTGATTCTGTGATTGGTGATGAGTTTGGATATTTTTCTTGGGAGCACCAATGGCAACCTTAGCATCGACTACTCGGTCATTTGTGACATTTATGTTCTTTGACCATATGCGATGTTTATTATTATAGCTAGTGGATGGGCAGTTATCCTGATGTGAAGGAAACGTATATGTGCCCCCTCGCATAGTGAGGGCCCTTTCGATGTTGAGCGCCTTTGGGATCAATTGATCATATGTTGTGATGCATTGCATTTTTAGATAGAACGCTAAGTTTTCATCTAGATTGGCTATGATAGTGCAACATTGTTGTTCCTTTGGCATGGTCCACTTGCTCCAGTTGGCCTTCGATTGCCATCATTGCAAGAAGGAGGCAAATAGCTCTCCTTTTCTTTGTTTGAGTGCTAATAGTTCCTCTAGACTAACATCCATACCCATGTTAAATGCATAGTTTTTGAGGAATGCGTCCATAATTTCCTGAAATGTTTTGATTCCTGTGGACAGATGAGAGAACCATTCCATGGCAGGACTAGTCAAGCTCTGAGGAAATAGTCACATTAGATATGTGTCATCATATGCAACTTCCATGCAATGTACCTAAAATTCCCTAATATGATTTTTCAGGGTTTCCCATCCCATTATATTTATCAAATTTGGGGATTTCAAATCCCTTCAGGAATGGTACCATTGTAAAACTCCTATCAAAAGGATAGGGGCACAAATTGCCCGGCATTCTAGTTTTTTTTCTGACTGAAGGTCCAAAACTTGCTACAAGAGCAGTTTGATTTGTGTTGAAACATCATTTTGCAGATCAGGAGGTGGGATGAATGTGTTTTGAGGTGTTTGTTGTGTTTGATTAATAGGTGGGGTATTGATGGGGGTTTGTTGTAAGCTTTGTTGTGCATTTAAGGCCTATTGGTATGCCTGTATTTGTACCAACAACGCTTGTTGTTGGTCTTCTTGCTATTGTTCCAACAAAGCTTTTTGTTGGTCATGCATTTGTTTTTCCCACAAAGCTTGTTGTTGGTCTAGCCGTTGTTGCACCAACAAAGCTTGTTGTTGTTCTAGTTTTTGTTGCACCAATAAAGCTTGTTGTTTTTATAGCTACTGTTGTGCCAAAAAAGCTTGTTGTTGTGCTTGAAAATCTTGCAGGGCTTGTTGGTATGCCTTTTTATGGATTGCTTGTAGTTGTGCATGGTACTGTTCTTTTGCTTGTTGAGCTTGGTGTTGGTCTTCAGCTTGAGCCTGTGCTTGTTGGGCTGCTTCTGTTGCTTGCACAACCTGTTGGGTGGCTAATTGCACTTGCACTTATTGAGTAGCCAATTGTGCAACTTGTTGATTTTATTGAAGTACCCTTTGATGGGTGGGTTGTTGAACTACTTGAATCATGGTGATGAATGAGTTTTTCATGTTGACTTTTGGTAGTTCTGGTGGTGGATTGGGGATGATATTAACCATTGTGATGATCAGAACAGTCGTGTTGGTGATCAAGGTTTGAGTTGTGGATGGTGTGATCAAGATGCTTGGTCCTTGGTAAACCTTTCTTTGAGAGATTTTGGGATTGGTGGATTTTTTGACCATTGGGGTAGCTTGGATGGTTGCCATCTATTGTTATGGTGTTAATGGAAAAATGATGGGGTTTGATATGATGCTCTGATTGCTTTGGTTTGGTAGATTGGTGAAGAGAAGGGGGGGAAGACCCAACGCAAAAGGTGATACAAATGTGAGTGGTAATGGGCGGAATGATGGTGTGTTCCCTTGGAAAAGTATTGATGAGGAAGGATGAATGACCCCCCTATCTCAAATAATCTACTCTCTCCTTATGAAATCATGGGAAGAGAGGCTTGTATATCGATCAGATAGATTGGCGTTGCATGAAATGAGGATGAATCTACATGATTATGGAATTTAAGTGGAACGTAAGGGTGTAATGGATTTACCAGAATAGAGTGATCCGATATGGTGCTTGTATTTATTTCTCTATTGTTTACAAGGCAATTCTTTTGGATTTTGTGAAGCATGGTTCTTCCCTTGTTAACAACTAGCAGGGTTGAGGCGATTGATAATATGATTTGGGGAATATCCTAAGTGATGTTTGGGAGTGATACTGGGGGTATGCTCATAAGAGGCCTTTCCATATTAGTACTCATGTCAAATTCAGAAGGGAGTTTAGCCCCTTCTTTCATTAACACTCGTATATATAGAGAGGGATTAAGTTTCAACATGGTGTTGACAATTCTATGATTCTTAGGATTTTGAACCATTTCAATTATTTCCTCTTGTGTCATTCCCAAGTTGTTGTTAGTGATGTCTTCTACATGACCCTCCTCTTGTGGGTTTTGTGATGGTAGAGAGGAGTTATTTCAAGGATTGCTTGATCCTACTAGATCCATCTCGGGAGCCGTTTGACTTAGGTCACTTGAAGTTGATTTTTCCTTAGTGTTTTCCATGTTCTTCTTGTATTGAGATCTTGTTTGAACCATAAAATAGAGATCGCTTGGTCTTAATCTTAGGCACAAAAGAGAAGAGCCAGGATAGGCTAAGGATCGAAATTGATGATGGGGATGAGATAAATGGAAGATGGATGATGTGGATGAATGAAACTCTTGAAGAACTTTGGGGGAGATGCTAAATTTTTTTAGGGATTGAAATGATTTAATTTTTGATTAAGGATAGTTTGACTAGGTGTGTTAAGCCAAACAAGATAATAATGAACTTGTAAACCCTAGGAATTTGTGTTATCCTAGAGAAAACTCGTACAAGAGGGTGATTTGACTAAGTGTGTTAAGCTAAATGAAATGATTATGAACTTGTAAACCTTAGGAAGTTGAGTTATCCTAGAGGTAAATTCACTCAAGAGGGTTGACATTTTGACTAAGTGTATTAAGTCAAACAAGGTGATATTGATTTTTCCTATAAGTTTAGCATGAATGATGTTTCAAAGTTTTCAAGAGTTTTTTGGTGAAATGGGATTTGATTTTGATTGTTGAGAGATGGGTGATAGTGATGATTTTTATCCTAGACTTGACCTAGGTAAAACTTCTTCTTACAGGACCTTGGTTTTGAATAACATGCCATACTTCCTAAGTGAGAAAAGAAAACCTTTGAAAAATATTGGGATGTTGATAATAAAACTCATATAATTTAGGGTTGTTCTTTGAAGCTTTCTTGTAGAAGTTGTAAACCAATCTTTCTCTTATTCGAGAAGTCTTTCAAGATGCTCCACATGAGCTTTTGGGCTAATATTTTTGAAGCTTGGTTTTTTTTATTTTGATCTTATGGGAAAGCATTTGAGAGAAAACATGTATGAGGTCAAATTGTTTCTTATCTTTGCTTAATGAGTTCCTTTTACCATATACAATTTATTGATTTAAAGTTTCAAACTGAATGTCTAATGTCCTAATTTCTTCTCACCCCACAAGGTACATTATGTGGAAAGTTTGATCAAATCAAGGCAAAAGTTTCCTATTTTTTGACTTTAGTGAAACAAAATGATGATTAAACCCAAGCACTTAGAAACCTCTAAGGATGGAATCCCTAGGGCAAGCAAGAGCACTTGGATTCGTCAAGGGTATTTTTTTCCTCCAAAGGGTTTGAAATTTTGAAGGTTTTTTTTGTGAATGTTTGTTTCCAATGTTTTAGATCCAAGCAAGGTGTTTTGATTTCAATGACATGCACATCCCTAGGTTGAAAATACAATATTTGTTGGGTTCCCACTTGGATGAATCCAGCTCCACATATTTAGTGCAGATGATTAGATGCTTGACCACACAGGCTCCCCCTTATAGTGCACTTGCTTCTTAGGTCAATCAAGCATCAATACCCATGAATCTCCCATGGCATACTTTTCATCTCTACAAAAAAATCGCATGTATACGTGGGGCGGCTTCAAAGGACATGACCTTTTGCACCAACAAATAGTTAAGGATTTTGGCCTTTGCTAAACAAGGGGTTTTAATTCAGACTTTTCGTTCATGGAGATTGACCCATGCGATGAGAGACCAATGCTGCCCTTCTCATCGAAGCCAACCACATGATACTGGCCTTTGTTCTAGTACCCACTTTTATATCCCGGCTGGAAATACACTTGGCTTTAGTGTGTTATCGGTTGGGTCATTCCCTTGGGTGAGTAATTTTTCCCACAAGGTAGACCCTCTAAGATAAAAAAAAGTGAGAAAAAATATTTTTAGTTTGATCAACCTTCATTTAGAAACAAAGGGAGAACACACGCAACATGTTCCACTCACACTCGCAAGATGTTTTGTTCAATTTTAATCCCAAAATGAAATGTGGAGGCAATTACTTCACTCAACTTAAGATCACCAAAAGGGATTTTGATTCTCAAGATCATCGTGAGGTGCGAGAGAAGCGCATACATCCTTTCGATGGTATTACTTTGAGTAAGCAATTACAAAACAAAAATAACACTTATTCATTTTAAGTCCACAAAGCAAAAGTGAATTCTTTTTATAGCACCAAATCAAATGTGGGATTTGCCTTGTTCAATTGTTAATCCTTAAACCAAATCTAGTATGTTGTTCTAAAATTATTTTTAAGCTATTTGTTTGCAAAATTTGAAATAAAATTTTTATTTTTTTGTTTAGAGCCCAAAAGGAAATTTAGTGTTCCCTAAAGCATGAAAGATAACAATTTTTTTTTCAAGAGAGATTGAGAATTCTCTAAGAGTGTTAAACAACACTAAAGTGTTTAAAAACACTTGGTATGAGATGAGAATGATGTCATAATGCAATCTTCCTCTTTGTTTTCCTCCTTACCCTAACCTACAAAAATGATTAAAACCAGAAGACACAAAGACAACAAATAGGTTAATAGCTCAAAAAACTAAGAACAAAAAGGCACATGTCAAAAAAATCAAATTTCAACTTTTTACTGTCACCCAACAATGCAATTAGCAAATACGATGGAGTTTAGAAACTCCACTAGCACAATATAGTGCCACTCATTTATGAGAGCAGTGCTCTGTAGTAGGATAGTGAGCATAATTGCGGCGCTATTTGACCCAATGACGTGGTTTGGATTTTAGAAACTTGCGGCCGAGTTTGAAAATTTGAATTTTGTGGTAGGGAAGACTCCAATGGTGGCATTTGGAGTTTGGAGTAGTGTAATATAGCATCGCTTGACTAATAGTGGCATAGTTTCGCGCCACTAGACTATGAGCGATGCAATTTCCTGTAAGCATAAAAAATGTCAAAAAACTATAGATTTTTGGAAAAACATGATGAATTTCTCCAAATCAGCCCTCTTTCTAGTGCCAAAATATGAACTCCAATCCTATACCTACACAAACATGAGAAACAGACATATTATTAGATCAATATGCAAGTAAGAACAAGGATTCCCCATGAAATCCATCTACAATATTCAAAATAGGAAATGAATGAAGAACACAACAAGCAACTAAGTTAAATCCTAATTCAAATAATGGAAACACTTGATCCCATGGGGGAATTGATGCCAATTATGTGTGTAAATTGGCCCTTTCCCAACTCCTTTGTAAGCTTTGATGATTTCATGGAGATTGATCCACTTTGTTGATGAAGAACAAGATGAATTCTTAAGAAAACCTGCAATAACTTTGCATTCAAATTGTGGATGATGAATGAGATGAAGAGTCTCTCATTTATAGATTTCCAAATTGGAAGAATGAGCAAGATTGAGCAATGTGGGATCATTCAACAGCCAATGGCCAAGTGCCACTTGTCAAGATGTGAATGCATGAAAGTCGTGCACATTTTGATCAAAGTGCCAATAAATGATATTAGGTGGAATTTCAAATTAGTGAAATGACTTGTTGGAGAGGGAAGAAAATGGAGTTATGGCCACCTAGCTTAAGGAAAAATGACTTGTTGGAAGGACTAAGTCCACTTGGATTTGAATTCAAATTTGAGGGAATATTCCCCTTTATGCCATGTGAGGGAAAATAGATATTTAATAAATGAATTAAATCTATTTTCATGTGCAAGTGGTAAAAGCTAGAGGATGGGACATGATTTAAGATTAATTTAATCAAAGATTAATTAATATAATGTGGAATTACGGGATGTGTCAATTTAGACTTAAATTTATGCATTGATTTAAATCAAATTGAGAGGAAGGGTTTAATTAAATAAATGTTTTGATTTATTTAACTAAAGGGGATAATGTTAGATTAAATCAAATAAGGTTTAATTTATTCAATTTAATAAGACGACTTTAGAGACTTAATTTAAATAAAATGAATTATTTAAATGAACAGAGATAGAGAATTAATTAAATTAAATTGATCAATTTAATCAGTAGAGGAGAAAGACCTAATTAAATAAATAATGATTTATTTAATTAAGGGATGAAAGGTGATGATAAGCTGAGAGTATGATTCGGGATGAAACGATTCTAGTAATCAGGATCAAGTGTGTCAATCAATTTTCCATCATACATTTCCCTAATTTGCATAATAGAAACTTTATTTAATTATCAAATTACTAATCTAATCCCCCCACTTGCAAGGGAATATTCCTCCTTTGCACATTCCTCAAAAAAGGGAATATTCCTTTGCATAATTAAATTTGGTTTTAATTAGTTAAATATCTAATTTTTCTTACCCATGAGAATATTCTTTTTCTTCACTCATTTGAAAAGGGGAATATTCCTTTTTTTCAACAAAGTTTCAATAAAGCTTCTTATGCAAGTTTTGAAAGTGTTTTTGTTTGGATGAGTGTAAGACCTTGATTAAATATCATCTTGCATCCTCAACCCTTGATGGGAATCCATGATCCATGCATCCATCTTCCTTCCATATTGACCATTGATTATCTTTTTCAATCTTATCCCTTCATTTCTCATTTGTCCTCCTATAAATAGGTCACTATTTGGAGACAAATGGATCCATCTTTTAAAGATAAAACTCATTCTATTAAAATCACTTTCATCTTGCACTCATATTTCATGTTTTAGAAGGAATTTTAGGTTAATTTATTGCATCATATTAGCTTAGCTTCCATTAATGGCTTCCATGGTAACATAGGTGCATCCATTTAGTATATTTGGTAATGAGGATTTCAATATTTTGAGCTTAAACTCCATTTAGAATAGCTTTTCATACACCCATATCGATCATCTTAGCATATATCATGTTAGAATACCTCTCACCATGTTAATTTAGCTTTTAAATCATGTTTTCATACACATCTCTCATCGGTTTCATCAATTCTCTTCAATAGAATCGATTTAAACAAGCTCATTTATCCATAGGGATTGGGAAAGGGTTGCCATTCCACATCAATGTGACACCACTCCCCCAATAGTTTAAGTTTCAATGGATTAGAATAGGTGTTTATGAAGCTTTTGTATTTTAATATGTTAGTTTTAATGGATTCTTAGTTTAGTTTGCATTGAATGATCTTATTGGACTGATGTTTAGTGGCTTAAATATACTTTTAATGCTCATGGATCAAGTGTAGTTAGCCTATACTGTGTCATTGGTCATAGGTAGTCCCAAAAACTTCACTTTTGTCCTCTTCCTCCAAAGGTATCAATTTAATTCTCTTTTTATTTGAAGTCACAATGTAGGTATTCTTCCTTCCATCAGGAATTGCTTTCCTATCATATTTTCATGGTCTTCCTAATAGTAAATGGCATGCATCCATAGGCATAATATCACACAACACTTCATCATTATATGACCCTATCTGAAATTTCACTAAACAATACTCATTCATCAATATCTTATGCTCATCACGAATCCATGCTATCCTATAGGGGTTTGGAAGTTTCAATCTCCTCAAATTCAACTTGGTTACCATCTCTTTTGAAACTATATTACCAGTGCTACAAGTATCAATGATAACTTTACATACCTTTCCTCCGGACTTACATCTTGGATTGAAAAAACTCTTTCTTTGTGGTGGTTCCTCAGTCACTTCTTCATGCATCAAACCTCTTCTCATCGCCAAAGATTCACCTTCAATGGTTTCCCAACTGAATTAAGGGATTCAACAAGTTCCTCATCCATATAAGTTGCTCTTTTGGTATGCTAAATTTTATTTATAGTGCTTCCTTGATGGCATTTAAATGCTCTATTTCCTTCACCTCCACACTTGAAGTAGGTTCCTCTAAATGGTCTCTTATCATATCTTCCTTCATCTCTCATATATCCATCATTGTGGTAGAAATTATGACCTCGCTTGTCACCATGGTAGAAATTTTCATCTTCTCTTCCTCTATGGTATGAATTGTGATCCTTTTCTTCATTGTGGTGGGGTTTTCCATCTTTATTCTACTTTGCATAAGGTCTTCTTTCTTCATATTGTGATCCACTCCTCTGGAATCTTCCTCTTGCACTTCTTGTTGTTCAACTTCTCCTCCACTTTCATCATGAATTGGTATGCTTCTTCAACTGATGTCATCTTTACTAAGCTTAATTCTTGTTGAATTTTTATTCTTAGTCCATTGATGTACCTTACAACCTTCTCTTTTCTTGCTTCACTATATCCAATTGCGATGATCATTTTGTAGAATTCTTCAGTATACTCTTTCATAGATCTCTCCTTTTTCCTTAGGTTTTGCAATTTTTTCAATAATTCAAGCTCATAATCGACATGAATAAATAGGTTCTTTAATTTTGTCACCATTCTATCCCATTTTATCATTTTCTCTATCCCTCTTCTATTTCTATCCAATTGAACTTCTTTCCACCATAAAGTAGCATGTCCTTTCAACTTAGTTTTTGAAAATCTCTCTTTTTGGATCTTCAATTTCTTCATATTCAAAGTACTCTTCCATTTCATTGATCTAGTAAATCAATTCTTTAGGGTTTAAATTTCCCCCGTAATTTTAAATTTCAACTCTAGGTCACTTACCAATTTTTGAAATAGCTTTCAACCCTTTAAAGGTGAGTGGATTCTTTGAGGAATCTTTAGATTTCCTTTTTGTGTCAGGATGGGGTTCTAGGTTAGACACCACTTTGGGGAGAAAAACTAAAAATAGTAAATCAACACCAAATTGCAATCTAAAACTTGGAACAACAAGATTAAACTCAATACTGATAGAACCTACAATCAAATTATAGATCAAAGAATGGAAAATCTGAGTGTACCTTTCACTAAAAGTCAATTTCTGAAGCTGATTTGGGACTCATTCACCCAAGGGGAATGGGTCTTGAGTTAGATTTTTGTTGCAAATTTCAGGAGCCTCTACTACAGATCTGAATCTTTCAATTTGCCTAGGTTTTAGGTTCAAAACTCAAAAAATAGCTTCTATAGGTGAGTTTCCGTGAAATGACAACACTTTTGACAACTTTTGCAACCTTTTTAAGTTCTTCAAATTTGATCTTCAAAAGGTATTCAATATTTATTCCACCTAAATCTGCAATCACAAATCAAGAGTGATTTTTTTTGTTTTTGGTGAATGGGGGTTTGCCTTGGTCAAACCCCATTTTGGTGATCAAACCTTGAAATAAATAAAATCATGAAAGAGGGAATGAAGAATGAACAAAGCTATGTTACCACTCAACAAACCCTTAATAAACCTTGATAATGGAGGTCTGCAACTTGCATGAAATGGCTTCAATGGATGTGGATCTTGATACTTGAATATTGCTTGAATTGATGTTTTGAATGCTTGATAGGATCATGAAACCTACATCACCAAGTTAGCTCCAAAAAAATGCATGATGCAAGAAGAATTTGATATGAAAATTGGATCTTGATTGTTGCTATAAAACCTTGATAAATCTTCCTTTGAATGCTCTTGATCATCAACATTTCTCTTATCAAATTTCTCTTGAGATAAATTGAAATTTCTAGGTGAAACATAGTGAAATAACCTTATAATTATAAGTATGTATCCTTAATTTCCTGAAATTCAAATATCATAGGCCGACATTGAATTATGGATTTGAAAACATTAAAATACCACCAAAAACATAATTTAAATTTAGGTCCTAAGACTTAGGAGGAACCATTAACCCATGGGCGAATGGGTCCTAGGTCCCTAAACCTAGGACACATATTGCTCAAGGTAAAGTGTTATGTCTAGGCATTATGATTGTCGGGTTTCCCATTCAAAAAATGTAATTTAATGGGCTTGGAAGTGAATTATAGGGCTTAACAAGGCCTAATTAAGATCAATTAATTAATAGGGCCCTAAACTTAGTTTGAACAATGTAAATATACATATTACAACACTAAATTAAGGCATAATCAAGTCCATTTTAACTAGGATGGACCAAACAAGTGAGAAAATGGAAAGGGGTACATTTTTCATCACTAATTTTAGCCCCCACTTTAGTGAGAGGATGAGCTTGCATCAAAATCACACTAAAGTATAAAATCAACATGTGTATGTAATAAATGACAAGATACTCAATCATACAATATCAAATAGTAAAATAAAAAAGATGCATCAAGCCTCAACTATCCAATGTGATGTAGAACATGCCTCAATTGTTTGTCGAAAATAGTTCACAAGTGGAATTCATTGTCCACTATGAAAACAACATGCACACTCACACAGGCTAGCAAAATCTATTGTCCACTAGGTGAGCCCCCAAGGGTGGAAAACGAGAGAATCTTATTAGGCTCCCATACCATACCAAAGTCATCCTTCTGATAAATTCAATAAGGCACCACAAAAAAAATTGAAAAAATATTATTAGGCTCCCATACTATACCAAAGTTATCCTTCTGATAACTTTGGTAAGGCACCAAAAATCAAACAAAAACTTCAAGCTTCATAAGGCCTAACAAGCTACGTAATGCTAGGCACCTATGAACAAAAATGCAAGGATTCACAAGAAACCAAAGTGTGTTATGCTTGGTGGTCATAAAAAGGGTTGAAGCTTCACAAGGAACTAGCAAGTTTCATTATTCTAAACACTTATGAACAAAATGAAAATAGGATAAGACATGTTTGAAGGAATTTTTCTTAGGTCATGTAAGGTCTTCAAGTTGGGGAATCATTTGAAGCACCTCATCCATCGAAGGAACTAGATAATTATCATCTTCTGATGCTCTATTCAGATTCCTAAAATCCACACATAATATGATTTCTCCATTCTTTTTCCTTACTGGAACCAAATTCGCAACCCAAGTAGAGTGTCTTACTAGAAATATAATGCGTGCTGAAAGAAACTTCTGCACCTCCTTTTGAATAATGGGTTCTAATAGAGCATTGATTGGCCTCTCTCTCTGCCCAAATGGTTTGACATATGACTTCAAAGGGATGGTGTATGTAATGATTGAAGTATCATATGTTTTCATATCTTCATATCTCCAAGCTATTACATCATGATATTTATGTAAGGTATCAATAATTCCTTTTCTTTCTTCTGGAGTACATACCTTTCCAATAAAAAAAATTCTTCATGTCACCAGGTGTCCCCATATCAAATGTTTCACACTGGCTGTTGAGAGACTGCCTTTTAGCATGTTGTTCCTGATCTCTTATCTTATCCAAATAAAAAATTTGTTCACGCTGCACCATACCTCTTGGAATAGTATTGGTCTTTAGATTAATGATTCTTCCAAAGTTATTTCTGCTTCTTGAGGCTCTATCTTAGCAATGACTTGGGAAGCAAACACATCACAACTTGTAATAAAGTCCAAAATATACTTATCATCTTCAAATACCTAGAAATTAGTAATTTTGTCAGGCACTGAAGGTACTGGAGTGAGCTCAACTATAAATTTCTTCAATCCTGAAAGTGATAAAGGCTGCAAGGTGCTAGCAGCTTGTGATAGAGAATCAACAACTTGATTCTTGTTTCGAGGGATCAACTGAATATTGAAAGAATCCAACCCCTCAATGAGATCCCACACTCTATGCCTATAATTGGTCATTCTCCTATCACAACATAAATATTGTTTCCTTCTTTGATTACTAACTATGAATCTCCAAAAACTTGTAATAACTTAACCTTCTTCCTTGATGCCATTAACAAGCATTGGAATTGGAGACTATGGCAAGAAAAATAATTCTTGCCTCTAGGACTGATCAACTCAAATCCTGCTCCGACACCTTGCTTATATTTGGATCCATCGAATCTCAATGTCCAACAGCCATTAGGTTCCCTTGGTTTCAATTTATCTTCCTCTTTACTGAAAATGGGGGGCTTCTCAGGAGGCATTGGGCTCTTACCCTTATCATTATTTAATTATTCCTGCATATGAAGTCCACCGGTTGGGACTGGATTAATGTATTTTTGTATCTGTTGGACAGTAGTCTAACAGAAGTCACATTCCAGCTCGGAGTGAGGTGCATCATGGATTCTGCACCAACTGGGGAGTAATAATTCCTCAAAGGTCATACTTCCTTTCAACTATATCTAATCCTCCATACATTTCTAGATGAACTCTTGAAAGTTATCCAATAGACTAAGCTTCCTATCCTCACAGTCATCTACCTCATCCACTTGCTCAGTCAGTGTTCCAGAACTGTTGTTCTCTGGTTTGAGTTCATCTAAGGAATCCTATAACATGAAAACCTCTTCATCCTCCATAACTAATGCAGCCAACACATAATTTCCCATGCTAACCTTGGACACCAACACATCATTCAAAATATTCTGGTACTCATTGATTACATACTTCATTCGGGGCTCTCTTTCGATTTGTATCTGATTCAGAACTCCTTTCCACGGTAACCACATGTGAGAATGGTCAGTAGATGTATACCCATTCAATTCCTTAGTAAAATCCATGATAAGAATCAAACCATAAGTATCAAGAATGTCAGCAACCTGGCTATTGATCACCTATTGCACCCTAGGATCCGATGCAAGCTGCGTAGGGATCATGTTCAATTATCCAAATACACTTAACTTTGTTTTGTCCAATTGAGTAACCTTCTTTTGAGAGGCTATAGGGGTAATACCTAATGCTTTGCAAACAACAAAGGGCATGACATTTGTAGAGGCTCCTAATTCTAAAAGACAATTATGCAAATTCTTTTTGAAAATACGAACAGAAATTAGGAAAGGAGGGGTTTCTATCTTGCCTTAAAATAAACTCAAATGACTGTCAGATTGTGCAACTTGACCTTTATCTTTATCTCTCCATTTGTCTACAGGTGGGACCTGACTCCTAGGTGTTTGAAAGTTAGAAGGCCTGGTAACAGTCTCATCGGCAGTTACCCCTTGTGGTGCTATATTTGAACTAAATGACCTAAAAACTATATTTCTAATAGCATGAACTCTTAATAAATCAAAAGCAGAAAGACTTAGCTTTACTTTCTTGAATTCCTCAGTCACATATTCACCTAATTGCTCCACACTAGGGTCAATATGGGCTTCCTTGTAGCCATTGGCCTGCTTATCTTTTGATACTTCAGCATTGTTTCCCTTTGACAAGTACTGTGTGGGTACATGAGGATAAGGTGGATTATTACTTGCTTGTGGATCTGGTGGAGTATTAAAATTGTTATGAGAGATAGAAGTAGTGAAAGGACCTCCATCCTGTGGACTCCTGTTAGGTCTATTTCTCAAATCATATTTCTTTGCTGGTTGTTGAAACATCTGAACTTCTTCAACACTAGCTTCTTCCTCATCCAAAGGGCCATTATCATTCTCATTTTCCTCATTAAACAACTGAGAAATCTCGTCTTCATTCAACACCTTCTCTGCCTTATCCTCTTGGTCACTTGATACTTCTTCTGGTTCATTTTCTTCACCTTTGGGGAATGGGGCATGGTTGAGTACTAGCACTGGAGAATCATAGAGATTTGAGGGCACAATTTCTTGGCCACTGGAATTGTTCTCCACATCATACTGAAAAATAGAAGTTACAGTCTAAAATTAGATATAATCTAACTCAGAGTGTTGACTTGTCTTATGGAGTCTGCACCAACCAGACAAAGCTGCTTCTGCCAAGTATACACCATTTGGAGGCTTCTCTTGAGTAGAAGGTTGATCCAATGGAGTAGGAATCCCCCAATTATTAGGTCTAGTATTCCATGACCTATTCTGTTGAGGTGGTTTCCCTCTGTCAAATCCTTGTCCACCTTGTTGATTTCTATCAAAATTCTGACTAGAGCCTTGTCTTCTATCAAAATTCTACCTAAAACCCTGTCCTCTGTCATTGTTTTGATTTATTTCAAAATATTGCCCTCTTTCAAAGTTCTTGTTCTCCCAGCCATAGTTAGATTGCATGTTCTTCTGAGCATCCTAAAGCTAGCTATTCTGATTTCTCAAATAGGTTACCTCTATATTCAACCTTTTTCACTTATTCAGATAACTCATCTAGTCTTTCCTTATCCAGACTGATAGGTGGTGCCAGATTGACACTACTAGAAGGGTATCCGGGCATGCCCCGAGAACCAATAGCCTGATTCAAAACCTCTGAATTCTACAAATATTTAGAAAAACTAGCTTGTTGCTGATGAAGGGGTTGATTAGCTCTTTGCTGAGGATTTGAGGTCATAGGTTGAGCTTGATTTAAAGGAGGACTTGGATGAGGGACCAATGGTAATGAAGGTATTGGATTCATTATGCGAGCATGACTGGTCAAATCCTGATTGAGGGCTTGAACTTGCCCAGGGTGAGCGGAAGGTCCCAAGGAAGGAAATGGCCCTGATAAGTGTTCCCTCAAGTCCGTGCTAACCTTTATAGCTTCTGCATATGCAGTGAGTAGAGTATTCAAAGGATTAGTCCCTTGTTTAAGAAAGGTGGCTATAAGGCTATCCAAGGCTTCAAGGTAAACCTCTAAAGCAGTGTTTTCATTTTCGGCATAAGGTGTTTGGAGTATGGTATATGCTCGATGGAACCTATCGTTGAATGATCCTATGGGCTCATTAATCTCTCTTTTCACTCCAGTAAATTTCAGATACAACTCATTAGCACTGATGGGAATATTAAACTTTTGGAGAAATGGAGTTTCTAATTCAGTCCAATTATGGATGGAGGTAGCAGGTAAGTGATTATACCAATAAAAGGCCTTTTCCCCTAGAGAATAAGGGAAAATATTGCATGCAACATCCTCATGGTTAATTCCTCTATCCCTCAGACAAGTTTCGAAAATCCTACTGTGCTCTTCTATTGTTTTGTTGGGGTCATGAGTATGAAACTTAGAGAAAAATTGCTCAGGGTTCTTGGGCATGACATTGTAATTATTAAAGATCAATGGGGATGGATTATTAGCAATGAAAGCCATTGGTACGGTTGGAGTCGGTAATGGCTGATTTATGACTGGTTGTAGCTGTGGAATAGGAATTCCCTCAGAGTCAGATGAAGATGAAGATGATGGAGATGATGGAAGTGGGTGAATGGATGATGATTCTTCCCCTTCTCTGGTCCTTCTTGACCTATTAGGGGCTTGCAATTCTTGAAATTCTTCTTCTCCTAGAGCAGATCTAGTTCTTCTTCTAAGCCTCTCAGGAGAGATGGCATTTAGGAAACACTCCAGCTTGCTTATTCAAAGCCCTCCTTCTAGTGCCAATCTATTGATGGTTTTTTCTGCACAGCAATAACTCAGATAGAATATGATATCCTATCTCTCTTGAAAGGTAAATCTCTATGGGAAAATAGATAAACCCAAGGTCTCTAATGTCAGGTCTTGAAAATGCAACAAAACAACTTAGTGATAAATGTGAAAATGTTGGTAATCACAAAGGGACCTTACTACAAGCAAATACTGGACTTCGAAGTTATCAGATATAAACAATGAATTGATACTTGGAATCTTTGATTGAACCCAGATAATAAAGAAAATAGCAAAAGATGAAGGTTTCAGAGATAATTCTAAGACTACTTCTAACCCTAAGATTGATAATGCCAAAAGATAAAATGCTCAAAATGGACCAATCCTTCATAAACTACTTTCTGTTTAACCCAGATAAATCTGCAATTTCACAGAAATAGTGCAATCTTCTAAGGTATTTAAAGATTTTTGAATAACAAACAATCGTTCAAAAAATACTATTGCAACTAAGATGAAAAAATCATTATAATTGAACTAAGCATAATTTTAAGTCCAGGCTAACTTTGCAAAGTGGCTAACAATTAGCTAACTGCAAAAAGTATGGACTAGAGATTGCTGCAAACATTCGAAACATGAAAACCTAAGAATTACCAAACTTTTAACTATAAACCTATAAGCAATTTTAAAGATAGAACAAAAAGAACCATGCCAGATGAAGCTCCAGAAGAGAGATACCAAATCATAATATCCTTTCTTACATTAAGTCGTCGAAAATGGCAACAATTCTAGCTTTTTGTTACAACACTTTCTTGAAACTAAACCCTAATTCGCTCAAATATGAAATCTCTATTTTATTTCTCTATGCATATTATGTATCACCTATCTATATTCTCAAATGAAGCAACATGCCCATTTTATAGAGAATCCCTAAGATAGATCGGCCCCAAAAATAAGAATTAACAATAAAACATGCCATACAAGAGGTTGGTGTCAAAAGATATTCGAATACAATATGAAATGTGCAATTCACACAAATTTCATCCAAGTCAATCTAGGTATCAAAGGGTCAGCCTATATGAGTAAAGGGAAGCAAAAATATCAATGTATCCCTATATAGCTACTTCCCATCCTTGTCTTAAGCTCGATCTTCTTCACCATGCATGGCCAACAATACCCAGTCCAACTCAACAATAGGTGGTATAGGAAAAACCCTAACTCTTCTTTCAAAATACTTAATGTCATCCCTTTCTTGCCTTACTTTACCATCCCAATCAGCCCTATTAGTTAAGTATTTGTCAATAATTGCAATATAGGTTGCAGCATCATCTAGCTGATGTTCAGTAACTAGACCTTCATCAACTGGAGAATAAACATCTCTCTACCATTTCCTGATTTGCTCCAGATTAAGATGTTTTGAAGCAAATTTCTTCCTTCTTGTCATAATTTCAAACAATGAAATACACTTATCATGAATACCAGTCAAAGTGTCTTCAATCTGCCTTCCTTGTTTGTGAATCTTCTTCAAGGCCTTATGCCTCATCTACAAGATTTCAAACCATTCCCAAGCCTCAAAAAACCTTGGGAAAGGAAGAATCCCACTCTTTACTAGCTTATCCTCTATAAACTCCATGATTGATCTGGTTTTCTGCAGTAGAAGATCAGTATCCTCCTTGTCTTGAGCTAACACAGTCTTCAACCAACTCACTGACCTCATGGAATCTCCTGTAGTCAACAAGATATCCTTGATGGCGCCATCTCCTTTGATTTGAACACCCTGCAACCAAGAAACTGTGGCATGTGTAGTGCCCTTCATCTTCTCAAGCTCAAAAATTTTTTCTTGAGGCAAGAAACCTGTAGCAAAAGAGGAAGAGCTAATAGACTGCAAGGGTTTCATCAACTCCTGCAAATATGTCTTCAATTTCTCATTCTCCTTCTCCAACTCATGCCTCGTTTGTACCTCTTTCTTAAATCTGCCCATAATTATAGCACTGGAGCCTTCATACTCTTCAATATCTTGCTCCATAGAAGCATGCCCTAGGTCAATAGTCTACACATGATAATCTTTTGCAGTCACATTATCTCTATCTTTATCCAGAATAGGGGTAGCAACTTGAGCCACTATGTTGCCTGACCCATCTCTCTCAATCCTGGACACAACCCTAGCCTTCTTCTTAGTTTTTCCTTTACCAATATTGGCCATTAGGTCTTCCCAATTAGGAGGAGTGTCCTCCACTATTACCAATTTACTCTTCAATTATTTATCAAACCAACTCGGAACACTAGACTTGGTCGGCACTATATCTTGCTTATCCTACTCGTGCTAGTCACTAGGGGTATCCTTTTCAACACTTGGTACACTGGGGATATCCTTGGTTGGATCCTCCTCAATTAACAACTGCACCTCTACAACAACCTGCGCTGGTGAAGGGATCTTAGCTGGTTTCTCCTCCTATTGAGGGGATTTTCTCAATTGCTCTTCTGCAAGTGAATCTACATATGTTACCAAGGGTGACTAGATCACCTTGTCAATTTTTGCCTCTGCACTGTAGAGGTCCCCTTCCTGAAATTCCTCCTCACCCAAGTCCTTAGGATCTTCATCCTTCCTTGGTTCTTCTTGTACACTTCCAATACCTTGAGGAATTGAAATGCTTTCTTGTTCAGCAATGGGAGTAGTCACAGGAACATCCTCCTTTATTGCAGCATCCTTTGGGGAAGGAGTCATTGACCTCCTCATATATACCTGTGTTCTTGCCCCTGAACTCTCTACCTCTACCACAAGTGGCTCAACCTCCTTATCAGTTTTAGGAGCCTCATCCTGCTTCTGTGACAATCTCACAAGCTTCCTTCTCTTTTTCAATGGAGTAACATCTACCTCTTCCTTATCCTCTTTATCCTTTTCAGCTTCTCTCCTTGAGACATGCCTCCTCTTCTTGGCAATAGGTTTCCTCTATTTACCTATTTCTACCACCTTCCTAGTTTAAACATCTCTAACGTGAATTTTGAAGGGAGAATCTACTTTTGTCTCACCCTTAGGATCATGTTCGTGTGAGTCCTCAGAAGCAGAATGAGACTCCAAGTCTCCCATCAGATCATAAGTGCATTGGACACCCTCACTCTCCAATTCCAACATTTTGTTCTTCAGCCACATTTGTGTGTACTTGATCACAGGAGTCATGATTTGGTCCAATTTTGTTTTCTCTTCTTCTAACCAGTCAATCTCTCCAACTAGTTTATCTTTCACCACCTCGAAGATATGACCTTGAATTAAATTTCCATCCTCTTCCACTTGGTCAGGGATGGCCTTCACATTGTATAACCTTACCAAGTCCACCGGCAACCTGGAAAATTTCTTCTTCCTTACCTCAAATTCATCACCAAGGTTAACCCAATAATCTTCAATATTATGGTTGTACTCCCTATTGGCCTTCTTTTGTGCCTCACCAGTGATGTCAAACCTTTCTCTCTTGGAATAGAAAGAGAAACCAAAAGTAATCATCTCCTCCTCAGAAGCATGAGCAGACTAGATAGAAGGGCATGCCTCATTCATTCCTATCTTCAAGGGAAAATCATTCCCAAACCCTATTTTATGCTTATCTCCCTTTATAATTATGTCAAAGTCACAAATCTACCTAGTGACCTCCAACAATATAATATGATTAGTGGGGTACCTTGGGATTATGTAGAAAGCCCTTTGACAACCATCAATCCTAATGTAAGAGAAAGTAGGGAACTAGATGAACCATCCCCCATACCTCCTTATTAAGTCTTTAGCCTTGTCCGAAATCCTCACATGTTTTGCACCTTGGAGCAGCTTGGTAATATACATTGTGAAAGCATCATTTTCTCTTCTATAGCTTCCTTCCGTTAGGTCCAGCTGTGGATATACCTCATATATTTCATCTTGTCCAAATGTACCCGTAGGGCTTAACTACTTGTATGGGTGAAATCTTGCCAATGCATACACTAGGTAGGAAGTCATGGTGAAAGTCTTGGTTTGCAAGACATTGCACATCTATTCATGAATCACTACACTTATGGCACCCGACTAGTGGTAATCTATTTCCTACTCCATTTGAGCAATGACATTAAACATCCAGCTCTCAAACACCCCTGCACTCTTCAACCCTACCAGTCTGCTGAGAAGAGTGATAACATTGTAATAGTCCCTTTTGAACTTGACCCTGAATAGTTGCTTCGGCAATTTGGAGAAATAGGACTTAGGCTTATCCAACCAACAGTTGATCACCTGTTGGGACTTAACCACTTTCTTCTCATAATACTTCCTGGCACCATCCATATCAAAGGCCACCACATGTGACCTATCAGGCATATCAAAAGTCCTAGCAATGGACACAGGATCAAAACTTGCCACAATCCTTCTCTAGGGACCAATTATCCTTTTTGTCCCTCTATCATAATTCCTAGCACACTCAAGCACCAATTCATAACACTACACTATGGAGGGAAAACCTGCTACATGTTTCAATCCAGATTCCACAGTTCTTCTAGCCAACAAAGGAGGGCTTTGTGCTGCCAATTCAACTTTAAACTCCTCATAATCCCACATACCCACATTGGTATCGGTGATCCCTGACCAAATAGAAGTCAGCTTGCTTTCAAGAATCTTGCTTTTTATATTTAATTTTACCTTCTCTGCATCAGAGATAGCAGAACTCTCTGCACTTGGATCCGTTGCCTTCCCTTTGCCATGCCCAGCAACATCTTGTCCTAATCCTGTCGTCAAACAAATAAAGATGACCAAAGGGAGATCCAAAAGAAACAACAAGTGTTAGAGAACCATATCACCAAAGTCTGGGATTTATCCCTCTTCACAGAATCTAGACTGCAGAGGAATTTTGAGGAAATCTGGACCAGGCGAAATCCAATGAAACAAGCATACAAACCCCCATAATATCATTTCAATCCATCAATTCAATAAAGGAATAACCCTAGAACTGCTTAGCATAAGATCATTTGATTAATTATATACATCATCAATAAACAAATTCCTCATAATCATCCTATTCAACATTTTCACAAAATCCCAGAAGAATCCGCTAGAGACGGATTTTCCCAAAGTCGGCAACAGTTTTAATCAACCTAAGAAAATGGAGGAGACATGGAACATAGCGGGAATAAGAAAAATTTATCATCAAAGCAAGAATCCGGCAGAATGACCCAACCACAAACACCAGGAAAATCTGAAGGAAGTGAAATTTCGTGAGGTAGACAAAAGTACGAGATTTGTGGCAAAAGAAAGGAAACAGGAAAAGCCGAGGAAATCCAGAGGAAATGAAATTCTGCGAAGATGTGGAAAACTCGAATTTATCCACATTTCACTCATCTTTACCAAAACGAATTGAATGAGTACGGACCTAGGACCTACACCTTGACAATGACCCAACCTAGAACTCCAATGGACCAATCATGAACTAAAAACCCTCCTCTCAACAATTCGAGAGAGACTGGCTATGCCCTAGGTCGAGAACCCAGAAATGTCCACCATGGAAGCACGAAAAACTAGGCACAACTTGCTTACGAACAAAGATAGGAAGTTTAAGATAAATGTAAACAAGCGCCAAAAATAGAAACAAAAGACCAGCTCATTAAATATTCTATACAAAACCCAAACAAGCCAGCAAAACATGAAAACCCCAAATGCCTAGACATGGCATGCACACCCAAGAAAGAACAAAGCAATGAAAGACCAGAAAGAAAATGAAGCGAAGTAATTGAAAACCAGCAGAGGAAGAGAGCATATCCACATATCATGAGAAAAAAATAACTGGAATAGGTGAAGCCAACAAGCAACCCACAAACACGAGCAAGATACGAACAATGCTCATGAAATTCAAATGCAGCACTCGAAATATCTCTGAAATGCACGATCTAGCAACACACCTCAAGCTTCAGCACTCCAAACTCAAATAACAAGTGAATAAACAAACTCAAATGGCCAATCACTTCCCAAAAATTCAATATATGATTGCCCCAAAAGGGTCGCGCAATCACCATTAATGCGATTGACAAGACATCCAAGACCGAAATCCGGAAATCTGACAAATCCACGGAATTCGGAGAAATATGGACATGACAGATTTTCCCGAATTTGGGTTGAAAGGCAACCACCTCCGGACTCCGAAAGAAAACCCGAAAAATCCGATCAGGGTGGATTTTCCTGAAAACCGTGGGAAGTCCAAAATGCACAAAGATCTCAAGATTTTCAATAGAATTTACAAATGAGCCACTTCAACTGGCAAGATGAACATCAAAGCATGAGTTTCAAGCAAGCAAAACCCCCAAAAAAAGAAGGGCCAAGACACCAAAAAGAAAAAAAAGAGGGTCCCCACTTTCAGTGGGGTGTGTGTGCAAAAACTGCACAACAGTACATATGATGCCTTTCTTATATAGGCAAGGTGGTGAATAGGATTAGACAAGATCATGACAAGTTTCTTAATCCTATCACATGAGACAACTTAGTACTAACAACCTAGGATAAAATAAGATCTAGAAAAGACAACTCATCTTTCTAGAAGAAATCTTAGAGCCTAAGTAAAATTAACATGTGAATATGTCCCCTAATTCCCTGGTGAGTGAATTAACTAGGTACAAGGTGATCCCACAATACTCATTTACAAATTTTGGCCAAAATGGACATTGAACTAATTTTTTTAACTAAATCTTCATTGTCAGGCACCTATAGCTGCTAAACCATGAGGAATTTGGAGATG
Organism: Sequoiadendron giganteum; assembly: GCA_007115665.2. Taxonomy (NCBI): domain Eukaryota; kingdom Viridiplantae; phylum Streptophyta; class Pinopsida; order Cupressales; family Cupressaceae; genus Sequoiadendron; species Sequoiadendron giganteum. The sequence goes on along the minus strand of CM021104.1, from coordinate 114,316,248 downwards.
ATGCAAACTAGTGATTTGTGGCATTTTGTATGTAGATTCTAAATATATATATTTTTTAAAAATTGGAATCAAATTGCATTTATTTTTCCATCTCCTTCAAAAACTAGTTTTTAATAGTAAACACCATTTTTAAAGAGTGACGTGTACTTCCTAACACAAAATTTTTTTGCTATGAAGGATAAAATTCTATTTTTTTGAGTTTAAATTTTTAACTACGATCTAGTGTATGCAATTAGTTTCATAGTATTTTATTGAATATATTTTTTAATTAGTTTTTGAAGTCAGACCAAATACATTTCAGACATAGGTTTACTTGCTAACACAATTTTTTTTGCATGTATAGAAATTCAATTTTTTTTGTTGGATTAAGGACATCAATATTTAGTGCATAGATTTTTTTTTTGACAATCTGCTATTTTTTTACATGTGAAAAACAAAGAGCTTGATTTTTGATGAAAAACCTATGTTTAATTAAACTAAGGAAAAAAACATAATAAAACCAAAATATGTTAAAATTATATTCAATGGATAGCTCATTCCAAGGACTACCATCATCCAATTGGGTCTATGAAGTTTCCTCCATTTTCATCCTCAACCCAAGCTTTGAAAGGAAATTTTTTATATAAATTTGGTGCAAGAGGGGGAGAAGGTAAAAAAAGGGGGGTTCGCTCAAACCTCCCTTTGAGCAAACCCCCCCTTTTTCAAAATTTCCCTTGTTTCCATTTTGAAAACATGCAAAGTGGGTCCCATAATTAAAGGGTTTACTTGAAGGGGGCTTAGAGAAAACCCCTTTTGGGTTCAAGTGAATCCCCCCTTCATGTGAACCCCCAAAAACTTGAAATTTTCTTCATGGGGGCATTTTTGCAATTTTCCTTCCTCAACAAAATTATAAACCAGTTTTGTCGGATCACCCTACAAGATATTTATTCAGACCAACACCCCCCTTAATTACAACTTAGGAGAGAGGTTTATTATACAACTGATGCAATGATGGGTCCCAACTACTAGGCCATGTTAGGTACCCATGTACAAATGCAAATGAAACCTCTCACAAACAAAGAAAACGAGAAAACCTAGTGGGACAAAACTCCTTCCCAAAAGAAATATGCAATCAATAATGATATCCATCACCAATCCAATCAATCTTTATCTACACAAATTATGATAAGAGATATCATACAACCCCCCATAATAAGAAAACCTACTGTAGAGAAGTAATGGAAGCACACTATGGAGTAACACTGAAATCCTCAATTTGAAAAACATGGAAAGATCATTTTGATTTTTAGAAACCATATTAGAGTCACTCAAAGAATCAAGTCAAAATCATGAAAATCAGAAATAGACATGATTCCAAGGAACATTGAAAAACTCACAAACTAGCACAACTCTGGAATCTATGAAGCAACGGTTGGTTGACAAATGATCTAGAACTGAAATGAAGTGTAGAGAAAATGCAAACATAATGCACACAAAAAAGGAAATAGTGAATGCATTGATGAATGTTCACATCTTCCTCCATGAACAAAAATAACCTTAGATTTGTGTAGAGGACAAAATAAACTTTCCAATACCACTTGAATCACGAATATCTATTAACTAAAGAAAAAGTTATATTTTTTTTAAAATGTTGAATTTAGCCTACAAGAAATAGTTTTTTCTAGAAAAAAAGTTTTACTTTTGATTTGATTTCTAAAAAATCTATTCACTACGAGTAGAAATTAACAAAAACCTAGAAATATTTTGATGCAAAGAACAAAACCTAGAAAAAAATTTTTGATCCAACAAGCAGAAGATGAAAAAATGAATTTTATTTAACCTTCATCCTATAGAAAAAAATGGCATGCAATGCTTTTTGGACAGTAATTTTTTTCAAATCTCCTTAAGATATTCAAAATCTAAAAGATACCCAAATGGTGTTTCGACCTTGGAAACAAAATTGAGAAATAATTTTTCTTACCAATGATTTGAAACTAGAATTCTAAAGCAAAAAAAAAAATGGATCCAATGAAAAACAGTTTTCTTCAAACCCTTGTAGATTTGACAAAATATGTCAGATTTTGATGAACTGAAAGTTGATTTTGACTTTCTTAGATGTTCTAGATTCAATGGAGAGGTTCTCAAGACCCCAAATCACACCTACAAAAAACCTCATGCCAAGATTGGTCCCTCAGATCTAGAAAGAAGTCTATAGCACTGGAGGTTTGATACCATGTAGGAGTTTATGGTGAACTCCTCAAACACCCTAGGATCACATACAAGAAAAAATATCTTCCAAAAGAGATAAATGGAAGAAATATCATGCTATAATTAAGGATGCAAGAATACCAAATTGAATATATCAAAGTACATATGATTCCTTGCTTATATAGGCAAGGTGGTGAATAAGATTAGACAAGATCATGACAAGTGTCTTAATCCTATCACATGAGACAACTAAGTCCTAACAACCTAGGATAAGATAATATCTAGAAAAGACAACTCATCTTTCTAGAAGGAATCTTAGAGCCTAAGTAAACTTAGCATGTGAATATGTCCCTAATTCCCTAGTGAGTGAAATAACTAGGTACAAGTCATTTATTCACACCAACATCAAGTGCCAAACTAGGACAAGCACCAATTTTAACACTCATTTTGGGAAGATCACTACTATTTTTATCATTTAAGATAATGGAAGAGGAAAACATTAAATTCAACTCATTTTACACTTCCTCATCAATCTTTGCAGTTTCAGTATCATCATCTAGATTAACACAATGGGAGGTCTAATGATAATATCCATAGAATTTTGTTCTTCTTGTCATGTTGTAGAGTTTTGATGTTGCGGTGAAGGTGTAGAATCATCATTCATTTCTTGAGGTACATTTGGATTTTGATTTTCTATGTTGTTCTTTTCTTCTTTGGTTTGCAACAAATGAGTACTAGCACAACGTCTATGCCTATGCTCTCTAACATTTTGATTTCTCTTTGTTTGATTTTCAAGTTACGACTGTGTAGGAGCAGGTTTATCAACCATAATTTCCTTTTCTTCCCTTAGGGGAGGAACAAAAGGAACCATGGGAGGTTGCTCAACCATTTTCTCTTTAGCTTTATAAATATTTTTTGATATTAGGAGGCACAACAAGACTTATTTGGTTGTCTTGTGGTCACTTATAGGAAATAAATAAAGGATTTTTCATAGATTGGTTTTAATTACTAGGATTTTATTTTGGTTCAATCATAGTCTCATCATGTATAGAAGGCTCAATCATGGGTTGAGGCATATTGGTAAGGGATAATTATGTTATATGCTTTGCCTTAAACTTTTGATAGGATTGGAAAAATAAGTCTTCATGTGATTTAATAAGTTCTATAGGCTTGATCCAAAATAAATCCAATGATAAATTCCCAGAGGAAGACATAGGATTAAATCCACTATGATACATAGTAAATATTTCATTGCCAAATGGAAACTTTAAGCATTTATGCACAATCGACGGGACCACATTCATGGAGCGAAGCCATGAGTAGCCTAACTTCAAATGAAATTGATCTAACATCGGGATGATGGTGAATGAGAAACTTAATTATTTTGGTCTAAATTTTAGGGGTAGGATTATTGAGCCTATCATAGGGAGAGCAAAACCATTATGCATTTCAATCCATGCTTTTGGTTTTTTATAATTATCTTGATAAAGTTCATGCAAAAATAAGAATTCTCCAATGATCACATTCTCTACATAGATAGGATCAATTAATATCCCATTAGTAGGCTTATCATTCACTATTCTAGCTATGTAAAGAGGACCATCCGGTGTATTTTTTATTATGTCATTTTGTGAGAAAGAAATGTCAAGGGGCATTTTTTTTTTCCCTTACAAGGTTTAGCTTCAATTAATCCAACAAGATTTTCTATTTGATTTTCCTCATTGCCTTTTGCTTCATCACCATCCATGTAAATATTCATCTCATCATTATTTGTTTCACTAGCTTTGACAAAGAAAATATTGTAATTTGGAATAGGATTGGTAAAGATTTACAATTTTTTGTTAGAAGGAGCTATAGACTTATTACCTTGATCATTAACACCTCCAATTTAAATATGATTAAAATCAATGAGGTCTTACACGATATGTTTAAGATGCTTGCAATGTTCCGTATCATGTCCATTTTGTCGATGGAAATTGAAATAGACATTTGGTCTATAGTTTGAGGGTAAAGGTTTAGTAGGATCAAGAGCTCTAACAAGAGGTAAGGAAATCAAGTTTTTATTCAAGAGTTGCAACATGATGTTGTCAAGGGTATTGAGTAGAGGAGTAAATTGTTTATTTATATCCCTAAAGGCATAGGAATTTTTCTTCTTTATAGAAGCCACTTGGTTATCAACATGTTGAGTTGGTTGAGGGGTATTAAGTTGTAAAAATCCCTTATTATATTTCTTGAAAGGTTGGTAGCTAGTTTGAGATGTGGATTTAGATTTTTCAAGATGATTAGACAGAGCTTTAACTTCATGACTAGTAATTGAATTTTGGTAATCATGAAAGGCTATACCCAATTGTGTGAAGGATGGGAATTTCAACATTTCATGTTTGGTTTGGATTTTGTTTTGCAAATTGGTAATAAACATTCATTGAAGGTCAGTGAAAAGAATCTTAATATTTATTTGTGAGTAAAGCGTTTGGTATTGAGCTATGAAATTGATGACCTCTTCATCATCCTTTTGTTTACATGTCATTAAATCAGCTAGGGTCATCTTGGGACCCATGTGAATTTGGAAGTGATTGTAAAAAGCATCAATAATTTCATTGAATGAACTTATTGAGTTATTCAGTAAAGAGAAAAACCACTCTAAAGCAGTATCCTTCGAGGATCTAGGGAAGAGTTTAGCCAAAATTTTATCCTAAAAAATGAAGTCACTACATAAGGTTGTGTATGCAGAAACATGACTAACAAGATCTCCTTTCCCACCATATTTCTAAAATCTAGGAGCCTCTATACCTTGTGGCATTTGTGTTCTCAATATCTCCAAGGATAATGGATTGGTTTTGATGTATTGTGAAGGTTGGCCATTGTTGTTTTGATTTAGTGTGGCAATTTATTTTTGAAGGGATGAGACATTTTGAAAATGTGTGTTGAGGATAGGATCATTGTTGGTGAGCATGTGAGATAGAGGTTAATAAGGTGGTATTGTGTATGTATGCGAAGGGCAAGTGTATTTTAAGTTTGTTAGGGGAGATGGATTAGGAGATATGAGATTTGAATGCACAGAGCTAAGGGGATTCTTAGTGGAAATACCTAAGGAAGTATTGACATTGCTAGTAGATTGAATGGTTGTAGTAACATGAGTATTGGTGTAGGTAGGAATAAAGGTAAGGGTTCTGGAAGGAGGAATTGGATTTCCACCTTGACTTTGAGTATACCCCAAAGTTTAAGCACAACTAGTCAATGTAGGAACATTTTTATCAATGATATGAGCTAGAATTCAAAATAATCTTTATTCCATGTTCATTTTCAAGCATTTTCCTCATGTTATCTAAAGTAGGAATTTCACTATGAGTCATGTTTTTAGAAGTCACAAAGTTTTGCAATTTCTCTATTTATTCATTTATATTTCTTATGTTTTCTTGAAGGACATTACCAAACATTGTTTCAAAATAATTCACACTTGTTTTAGGTATGGAATTCATGGGGAATGAGATATGAAAGCTATGATCCATAGTGGGTTGCCTATCAACACTATGGGCGAAAGAGTTGGAAAACCTAAGATCCACAATGAATGATGTATCATGGGATGACATGAGTCTCGAACTATATCTCACAACAATATTTCTAATAGTACACCAAGTTGTGAAGCTCATACAAGTTTCACAAACCCAATGTACACCCAAAATGGAAAATAGGCAAAATGCAATTAAATATCCTAAGATGTAAAGTGCAATGCAAATATGTAAAAGCAATTTTTAGATTGTAAACAAGATATTTTTCTGATTATGCTATGTAAAAACATGAAAATGATGTCTCTTAGATGTAATTTCGAATTCACACAATGCACTGAATTTATCTAATTAAGCTTAATATGATCAATTTCACATAATAGAAATTCTGGAAATTGAAAACAATAAAATAAAATGCGAGGTTTTGATGACCAAAAATTCAAGAAAAGGCCCTAATCAGGGACTCATTTCCCCTAGGTGAATGGGTCCTGGCTTGGGGTTTTGAAAAATGATTTTACAAATTTTTGAGTTGATTCTTGTGGTTTTCGGATTCTGGTTTCAAACAGTGAGTTACAGTTTCAGATTTTTGTGAAATTGAGATTGAATGCAAATGCAAAATATGACCAAATGTACACTTAGGAGAGCTAATTTAGAATTAAATTTTGATTCCTTTTTGTGTTTTAATTTTTTATCATGCAATGATATGTAAATGCTTTGCAAAATGACTGAATTTTTTGTATTTTCTAGATTTTAAAGGATGTAAAAATGCAAATCTAAAACCCTATATGAGATGCAAAATAATGCAAGTTAAAAACCATAAATGAGATTCAATTCAATGTAATAAAATTAAAATAATTGAAAAACCTAGATCTAGGGCTGAAATAGACTCAAAAATTAAAAAATGCAATGGTCAAAAGTCAGGTTCGCCAAAAATGAAATGAAGATAAATATAGGGGTGGTTTTACCAAATATGGAAAGGGGGGTCCAAAAGATGGTAAAAGGCCCTATTTCCCTAATTTCATTAGGAAATGAGATCCATCAAGTCAAAATCCACTTTCAACCCTTAGGCGAGTGAATTATTTGAGGAATCTTCATATTTCCTTTTTGTGTCAAGACGAGGGTTTAGGTCAAACAACACTTTGGGGAGAAAAATTAAAAATAGTATTCAACACCAAATTTGAAATCTAACAATTGGAACAACAAGATTAAACTCAATATTGACATAACCTACAATCAAGTTATAAATCAAAGAAGGGCATATCTAAGTGTACCTTTCACCAAAAGTCAATTTTTAAAGTTGATCTAGGACTCATTTGCCTAGGGGAAAATGGGTCCTGAGTTAGGGTTTTTCTACAACTTTCGGAAGCCTCTACAACAAATTTGAATATTCTAATTTTCCCAAGTTTTAGGTTCAAAAATCTGGAAATAACTTCTATAGGCGAGTTTCCATGAAATGACAACACTTGAAAACTTTTGCAAATTTTTTAAGTTCAAATTTGATCTTCAAAAGGTCTTCAAGATTTCTTCCACCTAAATTTGTAATCACAAATCAAGAGGGGAAAATGTTTTGTTTTTGGTGAATGGGGCTTTTCCTTGTTCAAACCCCATTTGGTAATCAAACCTTGAAACGAATAAAAGCATGAAAGAGAGAATGAAGAATGAACAAAGTTATGTTACCACTCAACAAAAATTTAATGAACCTTGATAATGGAGGTCTGCAAATTGCATGAAATTTCTTTAATGGATGTGGATCTTGACACTTGATTATTGCTTGAATTGATGCTTTGAATGCTTGGTAGGATCATGAAAACTATATCACCATATTAGCTCCAAAAACATGCATGATGCAAGAAGACTTTGATATAAAAATTGGATCTTGATTGCTGGAACAAAACCTTGATAAATCTTCCTTTGAATGCTCTTGATCATCAACCTTTCTCTTATGAAATTTCTAGGTGAAACTTAGTGATATAACCTTATATTTATAGGTATCTATCCTTAATTTCTTGAAATTGAAATATCACAAGTCGACATTGAATTATGGATTTGAAAACATTAAAATACCACCAAAAACATACTTTAAATTTAGATCCTGAGACTTAGGGAGGACCTATTCACCCATGGGGGAATGGGTCCTAGGTCTATAAACCTAGGACACACATTGCTCAAGGTAAAGTGATATGTTTAAGCATTAATGATTGTCAAATTTCCCCTTCAGAAAATGTAATTTAATGGGCTACAAAATGAATTATAGAGTTTATCAAGGCCTAATTAAGCTCAATTAATTAATAGGGCCCTAAACTTAGTGTGAAAATGTAAATATACATATTACAACACTAAATTAAGGCATAATTAAGTCCATTTTAACTAGGACGGCCCATACAAGTGAGAAAATATAAAGGGGTACATTTTTTCGTCACTACAAGGATTATTCAATTTGATTCATAGCATGATCCAAGTCATCATCACTTTCATCCTCATGTCTAGGGTTTAGACCTCACCTTCAATCTTTTTCAACTTCATCAAATTAGACTCACATTGCTCACATGATTTCCAACATCTCATCCATTCTTCTAGAAATATTTACCATAACAAGCACTCTCCTTGGTGGCATCTCTCCATTTGGATCTGATGTAACTACCTCGATTCGATGATCTGGCTACAAGGGTTTCAACTACCTCACTATCAATGATTGATTGAAAACACATGTATTTTATATTAGGTTAGTGATCTATCCATCACAAGGAATTCCTTCAGAACTCACAAACTTTCTTTCATACCACTTGGTGCAATCATGAATGGAGGGTCTAGGAAGGGCTTCCCAACTATGTAGCTTAGAGTTAGTATAATATGAATAACACAAGATATTGATGAAAAAATATGAACTTTCATTGGTTTAATGACTAATAGTCTTATAAAAATTATATGTGAAATAATTAGGGCTTGTAGGAATGTCATAAGGGTATTACAACATTACAATTGGCTCAAGTCCTTATTATAGTCCCCCAACTGGGCAGATTGGAATATCTAAACTCTAATCATGAAATATTAACTAACTACTTTCCTATGAATTACAAATCATCTTAAATATGATTCTTCAGCTCCAATAATGGTTTGCATTAATCTCAAGGGTTTGCAAACCCCAATGAATGATCAAGCATGTAGGTTGGCCTTAATACATGAAAGATAATTCTTCACAAGATGAAATATATTAATGATATCAAGTTTCCACAATCCATATTATAAATTATTATTGCTTTTGGATTCGATTGTGTTCATATTTTTGCATCGTCGTTTGGGATCACACTCTATGATCCATCATCAAGATAGTAGAGAGCAAGAGGAGAAGAAAATGGTTGATTGTAGACTTACACTTGATAAAAATAAAGAGAGGAGAGGGAGGGGAGGATGCACAAGGAACAAGGAGAAAATATAAGGAATTAATAAATAAATTTATAAATATATATAAAGAAACCAAGAACAAATGAGAATCCAAGAAGAGAAAAATATAAAACAAATTAATTTCAAAAGCATATGTAATCCTATAAATATGCAAACAAAATCATAAAACTTAAAAAAGACAAACTGAATCCATCAAGAAAACCAATAAATGAAAGACTTAAGCTACGAAAAACCATAAATATAAATGCAACCACTATGAATATAAGGTGAAAATATAGAAATGGACAAAAGAGAAATAAAAATATTGAGAGAGATAAAGAATCAAAAGATAAGGGGATAAAGAAATTTGCTTCACAATTTTCTCTTCTTGGATTCTCATTTGTTCCTAGTTTCTTTATGTATATAATTTATAAATTTATTTATTAATTCCTTATATTTTCTCCTAATTCCTTGTGCATCCTACCCCTCCCTCTCCTCTCTTTATTTTTATTAGGTATAAGTCTACAATTAACCATTTTCTTCTCCTCTTTGTCTTTTCTATCCTGATGATGGATCACAGAGTGTGATAAAAAACATTGATTCAAAAATATGAGCACAATTGAATCTAGAAGCAATACTAATTTATGAAATGTATTATGAATCTCCAAGAAAGATCCCCTTGGACCCAAAATTCTTGTATGGTGCTCCATTAATCTCTACATGTCGTATAATAGGTCCACATAACAATTATGGACCAAGTCAGCCCCAAATGCTCTAATTGTGAATGATAATGAAATTTTGAGAGCAATAACTTTTCGAAAATCAATGAAAATCTTTTGAAATCTAGATATCATGTAGATGGCTTCATGTATATGCTATATCTAGCTTTGCGAGCTAAGAAATTATAATGTATTAAAATGATAAAGATGATACAAACTGAAATGAAAGAAAATAAATGTTTTTGGTTGATACAGGATTGCTTTACAACTAGGGATGCTCATGCATCAATTCTTCAAGACCTAAATGGCACTTTGGTTGTCACAAAGGAGGATATTTAGTCATGGAATGGTGAAGCCAAACTCAATTTGAATAATATGAAGCCAAATAACCACCGTAATGATGGAAAATGTATCCCCTTACATTTTTGCATTTATTTAGGTCCTCCCTATTGAATTGAGCGTAATGTTGCCTTGATTTAGTGTTATAATGTGTTTAACACATTCACATTAGTTCTTGGTCCCTTGTAAACTAAATGAACCTAATTATGCCTTATTTAGGGTGTTGTAAAGTGTATCTTTACACTTTCACACTAATCTAGGGATTCATTAATAAATTTGGCTTCTTTATACCTTATTTGGTCCTATTTTGCATCCACAAGCCTTAATCAATGCATCTTTTCGAGATTAATTTTGACACACATGTAATGACCAATCATAAATTAAGGTTTTGGATTGTATTGCTTAGATTGAGTGATTTGGGGCTCATACACCACCTTGGGTAGATGAGCCCCACCTAAGTTTTGGGGCTCTGATCTTGATTTCACATTAATCTAAGCCTTTCTTGAAAAATGTGTCCCAAAGCTTAGCCTAATGGGACTCATACACCACTTCTGGCATATGATTCTCATGTGGCTTAAACCTAAATTAAATTTAAATTCTTGGTGGGATTTTATTCTTCTAGATCTTATGTCAACTTGTAGTGTTGTAATTTTGGTAAATTTGGCATAAACAAGTATAAGTATAAGGTTATTTCACTCATTTTTCACCTAGCAAGTAATCAAGTGACCTAAGACTTTCATGGGAGCATGAAATTGTTTACAAGAGCATTCAAGAGCTGATTATCAAGTGTTTTAGAGCATTATTCAAGTATCAAGCATCATGTCAAAGTCATCATGCATCATGCTTGTTTTTGAGCTAATATTTGCGATGTAGGGTTTCATGATTCAAGCAAGCATTCAAGTCAAGATCCATCTCATTCAAGCAAGATTCAAGATCTACATCCTTTGGATTTATTTCATACATGTTTGTAGAACTGTATTCCTAAGGTTTGGTGAGTTGCAACATATCATTTTGTTCATTCATCATTCCTCCTTTCCCTTTCATTTCATTTCAAGGTTTGATTACCTAAATGAGGTTTGACTAAGGTGAACCCCTTTCTACTAAAAAAAAAAATTATCCTTCTCTTTACTATGTGATTTGCAGACCTAGGTTGAAGACACATTGAAGAGAAAGATTAGAGAAAATTTGTCAAGTTGTCCAAGTTGTCACCTTGTTTACAAGGTCACTAAAAGGCATCTACAAAGCAGGATTGAACATTTTAGATCCAGAAATCAGGTTGAGAAGATAGAGCAAAGAGAGAAGAGCATATTCAAATCGTGATCCTTTGAAAAAGCTAAGCAGGACTGATACGCCACTTTTGGCATATGAGTCCCAATATAGTGGATTTTCTAGATTTTAGGAGTTCTAGACTTACCACTACCATATTTTAGTTCCTTCCCAAAAACCCTAGTCTGGGACTAAATCACCCATCCTAGAGTATGATTCCCACTGTGCATTAAATTCAACATTTCAGGTCTTCATTCAAGCTTCTATAGGTTTTTAGGTGCCCCTCTGCACTTTTCTAGTTTACTGTTATGTTTTGCATTCATTTCTAGGTCATCTATTCAAGTCTTGCATACCACTAGGTTTGATCTTACTTGTCTTTCCAAGCTCTAGCTTGGTAGAGAACCTCTTTTTAATCACTTAACACACCCTAGGATACCGTATTGCAAGATCTCTTTGCTCCTTTACTAACTTTAGATTGAGATCTCTAACATGTTTCCTTGAATGGAACAAGTGTGACATAAGAACCATATCCCCATGCTCCATCTCCTAAAGGTGGGGCACCCTATTTCCATTGTTACAACTCAATGGTTGCATTAGTAGCTCCTCAATAATCAGCCTCAATCAAAGAAAGAGAAATATCATTTTTTTTCACTTTTCTAAAAATTAGGGCCTAGTCCATGATGAAAGTTATAGCCAAATATGGACTTACAATCATCAATATTGTCATCCTAATCAAATTTTTCATATCCAAGAAAGTATAGAATTGTACCTACTACATAATGAATCCCATATAAATGAGTACCCTATATGTATATGTATTTGGTAACTTTTCAATTAATCTCATGTAGTTCATGCATAAATCGTGAAACCATACCAATCACAAAGTAAATGTTAGGGTGAATGTGATTCAGATCTAGATGAGGCTCACAACAAGTTGACAATACAAAGTGGCATCAACTAGTGGAGTAGAACAAGTGGCCTTAATCTTGACTCTAGATAGAAAGGGAGTCATTTTATTCTTATAATCCATCATGTGGAACCTAGTTAATAGATTAAGAGCATATTTGGGCTGAGTAAGAGTGATCTTAGAAGATTGTGTGATCTTAATCCTAAGAAACTAGTACAAATAGCCCAAGTTGGTCATAAAAATATTATCATGCAGAGAGGATTTGAATTTAAAAATGATAGATGATGAACTCACTATAATAATCACTTGTCATCAACATAAAGAACAAGAATAAAGTGAGATTCATCTTATCACAAAATATAGAAATTTGGATTTGAGTGGCATCTAGATAATATTGTTGAGAGGATATGGGAATTCATCTTGGTATACCAAGCCCAAGAGGACTACTTGAGACCATAGATATAGTTCCTCAACCTAAGTAAACCAATAGAGATTTACATGGATTAGCCACATGGATTTGTTAAATGAACAAGACAACTGAGAGGGGGATGAATCAGTTGTATCTAATTTATAATGCCAAAACCCTCAACAGTAAGAATTCATTAAACCCTTATTCTATTATGATTTTCAAACATGAAATGCATATAACATAAACTGAAATAACAACACTACACACTGTAAATGAACATAAAATTTACGTGGAAAACCCAATGAGGAAAAAACACAGTGAGGATTAGCCCAAAATATAAGTAATTGCAAAACTAGTACAAGGGCTCACTGCTAGAATAGGACACATTATCCAATAGGGCTCACAACCAAAGCTCACTTCTTAGAAATGGAAATAATATAGAAGAGAAATTTTACATTGAGAACACTATCTCAATGCAATAGAGGATCCACCATAGTTTTCTCCAACACTCTTGCAACCTTGCTTGAAATATTAAGGACACCTTCATCTCACTACCTTAGGAAGTCCTACACTTGAAATTTGAACTTCTCTGCTCAAACTCACAACTATACTCCTTCATTTCACATTACTTGCATCATCCACATCTATCTTGAGATCTCCCAATAACACCATTCTTTATTTATATCATTTGTAACCTTAAAACCTTCTCCTAGATCAGCTCTACACACTTTACATTTACAATTTTAAATTAGGTCAGCACCTTAACATTCCCACGATGGATAAGAATGAAGGTGACCTAGAAAATTTATTTAATTAGGACCCAAATATGTCCTAACACACTTCAAAATGCTTATGCAAGCTTTGTATGTAGTGTTAACACTAGGTCAGTCGTTACCCATGCTAAACACCATAAAACATTAAGTACACGCTTCCATAAATCAATTTGAAACTTTCGAACAACAAAATTCACTTGAACACAATCTAGAATAATCCTTGAACTACTTGAGATCCAACAAAGACTTCATCCAAAGTCACTTCATAGAAGTATTTCAACCCAAAACATTTGGTTAACCTCATACATACACTAATGAATGAAACTCACATTGTACTACACCAAATCAAGAGAAACCTTGAATTCTAGAAGATATGAATATCATAAGCAACTTCATAAGCAACTTCCCATATCTAAAAAACCGAAAGCCAAACTGCAAAGAAATGTGAAGAAAATACATTTATCTCAAACCACAACAAATAACACTAAAAACCTAGTTCACACACTAGTGAACACATCTCACTCTGCACAATGATCTAGAAGCTCAAACTTTAGATATAAAAGCTACTAACAACCCTAAAAATCATATCAAAACTGCACAAGCATAGCATCAACACAGAAGAAATGTGGAGCACATCTCAAAGCATGTTTTAAACTCTTGCACAACATTTTTTTCTCTGTTTATCAATTTTTATCAAAAGCACTTGAAAACTAGGTACAAGAGACACCATCTCAGCACATTACATCATTCCAACACATCTTAGACACTGCAACATAAAGATCGCTCTATGTAATCATAACACTTCCCCAATATCTCAACTATACATGCACACAACCTGCAACAACCTGTTTTCCTCTCTTCCACAAATTTCTCAATATCCTTGACATCTTCATCATGCAACAATCTTCCTCAACACATAGTTGAAATCAATGACACCACCAACATACTTGCAAAAATCTCCCCCTTTGTCATTGATGGAAACACATGATGTGAAAACCATCAAATACTATTGCAAGTATGGTGGTGTTGCCATTTATGTCAACACAATACAGGTTGTTGCAGTGAAAGGAATCAAGTGAGTGCAGGTGGTATATGTATAATTGATATACTATAGAGATGTTGTGAGTGCATGGAGCTATCTTTATGGTGTTTTAGTTGTGCTGATATGAATTGCTTTTGAGAAAATTAATAAACACTAAAGATAGAGTTGTGTGTGTGTTATGAATGTGATATGATAATTTGCTCTACTTTTCTTCTATGTTGATCCTTTGCTTGTGCAGATTTTTAGTATTATCTATGGGCATCTTTAGGTGATATATCCCGAGTTATAGTTTATAGGTTGATGAAGAGTGAAATTTGTGTCCACCAGTTTGTGAACTAGTTTGGCAGAGTTGTTTGTCTATGGATTGGGAGAAATTTTTTTGCTTTGTAGTCCTCTAATGGTTTGTCTCAGATCTAGTAGATCTGGAAGAAGGTTAATAATGATTTTATCTGTGTTCTAGCAAAATTGTTTGTGGTTTGGTAGTCTGGAAGGCTTGTTCTAGAGCTACTATGAGTGTTTGTATAGTCTAGGTGGACTGATGGAAAGAGTTATGTATATGAAAGTTGTTGTAGTTACTACAGACAAATTTGAAGGCTTCTAAGAGGTGCTCTAGTATATGGGGAAGCATTTTTTTTGGTCCACACATTATCACCTTGTTTTGAATATGTGTACTTCAATGTTCATTGGTGTTTTCATTAGGTTTGGCTGACTTGGTGTCTACACGTTACTCGAAGGATAAGTATCAATTAAGGAAGCATGTGATTGATACAAGATGTTGTTTTGGGTCTCAAGGTTAAGAATTTATTTGGTCCACTCTCATTCTTATCCACTGTGGGAATGTTGATTTGCCAAATTGATTTGAAATTGTAAAATAAAGAATGTGTAGCTGACCTTGGAGAAAGTTTCTAAGGTTGAAGATAGTATAAATATAAGTCAAGATGTTGTGAATTATATACCACAAGTGATACAAGTGCAAAACAAGTGTGAGAAGAAGAGTGTGTGAAAGTGAATCAATGAAATAATACTTTAATGTGTCTGACTCCTAAAAGTAGTGAGTTGATGGTGTCTACAATTCTCTAATCAAGGTTGTGAATGTGTGGAACCTATTGTGGTGGTTTTTTCTGTTATCTATCTTTATTTGTAGGAAGTGAGCCTCCCTTATGGATAGTGAGTCCTATCTATAAGTAGTGAGCCTTGTATCCAGACAGTGAGTCCTATCTTGGGAAATGAGCCTTTGTATCTAGTTTTGCATTCCTATTATATTGTGAGTTAGTCCTCATTGTGGTTCTTCCATTATTGGGTTTTCCACATAAATTCGGTGTCTCTTGTGTTCATATTGCTTTTTGTTATTTTCATTTCATGCTCATAATTAATAACAAATTAAAGTGGATGTGGAGTTAATAATTGTTTGAGATTTTGGAATAATATTGGTGACAACTGATTCACCCTCCCCTCTCAATTGTCATGTGCATTTCAACAAAGACAACACTAGCTCTGAACATGGTTTCTTTTATACTCTCCCCCTAGAGAGAATTTTTCACATGATACTTTATTTCTTTCAACTTTTCTTTTTCACATGCTTCACTCTCCCCCTTTGAAATCAATGAAAAATAATAAAATGTTTTGCATTGTTCTCCCCCTTAGAAAAAATTCTCACTACTATTTTGCAACCTACATTTCCTACTCTGAGTACCCCCTTAGGAGTACATTCAACCTAATCAACAAATACACACAATGGCAACAAATGACACTACCTACTCCCCCTAAGAAGTAGCCACCAATCATCAGTCTAGACAAAGAATGAATCCATAGATCCACTGGACTGATGAGTTTCCAAATGCATCTAGTTCAAAGAAGGAGGGGAAATAGCCTCCAACTTCTCCTAGAGATACTCAAAAGTATCTTTTGGAAGAAACTTAGTGAATATATTAGCAATCTGATCCTTTGTAGGGACATATTCAAGCTTCACCTCATTCTTCATAACCTTTTCTCTTAGAAATTGATACCTAATTGATATATGCTTTGTCCTTGAATGCATCATTGGATTATTTGAAATGTTAATTGCACTTGTATTGTCACAAAAGATAGAAATAGGCTCATCATGCATAACTGGTATATCCTTCAATATTTGTCTCATCCACAACACTTGTGTGTAGCAGGATGTTGTTGCAATATACTCAGCCTCTGTAGTGGATAAAGAAACTAAATCTTTTTTCTTACTTATCCATGTCAATAATATTCCTCCAAGAAAGAATACACCACCACTTGTACTTTTCCTTTCATCAACACAACCAACCCAATCTGCATCTGTGTATGCACAAGTAATGTGAAATTAGTATCCTTAGAATACCATAAGCCATAATCTAAAGTGCCTTTTAAATATCTGAATATCCTCTTCACAACTGCAACATGTGTCTCTTTAGGATCTTCTTGATATCTACCCACAAGACAAACTACATGCATGATATCCAATCTAGTAGTAGGTAGATATAACAATCTAACAATCATAGATCTGTACTTGCTCTAATCAGTCTTAGGTGATTCATCATCCTTGTTTAATTTGCAACTAGTCACCATAGGAGTACATATCGTTTTAGAGTCTTCCATTCCAAACTTCTTCAACATCTATTTAACATACTTTGATTGTGAAATGAAAATTCCTTAATTTGTTTGACTGATTTGTAGCCCAAGGAAGAAATTCATTTCCCCAAAATTGACATTTCAAACTCTTTTTGCATCTCTTCTACAAATTTCTTAAACATAGCTTCATTTCCTCCAAAGATAATGTCATCAACATACACAACCACTATCAAGATTTTATCTTCCTCAATTTTTAAGTAAATATTTCTATCTACAATTCATTTACTGAATACTTACGGTATCAAGTATCTATCCAATCTTGTATATCGAGCTTTAGGGGCTTGCTTTAATCCATATAATTCCTTTTTCAATATACAAACCATATCTGGTTGATATGATAACAAAAACCCTTTCGATTGTTCCATGTAAACCTCTTCTTGCAACTCACCATTCAAGAAAGCAGACTTCACATCTATATGATAAACTTTAAAGTCTTTATGTGTTGCAAATGCCAAAAAAATCCTAATTGCTTCCATCCTAGTTATCGGAGAAAATTTTTCCTCAAAGTATATTCTTTCCACTTGTGAGTAACCCTTACACACAAGACTTGATTTATTTCTTACCACTTCTCCATTCTCATTCAGTTTTTTTTTTAATACCAACTTAGTTCCAATTATGTTCTTGTTTTCAGGTCTAGGAACCAGTTCCCAAGTTTGATTTTTCTCAATCTGCATAAGTTCTTCTTTCATTGACTTCATCCAATGTTCATCTTTTCATGCACCACTCACTATTTTAGGCTCAACTTTAGAAAGTAAACATAGATTTACCTCAACTTCAACATCTTTTCTTCTTGTCAATACTCCTTTTCTCTTGTCTCTAATGATTTGTTCTTCAAAATGATTTCTTTGCACATACTTAGGGGTCTTAAGGGTCTCTTCCAAAGATTCTTCCTCATCATTGTGCACTTATTTTTCTTCATCATCATCTTCTTCTTCTTCTCCCCGATCAGGTTCATTTAACACATATCCATCTACAAGAAATGAATTCTACAAATCTTCATCAACCTTTACATTTTCACTTTCAACAATCTTTCTTAGCCCTTTGTTGTAACATCTGTAAGATTTT
The DNA here is from genome assembly GCA_007115665.2 of Sequoiadendron giganteum. Taxonomy (NCBI): domain Eukaryota; kingdom Viridiplantae; phylum Streptophyta; class Pinopsida; order Cupressales; family Cupressaceae; genus Sequoiadendron; species Sequoiadendron giganteum. Next base: position 114,298,014 of record CM021104.1, on the reverse strand, counting down.
CCTTTGGTATAATATCCAAGGAAGATACCTTCATCATACCTTGAATCAAACTTTCCCAAGTTTTCTTCATCTCTTTTGATATAACATTTACTTCCAAATACTCTAAAGTACTTGACAGTAGTAATCCTTCCATACCATAACTCATAAAGAGTATTTGTGTTGTTAGATTTGGATTGAACTCTATTAAGTATGTAAATAGTAGTATGAATTTATTCTCTCTAGTATACTTCTAGTAATTTATATTATTTCATTGTAGTCCTTGCATCTTCTTGGATAGCCTGGTTTTTCCTTTCAGCTACTAGACATTCTTTTGAGGAGTTCTAGGAGCAGACAAGTGCATCTTTATTCCATGGACTTCACAGAACATATTAAAATCATTGTAGGTGAATTCTCCACTTCTATCAGACCTCAAACATTGTATTTTCAAATCCATTTTATTCTCAACAATAGCTTTAAATGCTTTAAATATATCTACAGCATTAGATTTCTCTCTAAGAAAAGTAACCCATGTCATTCTAGAGTAATCATCAATCAAAACCATGAAATACCTATCACCTTGAATACTTCTCACTCTTGTAGGACCACAACGATGTGTATGTATTGACTCTTGTAAACTAGTAGTAGATTGATACTTTCCCTTGAAGCTACTCCTTGTTTGCTTTCCAAATTGACAATTTTTGCAGATGATGCTGATAGGCTTTGTAATTCTTGGTAGGTCTCTTATTGAATGAACTGAGCTAATTCTAACTAGATTTTCAAAATTCATGTGACACATCCTCTGGTGCCATAACCAACTATCATTAATCTGATACATAAAGCAATGACCATCAACACCCTTAAGTTGATAGATGTCTCCTTCTATTTTCTTTCCAGTAGAAATCATAGTTTCAAACCCTTTTTTGATCTCACATATTTCATCCTTAAACACAATATTATAACCTTTGCTACACATTTTTCCAACACTCAGAAGATTATGTCTTAAGCCTTTAACATAGTAAACATCTTCAGTATTATGCTTTCCATCAAAACTGATTGAACCTATTCAAAAAATCTTAGCTCCTAAATCATCTCCAAATTTAACTAATCCTCCATCATACTTTTCAAGTTTAACAAAATTACTTTTGTCTCTGGTCATGTGATTTGAGTAGCCACTATCAACAACCCAGTAATTTTTATCTTGTTTAGCATGAAAATTTGAAACCAAAGTACCTTCAACCTTATCCTTCTTCTCCAGAACACTTTCCTTCATACAACTTTCAGAGTTAGTAAAAGTAGATTAATCTATTAAAGCTAAGAGCAAGAACTCATCATCATCTCCATAATCAGATTCATCATTAGAAATACTAGCATCTTCTCTGACATAGTAACTCTTCTTAATTATCTTACTTTTGTTCTCCTTACTTTTATTATTCACAACTTTGTTTGGACATCTTGAAGCATAGTGACCAATATTTCCATAGATAAAATATTTAAAAGGTAGTTTACCTTTGTACTTACCAATGCCCTTTTTCATCTTTCTTACAATTTTAGCTTCCACATCATCAATATCTTCCCGATTTGAATCTTCAATCTTTTATGTTTTTCCAGCCTTGAAAGTAGTCTCTACTTTTGTACCATTTTTCAAACCAGGTTTTCTCATTTCAAATGAAGTTAGTGTACCAATCAATTGATCTCTAAAATAGGTATCAAGATTTAAAATTTCCTCAATAGAAGATTCCTTTTCACTATAAGAATCAGGAAGATATCTTAGAACTTTCTTTACCACTTCAGGTTCTTTGACTTTTGCACCAAGACCTCTCATTGCACTTAATAGCTCATCAACTCTCTGCATTTAAATTGTGATTGTTTCATCTTTATACATTCAAATGGTCTCAAATTGTGCCTTTAGATTCTGCAACATTTCTTGTTTAACCTATCATCTCCTTCATAGATGCTTTCAATTTTATCCCAAACTTCTTTAGCAAACTTAAGATTCATAACTTTTACTAATTCAGTATTTGAAAGACTGTTCACCAAAATAAATCTTGCTTTAGCATTTACCTCATGTGCCTTGATCTCATCACTTGTGCTTGTACCATTTGTAGGTGCAACATATTGAGTCTTTATTTCCTTTTCAATCTCATACCCATGAGATGCCAGATATCCTTCCATCTTTTTCTTTCAAACTACATAATCTATTCCATCAAATCTCTAGGTCAGTCCAACTTGTTCACCATCCTGAATCTAATTCAAGTGGTTAAGCTCTTCTCTAAGGAACCTTGATCCAATACCAATTTTTAAATGAACAAGACAAATAAGAGGGGGGGTGAATCAGTTGTATCTAATTTATAATGCCAAAACCCTCAGCAATAAGCATTCATTAAACCCTTATTCTATTATGATGTCCAAACATGAAATGCAGATAATAGAAATTGAAATGACAACACTACACACAAGAGAACACTAGATTTATGTGGAAAACCCAATGAGGGAAAAAATACAATGAGGATTATCTCACAATATAAGTAAATGCAAAACTAGTACAAGGGATCACTGTCAAAATAGGACACATTGTCCAATAGGGCTCACAGCCAAAGCTCACTACTTAGAAATGGAAAGAAAAGAGAAGAGAAATGTTACACAGAGAACACTATCTTAATGCAACAAAGGATCCACCACAATTTTCTCCAACACTCTTGTAGCCTTGCTTGAAAGATTGAGGAAACCTTCAACTCACTGCCTTAGGAAGTCCTACACTTGAAACTCACACTAATCTGCTCAAACTTACATCTATACTCTTGCAAACTGCATTACTTGCATCATGCACATCTCTCTTGAGATATCCAAATAATACCATTCTTTATTTATATCATCCTTAACCTTAAAAGCTTCTCCTAGGTCATCTATACATACTTTATATTTACAATTTCAAATTAGGATGGCACCTAAGCATTCCCGCAATGGATAAGAATGAAGGAGACCTATAAAAATATTTAATTAGGACCCAAATATGTCCTAACATGCTTCAACACACTTCCACCAGCTTTACATGTAGTTTTAACACCAGGTCGATTGTTACCCATGCTAAGCACCATAAAACATTAAGTACACACTTCCTTAAATTTATCTAAAGCTTTTGGACAGCAAAATTCACTTGAACATGATCTAGAATAATCCTCAAACTACCTGCACTCCAACAAATACTTCATCCAAACTTGCATCATAGAAGTATTTCAACCCAAAACATCCAATTAACCTCATACATACACTGATGAATGAAACTCACATTGTCATGCACCAAATCAAGAGAAACCTTGAATTTTGAAAGATATGAACATCATAAGAAAATTCCTAGATCTGCACAACTAGAAGCCAATCTGCGGAGAAATGTGGAGCAAATACATTTCTCCTAGACCACAATAAATAACACTAAAAACCTAGTTCACACACTAGTGGACACATCTCGCTCTACACAGTGACCTAGAAACGTAAACTTTGGATATAGAAGTTGTTGATAACCTTGAACATCATATCATAACTGCACAAGAATATCATCAACATAGAAGAAACACAGAGCACATCCTGAAGCACGTTCTAAACACTTACACAACATTATTTTCCCTATTTATCAAATTTTATCAAAAGCACTTGGAAACCAAGTACCAAAGACACCATCTCAACACATTGCATCATTCCAACACATCACAGACACTGGAACATAAAGATAGCTCTATGTACGCATAACACTTCCTCAATATCTCAACTATACATGCACACAACACGCAACAACGTGTTTTCCTCTCTTCCACAATTTTCTCAATATCCTTGACATCTTCATCATGTAACAACCTTCATCAACACATATTTGACATCAATGAAAACACCAACATAATTGCAACAAGATTTCCATTTGGTTTGTAGGTTGAGGAAGTATATCTATGGTCTAGATTAGTAATTAAAGAGATGAGAGTCTACAAAACCAAACTCTCATCACTTGAACACAACACAACCTAACTAATCTACATTAACTTTACTAATTTGTAGACTTTTCTTTTTAAACAATAACATGATACACTAATTTAAGGCAAAGTCAATAATATCATTTGGTTAAGAGTCAAAATAACAATAATCAATTTTTAAAATAGTAAATTACCACTTCTTTAATTAACAACATGATGTACCTTCTACTTGCTCAAGTTCCTCTTGCATTTCATTTTGTCATCATTTCCTTGCTCCCAATTCTTGTACTTGCAAGGTGTCTACACGAATATATGCACATGTAAGATCAAAGAATGATTAGTTACATGATCATATCACATTCACCAAATGAATCCAAAAGGCTCAAATTCTAAAATTCACAATTTTATTATTCAAGCTTCAAACAAGAAACATGTTCACCATTAATGGAAGATTCATTTTTCTTCAAAAAAATATATATTTCAAGAATATCCTTAAGAGCCTATGAAGCACAACAACACATTTTTCATAGCACATACATTTTAAATAAATTTCACCAAAGTAACAATGTCAAACTGAAAATTATAAAACTAAATTCATAGAACTAAAATAAATACACAATCATGTTTACTATAAGCAACCACCTAGTGTGCCCGAGTAGTCAAAGAAATAATTTAAAAAATCTCTGTATGAATTAAAATGGGATAATGCATATTTTTTCCCAAGAAAACTCTCAAACAAAGTTGAAGGAGATATTTCTTGTGCCCTCACACAATAAATTTGCAATCCTTTCCAAGCTCCTATCTCACCAAGCCTTTATTAATCCTCAAATAACCACAAGTACTTTATTTACAAGTATTCCCTCATACAAATTGAAGATGAAAAGAAAATATATTAAATAAGATAAGTCTCTCCAAAACCCTCCTTGTTTCCTTTTTCACTCCCAAAGTCTCTGAACCCCAATTTATATTCTTTGTCTTTTCACAACTCAACAAGTTATTTTCCCTTAAATGGATGTTTTCCAATATATATATTCAAATACTTTTAAGGAAAATATTTTTTAAATGACTACTATAATAATTTATACAATTGACTAATACATTTTAATTTTAAATAATTTCTTTTAGCTTATTGCATTTCCTAAATATTAACAATATTAAAATGCATAAGATATTTTCATGAAGGTAATTAAAAAACTTTTCAACTTAAGCATATAGGATATTTAGAAACACTCCAATCAAGCATTACAAAAACTGATAAAATATAAGAGAAGTCAAGAGTTAATTAAACACATACAATGAAAAAATGCACTTTACAAGTTTATCTATAACACAAGGATTTAAAATTACAAACCAATTGAATTAGTGGAAGATAAATAAACACAAGAAACACTATTTTATTCACAACTAAATAGGACGTGTTAAGAAACCAAACATACGCAAAAGATTCATAGGGTCGGTAACTTGACCATAGGGATTAGGTAATGCTATAAGTTCAAGTGATTCCATTTCATTCTCATCCACATCCTTTCTTTTGTGGAACACTTCAAGGATATTACCTACACACTCAAGGTGAAGCATTAAATTTGACAATAGATATCATAGTCGAATCAACGTATATGATCTATGAGAACATGCAATCTCTCAAGGCACATGTCTATCCTACAATTACATCATATCATAATCATTTTAATATTAACATTAATCTAATGATAAAGAAACATCAAGACAAGGCAAGAGTTATCATGTTCATGGTGGGTATTTCAAAACCAAATTTAGTTTTGGGAAATAAAATATGCCCATTTCTCTCTAACCCTTTAATATTTTTCCATTTCTTTGAGATTTGTTAAAATAGGAATTAACTGGTCTCAGTATTAGTTTTCTTTCTTGTTGATAAAGACTATATTCTTGTGGTAATGATTGCATTCATCTTATTATGACGTTTCATCAAATGCATGAATTGATAATCAATAGCATCGATGTACCTGAAAACACAAGGAAAACAAAGATTTAACAAGAAAATCATCAAATTAGTTAGTTCGTGCCCTCCTTCTAGCGCAAAAATGTGACCAATGGATTAGTATGGGCTGACTACACTTGACCCATGAGGATACGATGTATATTGAAGCCACTAAACGTCAATCCCAATATAGATCAATCAATAAAAACTAAAATAGGAATCCACTTAAAACTAACATTCTAAATCATGAAAGCTTTGAAAACACCTATTTAATTCATTAAAACTTATCTTATTGGGGGAGGGGTGTTGCATTGATGTGGAATGGTGACCCTTTCCCAATCCCTTGGCTAATGAGCTTGTTCCAATCAGTTTTATTGAAGAAAATTGATGAAACCATTGGTAGATGTGTATGAAAACATGATTTAAAGTTAAATGAACATGATGCAAGCTATTTTAACATAATTTATGCTAAGATTATCAAGATGTGTGAGTGCAAGGCTAATCTAAATGGATTTTAAACTAAAAATATTCAAACCCTAATTATCCAATAAGCTAAATGTATGCATCTATGTTATCATGGAAGCCATTAATGAAATCTAAGCTAATATGCAAGTGAATTAAGCTAAAATGATGTAAAATGTGAGTGCAAGTGCAAGTGATTTTAACAGCATAAGTTTGATGTTAAAAGATGGACCCATTTGTCTCCAAATAGTGACCTATTTATAAGAAAGCAAATAAAAAATGAAGGGTTGAGATCAAAAAGGTTAATCAATGGTCAAGGATGGAAAATGTTGGAGGCATAGATCATGGATTCTCATCAAGGGATGAGAATCAATGATGATATTTAATAAAGGGTTCGCCTCTATCCAAACAAACACACTTTTAACTTGCACAAGATGTCATTAATTGATTTGCACAAGAAGTTTTGTAAGTTTGTTACAAAAAAAGGAATATTCCCCTTTTTAAAATGAGTGAGGAGAGAAAATATTCTTTGGAATATTCTCATGGGTGAGGGAAATTAGATATTTAGCAAATTAAAATGAAGTTTTAATGTGCAAAAGGGGAATGAATATTCATTTTGGAGGAATGTGCAAAAGGAGGAATATTCCCTTGCAAGTGGGGGGGAATTAGATGAATTAGTAATTGATAATTAAACAAAGGTTTAATTATGCAATTAGGGGAAATTAATGATATTTATTAAATAAAGTGATTTAATGAAAGGGGGAGAGTGAAATGATATTTAATTAAATAACTTAGGGTTATTTAATTAAATAAGAAGACTTAGGGATTTAAATTAAATAATTTGGTGTATTTAATTTAATAAGGCGAAATGTTATCATGAAAGAGGATGAATTAACTTGATTGGATTAATTGGGTTAATAGATGCAAATGACATAAATAATTAAATAGATAGCTAAATTCATCAATTAAGCAAAAAGTGGATGGGTTTGAGGATGAAACAGTGTTAGTATACCTGATTTGAGTGCATGATATCATTCAGGATATTTTTAAGTGTCTACAATTAGAGCCTTTGTTATCACTTGGATTTTATGCTTGTGCTCATGGATTGGTGCATCTTCACCTTGGCATGTATTGTTTCTTCCATATGTGGCACATTGGAGGATGAGAGTTCTTACTTGAGCTGGTGGTCACTTTGTTCTTATTGCAGGTATCTTGATGGAGCACGAGAGCATGTTGGAGATTCATGTGGTTTCATGTATGGTTATGATGATGTATTTCATGTATTGATCCCATATGCAATGTATACAATAAGTGGGAGAATGTTGGGATATGGTGTTGTACACCGTTGCATAAAATGATTTAATAATGTTGTAATTAAATAATTATTTAGTTGTGATGCACCTTGGTGGTGTGGATAATCACACTAGGTAATTATTTGGGGGACCACTTGATGTTGTATTGTAACATTGTATTACTATTTAATGTGTGGGATACATGTGATAATAATTTAATATTGGGGAAATATTAAATAAAGTGATTTCTTAGTACCCAATATTAAATAAGGGGTTAGTGGTTTTGTATGAACACATGGTTTTGTGGTACATGGTTTCACCTTACCATTAGTTGTGTTTTATGTGAGCTTGTGTCTATAAAATCAAACACGTGTAGTGGTTTAGGTTGGGTTGAGTGGTTTGGTTGTCATTGTTAAGTCTTTTTGAGGAGCGTATTTTTGAAGCATGGCATGGGATGTGTGGATTCATGCTTGGACACATGGGAATGCATTGGAGGGATTGATTCTTCAAAGGTGTTCATTGTAACTCTCATATTTTCTTATTGTTGATTAATATGACGGAGTATGGATGCTTTTGGAGGTTAGGTTTTTCCCTCTTAAGGGTTTTCCTAGGGTATATCTTGTTTCATCTTTGATGGGTATGTTTTCTATTCTCTTGCATGAATATTTTGAGTACTTATTTGCATTGTTATCTCTTTTGGGTTATGTGGAAATTTTCATACAATGGGTGCAAGTTTCCTTACACTCAGGAAATTTGATTCTAGAAATACATATGAAGTAGAGTTACCAAAGACACTTGGTATATCACATATTTTCAGTATTACATACATCTTTGAGTATCATGAAGATTAGTCAAGTGGCAGTAGCAAAGAAAAATATTTGAAGGAGTAGTTACCACATCAACCACCAAAGGAGATTGAGCAAATCTTGAATATAAAAACTGGAAGGAGAACTAGGAATAAGAAGCATAAGGAATATCTGGTGAAGTGGAAAGGTAGAATAGTGGAGGATTTATCATGGAATTCTTAGGCTAAGGTGGACCACTATGGTTTTCCTCTAGCCCCTAGAAAGTGACAAAATCACTTTTCTTCCAACCCTAGGTGTCTCATGCAAGAGCATGCTTGGTTGTAAAGAAATCCTATATCAACTAAAAACATTTATTTTCTTTCATTTCAATCTATATAAGTTTTAGCATTTTAATTCTGAATTTCACTGCATTCATAGTCAAAGCATTTGGGGTTGACCTACTCCATAATTAGTGTGAAAACATATTCTGAAGTGTGTTGAGATTAATGAAGCATCATACAAGCATTTTGGGTCCAAGGGGATCTTTCTTGGAGATTCACAATATGTTTCATCTCATGAAGAATTATCTTTCATGTATTAAATCTGACCTCCATGCTTGATCATTTATTGGGGTTTGCAAACCCTTGAGGTTGACACAAACCATTATTGGAGTTGGAGAATCATATTGAAGATCATTTGTAATTCAAAGGAAATCAGTTAGTTAAGATTTCATGATTAGAGTTTAGATATTCCGATCTTCCCAATTGGGGGACTATAATAAGGCCTCGAGCCAGTTGTAATGCCCTTGCATCAGGCCTATGAGCCCTAATTATTTCATACATGATGCATGTAATACTTCCAATCATTGAGTCAATGAAAGTTCATGTTTTTTTATCAATATCTTGTGTTATGTTTATTGTGTTGACTCTAAGATGCATGGTTGGGTAGTCCTTCCTATACCCTCCATCCATGACTACAACAAGATCCTAATTCAACATTAGTGAACCAAACACATTGAGATTCATATGTGCTACATTTGAAATTTGATATAAGAGTAGGATGTTAATTTGCAATATTGTCCTATAGTGGAGCAAGTTATAGATTTCTTCACTAAACCCTTCACTAAGGGTAAGTGTCATCATTTGTGATATATCTTGGTTATGCAATATATTTATTTAGGAATCACCTCACCTTCTCTCTTCATTCTCTCTTATGGGGGAAATTTTCCTCACATAATTTTTTCCTTATCTTTTAGGGAGCCTTTTTCTTATTTTTATCTTTTGTGAGGAGTTCTATCCCAATAGGTTTTCTCTTTTTCTCTATTTACACGAGAAATTTATTTTGTACATGGGTACCTCATCAAGCCTTCTAGTCAATACCCATATTTGCATGTTTTCATGATTCATTTCCCTCCTAACTTGAACTTAAGGGGAGGTGTTGGTGTGAATAGGGTACCATTACCTAACTAGTTCCACTATTAGGTCCTTTTCACATCTTACCACTAAAATTTACTTAGGGTACACATAGGATACTTATCACTTTATGTCTCATTTCATAAGATTAAGACACTTTTCATAATCTTATGTTGTCATATGTCTCACCTTGGCCTATATAATCGAGGGTGTCTCATACATTATGCATTCATTCTATTTGCATTATTTGGTAATAATACAGTTTATTCTTGGCATAGTGATATTTTGAGTATCTTTTTCTTTCCATTAGGCCTCTAGATCTTGGGTGGATATTTTATAGCCAAATCTTACATTTTATTGTATTGATTCTTCTATATATTTTTGCTTGGGAGTTGTACTTTGTATAGTGAATTTGTAGGTATCAAAATTTTTCCAAAATTACTCTTTAATATTTATGTTGGTGATACTCCTATAGAATATTTATCTAAAAGTGTGTTTTAATCTCTTTATGGATTTGAATAATACATTGATCTAATTTGGAGTGCAATATTTTTCTTCTAAAAGGTTTTCCCCATGTAATGGTATTATTTGTTAATTTAGTTTAGTTCTTATAGTGTTTTGTGATTATCATAGGAATATAATTATGCTACCTTTTCTTCCTTACAACCCTTCACAAAATAAGTGACCTTGACTAATGAATAGTTTATTTTTTGGACTTAAAGGTATCAAAGGTTCCAAAAAAAAATTCCAAGATAACCAAGGGTTCCTTTCCAAACCTATAACCATGAGTTGTTGGGATATGGTGTTGTACACCATTGCATAAAATGTTATATTATAATGTTGTAATTAAATAATTATTTAGTTTTGATGCACCTAGGTGGTGTGGTTAATCACACTAGGTAATTATTTGGAGACCACTTTATGTTGTATTGTAACATTGTATTATTATTTAATGTGTGAGAGACATGGGATAATAATTAACATTGATGAAATATTTAATAAAGTGAAAACTTAGTACCCAATATTAAATAAGGGATTAGTGGTTTTGTGTTCACATGGTTTTGTGGCACATGGTTTTATCTTACCACTTGGTTGTATTTATGTGAGCTTGAATCTATAAAAGAAAGCACACATGTTTATTGGTAAAAGTTGGGTGTGTGAGTGGGATTTTATTATTGAAACTTTTTTAGGAGTATATATGTGAAGCATGGTATGGGATGTGTGGATTCATGTTTGGACACATAAGGATGCATTGGAGAGGCTTGATACTTTAGAGATATTCGTTGTAACTCTTTTATTGCTTTATTGTTGAATAATATATTGAGTATGAATGTTTTTGGAGGCTGATTTTTTCCCTCTTGAGGGTTTTCGCAAGGTATATCTCTTGTTATCTTGTAGCTAATATATTAGATCTATGCATTATGGTTACTTGCATGTTTGATTTTCTCTCTTGGGGTTATGTAGGAAATGGATTAGGATTGTGGGTATTTGTGAATTATTTCCTAATATGAGTAATCTTGGGTACTATGTGTCAACAATATGATAAGAGAAACAAGGTCACGCAAACCAAGACAAGTTTATGGTTAGGCCAATACAATCCTACAATAATCTAAACATAATTATTTTAATAACAACATCAATCCATGTGCTATTTAAAGATGGTTTGAACAAAAAAATTACTATGTTCTCTTGGTTTTGATCAAAATTATAAAATTCACTAAATAAGAATTTATTTTAAGCCAAAATAATATTGTTCACTAGCATATACCTAAATTATTTTCATGGAAAAAATACCATACATGAAAAGTCTTAACTCTTTACCAAGATTCTAATGAAAAACATAAAATAATGATTCTAATCCATAATCATAGCAATTATTATAACATAGAATTCATAATGATTGATATCATTTAATAAATGTGACAAGCATACGAAATAATTCAAATTCCACACATAATTCCAAATACACAACACCTTATCATTTATTATATCTACTCATAGAATTCAAATGATAAATAAATCATAGATTCTAGTTTCATTTCAACTCTTAATCAAATTAGATCTATTAATCTTATTATTAGGATTCCTTGAAACATACTAAATTCTTTATAATATGGTCAAGAAAACTTAAATAATGGCATACACATACTACATTGAAATGAATCTCATCCTAAAAAAACATGACTCAAATTCCAAATATTAGATTTCACTAAAATACAATTATTCACTCTAATTCAAGATCACAAGATGCCACCTACACGTGTATTTCACTAGACTGGAATATGAAACACAGTAAGGATTACAATTAAAAGCCCAAATCCAAATGATACAATGGTGGGTGTAATTTGATATTGAAATAAATGATCAAATATGATGATAAAATGGTTATAACATTTACATAATTTCAAGGAATAAATGCTAACTAAAAAAATACTAAACTAAGAAATCTTAAAGTTGTCAATAGATCTTAAAAAATGGGACCAATATGGAAAATTTCGAACATCCCAACCATATTATAATTATTTATTGTAATAGGTTCCTATGCTATTCTAGTAACCCCAATCTACATGAAAAGAGAAGGTCATGGATACACCTCTATCATGAACAATCTCAAACACAAACTAGGGTCTCAAGAAAGATACCAAAAAAATATATAGAAGGGTTTTACATGTTTTCACAAACTATTTCCATGTATAACACCATGCAAATAAATAATCAATTTTTTATTCAATGCATATAACCACACTTGAACACATAATACATCAAGGGTTCAATGCATAATTCACAACTTGGAAACTCATGACCCAAATAAAAGGAAAATGAAATAGGTTAAATATAAGGAGTATCAAAACTTTTGAATCAATTAGGAGTGTCCTTTACTATGAAAATCAACTCTACTCATTTCATTTAAATCTTATTGAGGAAAGAAGGAATACCACTTTAAAACTATATTATAATTCATATACTAACAAATTTTAACTAATAATTTTACATAAAATGATTATAAAACATAAAAAATCTATGACATCATCATGTCAATAACCATATACATTGAAAACAAAATCAAACAATGGTGTACAAGGGTTATAACAACCAAAAACCAACAACACACAATAGAATCATGAGAACCACCAACACCATTGATGTAAGAACAAACAACCCATCCACCAAATCACAAAACACAGAGGTTAAACAAAGAAAATCAACTCCATTCAAAATCTAAAATTGATTTGCAACCATGTTGAAACAATTACAATATTTATTCAATAATATGATAAGAAAAATATTTTTTTTACAAAGTTTGGCTCTCCATGGCCATTCTCTCTTTGTTGTCCTCAAACTCAGTCTTCATCTCTGCTTCCTACAAGATTTGAAAATATTCTCTCGAAACTTCCATGTAACCTTTCAACCCCCCATCTCCCATTTTTTAAATTTTTTTTTGAAATCTGAATTTAAAACAATTAAATGATCACCCAAAGTAGCATCCCACTCCCTTAATAAATATATTTTTTAACAATTTAAATTTGTGTTTGAATCTTTTATGTTTGTCATTCAAGCCTTCTCTCACATTTTTATCAAGATGCCCCTCAAAATGGAGGTCTAAACATAGATTTTTTAATCAAAAAGGTCAAAAATACTTGCCTCTTACCTCTACATACCCCTGTGTCTTCAAATTAATGTGATATCCATGTTTTCACCTCTAAATTTGTCTTTGTAACATCTAAAATAAATAATTATCATTTCTTGTTTTACCTGGAGCAATTACATGGAGAAAAGGTGAAATTACGCTAAGAATTTAAAATCCTCCACCACTTCCCATTTTAACTTTTTAATTTGCTTCAAAAGATGAATTTGAGATAAATAAAATCCATCAAAAATTACCTTTTGAGGCTACATAAACAATTTGGAAAAAAAAAAATCAAACATGTGACTTCAACACTGCACAACAGGTGTTGAAAACTGAATTTTTGCATAACTCCTACCTAGAAGCTCATATTCACTTGAAACTTTATCACAATATGAATAACATCATCAAGGTGCTTCCCTCCAGAATATTTTCTTCAGGCTTAAAAAATCTTGCAAATTAATTGTTTCCATAGCCATCTAGGATAAAAAGAATTAAATTAAATTCTCCCAATCCATGAGGAATTGATCATGAAACCTTCACCACATTATGCACAATTCATCCAATAATACATATTTCAAATTATTTCAACCCAAATCTTACCAATTTTTGGAAACAATTATTTCCGTAAAACTACTTATGGGAGCCTTAAAACTGCAATGGAGCAAAAACCCAAATTTTGAAAATTAAATCACGTGAGAGGTTTTCTAATGCAAAGTGATGCTTGAAAATACCATAACACACCAAAACTGAAGAAAAAAATAACAAATATTTTTGGGTGACGCAAGATCGCCTGTTGGACCTAGATGCTCTTTTAGATCATGCAACGAGTGTGATAATCCAACAACACTAATGTGAAGAGAATCACATAGGCACATTAGGTAATAACAACCAAATTCTCAATGAGAGAATACTTCTAGGTATAATACATATACTATCATCATGACAACTTCTAAATCTACATATATGTTGAGAATTATGACACCAAATAGAATGGGGCTTCTCAATGATCCAACCATCCAATCCCAACTAGGTTGTAATGATTTCCATTCACTATCTTTATTCAATACTAAAAATCAAATTCCTCTTGATTGTGTGTATTGTAATATTTGATTCCCAATTTTTGTATCTTATTAAAATGTTATTCAAATGGAAAATAGGGATCAACTCTACTGCTAACTCTAGAGTTCAATCCTAGTTCCAAAATGACACCAAAAAATATGGCATGGAAAATGAGGCTAGAAAGGATGTCGCCCACATCCACAATATAGGAAATCATATTTCGTAAAATAAAATGAATCCAAAAGGCTCAAATTCTAAAATTTACAATTTTATTATTCAAGCTTCAAACAAGAAACATGTTCACCATTAATGGAAGACTCATTTTTCTTCAAAAAAATCTATATTTCAAGAATATCCTTAAGAGCCTATGAAGCACAATAACACATTTTTCATAGCACATACATTTTAAATAAATTTCACCAAAGTAACAATGTCAAACTGAAAATTATAAAACTAAATTCATAGAACTAAAATAAATACACAATCATGTTCACTATAATCAACCACCTCGTCTGCCTGAGTAGTCAAAGAAAGAATTTAAAAAATCTCTGTATGAATTAAAATGGGATAATGGATTTTTTTTCCCAAGAGAACTCTCAAACAAAGTTGAAGGAGATATTTCTTGTGCCCTCACACAAGAAATTTGCAATCATTTCCAAGCTCCTATCTCATCAAGCCTTTATTAATCCTCAAACAACCACAAGTACTTTCTTTACAACAAGTATTCCCTCATACAAATTGAAGATGAAAAGAAAATCTATTAAATAAGAGAAGTCTCTCCAAAACCCTTCATGTTTCCTTTTTCACTCCCAAAGTCCCTCAACCCCAATTTATATTCTTTGTCTTTTCACAACTCAACAAGTTATTTTCCCTTAAATAGATGTTTTCCAATAGATATATTCAAATACTTTTAAGGAAAATAATTTTTAAATGACTAATATAATAATTTATACAATTGACTAATACATTTTAATTTTAAAAATTTATTTTAGCTTATTGCATTTCCTAAATATTAACAATATTAAAATGCATAAGATATTTTCATGAAGGTAATTAAAAAACTTTTCAACTTAAGCATATATGATATTTAGAAACACTCCAATCAAGCATAACAAAAATTGATAAAATATAAGAGAAATCGAGAGTTAATTAAACACATGCACTTTACAAGTTTATCTATAACACAAGGATTTAAAATTACAAAACAATCAAATTAGTGGAAGATAAATAAACACAAGAAACACTATTTTACTCACAACTAAATAGGATGTGTTAAGCAACCAAACATACCCAAAAGATTCATAGGGTCGGTAACTTGACCATAGGGATTAGGTAAGGCTATAAGTTCAAGTGATTCCATTTCATTCTCATCCACATCTTTTCTTTTGTCAAACACTTCAAGGATATTACCTACACACTCAAGGTGAAGTATTAAATTTGACAGTAGAGATCATAGTTGAATCAACGTATATGATCAATGAGAACATGCAATCTCTCAAGGCACATGTCCATCCTACAATATCATCATATCATAATCATTTTAATATTACCATTAATCTAATGATAAAGAAACATCAAGACAAGGCAAGAGTTATCATGTTCATGGTGGGTATTTCAAAACCAAATTTAGTTTTGGGAAATAAAATATGCCCATTTCTCTCTAACCCTTTATATTTTTCCATTTCTTTGAGATTTGTTAAAATAGGAATTAATTGGTCTCAGTATTAGTTTTCTTTGTTGTTGATAAAGACTATATTGTTGTGGAAATGATTGCATTCATCTTATTATGAGTCCTTATCATATCCTTTTTCAATTCAATATGCTAAGTGGACTTAACTATATTATTAATATTTCCTATGTGTATTTCTTGATAAGCTTCATCCTTTAACTTAAGCATGTACCTTAACCAAACTATGTGTTGCATTTCATTAACTTCCATAAGCCCCCTATAAAATGAAATGTAATCAACATCTAAGAGCTATCTTAGCATATCCAAGACTAAGTAGAATATAACCTTGTTAAGACTCTTCTATCTCCTTTCAAGAAAGTATCTCTTGATTCCTCATGATGTTGGCTCAATTCATCTAAACAACTAGAAAATTGGCACTAGAAGGAAGCCGCATATGACTATGTCAAAGCAACAACCAACATGGTCCTCTTGTATAAACCCTACAAAGAACAATCAAACAAAATTTATTCCACCTACAATGGATGATATTGCAGTGTCTCTATTTTTTTATACACTTAACATGCATTAAATAAAAAAATAAATCTAAAAGACAAAGTAAAAAAAAGCATCACACAATTGAAATATAACAACCTAAAGCTAGATAACCCAAAAATAGGGAGAAAGTCCAAGAAGAGTGAATAAAAATCCTCATACCATTGATTTAAAATAACTTACAAGTGATGTAATACCATAAATGATGTATATAGAGCTCACATATGGTTTATATCCCAACTTCTAACATGTGCAATTGGTTAGAATGGGAATTAGTTAGTTTCAATATTAATTTTCTTCGTTGTTGATAAAGGTTATGTTTATGTATTTAATTGTGTTATTCATTTTATTGTGAGAGTTCATCACATTAATTTTCCAAGTGAACATGTTGAGTGGAATTAACTAGATTGGCATTATTTCCTATGTGTTTTCTTAACAAGCTTCACCCTTTAACTTGAGCTTGTACCTTGACCAAAATGTGTGTAATGTTCCCCTGAGTTTCATGGGACCCTTGTAAAACATGAATTCGTTGACCTCTAAGCTATCTTAGCATATCCAGGACTTGGTGGAATGGAACCTTGGGGAGACTCTTCTATCTCCTTTCAAGAGAGGATATCTATTGATTCCTCATGATGTTGACTTGCATTACTTGACTAGCCAACAAATTGGTGTTGAAAGGAGGGCCATTCTGACTATGTC
Source organism: Sequoiadendron giganteum (assembly GCA_007115665.2). NCBI lineage: Eukaryota > Viridiplantae > Streptophyta > Pinopsida > Cupressales > Cupressaceae > Sequoiadendron > Sequoiadendron giganteum. The sequence continues at coordinate 114,280,561 of CM021104.1, read as the reverse complement.
AAAGTGATAGCCAACAAGATCCTCTTGTAGAATCCTTGTAAAGTACATTCAAACATAGACTCTTCCACCTATATTGCATAGGATTGCAATATTTCTAGTTCATTCATAACATTAAGATGCATTAAAGAACAAAGAGTAAACCAAAGCTAAAAGAAGATGTAAAGAAGCCTTGAGCAACTAAAATAACAAGCTACAATTAGAGAAACCTTAAAATAGAGAGAAAACTACAAGAAGAGTGATTAAGACTCTTCATACCACTAATTATCAATCACTTACAAACTTGATATAATACTATAAAATGTGTTTATAGGAGCTCATAGATGGTCTAGATCCTAGATTCTAATGTTCATAATGAGCCACAACAACTCCTAGACCCTTCCTTGTACAATGCAATTTAGAAAACGTGAACTAAAAAGGTTTACAATTGAGCTTTCCAACTTTCTTATGATCTAACAAGCATCAACCGTCTTTATCATGAAGCTTGTGGTGCCCCAATAACTTCCTAAAGAAACAAGAATGGACTCTACCACATCCCTTTACATCACAAAATCCATTAAAAATGATGAACTCCATGAAGTTGATTTATAAGGGTAATTTGCAAATTAAAAATGATAACCATGATCTTTATGCTTTGTCAACTTGGCTTGCCTTTTCAATCCAAATGCTCATTTCTTATGTGGATTTAATCTCATCTACATTAATAATTATAAGACAAATATACCCATAAAGCACACAAGAACCTCTGAAAGATGCTAGTATTAAAGAAAAGGAAGATAATAACACATATACATCATAGAATTTTCGATCCAAAACATATGTTTTATCAAAAATACTTAAATGTATACAACTCCTATAAACCTATTTTATCTCAAAATTATTATTAATGTGATAAATAACAATTCTGTTTTATTAAGTTATTGGAACTAACAAACTAAATTTGATTTGAATATTTAAAATTTTACATATATTTTAAATATACATATTAATAATGATGAACAATTTTCATGCGTAAATTTTCTCATTTCTATCTCTTCGTGTACATATAGACCGAGGGATTGTAATTTACATGGAAATATACTCTCAGTCATTAAAATTACTAGTGTATTTTGGAAGGAAGGTGCTCGCACATGTTTTTTTGCTAGGGAAAGACAGTGTGGAATTGTTGGTATGATTTTTCCACAGTCCATGAAGTTAGATAATAAGCTTTTGGATTCAACTGTGTATGGTTTTTTTATAGACGTTTCGGATTATACTCAGTGATCCATCATGGAAAAATAATGGATCACTAAGTGTAATCCGAAACGTCGATAAAAAAAAACATAAAAAGTTGAATCCAAAAACTTATTATCTAATATGAAATTGGTTGAGCGAACAGATTACATGCTTGAATATTAGAAGAAAAATATATGTTCCGGAAGTGGTTGGCAAAATCCGTTGTAGTCTAGTTGGTTAGGATACTCGGCTCTCACCCGAGAGACCCAGGTTCAAGTCCCGGCAACGGAAATTTTAATTTTATCAGTTCTTAGATTCCTGCGATTAGTGTCAGAAAATCTGTAAACTTGCTTTGGTTCGGCATATTAAAGGCTTCGGTTTTTGGAAATTTTAATTTTATTCGTTATTAGTTCCCTGTGATTAGAAACGGAAACTGTAAACTTGCTTTAACTCGGCCTACAAAAAAGAATCGGCTTTACAAAACCTGCGTCTGCCGGGAGTCGAACCCGGGTCTATTGCTTGGAAGGCAATTATCCTAACCGTTGGACTACAAACGCTTACATATTGCTTAAGTTTGATTTAAGTTTAACAGAGAAACTAAATAATGAGAGGCATATTGGCATACATTTAGTATAAAAATGTTAAAAAATAAGTTTATTTTATTCATTCGACACTTACAATTTTGATGAATCTTTGGGCATTGTGCACGCACAAGGTTTTGCTGTTGCTACAGGCCTTGGGGAACAAAAACTCTCCATGGTATTGCTTTCTACAATTGTGAAAGACCAACTAAGGTTAGCAGATTTTTGGAGGCTTTAATCAAAAGTCTCATTTGTGCAAAATGAAGGATTTTTAGTCATAAGAATTAAGGCATTATGTGGAGATCTAAAAATAATTGAAGAACAATCTTTGGAGGCTGTCATTTTCTAGTTATAAACCTTTGTTGGCTCGTACTATGCTTCAGTTGGGTCATACATACCAATAGCTGCTAGGTCGTACAAATTTAGTGAAGGGGTGTTTGTTGCTAGGCTGAAACGCCTAGACTTTCAACTCATTCTCATCCTCAGCAAGGGCGGCTAGATATCTATCATCATTATCAAGCATACATGTGGTGGAGAAATGGATATTTAATGTTGGTCATCCATGAAAGAGGGTTGCTAGGTGCTGATGAACATTTCCAGATTTACAAGTTGTTTAGCTAAGGCTTCTGGTAGTTGTCAATATTCTTCATCTTGCATTTGAATTACCAATTTGTGTTTCCTGGAAAAATCCACATCAAACAATAAACAAGCGAAAACTTTGAAACCCCGAAGAAAAATTACAGGCAAAACCACAATCAATTAGTGTCCACCTGGGGTGGGACATTGCATTGCCCTTTTTCATTGGCTTTTCCAATTGATTTCTCCTCCAAGGTTGTAAATGTGGACATAACACATCAATGATAGTTTAACCATCTATTTTTCTACCAAAATGAACTAAAGCAAGGTTCAAGTGAGGAGACTATATCCTCCCAAAATCCAAAATACACTTCCTCTATGGCTTAACCATTGGCAAACTCCTCCAAAAGTTTCTCTTTTTTCCCTTAAGCAATGAAAATCTCCTCCTTGGTATAGTTTAAGTGTGCCTAAGCCACTTGTTTTCTCTACAAGTTCTTGAGCAAAATCTACTAGTAATACCCACTTGACATGAGACAAAATAAAAATTCAAGGGATGAACTACCTAAACCCTCTACTAGCAAGGTGAAAAGGTGAAAAGCGTGTTAATTATGTGTGCCTAGGATAAAAAAGAAGGGCTTCAATTTAATGAAGCGCAATTTTTAGTGCCTCATTTTGTGATGAGTTTCACCAAACATGTATATTTAACATTGGGCAAGTGTATTATCGATCTCCATCTATGTTAAACTTAAGCTATGGATTCCACCTGGAAACAACACATCGAAATAGGGTTATAACAATCTAAAATATCCTCTCAAGGCAATAATTGACTTAGGCACATTTCAAGGATGGATATTTACCATATATTTTATTCTCCAACACATATTTCAAGGATGGATATTTACTATATAGTGGGCATACATGTAAAATATACCTATAGGTTAATTCTAGGGTTATTTTTAGGTTTAGTTAGGTCTCAAGGAGCTTCATATCACAATTGGAAGAGTAGACTTGTCATTCACACTATTTAGTTTTGTGTTGTCTCACAAGAGACACATTAAAATGCTAATAATATTTGAATTCAAGTTGCATAATTTAAGCATACCATGTGAAGCTATATCTATGGTCTCACTTGTTGACCAACCCATGTTGTACCAAAATTTATTTCATTTTCTCCAAGTAGATGATCCCATCAAAGGCAATTTTATGATTGATCACTTTGGAAATAATCATGAGCTCCTAACTGTACAAAGATTAATGAATGGACCATTCTTGTACGAAATATAGAACTATGATTAATTTGACACATTATTTCAAGTTGCATTTAATCATATCAAATGTCAAATCCTTAATCTTAGATACACAAGGTTACCAAATTCTTAGATATAAAAGTAGCTCACTTCATCTTTATTTTATCATATACCTCGGGTTTCAAAGCTAAATGGTTGACATCTTGTAGCATAACTTGAAAAATAATTTCATATATTTTTTAATCGAATATTAATCTTTGTAGTAATGGACAAGAAACCATTCAAGATATGATTTCTTAGTTTGAATTAGAGATAAAGAATTTTTGAATTTAGACGAATAAAGTTAAAAAGTGAAGGGAGCTTCTCAAATAAGTGTAGATGCTTGAAATTGTCCTAGCCTACGAACTAGCATTTAACACTAATATTCGTCTTTCCCTAATAATTAAATAATGTTCAATTATTTAATTATTGTCTAAAATCATATTTCCACTATTAATTAAATGAATTTATGTTATTTAATTATTTTTTCAATTAATCTTCTTGATTAGTTAAATAAATACTATTTATTTAATTATATCTTTAATTCTTTTTTTTTCTTGATTAATTAAATAAATCCTATTTATCTAATTATATCTTTAATTATTTATTATTCTTGATTAGTTAATTAGAGATAAGAAATTTTTGAATTTAGAAGAATAAAGTTAAGAAGTGAAGGGAGCTTCTAAAATAAGAAAAGTGCATATACTAATAGAATTTAAAATTTAAGAAACTTGGCATATAGGGTGTGTGTTTCTAATTTGAGTTTAATTATAGAAAGTAGAAATGTACATCAACAATTTCCTCTTCTTCAAATAATATAAAAATATTTTTTTCAAATCAATTAAATGTTTATTGTGTTATAAATCTTAACTTATTCAATTATAAATTATATAAATTCAAGAAATAGCTTTAAAAAATTTATGTTGGGGATTTTATGTTTCATATTTTTTTAATGCATAAGTTATCACGGGGACAACTTATTTTCTATTAATTATTACAAGCCTCGTGTGTGAGGGAAATATAAATTACATTTCTCTCATTTAGTTATTGTTTCATAGTAAGCACAAAATTCCTTCCTTGAACTCATATAATCTATCATATTATTGTGAGGAAAAGAGGTCTAATTCACACTCATGAATTTTTTTAAATATTTCATGGTTGGTGCATTTCAACAACCCCAATAAAAAGAATTCGATTAATTTGTGAAGTAGGTCATTAGATCATTGCTAAACATTTCATCAATATTTTTAGTTGCAACCTAAGGGTCATAGTTGGAGATGTCCATGGATACCTCCTTGTACAAGGAGGATTTGATATATCTATTTGTCACTAGCTTGCCTTGCATTTTCTTTCCTATGATTTCAAGGAAAGTCATGACAATTTTCGTCTAGATTATAGTATCATGAACATGGTCATTATTGAGTAAGCTCCTACATATTGTGGATAAAATTGTATCTTCCATTGGTGGTAACAAAAATTTGAATAGTTTGGAAATATACATAGGCATTTACTCCTCCTCACATTCACATTATTTTCTTGAAATGATAACTTTACACTCCATATTTATTGCCTTCAAAAATATTATGACATTTTGAAAAATCTCAACCTTATATTAAGACCAATATTCATTGGATTGGACATCATTTTCATTATCATCATTGCAAGTTTCCATGGGATAGCTATCATCATGATAGGTGACCAAGTCTTAAAATTAGTCACATATTAATTTCCTCTCAATCTATAAATCTTGTAAAAATTCCTTCAATCCTAACTTAGATTAGAAATTTTCATTTTCTCATATTTCTCAATTCCCTTATTAGCAAGGAGATTAAATGCTCTATTAGATTCCTGATAAACGTGTGTTATTGTGAATTCCTCCAAATTATCTAAATTTCATAGAATTATTTCTATTAATTTTTTAATTTTTAATAAAATAAATAAATTAAATTTTCTAACACTAATGCAAATAACTAAGTCTACATCAAGATCATTCATGGGATTGGACATCATTTATATTACCATCGTTGTAATTTTCCATGGGATAGATATCATCATGATAGGAACCTTGAGTCTTCAAATTAGATATATATGAATTTCATCTCAATCTCTAAAGTCTTGTGAAGATTCCTCCAATCCTCACTTAGATTCTAAAAAAAAATCATTAGAATAGGTGGCATATGGTAATGGGATGAATTGACATCATAGTCCTCCAAATATGAAATCCAGTTAATGGATTCACCATTGTTAGGATCTTTCTTGGATCATTTGTATCACTTGAGGTGCTTATTCTATATGAATTTGTAACATTGACAATTCAAACTAATAAACATCTACTATACCAATTTTGTGTCTAATGCTATATTTCTCTATGATAGTTTCTTGACATCAGTATCAACTTCTCTTTTGCTTCACCTTATTGTATCCTAATTTATCAATGTATTTATTTTGGTTTTATTTGATCCTTCCCATGATTTTTTTCATGATACCAACCAAGCATCTCACTATGTTCGTCATTAATTGTCCATACAAAAAAATATATATAATGTAGTTACTAATAAAACAATCTTAATCATTATAAGTTGGCCTATCATTCTTGGAAAATAGACTTTTCATGCTTCCACATTTGATTTGGAGATGTCCAAAATGTTCTCCCATTTAATACGGTTCTTATTTCCCCTTTAAATAATGGGGCCCCTTAGATATTTTCTCAAAATAGAGTCTATATTGAACCTCAAGAAGTTTATAATTCATTATTGTGTTTCTCTTCTTGTGTGAAGAAAAAAAATTGTATTTGTCATTGTTGATCATTTCCCCCTAAGATAAGATATATTTGTTTAGGGTATCCTTGATCACTATTTCTTCTTCCATTTTTCTCTTTCATTGAGGATGGTTTCAAAAAATATATTCATTTTCATCATTTCAAGATCATTCATGGGATTGGACATCATTTTCATTACCATCGTTGCAATTTTCCATGGGATAGCTATCATCATGATAGGCGACCAAGTCTTCAAATTAGACATATATTCAATTTCTAATTATTTAGTTTCTCTAATTTTCTAACATTAATGCAAATCATTAAGTCTACTTCAATGTTTACACTTGTTAGTATCTTTTGTTCATATGATTTAATGCCTTCGTATAAATATTCAAGCTTTTCCTCAATGTTGAATCCTTGTTGGACTTTTTTTCAAATTTCCCAAATGAGGATTCCCACCTCATCCTTGATAATGCAATCTATACCTAAGGCATTGAGATTACATATAAATGCCTCTCAAAAATTAATTTTCAATCTACCTCTTGTAGGGACCATCCACTTTTCCTATCATATTTTCTTGGAGCATTATTGATAGTGATCAATTTGGTAATTCATGGGGATCTTTAGTAAACTATAAGATTTGATGATTTGATCATCCTAGCTAGTGAAGGTGACTCAATGTTTTGAGTTATTAAATCTTCCAAAAATATCATTGAAAATTATCCTATTTCATTCTTTCCAAACTTACCAAATTACCATAAGGGGCTTACTAGCCATAAATCTGCCTAAAAATCCTTTTTGTGTAGGCATGTTTTTTTTTTTTTTTTAAAGTTGCATCAAATATTTTTTTAACATCCCTAACCCACCTTATCTTCCTATGAGATACAATGAATATACAGATCACTAGAACAAGTGACAAGTTTAAATGTTTGTGACATATTGGATTGTACGTCTCAAAGTAACCTTTAATCACAATATGTTGGAACAAACATTGTTTGTATCAATAAAGTAATATTCAACCATGAGATACAATGAATATCCTATCCAATGCACACCCAAACCCTTGTTATAAACAAAAAATTTATTATGGTTGCATCACACATACTTAACAAACTTGCAATGCACATATACTAGCACTTGCACCGGAAGGAGGTGCAATGATTACGCCGATTGTTTTTTATATTTTTGTTTGTCAAATTAAAATACCTTTTTTGAGTTATTTGTTGCTTGAAGCATATGAATTTTTTTTGTTAGGTCTTAATTTAACATTTAAATATTATAATTACATTTTTTATACATAAAATTAATTGAGTTAATACCCTCCAATTGGTGGAAGTGGAAGTTTGTACCCACAAATCTGATCCACACTTCTCCATTAGTAGGATGTGCTGGTCCAATAAAAAAATCCAATTATAGTTTAGTGTCGAAGCTTCAACTACTTAGAATATTACTATATTTAATACATGTTTTCAATATACAATGAAAATTGACAAATCATCTCACATGGTCTATTTATTGAAAGGTTTAATGTGTAAGAACAATTATGAAGAGATATATATCAAAATTGTACAAGTTTTTGGAAAATAAAGGGATTGAGTTAGAGGTTACATGTTTGTTCTTGTGCTGCAATTCTAATCATCTAGTTGGAAAAACAATATCTATCTAAGTTTTACATTATAATTGAGAATTTGGAGGCTTTTACAATTAAATGGATAGTTGGTGTACCATTAAATGGGTATCTAAAACAAATTTATAAACAATAAATTCTACTTATATATATATTTTTAAATGAAATGTGCGTTAAATCTAAAAGAAATAAATAATTCCAATAATATCCAAAATAAATAATTTAATTGTTAATTTCATTATATATAAATAATGACCATCACATGCAAGGTTTGGTCCCACATTCAATACCACTAAAACAAGCCATCATACTTATTTTTATTGGAAGAGGATGATTTATTAAATTGGAAAATAAATGGTACAGAAAAAGTAAAGAATTGCAATGGAGTTGTTAACTGAAGCTTTGGTAAAACAACTTGACAAAGAGAAGGTTAGAGAAGGAAATTCTCCACAATATATTGTTGAGTAACATCCAACTCTTTTAATGGGTTGCTCCAATCCTCTAGTGTGATTCAAATTTGCATAGAATAAAATGAAAATCTGGAACTTCTTCTTCTTTTGGTTTTCTTATTTTGCTTATTTTGCAATGGTTACGTTGATTATATTTTTTATAAGTTATGTTTGAGAGGTCTATAATTGAATGTATAAGTAGTAATTAATAGTTGTATTCATTTGTTGGGAATAGAATTGGCTCATTATGGATGCATCTTTTTTAATATTTTGTAATAACTTATAGTATATAAGTATTCCTTAAGAACAATTTTAATTTCTATTTTAAATATCACTTTAAAAATTCAATTTTGAAATTTTTTAAATTGTAATGTAAATATCAATTTAAATATTAAATTTATATCTTAAAAAAAAACCAATACTTCAATCACTCATTCTCAAATCCTTAAACCATTTTGAATATATTTTTGTAAACTTAAACTTGTATTGATATTTAAAATTACTTTACTCATAATATTCATTTTGAAGACCCTTTTAGGGCTGAATAATTTTTTTCGCAGGCTTGTTTTGATTACTTTAGTTTAACAGTTGTTGTTTTCAAGGTACTAGTTGGTACTTTTATATTCCTTGACAAAGCTTATTGTTTTCATCATCTATTTTTTATTTCTTAGGCAAGGAAGGAACTTAATTATCTAAAGCTTAGCACCAATTGACAATCAATGAATATCATATTTGTCCTATATTTGATCTTAAAATACACTATTAAAATAGTTGTCATTTTTGTTTACTTGGATGCAATTTCTCTTATCTTCACTTTAGCAAGTTGGTGATCAAATAATTCTTAATTTGTATTCCATAGACAACATGGGAATTGTAGAGAGAGGAGGAAGAGTACAGAGTGAGGTGGTTGAGGAAATTATCAAATTTTCATAAATGTTTATAATTTTATTTTCATAAATGTTTGCAATTTTTTTATGACTGTTGTAAAGAGTTTGTAAAAATAGAGATGAAATAAAAAAGGATAAAGCTAAAGGTATTGAATCTACAAAATTGATCTTCTTTGCCTCAATTTTGATGCTTCCCTAATCTATTTGAAAGCCAAATATATAAAGTGTGGAAGATGAAGAGGACGCTCCTCCTTGTGTTCCCATTCTTTTTATAGTTCTAAAGAATTTTTTTCTCAGCCTTGTTTTGATTACTTTAGTTTAGCAATTGTTGTTTTCAAGGTGCTGGTTGGTACTTTTATATTCCTTGATAAAGCTTATTGTTTTCATCATCTATTTTTTGTCTCTTAGCCAAGGAAGGAACTTAATTATCTGAACCTTAACACAAATTGACAATCAATGAATATCATATTTGTTCTATATTTGATCTTAAAATACACTATTAAAATAGTTGTCATTTTTGTTTACTTGGATGCAATTTCTCTTATCTTCACTTTAGCAAGTTGGTGATCAAATAATTCTTAATTTGTATTTCATAGACACCATAGGGTTTGTAGAGAGAGGAGGAAGAATAAAGGGTGGGGTGGTTGTGGAAATTATCAATTTTTTATAAATGTTTGCAATTTTTTTTTACTTCTTTAAAGAATCTGCAAAAGTAGAGATGAAATTAAAAAAAGATATAAATATGTAGTATTTATTAGATGTATACATTTGTTGATTCTCAAATCAAACCATTTTTGAATTTTTTTAAACCTAAACTTAGTACATATTGACATCTTTATTTTGAAGTATGTGGTTAAAAATGTCCTTAAACTAAACAGCCATGACTATAAAGAGACAAAGCATATTGACGTCTTTTGTTTATATGTCTGTAGTGCATTCTATTGGAGGCAAGTGATATCTTGATATCTTTGTTTGTCATTTCAGTAGCTATATATCATTAATTTTTTCTCCACCCATTGCAATTTCTTCCACCGCTTTGAATTCAACCCTTCCATATCTTCTCCCGACGATGTTGCCATTGATCGAACATTGAAGTTATTGTGATTAACAATAGGAATAAAATACATATGCACTTTTAATGTGTTTAATACAAATGAGGTTTAAATATAATATATTAAATTAACTCAATGTGTATATGCAAACCAAGAGCCACAAATTAAATATAATTGAAATATTGTTAAAACAAGCTTACCTTTGTTTGAAATGAGTTGAAAGAGATGTTAGACAAAAGACCAAAAAATGAAGTAAAAAAATGTTCTCAAAATATTCTTTACTGAACTATGTAATCTACAAACAAAATTAAGCTTCCCAACAAGACTTGTAAAGAAAAAATAAAAGATAGGAAAAGCCCTCAATTGATTTTCCAAAAATTTAAAATTTCATTGAAGCCACTTACCCATTCATTCTTATTTTCTGGTGGTCTTTCTGCAAGGATATTAAGAGGTTCAATAGGAGTTGAATAAGTTTCCTAAAAATTATGGGAAATGTTAATAAGTGCAAAAAAAACATCAAAAATACTTAATTTTTGTATTGCTTACATGAATTCTTATTGAGGTTGTTCTGATGTTTGTGGCCACCATTAAATTAATATTTGAAAATATAATTTTGAGGAGAAGAGTAAATCTACCTTTTCTTTTGGTTGTGATTATGTAGTGATTGTCTACCTGCATATCAATAATTGTTTGAATCAATTTGTGAAGGGGAAAATATTGTGTAAAGCATATAGTATGAACTACATAGTCTTAATGGGAAAGAGGTTGGATTGCCAAGTGCATACCTCATTTTCTCATAGTGAGATTAATTGTAAGCAATTTTCCTCTTTTTTTATGAGCATTGTGTATGGATTGTTTTGCATTTTGGAGTATCGCTCGAAGGAGAACGTTTGTTGGATATGAATTCCATTTGATGATTTTAGTCTTGATAAAGCTGTAAATGTTAGTCCTTGTCTCTCAACTTTACCAATATTAATTGTTTCTTTTTGTAGGGTTAGGCCTTGTGATTTATGAATAGTAATTTCCCATGCCATGGATAATGGTATTTGCCTATGATTACCTAGTGATATAGGTATTATAGGTATAGCCTTTGGATCATTTTGGTTCCATGGTGGCCCACTATAGTTATTGATTCTTAATACAATGTACATTGGAAAATTTGGTGGTTTAGAGCCTAAATTGTAAACAATATCAACAAACTCCCCAAGGGATCCATTTACAATTCCTGCTTGAGTCCATAAGTTTTTTGTTAGCATGATTTTTTGGCCTTTGCATAATAGGAGTTTTTTTTCAAGTTGGTCATCTTGAGCGTTAATGTTTGATTTGGATCCCATGTTTATTGTAATACTTAATCCAACTCGAAGGTTTAGTTGTTTTAACATTGTTTTATTGTGTAGTTTGACTAAGTCATTTGTTGCAAAAAGGTGAATTGACTTGTCAAATTCTTGTTTTTCAGTAGTTGTAAGTACTTTATTTTTTTGGGTCATTAATATCTCCCAATCTTGTTATGTTGGTTCTACATTGTGTATGTTTTTAAGTGTTTCACGAAATTATGTTTGAGTTAGATTGACCCCTTGTTGACAAAACATTGTTTGTAATGTAACTACCGTAGTAAATTGTTCCCATGATAGTTTGGCATTGGAGTGTGATGTGTAGATGGGTTTGTCCATGATAGGTGGTAGTTGTGTGAATTCACCTATTAGAATTATAGATATTCCACCAAAATAGTTGTGTTGTGTTTGGGGAAATGCTTCACATAGTCTACTATCTATCTTTAATAGTAGCTTTGGCCCTATGAAACTCATTTCATCTATGAGGATGTACCTTATGTGTTTCATTTCTTCTTGGAATTTTGTTAATGTTTGGCCTTGCAATGGTTTTATTTATTTTATAGGAATCCTAAGATTTGAATGTATAGTCGATGTACATATGTTAAATGCAGCAACTCCTGTGGGAGCTAAAGCAAGAAATTGGCTCTATTGTTGTGGTAGCTTACTTTGAAATTCATTTCTTATGCAAGCAATAAGGTAAGATTTTCCAATTCCTATCGTTCCTTGAATGATCATATGCAAGGTTTTGTTTAAGGAATGATCTTTGTAGCACGGTTTGTAATTATTGTAAGTGCTAGGTTTTATTTTGGTGATAATGTATAATTTTGGACATTGAATTTAGTGGGCATGATTTCAATTTAGTTGAACACTTTATTGTTGTTTATGAAGTGAATTGCAATGTCATGTAAATTTGGGTGTAGATTGTGTTAATCCTAGTTACTATTGCTATCAAAATCATGCCTATCGAGTATTTGGAGTTCATCTAGATAGATATTATTAGTAAGTCCCATTTGTGATAGAAATTCCCATTCATTCAATTGTGATGTATTTTTTGTGTTTACCTTATTACCACTATCTTCTTTGTCATCACTATTAGCTTCCACTTCATTTGTGTGATCAATATGCCATACATCATATTTTTTTGTATTCATGTTGTTCCAATTTGTTATTATTGTCTCATTTGTAAGTCATATGTCAATCTATATGTCATAAAAGTTCTCGTTTATGAGTAATTCACTCCAACAAAATGTTTCATAATTTTTCGACTCCTACTTGGGAATAGTATAGAACTTTGGGAAGACATTGACAATTTATTTTTGTTTCCTCTCTTTCCATTTACATCCTTTGTGACATGAAGATTACGAGAAGGATCTTGCAGATTTGAGCAATGTTATTATTTCTAGTTGCAGAGGGTGTTGCATATAGGAATGTAAGTAGGTAGTTTTGAGTTTGTTTTAATTTTTGGTTCTTGTGAAGTGGTGGAATACTTTTCAGCCAACATTCAATGACATAAATGATCAGTTGCAGATGAAAAAGGGAAATTTTTGAAGCATATGGCATGTTTCTTGTGCTCCAATATCATGATGAACCACAAGCTCAGTCATGAATTTTCTATATGCTATTAAAGCTTCATTTTTAGGTTTTTGATTTGTAGCAATTCTTGTAAGCATATTAAGACAACTCTTTGATGTTCTCTCTACTTTTGACACATACTTGGCAATGTATTTGAGAACAAGTGTTTGTGAGATGACTAGTTGGCAATCTATATTAGCTCTCCATATTGAAATCATTTATGGGTTATGTATGTTTAATCTATCTTCATTTCATGCAGGTTCATTTTTTTTTACCATCATTATCACATGATAATGTAAAGATAATTTGTTCTTTCTATGGAGCTTTGTATCGACATTCTATTTTATTCCCCTTCTTACCTAGGCATGTTCCCTCAGTGCATTTTGTGTGCCTTTGGACACAATTAATTAACTCTTCATAGTCATTAGAGGCATTTATACTCAATATCTGATTTGTGTTTAACAAACATGGATCATCAAGTGGAGATCAATGTGTTATGTTGTTGTTGTGAGATATAGTACACAGGTTCCAAGTAATGACATATTTGTCAAAAAAATTATTGCTTTTTCTACTTCCAAGTTATCTTTCCAATCAAGTTTGTCCATGTTTGGAGCATTTTCAAGCCACATGAATCCATGGACATGTGCAGTCCCTCAATGTTGCCATTCATACCTATACCAATATTCTTTTGTGTGTGGGAGCTTCTCAATGACTTTTTGATAGAATATTGTGAATCATTGATGTAGATATAGGGATGTGGTATGGGGGTTATTGATTATGTTATATGTGAAATTTTTATTTGATTGCATTGTTAATCTAATGTCATCTAAGAGTAGTTGTTGTAAATTTAGCCATTTTGTATCTACTACACTTAATGTGAAGAATAGAGTTGGTGAGCCTATCTAGTTGATCATGTTTGATAGCTCAACATGAAATTTGTTCCAATATGGTCTTGTCCCTTTCATGGTAGATCCAAAATGCATAAGTTGCTTAGCTAGTTGTTCATCTGGAAGATTTTTTAGGTGTGCATGAAGGTTTTATATAGTGGTTGGTATGTTGTCTTCTACATTTTTCTTAAGGAAAACTATTGTAAGTCCTTGGCTATGATGACACATCATAAGATTGGAGATGAAATATTGAAACCTTGGGTGTCTTCCAAAAATTTGGTCATGAAATCTCAATAAATGTAATGCATATTCATGCATTTGTACTTCCCTAATTTGTGCTTTCACTTGTAGCGAATTTCAATTTGGAAAGAGTGTGGGAAATTCCATATCAAAGATTCACTTAGTATTATACTCATATATTGGAGAAGAACTTATTTCAAGCCAATTAATAGTGTTATTTTTTGGTTCAATTTTGTTGAAAATGAAGGTAAATTTGTAGCTTAAAACTTGTAAAACTATGTGATTGTAGATCTAATTAAGTATTATTTGTCATAATTATTTGTGCATGATTAATCTGTTTAGATCAATTCTTTATAAATTATTATTCTCTTTAGATCATTTTCTATCATTTATAGAACTAGACAAAATATAGAAGTGACACAACATATATGCGGAGAAACCCTTTTAGGAAAAATTCCACTAGAACCGATATTGCTTGTATTATTTAGCCTTAGAATAATATTACAATAACACTGTATCAATCCTTGATTGATATGCTTCCTTGTTCTTCAACAATGCTTCTTCACAACTTGCAATAAACTCTCTTGAAACTCTCTTCAACTTTTTGCAATAAATAGGCAATTATGAGCTTTGTAAACTCCTAAGAGTTGACAATTACAAATCATTAAAGCTTCTCTCAAAAACCTATGCCTAGATTTGGCAAGTAGAGTTCCACCTCCTAAATAGAAGTCAAACCAAATTCTTCCTCAAAATTGTCACCCCAAATTGAACACTTAACTGAACTTTGGTCTCGAAGATATCTTGGAAGCTTCACCTTAAATTTGGTGCCCAAGAATGGGCCCACTTAACTGAACCTTGTAAATATCTTCTCATGCAAAATGTGTTAACTGAAAGATGCCAACTTAGGCACCCAAGGTGGGTCCAAGTCAATCTGAATTAACTGAAACATATATATCCATCAATTTATGCAAACAATATGCATGCTTGATCATCCCCACTTAACTGAAAGTATCAACCTGTTATTTGTCATGCAACTGAAGTCATTAGTCAAGTCAACTAGTATACAACTCAAAATAACTACATGAAACTTGCATGCAACTGAAGATAACTACATGCAACTAGCATGCAACTCAAGTCAACTACATGCAACTGAAGATAACTGAACCATAATTGAACTAAACTAAACTAAACTAAACTGATATTGAATTGATAAATCCACTCCAATCTTGTAAATATCAATCCCTTTTTTGTAGGAACCTAGACATGCATTATTGAAGTGTTATCAATCCTCCAAATAGTTAATTGAAACAAGGTGGGTTCCACCTTCCATGTGGGCGCCCCATGTGCTCCTATTATTTAGGAACTCAAAATGGATTCCCCCACATGTTCCTATTATTTAGGAATAATTACAAATATCAATTTACATGTTCATTTCATTTGAATTTAATCTCTCTCTAATCCTAGTGTTAGGGAACAATTTCCAAGGACTTAGGGGATACATGAAATATGTTTAGGATTGCAATTAAATGGCATCCTATTCCCAAAAAAATTGTAGAGTTTTTTTAATGATTTCTAGTTCATGTGGTCTATTTGGTGGCCTAACCATAAATGATGGCATGTATGTTGATGTATTTTGAGTTTTTTCTTCATTAGTGTCAGGTTCATTGTTTGGGGCCATTGTTTCTTCATCAATTTCAATGTTATGAAGCATGTTTGAAATATATGTATTTGTTTTTGAGAGTTTTTCTAGGTAGGTTTTATTTATTTCAATGTCACTATAGTATGGGTCATGGTTGACCTTATATTGCGATGCATTTATAATACAAATCTTTCTTACATAACAATCAGAATAGTTTCCTCTTGTATTCAACCTTCGAACTGTAAGGACATCTAGGTCTATAATTCTATGTGGATGTACTTTTGCAATGTTTTTTATGTCTTGTGGGAAGCTAATTACGTGTCCATTGTTTTTATACTTACCTCCACGAGCATGGGTGACCTATAGTATTGGGTTTACTCTTGCTATGAGCATCTCTTCTACTTGAGTGAGATTTTGCAACACTACAGGTTGCTCTCCTGGGTCCATATTAATAAGTGATGAAACTTGATGTTTGCCTTTCTCATTGAAACATCGTTTGCAAATACAATTAGTATTTGATGAGTGAACAAGCATGCTAGGGTAGCATTCCTTACATATAATGCATGTTTGCAAGTTTGATTATATGCATCTATTATGTTTTTAAAAAAAATTGATGTGGTCATGAATTTGCTATTTTTGTTTGATGATGTTGTAGGTTGTGATTCATTTGGTCTTTGTTTCTCTATGTTTTGTAGATGACAACGAACACTTATTTCCTCTTTATGACAATAGTAGTAATATTGACTTCATTTATGACTTTGTATTCATTTAAGTTCTATTTGATGGTGTTCGGGTACACTTTTTCCATTGCTACTATCCATTATATGTAATTCCAAATAGCAGCCAAGTTAGAACATCCTACCTACTCAAATAAAGCATTTAAGTTGTTTCATATTATCTGTAGACATCCTCTTTCTTGGCTTTCATAATATTTGTTTGTAGAAATGTTTATCAAAGCGCTCATAACAAGCTTAATAAGTACATGTTCTATTTATGAATGCATGATTCTATTTCTTTGTATTAGTCTTTGGATGAGCTTAATATCTGCAAGGCGTGACTATTTTGAGAAAAAAATGAGTAAATACAAAATATTCTAGCATTTACAATAATCTTGTGTGAGTAATGTTTGAAAAACTTCATTTCCAAGTGTTGTTTACTAAAATTTTTGTTTAATTAGCATATTTTCTTATTATTGTCATTTTTACCTAGACCAATAAATACTGGAAAAATCAACTTTTAAGAGTTTTTAGTCATTTTTTCATATTCATGTTTTTCTAAATTTTGCCTCATCAATATTTTTATGTATTGTTGTTGATTGGTTGATTCAAATTGTAATCTATGTTTTACAAAGGAAGGAAGATTTTTAGAAAATGTAGATGAGAACAAAGTAGATTTTCCTGAATTACCTATAATTATTCTCAGCAAAACGAGGTAGTGATGGGTGTATTAGCTACCGGAGCCCATCACTGCCTTTTAAGAAAATCCCAAAAAATGTGGGTGTAAAAATGTGTTGTTAGGATCAATCATATCTAATTGCCCGCAAGTGGAGTCATTTCACAGTTCGTTATTTTTTCATGCTCAGTGCTCACCATTCATGGCATTAATGTTGTTCAATGCATAAACACTGTCATCTGTTTTGGCAAAAAAAATAGGCAGAATAATAGTGCATTTTCTTTTTTCCTTAACATCCATCAATAAAACACATTTTTTTAGCCAATCATATTGACAAGAAATAATTTTTCTAGTTTATAAAGTTAAGTATTTTACAAGTTTCCTTTACAAAATTGAATTGAATTGAATGTTTATATATTGTTTTTGATTGATTGAAAGCTAACTTATTAATAACTAGTTAACTAGTAAAAACAAAACTTAGAGAAACTATGATGTTGTTGGTTATGTTCTAGGTGGTCCATGGAGATGGTTTTCTCTTTAAAAAACATTGTCACAGTTGAACAGTAATCTAACATAGATGTGTTAGTTCAAATGTTTCATGATTGGTCAGTTTTAGCTATTAGATGTAAGATTATTAGTTCCTTTCCGTAAAAAAATCATGTTCAGTTAGCTTTAGCTGCAATTATATGTAATTTTTTTAAAGTTGTTTCAGAGTTTCTAGCAATGAATCAATGATATTCTTTTTTCTTTTCACATTTTTACATGTATACTTTTATAAAAAAAGATATATAAATTAACTCAAACTTTTGAAATTGCATTGAAGAGTTCGGTGGGATTTGTTTGGTCTAAGTTAGCATACAGGTCCAATCAAAAAAATGAATTTATTTTTGTAGACTCTCATTTCACACATTTTGTAAAGTTAGGTAATATTCATGTCATATCTTGTATGGCATTGATCTTTATTTTCAAAGCACTCTAGCATAGCATGATATCATGTTCATTGTAAATTTTTATCAGCTGTATTCAATATATAGGTTTTTTGTGATCAAGCATAGTTCATTAACAAAGGTTAGTGCTCCTATATTGGCTGTAATCTCCAGAAGTTTGAAGTGTTTGAGTTGAATTTGAACTGTTATCAAGATTGTTAATTCTCTTATTTAAACTAAAGTGAGGACTGTTTCGTCCTCTTTCTTTTCCATCAAAAATTAAAGATATGGAAATCACTAAGTTAGAGAGAAAACTACTTATTATACAAAATTCTCTCTAACTACTACAAAAATAGGTTTAAGGATAGTGAGCCTAGTAATTTGATTACTCAATTCCATTTAATTCAATGACCCATGGCTAGAGAATGGAGTCAACTAAATCATGTATCCAAAAATAGAGTCCTTTATCTACAATTAAAAAAGGATAAAGTTGAACGGATTGAATCTACAAATTTGATCTTCTTTGTCTCAATTTTGATGCTTCTCTAATCTATTTGAAAGCCAAACATATAAAATTTGGAGGATCAAGAGGATGCTCCTCCTTGTGTTCCCATTATTTTTATTATTCTAAATCTGCAATCCTATTATATTTTTCTTTCATCCTAAACATGGTGAACAAATTTTGGATCTTTAGAGTAGTTCTTTTGCCATCTTTTATCCTTTGCAATTGTCTTGTTAGTTAGGATCACTGAACGAATGAAAGTTGATATTGAAAATATCTTGGACCTCTCTATGGGTGTATGGATGCACTAATAACTTAAACAAGATGTTGAGTATCTTACCTATTGTGAAAGGGATCAAATCCTAAAGAATGGAAAATGACTACCCCAAGGTCTTGGCCTGCAAGATAACTTAATTGTTCATTGTAATTAGCAACAAGGTTCAATACTAGATTATTATGAGTTCCTTTAACTAGGAGAAATAAAATATTATCTAGTCAAAAATCAATCAAATATTCTATTTATGCCTATACCTGACCAGTTTAATATGGTTTTCCTTAATTTTGAAGGAATAAAAATCAGCTCAAGTTCTAATAAAACTATTATAGCTTTGGGCATGGTTCTCATTGATAGAGAAGTCGAACTACCCACAACAAGATAGTGCATCCTCTACAAATTTATGATGTATTATGAATGGTATATGGTGAGGCATGCAACAAAAGTGCAATGGTATATGGTGAGATATGCAACATAAGTGCAATGGTAGAATTTAGAGTGAAGACTATTTTTTTATGACTGTGATGGAATCTTGTAGATTTGTTGTGGTTTTGTGCTATGCAATCTCTTAACGGTTTAATGGATTTTTTTTACCACCTCTCTCTTGATGATTTGAATAGTACCTAGATTCCATGGACAAATAATAATGTCAAATGGGATTCTTGCCTATAGAGCCAACAACCCTTTTGTGAAATGGTGGGGCTTCTTTCCTATAGAGCGAGCAACCAAGGTTCAAACCTTGCGAGGTCACTCTCTACCATGTCAATAATGGAGTTTTCTTACCCTGGTGTTAAGGGGAGGCTCCTTGGTGAAATGGTGGGGCTTCTTTCCTATAGTGCCAACAACTAAGGCCCAAACCTTAATATCTTTTTAAAATTTTGAATGGGCGACCCTTTGGTGAAATGGTGGGGCTTCTTGCCTTTAGAGCCAACAACCAAGGTTCAAACCTCATGAGGTCTCTCTCTACTACATCAAAAATGGAGTTTGCTTACCCTAGTGTTAAGGGGAGGCTCCTTGGTGAAATGGTGGGGCTTCTTGCCTGTAGTGCCAACAACTAAGGCCCAAACCTTAATATCTTTTAAAAAATGTGGATCCAACAACATTATTGAATAACTAATTTGAAAATGTTCATGGGCAGGAGGAATAACATTAACGTAAACACTCTACAGCGAGCAGATTGGTTGACGACTGTTGCGGTTGCGAAGGGGTCGGTGGTGGTTGCGGTGGCGAAGGTTGTTGTGGATGGGGTCCACGTGCTGCTGGCTGGTGGAGTGGATGGGGATTCCCCCTCTACTCCTGGTGGAATTTTCAGCCTTGGATCTATTGCTTTGGGTGGAGTCTCTGCTCTTTGGTGACCTCGACATTCTACTTCGGATCCACGCCCGACTATTTCAGCTTCTTCAGTGCCCCTGGCTGCTTCACATTATGTGGTGGGGAGTGGTTTCCCCGGCCTCTCTCCCACTGGGGGCTCCTATCCTCCCCCTACCTCAGTGCTTGTGGCTGGTCCAGTTGGTGGGCTTGTGGGCTCTGCTCCTGCCTTTCGTCCTCCTGCTGCTGGGTGCTCTACAGGGAAGGCAAAATCCTTTTCTGATGCTACTTGGGTGGGTACTCGGCCTCCTTCTCATTGGTCTCTTCCCTATTCCCAAGACTCCCATGTGGTGATTTGTGGTCTAGAGATCATGGAAAATGAGGAGTATTATTTGAAAACAGGTGTGGTCAGGTTCAATGATTTGTGGCCATCCCTCCCGAACCTCCATGACTAGGTGGTGGCTTCCTGGAAGCCCTTGGTTGCTGGGGAAATTGAGCTCTACCCTAGTGCTAGGGGCTTCTTCATTGCTACCTTGGGCACCCCACTTGAGCGAAATAGTGTTTTGGACAGAGAGTGGATGTGGGGTGTTCGTTCGCTAACCATCAAGCCCTAGTCTCGTTCTTTCAACCCCCTTACAGAGTCATTGAACACCACACTTGTTTGGGTCCAACTACCAAGCCTTCCTCTTTAGTTTTGGGAGGAATCATGCTTCGAGGCCATTGGCAATACCATTGGTCGTTTCTTAATGGTGAATTCTACAACTAGGGAGTTTGGGCACACCATGGTCGCTCGGATGTTAGTCGATCTGGACATCTCCAAACCTCTCTTTGGGGATGTGGTTTTGCTAGTGGAGGATAGACCTTGGAGCAGCTTCTTGACTATGAGGGTCTCCCCTTTCAGTGTCAAAGGTTTTTTTCGGTGGGTCATCTAGCCTCTGCTTTTACTCATGTCCACCACAAGGGAGCTGCGACTTGGTGGAAGGATGCTCTCTTGGATCACCTCACGATGGGCTCTCCTTCAGATGCTTTTTCTATGGAGGTTGAAGAACATGTCTCTGATCCTCTCCTGGACTTCCCTACCATGGAACCACTTTTGGTGCATTCTGTTGACACTGGGTTGACTGTGCCTGACAGTTCTTCAACTTCTGTTGACGCTGCATTGTCTTATTTTTTTCGCCCTCTGTTGAACACCTCTATTGTTCCTTTGAATGACTTGATATTTGTTGCTTTGTTGCCGCCTCCTTCGTTGCTTGTTGGTTCCTCTCCTGTGGTATCTGGGGTGGAGTCACTCCTCTCTCCTTCCTCATTGGTTCTTGATTCCGAGCCTCCCTAGTTGGTTGTCCTTCGGAAGAAGAAGGGACTTCCCCTTTTTGTTGTTGCTTCTTGGCCCAGGATTCATGGAGTCAGCCTTGACCCCTCTATTTTTGGGGTTTCTTAATTCCCTTGTTTTTCTATAGCTGTCTGTCAGCTGTTTTTGGTTGTGCCTATAGTTCAAGTTCTGTTTGAACTATGTTTTCCTTTGGCCTTTTCGATCCTTTGTGAAGGGTATGACACCCTGTAAATGTTGCTTATCTTTTCAAAAACAATGTCATAGCTAATTTTGCAAAGCCAATTAGGATTTCATGAGCCCAAATCAACTCAAAGATTATCAAGAAACCTTACAGATTCAGTCATTAAGCAATTTTTATTTCCAAGAACTTTACTTTATGCCTACAATCTTGCATCATCATTTGGTTTGAGCAAATAGAATCTATCATATGTTTTATTTAGATAATTATTTTTTTCTTTATGAAGTCAGGGAAATATTTTTCTTTATAAAGTCAGGGAAAGAATCTATAAGTTCATTTTTAATTTATTTGAGAACCTTATGATAGTATAGAATGATACCTTCTTCTTCTTCTTATGCTTAAATCTGTCAAGTTTAGTTATGTTGATTTTTAAAAGAAAGCTATGAGGAGAAATAATAAAAATGCTTGGGAATGATGAGCAAACATGACAAACATTTTTTGCAATCTCTACTTTCTTGGATTGGAAGTACAAAACGATCAAATTATACACATCTTTATGCTAGTATCAACATTTGTAAGGGAAAATGAAGAAAACCCTCCATCAAGTAGCTTATTCGATGTAGATGTGATTTTTTTATATTTGCATTTTCTATTAAGTAATGTTGCACTCAGAAAATAGTATATGCATAGAAATGTAAAGAAAATGTTTGAAATTAAACATGCAATCTAGTATTTTGTGCTAAAATGAATCAAGATTATTTGGGAGTAGTTAAAATCAAATTTTGATGAGTGTACTTAAAAAATGAACAAGATATGAAAAAGGTGGACAATGATGGTGGTGAAATTGGTAATTTTAATTCTAATGATAGAATTTTTTGTCAAATGAGGCCTTCAACATATAGGGACTAGATGACTGTGAGACCAGGCTCTCTTTCAAAATATGTCATTAGAGATTAAAAAAACACACATAATTTTATATGCATAACAAATGAAGATTTGAAAGTAGTAAAATGAAGATGTAAACACAGTAAAATTTAGCCTTATTCAATCATTTAGAAGCCCATTTACAAAAAATGGTGAAGCATCTTTTATTCAAACTCTCATTTATTGCATATACATAACAGTGATGTAAGTATTCATGGATGAATGTATACATTTTTTCATAGGAAATAAGGAATGTATTCCTAGTTTTTCATATCATTCCATATCTCATTGATTTTAGAAAGCAAGAAATTTCTCTCTACTATAAAATCTATCTTCTGAACCTTAATGATTGTTGAATTCAAGTGTTCTTCATTATTGTATGTCTCATTCTTTCATGGAAGTGTGAATAGGAATTGTGTAAGGAGAACACTTTTTATTAGATCTTCAGTACTTGTTTTTTCCTCATGATTGAATTGCAAGGTATATAGTTCTTGTCCAGACACACCCATAAATTTTGTTGCTATCTCATCAAATGCAACCGCCCATATTATATTTGTATGATCCTCTAGTTTGACTTTAAGTATGTACCTATAATTGCAATCTCCAAATGTGGTTGCACACTTTGAGAAATACCATTTATCATCTTCATTTTGAATAACCTTGTTCTTACATTATTTTCCATCTGATTAAAGAGGACATGTTGGATAGCATAAGTTAGATTTGATGAATAGTATTGTTGTCTTTGCAATGAATTGGAGGGGTTGTATTATTTTTGTTGCTTTCTCTTGAATGTTGGTAATTTTCATTCTTGTAATAATAATAAGCATATCATTAAGATTTGTGGATGATGGTACAATATTAGCCCCATTCTATGCAAACCAAGTTTTCACTTATTTTGCTTCTTCTATATCAGGGTCTATAGATAGGTGTGTAGTGACTAATGTGCTTATTACCCTATCCTAGCCTCACTGAAATATTGAGGCTAGGATATCTATTTATTGGTGATTGAATTGGTGGCTATTGACCATTGGTATTGTAATGGCAATCACAGACAAACAGATCGAAGCCAACTTTGTTATTGAAGTTGTTTGGAAACCCAGATGCTTTTAGAGAGAATCCTTCCTTTGAGTTGGAGAGAAATATTTTATTGGATATATCGAGAACAAATATTTTGTACTTTAAAGTCATAAATACATTATACGAGCTAAATAGTTTACAAATAGAGACACATGCAATTCGTTTACAAATAGACACCTATGTAAAAAGTGCTCTCATTTGCAATAAAACCTAATGAAGATTAGAATTAGACTGTCTCTGATCTGTGTTGATTCAACATCATACCTCAATTGTAGGCATGCTTGAGATACATGTTTTTATATTTTTTTGACAATATAAATTTTCTCTAGAAAGTGCCAATTTCAAAGGCACCCCGCCACACTTCTCATAATGCAATAACTTGGTATGGTGGTGTTTAAAGTACTTTTAAAGGGCCTGAAAGGGCTGCTAAAGTATTTGTATTTTCTTAATTAAGATGACTATACTTTCGAAATCATTTGCTTATGAAGTGTGATTATATTATATTTTTATTTTTATTTTTTTAAAGCAGTTGCGAGCAACCATTAGAGGACAAAAACCAACTTTATCTTTATATAAAATTATATGTTTTTAGATTAAAAATTTATATAAAATTATTTAATTAGAAAAAATTAAATCTTAGAACATACTCAAACAATTATATCTTTGATCACTTAAAAAATAGAAAATAAAGTATAAACTCTACAATACATTTAAGTATAAAATAGAAAATTTAGTATTAAAAAAAAATAAAAAATCACTATTTCATATAAAAGTAAATTTCTAAATTAATATACTTAAAAAATAAGATATTCAAGATCTTTTTAAAAGAGATATCTATCAAACATAAAAAATAAGTTTCTAAAATTTGAAAACTTAAGTATGGAAGAAATTTTCTCTCAACATTTAGAAAATTGAGGATGAAAGAAATTTCCCTAATTTACTATTGCATATTAAAATAAGTTTCTAAATTTTAGAAACTTCTTTTTGAATTTTTTTTTTACATATTCAAGTTTTTGAATTTCAGGAAACTTTTTTTTTTAATTCTAAATTAATGTATTTAAAACTAAAAAACCCTAAATAAAAAGAAAATTTCCTAAATTTGCTATTACATATAAAAAAAAATTTGAAAGCATTGCAAAAAGAAAAAATCATCTATATTCCTATTTTAAAAAACAATGTATATCTTAGAGAAATATTTTAAATTTAAGACTTTATTAAAGAAATTATTTTACAAAAATACAATAACTTAGATATACAATCTAACATAAAAGCTTTCCATAATAAGTGCACATCTAAAATAAATTTAAAAGTATAAAATTAAATACAAAGAAAATATAATAAATTTATTATTACACATAAAAAAAAAGTTTTCAAATTAATATATTAAAACTACCATACTTTTATTTTAACAAATTAATGCACACTAAATTTTATCATAAAATTAGTGTTATGACACAATTAGAATTCTAAGATAAAGCTTGGAGTTAGGGTTAGGGTGATTAGAGTTAGATCAGGGTTACAATTAGGGGTTAATTTTCAATAAAAGATAGGGTTGGTTAGGATTAGGGATCAATTAGGATTAAGATTAAATTAGGGATAGGCTTAGGGTTAGGGATCAATTAGGATTAAGATTAAATTAGGGTTAGAGTTAAGGTTAGGGATCAATTAGAATTGGGGTTCAAAAAGGGTTCAATTAGGGCTAAGTTTATGTTAAGGTTAGGGTTTATTAGGGTTAGGGTTAGAAGAGGGTTCAATTAGGGTTATATGATACAAGTTGGGGTAAAGGTTATGGTTAGAGTTAGGTCTCAACTAGGGTTAGGAACAAATAGGGTTTGAGTTAGAATTGGGGTTCAATCAAGGTTAGATTTTAATTAAGCTTAAGGTTCAATTGGGGATAGGGTTATGATAGGGTTAGGGTTATTGATTAGAGTTTAATTATGGTTAGGGTTAAGTAAAGTTTCAATTAGGGTTAGGGTTAACATTAGGGTTATATGATATAGGGTTAATAAATAGAGGTTGGATTAGAGTTGGGGTTCAATCAAAGCTAGAGTTTAATTAAGATTAGGGTTAAGGTTTGATTAGGGTTAGTGTGCACTTAGGGTTATGGTTAGGGTTCAACTATATAGTTACTTTAATTAGGTTTATAATTAGTGTTAGAATTCAATTATGGTTAGGGTTAGGGTTCAATCAGGGTTAAAGTTATATTATGGTTCAATTAGGGTTAGGGTTCTTGATTAAAGTTTAATTATGGTTAGGGTTAGGTTAGGGTTTAATTAGGGTTAGGCTTAACATTAGTGTTACACGCTATAGGTTGGGGTAAAGGTTACAATTAGGGTTGGGGTTACGATTAAGACTCAACTAAGGTTAGGAACAAATAAGGTTTAGATTAGGGTTAGGGTTCAATTAGGGCTAGAGTTTAATTAGGGTTAGGGTTCAATCAAGACTAGAGTTTAATTAGGGTTAGGGTTCAATTAGGGTTAGGGTTGAATTTATGGTTAGGGTTTGGGTTTAATTAGGATTAAGGTTCAATTAGGGTAAGTGTTCACTTAGGTTTATCATTAGGGTTCATCTATAACTATTATAATTAAGATCATAGTTAGTGTTAGGGTTCAATTATGGTTAGGGTTAGGGTTCAATAAGGGTTAGAGTTAGGTTTAAGATTAGGTTATGCTAAGGGTTCAATTGAGGTTATGGTTAGGATTAGGTTTAGGGTTGAAATATAATTATGATTTGATTAGCATTCAAGGTTATCATTAAGGTTTGATTAGGCTTATGATTAAAATTAGTGTTTAATTAGGGTTAGGGTTAGGGTTATAATTCATTTAGGGTTAGAGTTTTAAATTAGGGTTCAAGTAGGGTCAGGGTTAATTTTAAGGTTAGGTTAGGGTTAGATTTCAATTATGGTCAATTAGGATTAAGTTTAGGGGTTCAATTTGGATTAGGGTTCAAAGATAAAGCTTGGTGTTAGGATCAAGGTTAGGGTTAGTGTTAGTATTAGGATTAAGGTTAGGTTAAGTTTAGGGTTCTAGAATAAATCTTTGTGTTAGTGTTAGGGTTATCATTAAGGTTAGGTGATAGGTTGTAGTTAGGTCCTACTACTTTAGAATAACTAAATCTAAATTAGTCGACCGGGCAGTGTCCAAAGTAGTTTGCAGAAAGAGATTATTTGGATAACTCATTTTATATTTTACTTTTTTTCTTTTAAACTACGGAAATCAATTCTACTCTAAGGCCATTACTATTTAACTAGAGAATAATCTTACTCTAAGAAAATCAAGAAATACTAAATTAAAAAGCATAAGACAACTAATTTAGAAAGCATGGGAACAAGAAAACTAAACAACTAATATACTACGGAAACAAAAAAGTAAGGGAATAGACAATTAAACATATTTTAAATAGTAAAAGATTTTATCAACTATGGAAGATAACTTATAAAAATTAAAAACAATGGTGCTTCGGAACTACAGACTCGACTCTTTGACAACTTAGTTACTTCCTACTAAACACTAATTTACCTTTAACAAAGAAAATAACTTAACAGAAAAATACTTATCTATCTAAGCTAACTTCCCTCGAGTGACAACTCGTGGGTTAACACTTCGTCTCTAAATCACATAAGCTACAGGTTCTCAAGTCCTTTCATTACAAACATTCATCATCATTCAAAATTCAACAGTTTACCAATAGACATAAATTAGATAACTCATTTCAACAGTGTTTTGAAAAACCATGTGAACAGCATAACGATACTTCCTCTGTCTTATTCATCACTTGTGTAATTATATTTTTATAAATAACTTTTTAACTAAATCCTAAATTTAAGATGGCGTGGATAGCCATTGAAAAAGTCTTCCTCAACTTAAAACTAACTTTGATGTCTTTAAAGCTCGTAAACATATGGAAGGACTGAGAAGAGCCATAAATTTTTAACAACAGAAATTTAAAGAACATAAACTAAATCTTTGGTGCATCATCCAGGCATCTAGGAGTGGGCTCGCAGCATTACTCTTGAGGCACATGTTGGATAAACTTTTGTAACAACCGCATGATGACCTTTTATTCCCTACAAAAATGCTCAAGTTAACCCATTAAACTTGCTTTGGTAAATTTCTTCAATTGATCAAAAAGAAAGAAAGAAAGCATAATTTTACTTTAAAATAAGCAATTACATCTCCTAAAGTTTAAAAATTAGCATAGACTTAGGATTGAGTTAGCAAAGGTAAGCTTTCCAGATTTGATTATGATGAGGTTATTTTTACCTCATCATTTCCTCCCCTACCTAATTTCTGGCAGGTCCTCCTACTCCATAGTTAAACCCCTGAGTCCTATTCCATTCCTCATATAGAGTACTGAGATCATGTGTCTCCCTGGTTGGTGCATTGAAAGCTTCAGGGTTATGAATGAACCCTCTGTGAAACATCACACTCTCCCTCCATTCATTCTGTCATTATGATCTGTGGAAATATTGAAGGTCGAGGGTGGATTGAGTAGCAAGGGAGGTTTGTATTACATTCTGTGAACCCCTAAACTTGCAATTGCACAAAGACAACAAACATTATTAGTGTTAGATCAAAATGCAAGAAAATATGAAGGATTCCCCATGAAATCCACCTATTTAAGCTAATATTAGGAAATGAAAAGCAAAGCTTAAATGATATGAAAGTAAATCCTAATCTAGCCAATAGAATGATGATCTTATGGGGGAATTGGTGCCAATGATGTGTTGCAATTGGCCCTTTCCCAATTCCTAAGTAGCAATGATATGATTGATGAAGAAATGGTCAAATCTCCAAAGAGATTTGAGCATAACCTTGGTGTAAATGTGAAAATATGGTGAATGCTTGGATGAAATGAGCAAATTAGTTCTCAATTGGAGAGAGTAACTTTGCATGTGAATTGTGGATGAAAAATGAGGAGAGAAGTCTCCAATTTATAGACTTCAATTTGGAAGAAGTGAGAAAGATTGAGCAATCTGGGACAAAGGATAATCCAATGGCATTGTGCCACTTGTCCACATGTGATTGGATGAGGAATGAGCACATTTTGGCCAATGTGCATGATAAATGCATAAATTTAAATTTGAAATGTTGAGTTGACTTGTTGAAGAGGGAAGGGAAGTGAAGTAAATGTCACTTAGCTCAAGTTCAAGGACATGTAAGAGGCATTGAATGCCTTGTTGGAAGGACCAAGTCTACTTGGCCTTTTTGAATTCAAATGAGGGAATATTCCCTTTTGATGCTTTGTGAGGGAAAATAGAAGAATTAATAAATCAAAGTATTTGATTTATTGTGCAACTTGCATTCTCTAGAGGATTTTAGTGAGAGGGATTAACTTAATCAATGTTTTGATTAATTTAATGAAGAATTAGGTGATGTGACAATTTAGACTTAGATTTATGAATTGATTTAAGTCAAGAATTGAGAGAAAATGATTTATTAAATAAATGATTTGATTTATTAAATCAAGAAGAAATCTGTTAGATTAAATCAAATAAGGTTTTAATTTATTTAATTTAATAGGAGGACTTTAGAGATTTTAATTAAATAAAATGATTTATTTAATTTAAATAGAGATGTAAGGTTAATTAAATTAAATTGATTTAATTTAATCACTGACAAAGGAAGACTTAATCCAATAAATAGTGATTTATTGAATTGAAAGATAGAAAGTGATGAAATGTTGAGAATGTGATTTAAGAGGAAACGTTGTTAATAATCGGGATCAGGTGTGCCAAAATGAACTTGTACATTTTCCATGTCTACACATTCCTATCCATTTTGTCCTCAGAGTCTTCAAGATTTCAACTAAGGCATCTGCCCTTCTGAATGACCACTTGATATTTAGAGGGGAAATAACCTCTTTTTTCTTTAAGTAAGCTGCTAGAGGGGTGAATCTTTCTTCACAAGCATGCCATGCTTTTCCTATCAACTTCTATCCATTTTCCATGAAATTATCATAACACAAATTGAGGTTGTTGTCATACCTTTCCTTCAACTTATCATTAACTAGGAGAGACAAAAATGTAGCTTTGAACCCATCAGGCCTTGAATTTGGGGACCTTATTTGGAGACCCACTGTTCTCTCTGCCTGTGCAAACTCTTTTGTCCTATCCTGCCAATGAATTCGATTCCTCATGGTGGAGAGAAATGCTCTTAGTTCTACCTCTTCAACAAACAAGTTGATAAAGAAATCTGTATGATTTTCTAATAACAAGTCATGCAAAAAGAATTCACAAATTAAATCTTGGTCTTCAGAAGTTGATTCTACAAATATTTTAACAAACTCTTTATCATTAGGCTCGTAGGGCTGATCATTATAGATCCTAAAAAAATTTCATATTAGCCATTGTTCCTTCAAAAACATAAAGTAAACTCTTGATGGTCTTCTACAATTCAGTAAACAGTCCACTAGTTGACATGCACCTTGCTTCCCTTTGTAGGCCTTGTGAAATGACTCCTTTAGGAGCACCAGTTCCTTCTTTAGCTTGGACATTCTCTAGAAGTAACACTTTTCAATCCATTTCATTAGCACAGGTGGAATACAAACCTGGAACCAATTAGTTACAACTGGCTCAGTTTGAATTCCTTTGGACTCCATCTGAGGTTTTACAGTGCATTTCTTCAAGTCCTTTTCTAGTTCAACTACACTACTGATGGAAGCGTTCAACTCTTTAGTTTTTATTTTCTTATCCTCCTCAAAATTTGTGAGCATGAGCACAAAATTTTATTTTATTCTTTCCATCTCTGCATCTTTGTTTGCAATGTCAACACTATAAGTTTTATGCTTTTGATTATGTTCTTGCATTTGCTCTTGTAACTTATAGATTATTGAGTCCTTTTCCTGCAACTGAAGTTTCAAGCCCTTTATTTCTTGATCTCTTTTATTTATTATTGCAATTTGCATAGCCGATTCTTCTTTCTACAATTCTATAAGTTCATTACTTTTAGACAATTATCTTTGTAAATCATCAATTTCTACTTTACACTTTTCCAATTCAGCAATGGCACTACTTGTTTCAACTATTCCAACAATTTTATTCACAATGGGTGACAAATTTTTTGGCACACCACCATCCCCCTTAGGTTCTCTTCCCTGAATTTCATCATTGAAGATTTCCTCCACATGTGCAGAGTGGAAAGGAAACTCTTCTCCTGAATCCTTTTTATTTAGGGGTACCTCCTCATCACTAGAAAGTTCTGAAATTTCTATGGGCTCATGTAGCCGCTTAGGCTTTTTCTTTTGTGAACTTCCCTCCTTACCCTATATTGGGGTTTCAGAGAATTCAGAAGCTAATTGCTTACTCCTTCTGAGTGGAGGCAATTCTTGAAAAATGATGGGTGTTCTATTTTTTTCCTTTTTCTTCTTTTTGGGTTTACTCGTGTCAGAATAAATAATATCAACCTGTTCTAGCAGGTCAGGGGTTTTGAATTCATCCCCGAAGAAGGTTGGAAAATCCTCACCAGGAGTGGTGGGATTAAGAGCTTCTAGAGCTAGAGAGCCCTTAGGGGAAATGGCTTCGAATGGAGGAATAGTCTGGTGGGATGGTTCCCCTGATTCTATGGTTCTTACAATTGCAGGCGTCTCCAATTTCTTTAAAAACTTCTCTCATTTTCCCTCAAGTTTCTTACAGAAGTGGTACTTGCAGATTAGCTGAATTAACCCATGATGTTTCAAAGGCCTGTCCCTATTTTATACCTTTCTATGGAAGTGTTTAAGGAATCATACAATAATTCAGGCATGTTAACCCTAAGAGTTGGGTCCTCCTTCCTGTGACGTAAATGGGTCAACATACAAAAGGTAGGTCCTACAACTATAGCTAGTTGACCCTTACAAGTAAAATACTTTATGATCCATGCAGTGGCAGTTCCCCAGGGTTCTAATATGGAGGTTCTCTAGAAACCTTTATTTTTTCCCCTGGTACTTATTACTACCATTGGGTGTGGGTCTCCCTCTCTAACAAATAATTCAGATTACTTATGGTACATAATTTGAGAGGTTTCCTTTATTTTTATGCATGTATTCTCTAAACCAGATAAGCAGGAAATAATTTTGGAACTTACCTTAAAACGCTTCCCATGAAGTACCACCTCGCCATTAGTGTAGTTCTTAGCAAAAGAGCTTACCAACTTTTCGTTATAGCCCTCAAATTTTATGATGAATTTTAACCACCTTGCTTCTTCGAACAACCTGGAGATAATGCTCAATCCCAACAATTTTTCTATTGAATTTGGATCTACCTTTCTTTTACCACCCCCCATTTCCTTATTTCACACTCTACAAAATATTTTTAATTCTGGCACAAAGTTTTCATGCAAGTTTTTGAAAATATTGCCTTTGAAATCACTTATTTGTTTTATTTGCAGCTTATTCTTCAATAATTTCCAATCTGCATGGAGGCATGCGAAAGGCTTTGTCGTACAAGTAGTTGATCGCCGAGTGGAACAAATTGCTAAATTGGGAGTGAAGTGTGTGCCAATTAATTATTATTTATTCAAAAATAACTACCTACTTAAAGCAAAAATTAATACTTACTTGCATTCTATGATCGTTCGAAGATCTTATACCTTACAGATTTGACAGGATGACGTGAAGGTATTGGCCGAGGTGACGGTAGATTATGATATGGGTGTGGAATTATATGGGGGATGGAGCTATCAATGAGGAGTATGGAATTGGGTGGCTTACCTATGACTAAAGAAAAAATAGAAAGACAGATGTATGGGATATTCTGGTGGAAGAATCGCAAAAATTTAATTTTATTTATTTTTGAAAAAGGTGGCGGAAAATAAATGAGCAAGTTTCGGAGCACGTATTTTGACAACGCGCTTGAAATGAGTGCAAAATTTCCAAAGCATCGATGTGAGGTGTGACCGAAACAAAAATGAAATGGAGGTTGTGGAGCATCACTGAAAGATGCAGCCAGAGCAGCAATAGAATGAAAGGTTCTAGAGCATCGCTGAAAGATGCATCCGGAGCAACAACATAATGAAAGGTTTCAGAGCATCACTGAAAGATGTAGCTGAAGCAGAAATGGAATGAAAGGTTTCGAAGCATCATTGAAAGATGCAGCCAGAGCAGTAACAAAAAGAAAGGTTGAGTGACATGGAAATGAATTTTTGAACTTCATGAGCTTTGAACCTTAGTGCAGAACACCTCTTCGACATGATGAGCTTTATACAAGTTCCAAAGCATCGGGCTTGAAAATGTCAAGTTCTGGAGCATCGGTACCGGCATCATAACATTCTAGAGCATCTTTAGAGGGTGCACCAAAAGTTATTTTCCGCTTTTTTTTTTGAAGTCCTGCAAAATGGAATAAAAATTAGCTAAGTCCAAAAGTGAAGAAATATTTAATGAAGGAAAAATATCTCAGCATACATGTTTGTTTCTTGCACATTTTTGAATTATTATATATATATATATATATATATATATATATATATATATATATATATTTCACAGCATAGCATTGTTACCAGATAGACTCTGCCTTGGCAGAGTCAACACATTGGACCTCACCCTGCATTTCCACCATCCTTGTAAAGTCTTCCCTATTGACTGGCTTATGGTAGACACGTAAGTGATGACCATTAACCAAAAGAGTTCGCGTGTCACCATCGATTGGTTTCAACAGACTAGTTCTATTCGAAAAGACTTCATCAATTTCATAAGGTCCCAGCTAGTGAGTCATGAACTTCCCCTTATGATCCTTGTATCTCGAATCAAATAACAGGGCCTAGTCCCCATTATGAAACTCCTTTTCCTTAGTATGCTTGTCGTGCCACACTTTTCATTGATGTTGAATTAGTTCAGTTTGATGGATGACATCTAAATGAAGCTCATCCAATTCATTTAGCTGCAAAACTTGTTCAACTTGGACTTGTTTTAATTCCAAACCTAGTTCCATAGTCATTCATAGAGTCTGTAGTTCAAACTCAATGGGAAGAAGAGGCTTATTCCCAAAAATGAGCTCATAGGGGCTGAATCCAGTCATAGATTTCCAAGTTGTGTTGTATGCCCATACGGCTTCAGGGATTTTTCTGGCCCAGTCTTTTCTTCCAGAAGAAATTGTTTTTGTTAGAATGTTTTCCAGTTCTCTATTAGTTACTTCTACCTGGCCATTTGCTTGAGGGTGGTAAGGGGATGACTTCCTATGGCTTACTCGGAAATGATTGGAAATTCCAAGAGCACTCGAGACATAAATTGGGGTCCTTGATTAGTTACAATAGTTCGAGGGGCTCTGAATCTAAGAAATATTTTATTATAAATTAATTCCACGACCTATTCCTCCCTAGCTATTCTCAAGGCTTGAACTTCAACCCATTTTGTCAAGTAGTCATTGCAAACCAGTATATACTCTTTCCCTTGAGAGGAAGGATTTATGGGTCCGATAAAATCTAAACCCCATTTTTTGAATGGTTCCAGGACTACCTGTGGAAGCAATGACATTTTCGAAGAAATAGTTGGTCTTCCTACCCTCTAACATTCAACACAATGAAGAACATAGTTCTTAATGTCTTTGTGCATTGAGGGCCAATAGTATCTGACCCCTAGGACTTTGTGGGAATTTCTCTTTGTAGAGTAATGTCCTCCCGAAGGGTCATCGTGACAGGCCCTTAGAATTCTGTAGGTTTCATCCGCTCTTACACATCTCCTCAAAATCATGTCAGGACCACAATGAAATAACATTCTGTGAATCCACTTGAATGAGGCACTTTCCCTGATTAGATGCTTCTTTTGCTTAGTCATGAATCCAGGAGGTATTTCTGAAGCAGCTAAATAGTTAGTGATATCTGCAAACCAAGGTGATTTTACAGAAACTACAAATAGATTTTCATCTGGGAAATCATCTTGTACAGGAGTACTGTCATCATCTTCATGTTTGATTTGTGACAGAAAATTGGCTACCACATTATATTTCCTTGGTTTATCAAGAATCGTGGCATTAAACTCCTGAAGGAGCAATAGCCATCTCATAATTCAACCATTAACCATGGGTTTGTTCATTAGGTACTTCATAGCTGAGTGGTCCATATAAACTGTGACCTTGTACCCCGTAATATAATGAAAAAATTTCTTAATAGCATGAACAACAACTAGGAATTTATTTTTTGCTGTTGTATATTTACTTTCTATAAGAGTAATATTTTTACTGATGAAATATATAGCATACTTTCCCCTGTTCTCATCTTCTTGTCCCAGAACTGCATCAATAGCATCATCAGAAGCATCAGCATAGATATGAAAGGGAATACTCCAATTTGGCCCTCGCAGTACAGGAGCAGAGACAAGCTTTTCCTTGATTGCTTCAAAATATTGTTGACACTCAGATGTCCAGAAAAACTCCACTTCTTTCTGTAAAAGAGAGAACATAGGAGCTGTAATTTTACTAAAGCCTTCTATGAACCTTCTGTAGTAACTAGCATGTCCAAGAAAACTTCTTACATTTGTCTACATTTGAGGGATTGTCAACTATTGGATAACTTCAATTTTCTTAGGGTCGACCTTTATTCCCTTAGAGGAAATATGATGACCCAAGACTATTCCTTGTTCCACCATTATTAAGCATTTCTCATGGCTAAGGGATAGTCTATTTTCCTCAAAAACTTGCAGAACTTGATCTAGGTTCTAAAGAGCTTCATCATATGTTGACCCATAGACTATAAAATCATCCATGTAGACCTCAACAGAGTCATTAACAAGAGTAGAAAATATGGCAAGAATGGCTCTCTGAAAGGTCGTTGGAGTGTTGCACAGTCCAAAAGAAAGCACTCTATATGCAAATGTGCCCCAAGGGCAGGTAAACGTGGTTTTGTCCTGGTCTTCTGGAGCAACCTATATCTGATTATAACCACTAAATCTGTCAAGAAAGGAGAAATAATTCCTCCCAGCCAAATTGTCTAGGACCTGATCAACAAATGGTAAGGGAAAATAATCTCTATAAGTGGCTTTCTCGAGTTCTCGATAATCTACACAGATTCTCCACTTCCCATTTTTCTTTGGGACTACCACCATAGGTGATACCCATTTACTATTAGAGATTAGATAAATAAATCCAACACGAAGGAGTTTCTCAATCTCAATTTTGACCAAATCCTTTAATGCAGGACTGAGTCTCCTCTGCGGCTGGTGAACATGCCTTATACTGATGTCAGTGTAAATGTGATGAGTACAAACACTTGGGTGAATTCCCCTCATGTCCATATAATCCCAAGCAAAAGCTTTAGACCTTTGTACCAACACATTAAACAACTTATCCTCCTAAGTTTTTGTCAACCAACTATTGATATTCAAAGTTTTTCCTGGTAATAGCATTATCAATTTTGTTCCAGGATGAACTGAGGTTATAGTATACATAGGTCGCAACAACGTGTCAAGAGGACAACTATGAGGTACCAGCTGGTGAAACCTTGTGATATCCTCATATAAATGACTTATTCTGGGAATCATATTTGCTAAGGGACAAGGCATTCCCATTGTAGCATAGTTGTGCTCCATCCGATTTATATCAATTGGTTGCCCAAAGATTCTTGAGGCATCCATCACTTCTTCCTCATTCAGGGTTATAGAAAGGCATGCTACTTCATCCTCCAGTTCTTCCCCATGTTGTTTAATTACTACCATGGCTAGGGAGGCTAAACTATCTAAACCATTTGATTCCTCAGGTTCATCAACCCAAACCATTTTGTGCTCAGTAGGTTTAGCAGGGGGATATAAGAACAAACGTTTACTATCTTGACCATGCGAAATGGTCATTCTCCCTTCCCTACAATTAATCTTAGCAACAACCATAGCCAGCCAAGGTCTTCCAAGAATTATAGGATAGCTATGCTTAGGTGTAAGCGATTGAAGTACCTGGAAGTCAACTTTGACAAGGATGTTTTTAATGATGCCCTTTCGGATGGCTATAGACTGATTTTCCATTTGTAAGACTATGGTTGTAGGACATAAATTAGTTAAACCTAATTTTTCCATTACATCCACCGTCATCACATTAATAGCTGCTCCTAGATCCACTAGTGCATTTGGTATTGCTACCTCGTTGATTGTCACGGTTATTAGTGGACTCCCAAGATCATCATATTTTAGAGCAATAGTATTTCCAAATAGAAAATCAGCTAAATAACCATCAATATGAATGGTATTTATCTTTTTTGGCTTCCTCCCTGGTGTTTTGATACATAGTTGTTTGATTAACAGGTTTAATTCATGAATTTCCTTTATTTCTTGCAATAAAGGAACTTCAATTTGCAACTGCTTAATCTCCTGAAATAACACAATTTTTGTAGCCAAGGATACTTCTGGAGTATCTTCCAGAGTTATGAACTTTAAACATTCTAGATATGGTGCCATCCTTTTCTCCTTTGGAACAGGATCCTCCTTTTGTTGACTTAAGGACTGACCTTCCTCCCCATGAGACAAGTCAGCAGCCCCTGCCACTGAAAAATGCTCTTTGTCTTTAGGAGTGGTATCTTAATTAGACGACATGTCTTTTATTGGAATTTTAGGCTCATTTTCCTCCATTATTTCTTCAATGGTCAGAGGTTGAAGAGTTCGACCAAGATGCAACTGCACATTTCTGAAGTGTATCGCATTAAGCCCTGTAACATTTTCATGTTCGGTAGAATAGACTGGTGTATTCTAGTGATTATTCTTAGGATTGGGAAGCGGTTGCATTGGAATTTGAGGCTAGTTTACTTGCTCATTTTGAGGAGGGTTTTGAGTTGGAGGTAACAAATTCTATTGTTGATTCCTCCTAGGTTCAGTATAAAACTGATTTTGTGCCCGATTCCATTGGGGGGCAGCATGTTGTTGGTACCACTATTGTTGGGGTTGATTTGACCACTACTGATTTCCCCAAGTGTGGTTTGTCCATTCAGGGGATCCCCAATAAGGTGTTCCCCAGTAAGGTTGAGGTGGAGGTGACTGATTCCAAGATGGAGTCCATTGATTATGAGCCCAGTTATTTTGTGGTCTCCATGTAGGGTTAGAATTTTTTCCATAAGGGAAATTACCTCCTTGACATTGCTTTAAGGCATTTATCTCTTCTTCAACCTGAATGGTTTTTTTCTTAGTATTCTTGATATCCATAAAAAGTTCACACTGATTTGTAGGATGGTTTTGCTCACATAGCTGACAAAGATTGACCTTATCCAAAGGACACTCACACAATAGGTGTTTATTCTGACACCTTGGACAATAAATTGAAAAGGTCTCAAAGTTGCGAGTTTTAGCTTGTATACCATCTAATGTGGTATTCAAATACACGAGAATGTTTGTTTTTAGATTTTTTATTTCTTCGCGGAACTTACCTATCTTGTTAGACCCTTTAAAAAGATTAGTTTTGCAGATTCCTCCTTGAGTACGGGAGAAATTCCGATATAACTCACATATTTCTTCAAGAGTTAATTGAGATATGTCACCTTTTCCCATTAAATCAATATTTATTCAAGCGTCATCATCAAGACCTTTAAGAAATATTTTTTTGAGAATCTCTACGCTAATGGTCGTTTCTCCACATCTTTTGGAGAGGAAGAGGAACCTATCGAGCTAATCCTCTAAAATTTCATCCTTTTTTTGTCTCAGTTTAAATAGCTCCTCCTTACGATCACTTACCCGATAATAACTCTGGTATTTTTGCAAGAAGATAGTCTCCATTTCCCCCCAGGATGTTATACTACCAGAACCTAATCCCATAAACTAGCGCATTGCTAATTCCTTCAAATTCGACGAAAAGAGCTTCAACTTTTGGTTTTCGTTCTTGTAATCATAAGTTTGACATAGGACTTTGAATTCAAAGAGGAATTGGTCTGGATCTTCCAAGGACAAACCACGAAAGGTTGGAAGGAAAGTTGGAGAGATGTTCTTCATGATAGTATCATCGTCAGCATCCAACGTAATAGGGTAGGTAAACGTTTTAGAAGGTTGAGGTTCATTTTGGTTAGGTTTAGCTCTACGATCTCCCATGATGTTAAGAAGAGTATGTTCCTCAAAAACAATTTCCTCAATAATTGGTTGTTCTACCAGTTGCTCGACAGGTAGATAATGCAAAGCCTCGGGTGAAGTAGGCTCAAATAATTCTTCAAAAGTGTGGTCGTCTGAGCCTTGGGCTTCCCTATGTATGATTGGTACATATTTTGGGGGGGTCTTTGGTATAAAACATCTGTGAGGGCCTCTTTTCCGAACCATGTAGAAAAGGAAGCCGACTGAGAAATTTTTGGCATAAAACTTTGTATTCAAACCATCTCCTAATAACACTTAAGCACAAAGGCTTTTTAAGTTCCTCGGCAATGGCACCAAAAAGTGATAGGATGTCGTTAGGTCCTAATACTTTAGAATAATTGAATGTCAATTAGTCGACCAAGCAGTGTCCAAGGCAGTTTGCAGAAGGAGATTATTTGGATAACTCATTTTATATTTTTCTGTTTTTCTTTTAAACTACGGAAATTAGTTCTACTCTAAGGCCATTACTATTTAACTAGAGAATAATCTTACTCTAAGAAAATCCAGAAATACTAAATTAAAAAGCATAAGACAACTAATTTAGAAAGCATTATGACTAAACTAGAAAGCATGGAAACAAGAAAACTAAACAACTGATATACTACAAAAATTAAAAAGTAAGGGAATAGACAATTAAACATCTTTTAAACAGTAAAGGATTTTATCAACTACGAAAGATAACTTATTCAAATTAAAAAAAATGGTGCTCTAGAACTACAGACTCGACTCTTCGACAACTTAGTTACTTCCTACTGAACAATAATTTACTTTTAACAAAGAAAATAACTTAATAGAAAAATACTTATCTATCTAAGCTAACTTCCCTCGAGTGGCCAACTCATGGGTTAACACTTCGTCTCTAAATCGCATAAGCTACAGGTTCTCAATTCCTTTCATTACAAACAGTCATCATCATTTGAAATTCAATAGTTTACCAATAGATAGAAATTAGATAACTCATTTCAACAGTGTTTTGAAAAACCATGTGAACAGCATAACGATACTTCCTCTGTCTATTCATCACTTGTGTAATTACATTTTTATAGATAACTTTTTAACTAAATCCTAAATTTAAGATGGCATGGATAGCCATTGAAAAATTCTTCCTCAACTTAAAACTAACTTTGATGTCTTTAAAGCTCATAAACATATGGAAGGCTAGAGAAGAGCCATAAAGTTTTAACAACAAAAATTTAAAGAATAGAAACTAAATCTTCGGTGAATCATTCAGGTATCTAGGAGTGGGCTTGCAGCATTACTCTTGAGGCACGTGCTGGATAAACTTATGTAACAATTGCATGATGACCTGTTATTCCCTACAAAAATGCTCAAGTCAACCCATTAAACTTGATTTGGTAAATTTCCTCAATTCATCAAAAAGAAAGAAAGAAAGCATAATTTTACTTTAAAATAAGCAATTACTTCTCCTAAAGTTTAATAAATTGGAACATGCTTAGGATTGAGTTAGCAAAGGTAAGTTTTCCAGATTTGATTATGATGAGGTTATTTTTACCTCATCATTAGGTTCTAGGGGTAGGGTTTAATTGGGGTTAGGTTTAGTGTTCAATTAGCATGAGGGTTATGGTTATACGATAAAGTTTGATATCAGGTTCAATTAGGGTTAGGGTTGGGGTAATAGTTAGGACTCAACTAGGGTTAGGAACAAATAGGGTTTAGGTTAGGGTTAGGGTTCAACCAATGTTAGAGTTTAATTAGGGTGAGGGTTCAATTAGGGTTACGGTTAAGGTTAGGGTTTAATTAGGGTTAAGGTTTGATTAGGGTAAGTGTTCACTTAGGGTTATCGTTAGGGATCAACTATAGCTATTTTAATTAGGGCTATAGTTAGTGTTAGGGTTGAATTATGGTTAGGGTTAGGGTTCAATTAGGGTTAGAGTTAGGTTTAAGGTTAGGTTATGTTAAGGGTTCAATTAAGGTTAGTTTTTAATTAGGGTTACAGTTAGGATTCGCTTATGGTTAGGGTTTCAATTAGGGCTCAATTAAAGTTATGGTTAGTGTTAGGGTTAGGTTTAGGGTTGAAATAGAATTATGATTTGATTAGGATTCAAGGTTATGATTAAGGTTTTTATTAGGCTTATGATTAAATTAGTGTTTAATTAGGATTAGGATTAGGGTTATAATTTATTTAGGGTTAGAGTTTTAAATTAGGGTTCAAGTAGGGTTAAGGTTAAGTTTAAGGTTAAGGTTAGGTTAGGGTTAGATTTCAATTAGGGTTAATTAGGATTACGGTTAGGGGCATAATTTGGGCTGGGGTTCAAGGATAAAGCTTGGTGTTAGGATCAAGGTTAGGGTTATGGTTAAATTAGGGCTAGCTTTTAGGTTAGGTTAGGTTAGGGTTAAGGTTATGATTAGTGTTTGGTTTCAATAATGGACATGCTTTAATTAGGGTTACGATTATGGTTCTAGGATAAAACTTAGAGTTAAGGTTAGGGTTCTAGGATAATTCTTAGGTTGTGTTAGGGTTAGGAATCGGGTTAGGGTTAGCGTTATGGTTTAGGTTCAATTAGAGTTAGGTTCATGGTTATGGTTAGGATTCAATTAGGGTTAGGGTTAGAATTCTAGGATAAATCTTGGGGTTAGTGTTAGGATTAAGGTTAGGTTAAGGTTAGGGTTCTAGGATAAATCTTTACATTAATAAACTAGGGTTATCGTTAAGGTTAGGTTACAGGGAGGGTTTAATTGGGGTTAATTTTAGTGTTTAATTAGCATTAAGGTTATGGTTCTATGATAAAGTTTGATATCAAGTTCAATTAGGGTTAGAGTTAAGGTTAGATTAGGGTTAGAATTCAATTAGGGTTAGGGTTTAAAAGTTCTAAGATAAACCTTGGGGTCAATGTTAGGTTTAGGGTTGGTGTTAGAGTTAGGGTTAGGGTTTAATTATTGTAAAGGTTAGAATTTAATAAGGGATATGGTTGTAGGAAAAATCTTGGGGTCAAGATCAAGATAAGATTTGGAAAAAGGGCTAGAATTCAATTAGGGTTCATGTAGGGTCAAGGTAAGGGTTTAATTAGGTTTAGGGGTCAATTAGGGTCACAATTAAGATTCTAAGACAAATTTTTGAGTCAAGGTTAGGGTTAGGGTTAAATTAGGATTAGGTTTAGGATTCAAATAGGGCTTGGGTTAGGATTTAATTAGGGCTTGACTTTAACTATGGTTAGGGTTCAACTAGGTTTAAGATTGCCACATAAAACTACATAGGCACCTCGAGAAGGATATCCAAATTATAAACCTAATTTTATCTCTAATGATGGAACCCTAAGCATAACCATGACCATCATTATATCCCATACCTTAACAATAACCCTAATCCTAATTCTATATCTTACCCAAGACTAATTCTAATTCTACTAGTAACCTTAAACACAATTGTAATCCTAACCCAAATCCTAATACCAATTCTATATGTAAACCTAACCCTAACCCTAATCCCAATAATTAAATTCCCAACCTTAACCCTGATTTTATCTCCAACCTTAACCTTGACCTTAACCCTATTAATGATCTTAATTATTTCTTTAATCCTAACCTAATCCATAATTTTCATGATAGCCCTACCCCAAATTCTAATTCTATATCTAATTCTAACCCTAATTTGTAACCCTAAACCTAACCTTGATTTATAACCATAATCCCATCTCTAACTGTAACTATAACCCTAAGCGTACCCTTGATCCTAAATCTATCTCTAATCATAACCCTAACCCCATCCCAAATTTTAACCCCAACCCTAATCTCTAACCCTAAATTTAACCCTAATATTAACCCTAACCCTATTTCTAAACCTAATCCTTTTTATATATAATAACCATATTTCTAACCCTAACTATATCTCT
The DNA here is from genome assembly GCA_007115665.2 of Sequoiadendron giganteum. Classification (NCBI taxonomy): domain Eukaryota; kingdom Viridiplantae; phylum Streptophyta; class Pinopsida; order Cupressales; family Cupressaceae; genus Sequoiadendron; species Sequoiadendron giganteum. The sequence goes on along the minus strand of CM021104.1, from coordinate 114,237,699 downwards.
TAACCCTAATACTAACCCTAACCCTAACTATATCTCTATCCCTAATCCTAACTTGAACCCAAAACTTAACTATATCTCTCAACCCCAACCTAACCATAATCCTAACCCTAAGCTTGATCCAAAACATAACTATAACCCTAATCCTGATAACCTTAACCCCAATTATTACCCCAACCCTAACTATATCTATTAACCCTAAACTTGACCCTAAACCTAATTGTAACCCTAATACTTTAATCCTAACCCTAATCCTAACTAAATATTTTTTTAATAATCCCAACTAAATATTGATGATATAATATTTTTCTATTATAATATTATAAATATACTTAAAATATATTTATACATTTTAACTTAAAATTTAAATATTAAATTATGTATATTATTTTGTTTAATAATATTACAAATATTATACTATATTAATTATTATAATAATTTAATATAAAATATCTAAATACAAAATAATTTATTTAAGATATTACATGTTGCATCGTGACTACTACTAGCATATAATATTTAATAATAAATATAAAATACGTTGAGAGATATCCTTCTTGAGGCGTTTATTGCACTTTTATGTGAGAAATTGATTAAAAAATTAGGCGCCTCGAGAAGGATATCTCTCAGCATATTTTATATATATTATTAAATATATATATATGCTAGTTTATTAGATATACATAATAGTGTTGTAAGTATTCATGGATGAATGTAGTCCTAGTTGTTCATATCATTCCACATCTCATTGATTTTAGAAAGCAAGAAATTTCTCTCTACAATAAAATATATCTTCTGAACCTTAATAATTGTTGCTTTCAAGCATTCATCATTATTGTATGTATCATTCTTTCATGGCAGTGTGAATATGAATTGTGTAAGGAGAACACTTTTTATTACATCTTCAGTACTTGTTTTTGCCTCATGATTGAATTTCAAGGTATATAGTTATTGTCTAGACATACCCATAACTTTTGTTGCTATCTCATCAAATGCAACCGCCCATATTATATTTGTATGATCCTCTAGTTTGACTTTAAGTCTGTACCTATAATTGCAATCTCCAAATGTGGTTACACACTTTGAGCAATACCATTTATCATCTTCATTTTGAATAACCTTGTTCTTACATTATTTTCCATTTGGTTAAAGAGGACATGTTGGATAATAGGAGTTAGATTTGATGAATATTATTGTTGCCTTTGCAATGAATTGGAGGGGTTGTATTATTTGTGTTGTTTTCTCTCAAATGTTGCTAATTTCATTCTTGTAATAATAATAGGCATATCATCAAGCTTTGTGGATGATGGTACAATATTAGCCCCATTTTGTGCAAACCAAGTTTTCAATTATTTTGCTTCTTCTATATCAGGGTTTATAGATAGGTGTGTAGTGACTAATGTTCTTATTACCTTTCCATTATAGTCACAAATACGTCTATTTTCAATAGAGAGAACAATGGTTTGCTCCAAGTGGTACATGTGTTGAAGTTTTGGGCCTTCTTTTTGAGTTGTTGGTCCCCATAAAGTTACATTTACAATTGATGTAAACATATATAATATCTTGATGCCCCACCTCAAAACCTCTGTACCATCCCTCCTCCTTATTGTAGATCTTGGATCTACACAAACAAAAATTCCAATAACATCAACAAGTGAATTATTACTCTTACTCATAATATCCTTGATAGGTGTTAAAGAGAATTGATGTTTTGGAATGGAGAGTTCATCTTCACAGAGAGACACCTTTGATTCAACCATTAAGTAGATTTCTATTCCACTATTTATCTTGTTGTAAAGATTATTAGTAGATTTAATGGTCCATTAGATAATGTATATATATATATCCAATATTAATATTTCCATAATGAATATCTAGAACTTCATTGAAGCAAGTGACACATGTTTCTATTCGTTCACTATCTATAATATCAAAGCTGGAAACTTGTCCACTTCCCTTTTGATTGGTGTACCGGTGGATTTATTTTTTCATAGTTACACAACCTTTGATATTCCACCTTGTTTGAAATGGTTTCAAAATTTTGATAGGATTGATGCTAATAGATAAATCCTTCCTACATTGTGAGGGGTCTATGCCAAACAATATTCTTTTAGAGTTTGGGGTTGTGGGTGATACAAGTGAATCAGATGTATCTGTAGCATGATTATGTAGATGTTCTTCTTGTTCTGGAAATAGGAAGATGGCTCACCAATGATGGCATGATCTGTACATGCAAGCTCTAGTTATGTAATAACAATCCACCTATGTAATTGTAAGTAAAAATATAATTAGTAATATATTGTAGAATTTGGAAAGTTAATAATAAGGTATAGAAATAGTATTGAACCTGCATACTGACCTTAAACTACAAATCATGGGACAATTATATTTTGTTAGTTGTATTATAGACCCCTCACGAATTTACTTAGAATTTATATAGTGATTGTACTTTTTTGGCAATGATGCTCTTTGTTTATGCTCTCCGTTAGAAAGATCGAATCTATATTGATTGTTTCTCTCAGGACCATGGCCAAAGTTTGAGGTAGCTAATACATGGAGATGATGATCCAAGCCTAGATTACCATCATTCATAGCTTGATTGCATGTGTAGTCAACAATGAAGACATAGTTACAATACTCTTATAAAACTAAATTGGATTAGAAGTATATATTGGTTAACAATTGGAATTATATTTCATTAAATTTACTTTAATGAAGGAATGAATGGAAAACGAACTTCAAACTACATTATTCAGTTAATTAGATATTTTTATGCTTTAGAAGAATACTTGAACATTTTCTTCCAGAGAGTTGTGAGATTACTATCAAGTTCCTTTCGAATAGAACAAAACAAAAGGTTTCTTGAAAGGTACTTGAAAAGAATACCAAATTAATTTTTTTTTATAAATGATTATCCTTATCACAGTACAATAACTTCCTATTGAAATTATAGTGGAATGTTGTTCAAATAGCAATCAAATTTTAAAAACCAGAATTTAGATATTTCTTACGGTTGATGAATTGAAGCATTGTAAATAGATCTTAATATTAAGTTTCAACATACAAGTAACATATGCATATTTCTCTAAGAAAATCAATCAAGTTTTGTACATGACAACCATTTTGTGAAGGATTAAGGACAAAAAATAAAAATGACAAAATGAAAATGAGATCATAAAGTTGGATAAAATCCTATAGTTCTATGATAGACATGACAAATATAGTAAGATATTTGGATTAAATCAAACACACAATACTAATATTTTGTCATAGAAATGACAATGGGAAAAGGATATGACAATGAAAACCCTATACATATTCCTTTCCCAACCAAGAATGAAGTGAGATGGAGACTTTCATGGGAAATGAACTATCACAAAGGAGGTTTGAATGCATGAGATGGAGTGTATATGAATCCTAATGTTTCAAAGATTATCAACCCCTAACGTGTGATGATAGATGTGAAACAAATAACAGTCATATGATATGTAAAATCCCCCTATTCAATGAGAAATATAACTAATAAAACTCACTTGAAATGGGTCCTTTCAACTTATTGTTATGAAGGTGCAATCTTTCCAACCTATTGAACCTTTTTATTTTTTATGTTATGTTGTTGGTCAAGACATTGTCAGGCATAGCAAGATTAAGGTACAAGAGTTTTGTATTGATGCTCAAGGAAGTTGTTATCTATGTATGTTGGTGATAATATAGTACCAATCCTTTTTTTAAAGATACAAATATATCTCCCATTGCATGGTATTTGTGGTTAAGTTTTTTTTTACAAAGGTATTTTTGAGATCGCACAAAGTCATAGGAGGACAATGTTTGAATTTCTAAATATAGGAAATTTATGCATTTATTTCATGATATCTATAGGAAAAAGAAGGTTTAGATGCAGAGATAAAGACCTACAAGATAAAACATCACAATTCTTTTAAAAAAATTCAGTAGTTTGGCAAAGGATTGACCATGATGCTATAACTATGTACTCTACAGATGGAGCATATAGACACCCTATTTTCTTTCATGGATGATAGAAAATTTGATACCATGCATTGGGGAAGCTTACTAAAAAATCAAAATCATAACAGATAAGTAGTTTTTAAAATATTTCCATGGATAGTCATATCATGGTCAAAGAGGCATAAATGATATGGACAAAGCACATTTTTTAAAACATCACAATAAAGGAGGGCTATGAAGAGGTTAAAAGCAACAAACTTAGTCATTTTTCTCTAATAAGCACATATTAGCATCATTACATACAAACTCGACAACAAGACAACCTCCATTTCAATGCAAAGAAAGGTTCAATAATGAGTGTTCAATGAACACTGACCAAAAACATGAGAAGGGAACACCAAATGAAATGAAGAGTCACAAATAACAAATGCTATGATAGTCCTACCATAATATTCACAAAATTGTTTTTAAATTCGTAGTGAATAAAATTTTGTAGAGTGCAAGTGATCAAATAAGTTAAGGTCAGGTAAAAGGTATGTCAGTCAAAATATTTGTAATGAACATACTTTCTAATAATAACTTAAAAGATTTTTCTGGTCAAAACATCCAATAAGGTCCAAAATAAAATACACTTGTAAATTATTGTGTAAAAGTTAAGCACTGACATGAATGCAATAGATAATAGGGTTTTAGAGAGTTGCCAATGGGCAATTCCTTGAACTGTACTCATTTATTTCATATGATGTGCAAGCAAAAGAGTGTTTTGATGCATAGATAAAGACCTAGAGGACAAAAACATCACAATTATTTTAAAATGTTTCAATAGTTTGGGAAAGGTCTTGTGTTGATGCTATAACTATGCACTCTATGAATAAGTGAAGGATGATTAAGAAAGTGCTAATGATTAAAATCCATGACACCGATCATCACATCTTAATATTTGGTTGTGATATTATTGTTGCTCTATTCTCTTGATATTATATCTCTAGGTTCAATAATAGTTTGAGTCTAAATAGCTGGTTGTGATATTACTATCGCTCGATTCCCTTGATCTTATATCATCATTAGAGATTAAGTGAAAATTATAGTAAACAAAATTCTAATGAAGAAAAACCAAGCAAAGACACTGAAGGTTCAAAATTTGTGGTGCCCTCTCTAAAAAATTTACATCCAAGGATGTTTGGTTCATTGACTCAGGAGCATGATTGTAGAAAGAAAAAAATGGTGTAATTTGCTAAGAATAAATTTGATTTTTTCAATGTTTTAAGGATTTCATAGCACAAATGGAAAATACAAGTGAAAGAAAATTAAAATCATTTTAACTAACCATGGATGACCAAGGATTTCTACAAATAATCTTAGTTGTTGAATTAGAATCAGGTATGTGTATGGTATGTTGGTTTTGGGGTTTGGGTGGGTACGTCTACAAAATATGCATATTATTTATAACTTTAGAATATGACATATCATGCTTATGCTAACCAAAATTACCTTAAATCTATCAAATACAATATATACTAATTTAATATCAAAGTACATTATTCAGTTAATAAGATATTTGTATGCTTTAGAAGAATAGTTGAACGTTTTTTATCAAAGAGTTGTGAGAAGACTATGAAGCTCTTTTAGAACAGATTTAAACAAAAGGATTTTTTCAAAGGTGCCTAAAAAATAATCACAAATTACTTTTTTCATAAATGATCATCCTTATCTTGTAAAAATTCCATTGAAAACTATATTATTCAGTTAATCAGATATTTGTATGCTTTAGAAGAATATTTGAGCCTTTTTTTTGGAGAGTTGTGAGAAGACTATTAAGCTCTTTGGAATAGAACCAAACAAAAGGTTTCTTGAAAGGTACCTTAAATGAATCACAACAAAAACAAAAACAAAATTATAGTGGAATGTTATTCAAAATAGCAACAAATTTTTTAAAACCAAAACTTAAGATATTTCTTACGGTTGATGAATAGAAGCATTGTAAACAGATCTTAATCTTAAGTTTCAACTTTCATGTGACATATGCAAGTTTCTCTAGACAAATCAAACAAATTTTGTTAGAGTAAAGGTTTTAACTTACTTATGTTGATTAAGTTACCTTTATTCCCTTCTTCAGATTTCACGTTAGTTTGCGTAAAGTGACATTTAATATATATATTAATTATTAAATGTTTTTCTATTAGGGCTTCTTTTAGGGTTTTTCCTATTAGGGTTTTATTAGGGTTTGCATGATCTCCTTTTTATAAGGATTGATCCCATTGTATTTCATATCAATTCATTCTCTCATTCTCTCTGATATATACATTTTCAGTTTTCAGAGAACCCTTGCTTGTTTGTCTTCATCTCTTCTTTTGTGACAAGTTATTTGCATGCAGGTGATCTTTGGGGTTTGTGAAGTTGTATTTTCTCAACTCCTACATGGTATCAGAGCTCCAGACCTGCTGCTTCCTGTTCTTGTTTTGAAGATTTTTGGAGCTTCAAGGGTTTGGGGATTGTTTTTTTATCCAGGGCATACCTGAAATTTCAAAGCATTTTCAACTCAAACGGACCTTGCCATTGCATCCGCGGCGGTCCAAAACCCCTAAATCAACTATTCATTCATCCATTTTGGACAAAGTCAAATTTTGGAGCAAAATTTTTTTACAAGTACGGCCGTACGACCGTCCGTCTGCCTGGTAATTTTTTTTCAAAATTTATTTTTCCGCATCTTTTCGGATTATTTTTCCTCAAAAAATATATTTTTTTTGCAAACATTTTTCCAGCAGTTTTTTTTCATTGTAAAAAAATCAAAAGCTTTAATTGTACCCCTAGGAGGGATGTAAGGGTATCGCTGGCATGGGTACCGCCCACCACTTTGGCAGGCAGTGGCCCCATGCGAACCCCGTCGCCCCCTTTATTTTTTTTAAGTTTTTTAAATAAAAAAAACATGTTTTTATGATTTTTTTTTTTTAAATCAAAAGTTTTTTCTATTTAAAAAATACATTTTTTTCTAAAATAAGCCTAGTTATGCTTTTGCGGTGACTGTCATTTGGCCATCAAATTTAAGCCAACATTTTTGCTGCGACGGCCGTATGACCGACAAATTTAATGCAACGCTGGCTTTTTTCTTTTCTCTTTGGAGCTGTTTTCTTCTAGAGGCCGTAACTTGGGCATACAATATCGGTTTTTGGCAAACAAGATATCATCGGAAAGCTGGTTCTGTCATCTTTCCAGTGGTGTGGGTTTCATTGCTTCTTTTTTCTGTTGGTGCATTCTATAGCCAGTTGAAGACAAAGGGTCTATTTTAGGTCCCGAGCTCATAAGTTTTGATTAGTTTCTTCTTTTTTCACAATCTCAGCGGCATTGGAGCCGTCTTTCAGAGCTCTTCAGTTTCATCCATGTAATTTTTCCAGATTTCACTCCAAGTATATTTTATTCAGTTATTTGTGTTTTCACACTCTGGTGGATTACCTGGACATATTTCCTCTTGGAATCTTTTCGTTTGCATGGGATGCTTTGGCTTTGGCTATTCTTCATGTATTTCCAACCTTTTTTCCTTTGAGGGCATTTTGAGCATCATTTGTAAGCTATCTTTTATGTAAATGCGCTGAGATAAAGTGCCACACTATTGTACATGCATTTTTTGGTATTTTGCACATAAAGTTGTGCCATATTTTGTACTCGCACTATTATTATAAAGTGTCATGGGGGATTGTGTAGCTTTCCTTTGTTTGTCATCACACCTTTGTTCGGTGAGTGTCCCTCCATGACGACAATGGATCCATATGATTCCAGCCTCATACATGTGTGCTTTGTTTTGCACACCACTTTTTCAGTTGCAGGTGCTTTCTTGTGCACTTTCAGATGTTGTATCTTCTCCTTCATGCACTATAGTGTGTTTCACACGATTTCAGTGGATTTGTCAGACTCTCCCAATTCAGCATTATGGGGGGGGGGGGTATTATACTATTCGTGCTAATTCTTCCTTGGTTTCACCTTGGAAGGGATCTTTCATTCTTAGTTGATCAGTGTTTCAGACTAATTGTACTTGTGCCATTTGTATCTTCGTTCCAGGTGTTTGCCTTTGTTTGCCATCTGATTTGAGTAGTGTCATTTGGGCCACTCATGTATATTGTTGTCTTCTTGTTCCTGATCATCTTATCTTCAGTGGAGGTTCTTCAGCGGAGGTTCTTCAGTCTTCTTTCAACAGTTGTTTGTAGCTTCTTTTGCTTCAGTGATGTTCTTCTTGGATTTCTGCATCTCTTTTTGGAGTAGAGTTTTTCCCATGAGGTTTTCTCTATTTCTCCACTTTACAAATATTTGGTTGTATTTGGGTACCTGATCTGGCCTAATTGTCGGGACCCATGTTCGCCTTCTTGCATTGTAGTTACCTTTGATTTCTTGCATTTTTTTGTAGTTGCAATGTTGCTCATCTTAAAGGGGGGTGTTAGAGTAAAGGTTTTAACTTAATTATGTTGATTAAGTTACCTTTATTCCCTTCTTAATATTTCACGTTAGTTTGCATAAAGTGACATTTAATAATTATATTAATTATTAAATGTTTTCCTATTAGGGCTTCTTTTAGGGTTTTTCCTATTAGGGTTTGCATGATCTCCTTTTTATAAGGATTGATCCCATTGTATTTCATATCAATTCATTCTCTCATTCTCTTTGATATAACATTTTCAGTTTTCAGAAAACCCTTGCTTTTTTGTCTCCATCTCTTCTTTTGTGATAGGTTATTTGCATGCAGGTGATCTTCGGGGTTTGTGAAGTTGTAAGATATTTGTATGATTTAGAAGAATAGTTGAACATTTTTTATCAGAGAGTTGTGAGAAGACTATGAAGCTCTTTTGGAACAGATTTAAACAAAAGGATTTTTTCAAAGGTACCTAAAAAATAATCACAAATTAATTTTTTCATAAATGGTCATCCTTATCTTGTAAAATTTCCATTAAAAACTATATTATTCAGTTAATCAAATATTTGTATGCTTTAGAAGAATACTTGAGCCTTTTTTTTGGAGAGTTGTGAGAAGACTATCAAGCTCTTTCGAATGGAACCAAACAAAAGGTTTCTTGAAAGGTACCTTAAATGAATCACAACCAAAACAAAAACAAAATTATAGTGGAATGTTATTCAAAATAGCAACAAAATTTTTAAAACCAGAACTTAAGATATTTCTTATGGTTGATGAATAGAAGCATTGTAAACAAATCTTAATCTTAAGTTTCAACTTTCATGTGACATATGCAAGTTTCTCTAGACAAATCAAGCAAATTTTGCACATGACAACCATGTTTTCAAGGATTAAGGATAATACAGAAACAATAAAGAATGTAAATGAGATGCAAATTTGATTGTAAACAGATAGAGGAAATAGATGAGTCAATAAATTATGTCCCAAGTTCATCTAACAGTTTTATGAGACAAAAAAATGTCTCATCTATTAGCTAAATAAAATCATGTATTTTTCTTAATTATGAAGTTTATCAAGACTGAGCATGATGAGGAAAGTAAGATATTTTCAATTGGAGCAGTCAAGATTGCATCATATCTTGAAAATTGCGATCTGGATTATTGAGATTTTTTTATAGAAATTAAGAGACAAGAAGGAAAAAAAAACCCATTAAATTTTATGAAAACCAAGTTTGTGGTTTGAGAGAAAACTTCACCAATCGAATGCTTTGGACCTTTGCTTTCATGCTCTGGAATTTTCAAAGCTAAGAAGGATCTAAGTGGAGGATAAGTATGATAGAATTTATGAAGAGGTTGAGCAGTTTGGGCTTCTATGAGCAGTTAAAGGACAACAATTGAGAGCATCTAGGGGGCAGTTCCAAGCGTCTAAGGTAGGTTTTTGGGTTGTGCAAATAAATGGAGCATATTTAGGAGGTAGTTTTGGGCAGTTTCGACCTTTTTGCAAGCATCTAGGAGTTGTTTTATGAGCTTTAATGATACACAAGGGCAAGGTGTGACTTTTTCAACATTCAAATCTCTTTTTGGAGCTTGTTTAGGGGTTGCAAAATAGACATATTTATTTTGGATGACCAAAGAAGATTAACTCAACAAGATGAAGAAAAGACTTATCTTTTTCCCTCAACACATGTTCCGATCTTCTAGAAAGTTGTTGCACAACTATAAGGCTCATCTTTTAGAATTCTATAAATTCATTATAATCAAGGAATCCAATGGGGGAGAGTTTTATAAAATAATAGAGCTCAATTTTTAGAAACAGTAGTGTAGTTGTTTGTAGTTTTCATTTCATAGTTTATTTTCTAGCAATATTTCCCTTCCCTGTTATTTACATTTCTAGAATTTCCCTTTGAATGCTTCCTAAGATAGATTTGATTCCAACATTTTCATTTACAAGCTCTTAGATTAGATTTTATTTCAACAATTTCTTTCATGCATTGCCTTTCAATTATGTTTGTAGAAAAAGAATGTCATGCAAATGATTTCTTCCCCGTCTTGCATATCGCCATGGACACCACCCTAGTTTGACATTTTTAATTAAATGATGAGGTCTGCAGTGACCCTCATCATTTTGGAACCATTTCTAGGGAAAGGTGCCATTAGGGAGTTTTTGTTGATCTGGTGACAACAGGTCAAAAGAAAAATTATTTTGGCAAGATTTTTTTAGGTTTATCATTTTAGAAATTCCCCATTTTTTATAGATCCAAAGGAAGAGGTTCTTGCATGCAAATTTGATAGCTCTTGTGAAATATCCTCAACTATAGGACCATGACTTCAAGCCCCAACAAGAAAAAGATTATTGTTTGGACACCTTCAAATTCCAAGGAGGGTTGTCTGATCAAATATTTGAAGGATAGGGAGTTGCATCCAATCATGCATGCAACAAAATGTGAGGAAGGATTGAAATATATTTCCAATCAACCCATGCATCTACTAGAATCATAAATTATGGAGAAGGTTTCTATTTCAAAGGAAGGAGGAGCATCAGAGTTCAACTATTTAGCCATCTTCTTCTCATGGTTTTCCTCTTCTTTCAAACATTTGAATGCATGGATCCATCCTTTGAGAAAAGGATGTTATTTTCCACAACTTTTTAATGGTTTTGTGTAACCTATCTCTACATCAATAAGTAGAGTAGGATAGAATAGGCTTCTTTTTTTTCTGCAAATAAGTGTTTTACACATGCTATGTCTTCTTCTCTAAAGCTCAAAACCATGCATTTCTCTATAAAATTTGTTACTCCCAAGAGCTTTTGTAGATTAATTTTGGCATTTCAAGACATTATGGATCTCTTAGAACCAACCATGAAGAAAAGACAACAAGCTCTAGATAGCTTTGGAGTAACTCATAATATCTTCAAAAGCATCTCCAGTGCACCTCTTAGAAAATCTCCAAAGCAATTGCAATAAAAGTGAAAAAAATTGGCTCTCGAAGCTCACTATAAGTTGCAGGAGGACTTGCAACACTTTAGGTGTGGGGGAGATGATGAGACAAAAAAAATGTCTCATCTATTAGCTAAATAAAAACATGTATTTTGCTTAATTATGAAGTTTATCAAGACTAAGCATGATGAGGAAAGTAAGAGATTTTCGGTTGGAGTAGTCAAAATTTCATCATATCTTGAAAATTACGATCTATATTCTTGAGTTTTTTGGACATAAATTAGGATACAAGAAGGCAAAAAAACCCATTAAATTTCACAAAAACCCAATTTATGGTTTGAGAGAAAACTTTGCTAGTCTGATGCTCTAGAACTTTACTTTCATGCTCTAAAATTTTCAGATCTAAGAAGGATCTAAGCGAAGGATAAGTATTATATCATTTATGAAGAGGTTGAGTAGTTTGGGCTTCTATGAGTAGTTAAAGGACAACAATTGAGATCATCTAGAGGGCAATTCCAAGCATCTAAGGCAGATTGTTGGGTTGTGCAAACAAATGGAGTATATCTACGAGGTAGTTTTGGGTAGTTTGAACCTTTTTGCAAGCATCTAGTAGTTTTTTGATGAGCTTTAATGATACACAAGGAAAATGCATGAATTTTGTAGCATTCAAATGTCTTTTTGGAGCTTGTTTAGGGGTTGCAAAATAGGCATATTTGTTTTGGATGACCAAAGAAGATTGACTCGATAAGATGAAGAAAAAACTTATCTTTTTCCCTCAACACATGTTCCTATCTTCTAGCAAGTTTTTTCTCAACTATAAGGCTCATCTTTCATAATTCTATAAATTCATTGTAATCAAGGAATCAAACGGGGAAGAGTTTTATAAAATAATAGAGTTCAATTTTTAGCAATAGTAGTGTAGTTGTTTGTAGTTTTCATTTCATAGTTTATTTTATAGAAATCTTTCTATTCCCTTTTATTTAAATTTCTATAATTTCCCTTTGAATGCTTCCTAAGATAGATTTGATTCCAACATTTTCATTTACAAGCTCTTATATTAGATTTGATTCTAGCAATTTCTTTCATGCATTGCCTTTCAATTCTGTTTGTAGAAAAATAATGCCATGCAAATGATTTCTTCTCCCTCTTGCATATCACCATGGACACCACCCTAGATTGACATTTTTAATTAAATGATGAGGATTGCAATGACCCTCATCACAATTCATCAGCTACAAGAAGTAACCAACTAAACTACTCACAATGCAACAAAAGTACAACTTATTTTTTTGTTATCAACTAAACTGCTCACAATGCAACAAAAGTACAACTTATGATTTTGTTATCAACTAAACTACTCACAATCTAGTTGACCAAAATAGTACACATTCTTTTGTTTGATTTCTAATTTATTTAGACATTAGAAAAGTTATATAAAAAAAATATAAAGCCTTAGAACAATCCCACTTTTGCTACATCCTTGCAAATTATTTATAGCTAGTGAATACCACAAAATCTCAAGATTATTACAAAATATTACAAAATGTATTACTCAAATTTGCATAAAAACTATGTGAACACCTAGTTCTAAATATAACTATTAGAAAACTAACTATCAAAAAAATTATAGAAACACATGGATTGTATCAATCAAAAGAGGGCAAGTAAGAAAATATATAATTAGGACAATAAACCCAAACCCACAAATTGTATTTTTCGTAAAAAATAAGGTTTCATTAATAAGACAAACACAAAATGAGACATCAAGAACACCTTGCTCTTTCTTCTACATAAACATATAACCAAGCATTTAGATTTTGGGAATTAAAACATAAATGTGAGAAAGCTAGGAATAAAATTATAAATATGGCTAAGTCAACCACAACATAAACATAAATTCTCAACATACAAAACTGAGATTGATGTAATTCTAAATGGATAATGTTGAGGATTCCTTAAAGAAAATAAAATCATCAGGGGTATGTATAGTTTGAATATTGGAGTGTCTAGTAAAGAAAATAGTCAATTCAGGGGTTAAAACATGGAAGGTGAATAATTGATGATGCTTGCTTCATAAAAGATTACAAATGATACCACATCTAGTGATCTACACCTTATTTTGAGTTGAGTTTCAGATTATCACAAACCTTATTAACAATGAAATTAGTTTGATTTTCAAGTGGGATTATAAAGATACTAAATTTCAATCAAGTTTGTTGTACAAATTAGTTATGGTGATGGTTCTTAGTTTACAGAAATAGATAGTGATTCAACAACTAAAAAAAGAGGCAGAGAGCATGTATACAACATAAATCCTTGAGATGAACAATCATACAACTAAAATCCTTAGTTTTTAACAACATGAAATAATTTTTTTTTTCCAAAACTCTTTAAATAATGAAAGGCTTAAAATCTCCATTGTGAAGAAAAAGGTGGAAGTTGAAAATTATCCTTCAAAATTGGTGGTAGGTGTTGAGTGAGGTATTAAGTTTACCAGTTTGTTCTTGGAGTGGACAAGGACTTCTTACAACAACCTACATGTGGAATGTTCAATGGTTTCACAGGATTCTTAGCTTTGGATAGAGGGGTGTGACTTGTGCATTGTTCTATATAGTTTCACCCTTGCAACGTGCAAGCTATGAGTTGGGGGAGGCAATGGTACACTTTACAAGTTGTATGTATTTATCTTGCCATACTTTGAAATCATGTGGTGAAAGTGTATATAAGGAATGGTATTGCAAGGTTTTACATAGGTGAGAGAGAAGATTGGGACTGAGTGTATGACTATGATTTGTACAATGATCTGGGAAACCAGGAAAAGATGAGGAACACAATTGTCAAAATCAAAGAAAATAAAACCATCAGGGGTATGTAGTTTGAATACTGGAGTGTCTAGTAAAGAAAATAGTCAATTCAAGGGTTAAAACATGAAAGGTGAAGAATTGATGATGATTGCTTCATGAAATATTACAACTGATACCATATCTAGTGATCTACACCTTATTTTGAGTTGAGTTTCAAAATATCACAAACCTTATTAACAATGAAATTGATTTTATTTTTCAAGTGGGATTATAAAGATACTAAATTTCAATCAAGTTTGTTGTACAAATCAGTTATGGTGATGGTTCTTAGTTTATAGAAATAGATAGTGATTCAACAACTAAAACCAAAGGCAGAGAGCATGTATACAGTAAAAATCCTTAAGATGAATTGTCATACAACTAAAATCCTTAGTTGTTAACAAAAGGACAGAAAAACATTTTTCCAAAACTCTTTAAATAATGAAAAGCATAAAATCTCCATTGTGGAGAAAATGGTGGAAAGGTTGTTGAAAATTATCCCTCAAAATTGGTGGTAGGTGCTGAGTGAGGTCTTAATTTTACCATTTTTTCTTGGAGTGGATAGGGACTTCTTGTAGCAACCTACATGTGGAGCGATCAATGGTTTCATAGAATTCTCAACTTTGGATAGAGGGGTTGTGACTTGTGCATTATTCTATATAGCTTCACCCCTGCAATGTGCAAGCTATGAGTTGGGGGAGGCAATGGTACACTTTACAAGTTGTATGTCTTTATCTTTTCATACTTTGAAATCATGTGGGAAAGTGGATGTAAGGAATGGTATTGCAAGGTTTGACATAGGTGAGAGAGAAGAGTGGGACAACATGTATGACTACGATTTGTACAATGATCTGGGAAACCAGGAAAAGATGAGGAACACAGTCATCAAAATCAAAGACTAATGACTAAATGCATATAAATCAAAGACATCACTTACATTTACAAGTCAAATAATGAAACAAAATTGTTTGATGTTTGCATAGAGATTAAAAAAATTAAAAAAAATCAATGAAACTGTGGCAAGTGATTTACCTCAAGATTCTGGTCAAATTGTGTCATGGAAAGAATGATGCCAATGATGAATAATGAAAAAAACCCTACCACAATAGAATATTGGCAAATGAGATGAATCTCCATTCACTTGCTTCTTCAATCTCTTCACAATAAATAGAAGTAGTAGTTTGAGGGCTCATGTAATTTGAAACATGTCTCCCTTCACTTGTTGCTTCAATCTATTCACAGTCTTCTACCCTTCAATGTCTTCTATTGGGTATCAATTTGAATCATTCCACAAAGGTTGAACCAGTCCTGACACTAGTGGTGAAAAACTATTGACAAATGTACAATATAGGATTCGAAAACAACATTACCCAACACAAATATGAAAATATAAAAGGGGAAATATTCACTGGAGAAGTGAAACTATGGCAAGTGATTTACCTCAAAGTATTGGTTGATGATGTTTGATTTTATATGGAGTTTTTTCAAGTGGTTGTCATGCAAGTTTGTTGCATCTTTATTGCTAGTTGTGGTTGTGGTGAAATTTTTGGTGCATTTCACACGTGCGGCCACCACTAGCAAGGGTTTCTATCAATGATTTGAATCGTGTCCATCATGCCCACACAAATCCTATCCATATTTCCCACACAAATAGATCCTCTGCCTATGGAACCCATCCGCACACAAACTCTCTATAGCAACCTCCATTTGGGATGTGGATCTAATCAACTCACCATCTAAATCCCATGAACTCCTCAACTTCCTCTTCATCGACCAAAGACCCAATTGATCATAATTCAAGAGGTCCATTGACTCAGGTTTGTTGGTTACAGTGACCATTTACATTCAAACTCTTATTCGAGCAATCAAATCATTTTTTGACAAAATTTATTCAGGCCTGAGACAAAATCAATGGGTTGTGCTCATAATAAATAGCCTATCGGCTAATAACTACATAAGGGTTCATAAGATCAGAGGCATAAATACCTTCAAACAATGTCTTATAAACTTGATGAGTTGTAGAATGCAACCATGCAACTCTGTGCATTTTTGAGATCTCTGAACATGCAGGAAGGATATACACGAGCTCCTAAAATTTCTCCCCTTTGGTAACATGCCAATTTCTCTCACCTAATATCTACATGGGTTTTCCTCATGGCAGAAAACCAAATTTTCCACATCTAGTTATAATAATAAAAAGGTTCTTCCAACGTTCAAACAACCTATAATAGTTCTCATGTAACGTTCCATGATCTTTTCCTTTACATTGCAATGTACCTTACCCAAGCTCTGTAATGTGGTGAAACCAAACTTTGGACTACTTCAACCCTTTTCAACAATAAACCCTAATATTTTGGATCTCCTCTTGCTATGTGGTTAGAAGATAGAGCAGGATGTACTAGCTTCATGCCAAAATGAGGGCTCTTTCATTGTTGAATAACAAAAATCTTTAACTTTCCCAAGCTACATGGATGAAGTTTTACTCCTTCCAAAGGAAGCCAACTTTATCCCCTTCTCCTTCTTTCTCTCTTTTGGCGCTAAAACAGTGAAATAATAATTTCCTTTTCCTTTTTATTTATGGTACTAAACTATGAACTTTAGACCATGGTGAATCAAGGGTCATTGGGGCTAGAAATTAATAAAGGCTTAATTAATTTTCTTTTGAAAGGGAAGAATTTAGATCTCATTTCTGGATGGTGGCCTATTACTCTACTCAACACGTCTTATAAAATTATTGCTAAATCCATAGCAACTAGGATTAAACTAGTGGTTGAAAGGATAGTTAGACCTGAAAAAACATGGTTTATTGGCGACAGATTTATACTAGATAATTTAATTCTAGCCTGGGAAACAAGTGAATGGGCTCAACAATCGAATCAAAATGCTTTGTTGGTTAAGCTTGATTTTGATAAAGCATATAATAAAATACGGTGGAGGTTTATTATCAATATGTTGCAGTGGTTGGGATTCGGTCCTAAGATATGTAAACATGTTACAATGATTTTTTCTAATGCAAATGTGTAGTTGGTGATCAATAATACTCTATTTAATACTTTTTTCCTACAATTCTCAATTAGACAAGGTTGTCCTTTATCACTATTCCTTTGTGTTCTAACCGTTGATGCTCTTGGTTCTTTGCTTCAAAAGTACAATCAAATGAATTTGATCAAGGGCATCTCTATCCCCAACAATGTGGTTGCTATAAATTCTCATTTTGCTAATGACAATTTTCTTTTCATTCAAAATTCTAAATAAAAAATTAAGCATGTTATAGAGGTTTTGGATTTGTACTACAAGGTTTTAGGGTCGAAATTGGCTCATCATAAAACTGAATTTATAATGGTGCAATCTGATCCAATTCTTGATTGGATTCCTATGGAATGGAAAAAAATTAAACATGGAAAAATCACTAGATATTTGGGTATTCCATTTATGAGCTAGGGGGTTACACTTCATGATATGTGGAACTGGTTTATCAATAAATTGAAAAACAAAATCTTTAATTGGGGTAATAAATTATTATCATTAGCTAGAAAAATATAGGTGATAAATCGAATATTTTTGGCTTCCCATGTATACTATTCTTCATGTTGGACGTTGTCTAAAAAAGGCTATGATGATTTAGTGAAACTTATCCAATAGTTTTTGTGGACTAATTGGGATAGAAAAAGGGGTTTTAGGGCCTCTTCATGGTTCCATTGTATACAACCAAAGAACAAGGGAGGTTTGGGCCTCTTAGATCCTAGGACTCAAGAGGTGTGTTTATCAGCTAAATGGATAGTAAGAATGATTTTTGGTGAAGAACCATGGAAAATTTTGGTGATACATTGCATTGCTCTTGCTATGGTAAAAAATAGGTGGCAGAATGTGGGATGGCAAGATAAAATTTTGCTTGCTCCTTTTTTTTGTATTAAAGCTTCTTTCCCATTGCAATCCATAGGAAAGCTTGGAAACAAGTCTACAAATTTTTAAATTAGAAAGAAGGATCTTTACAAAATGGCTTCAACCTTGCTACCTCTTCCATTTGGTGGAATAATCTTGTTTAATACCATGGACAACCTCTTGCTATCTCCTTCCCTCAACAATCTCTTTATCTTTTCAATAAAGGAGTGTGATGATTTGGAGACATCTGAGACTTTACGTCCCTTGATTGGGTCAGTTGGAAAGAGTCTAAGAAAGTTTTAAATTTAAATAACAGGTGTAAAGGATTCATGGTTTTTAGTAAGGCGTTGGTTCTTGTAGAGCTTACTATGAAACTTTGTACGCCTTTATAGTGTAATTTCTTCAAGAACTGGTTGTGGCTTGGAAAATATTCTTTCTTTTGTTTTCCTTTAAAGAAAATATACTTTAAACTCCTTCCTAATATGAACCTAAATTTGAGGCTTAATAGGAAATGGAGTTGTAAATTTTCAAAGAAGAAATGGAGATTGCTAAGTGCCTAAGTATGGAAATCCAAGGCTGAAGAAAATGCCCAAATTTTGGCTTGGAAAGTATTGCATCATAAGCTACCTATAGGGGATAGAATAAAAAAATTCAAGGCACAAGTTTCCAAGTGCCCTTTTTTTCAACATAATGAAAATCTAAAGCATATCTTTTGGGACTGCTCTAGAGCAAAACAAAAAGGGAACATTGTATTTGACCACCTTTCTGCAATTTTTGATCATGCACTACAATGGAAAGAAGCTATGTTTGGTATTAGACTTCATGAAAATTTAATTGTTGATTCTATGAGACAATGTGTTTTGCTACACCTGTGGAAAAGTAGATGTTCAACTATGTTTTCTAATCATATTTTGCATCAACAAATAGACATTTAAAATTTTTACTCTGACATAATGTTTCAATTTATCTATCTATGTTCTTAGCTAAGTAAGGGACAAAAAGGAGATGCAAATTTTAATCAACGTATGGATATGATCAAGTACTAGTTTCTACAACACCATGGAGGAGATTTCAATTATGCTAAATAGCTGCAAGATTTTTTCAAGTTTAATTTATGTAATCGAAACATTGATGCTTTGTGGTATAGGTTATGTGAATTTTTGGTTGCTCTAGCATACTTTGTTATTATTGGTTGGCATGGTTATATAATTTACTTGTGAGTTGTACTCTTGCAGTCTTTAGTGTCACGTTGTTCATCTCCTTGCAGTCCGTCTTTTGGACTGCACTCTTTTTTGCATTATATTCATTTCAACTTTGTTCAATATATATATATATATATATTTATATATATATATCAAAAAATATATCTTTAGGAACGATTATTTCTAATAATATTATTAATACAAAAAAAAATCAAACAAACATGTTATTTATTTAAACTAAATTTATATTCTTAATTGAAAATTTCTAATTTTTATATTAAAATTATTTTAATGATAACTATTTTTAAAAAAAATTATTAAATATTTTATAATATATTTAGATAATATTATTTAATAAACCTAAATATACAATTGTAAAATCAATATAATTTTTATTTATAGTAATATTATTAATAAATAATTAAAAATTGACATGTTATTATATTTATTATTTAATCTTGAATTTTCAAATTTTCAAATTTAAATTTATGTCTTGTCATCTAACAACATGTTTATGTTTTAATTTTTTATAATCAACCAATCAAATTACTCGTCAATATTTTATGTTAGCATCAAAGTCATAATATTGATCTCAAACTATTATGTAGTCTATATTTAAATTGTTGTCATGAGTCATCCATCAACTACACAAAAAATACCTTTTTGTATTGGATTAACTTAAAAAATAAGATACAATCAACATACAACTGCATAACCAAAGGAATTACAAATAGCATATAGCTGCATAACTAGAGGAATTACAAACAACATACAACTACATAAACAAAGACCCAAGAAATCCACCTATACTCTATTGTACAGAGCATAACAAAGCATAAAGAACCCCTGTCCCTATGTCCTCCTAAAGCTATTAAGGTCATGCGTGTTGAGGATATTGAACCCCTGTTGGCTGTGAATATTTCCCCGGCCGAGTCCAAAATCCCTCCCCAGAAATCCAATGTGGGCACTACGGGGAATCCCAAAGCCAAGATGGCCACCAAGAAACTTAAGGGATGGATGGGTATGGCTCATTCTAGTGTGGAGATGGGTCTCTGTGAATTGAAGTCCACTCCTATGAATTCGGCCTACAAGGCCACCACTACAAAAAAAGGGAAGGAGAAAGGCATGTCGAACCTGATTGTTAGGGAAGGGAAGGGCAAGAACATAATAGGGAAAGACTCTAGAGGAGACACTGTTGTGGGGACTACTGTGATGATTGGTGGGGAAAATACCAGAAGGAGATCTGAGAGGCTTGCGAAGAATAGTAAAAAGAGGCAGATTATTGAGGATTCGAAAGAGGAGCAGTCTGACAGCAAAGATCACAAGGAAGAGGAAATTGAGGATGATGAGGACAAGAATGTGGAGGGGGCCCTGATTACTCCTGAGGACAGCAAGGTTCCTAAAGATGGCTCTGCCTCTCACTCTTCGCATCCCCTAGTTGAAGAGCCTGGAGAGATCCCGGGGACCATGGACATTGGGGAGGAGCCTTGTGATTTGGAAAAGAAAATGGACACAATCAACAAAAGGTTGCATGGGTTGACCCACTTCACTATGAAGTTGGACCATTTCGTCACTAGAACCCTGTCTAATTCCATCAAGGAGGAGCTGGAGGGAAACAATAGTCAGGAGAATAAAGACTGGATTGGGGATGAGGTTTTGGATCTCCTACTAGGAAACTAGGATAATGCCAGTTAGTTGTTGTCGGTGCTGGTGTCTTGTCTGTTTATTGCCTCTCTGTGGTCTTTGTGTTGAGTGTGGGCTATCTCTATTTCCGGTTACTTTAATGTTTTCTTTTTAGTCTTGTTTCTTTTTGGCCCTTGTGGCTTGATGTGAAGGGTATGAAGCCCTGAAAATGTTGCTGAACATTTCAAAAACAGAGCATAAAGAACATGACTGAAATACAAGGAAGCAACCAAAAACCATAAATTGTCCACAAATCATCCTCCAAGTTGTTTTAAATATATTGTAAAAATATCCTTCACTGCACTCTTGATTGCCATGGAAGACAACTCCAAGAAATAATACAAATGCTACAATCATTTGAAGGGAGAAAATACATGAAAATGTATAAAAATACATGTGCAATATCACTTATCTCTAGTGACCAGGAACTCTGCTACAAAGTATCTATTGAAAGCCTCTTCCTTAAGCAATCATGTAAGCTTTATCAGAGTTGTTTACACCTAATTGTACAAGCAATTCTATAAGATCCTGTAGATTGCTACTGAGAATGCAACACACAAAAATTTTATAAACTTGATTCCACATCATAACACAAAAGGGGTCTCAAATCAAATTAAGACCTCAAACCATCACTTAAGAGCATTTGAAAAATAAACAACCCAAGCTTCACCCAAGTCTGAGAAGATCTCAATTATCATAGGCAAATAGTTTCTCTATAGTAAACATCCTAACTGAAGCAAGGAGTCTCTAACCTTCAAGACACATTGGAGAGTCAAGTTTCCTCTTTGAACCTATAATGAATTCAATAGTTTTAGCCTCAAAAGCCTCAAACTACACTTGTATGGGTAGCGTGTAGGCTAGGTTTGAATTGGAGAGAGGACAGCATTAGGGAAAGGTGGGGGGCAAGATTGACACAGATGATCTAAGCTTCAATTTGAATGGTAATAAAAAGTGTGAGAAAAGGTAGCGAGGCAACGAAGTTTCCAAATATTTTTCAAAATGATGTGTTTGAAGGTCTGTGAAATGATATTGAGGTGTGAATCAATGCTGAGGAGAGTAGTTTTCCATGACTAGGCTTGAGGAGAAAGAGCTAGAATATTGAAAAAAAGATAGTTCCATAGGCACTAGGCATGGGCACAAAACCAAAAAGCATGCTTGATAGTCTCCTTTTTAGAACAAAAAGGCCATGAAGGTGTTGGTGAGATGAATGAAAGATGATCTCCAACAGGTATTTTAACATGTAGAATTTTCCATGCAACCAATTGGGCTTGAGCTTCAGCTTTGGCTTTCCATATAAGGGCACTCAACTTATTCCATTTGGCTTGTCCAAATATGCAATGCCATTTATAGTTAAGACATAAAGCCAACAAAACAGTAGGGAGGATTTATTTATAAATGATCTTAAGGGGGAATGCATGAAGGTGATGGTTGTTAGGCCATTTCCAATTTGTGAGGAAGTTGTCATGGTAAGGTGTAGACAACAAATAGAACAAATCATGTGGAACAAGACTTTGAATATGAAGAATTGGGAGTTTATTATTGGAGGCAAGTTTAAATTGTGTCTTAAGTTTGTGCAATGTTTTCTAGTTAAATCTAACTGGATCCCAAAGGTCTCTAAAAATTTAATTCCTTTGTTAAAGAAATTCTTAGCTTTAAGGAGTTTATTGAAGGCAAGCGAGGCATTGTCCATTTGAACAAGACAATTCCACCATATTGAGGATGAGGAAAAACTTAAACCATGGAGAAGGAGGCAAAATTTAAACCATGGCTCAAGGATTGGGCATACCAAGAAATATTGTTAGGAGTAATTTATTAGGCTTTCCAAATGGAACTGAAGGGGGCTAAACCATGGGTTATGAAGTAAGGAGCAAGTAAAAGCTTATCCATCAATTTCACTGATCCCCATGACCGACCAATATTAGTTGTTTGAATATGATGTTGGACCAAGTGTTTCCAAGGAGAATCACCATCCAAGGCCCACATAATCCACTTTGTGGAAAGAAAAATTCCTTGTGTATAAGGGTCAATGACTCCTAAAATTCCTCTATCTTTTGGTTGAATACAATGGATCCAAGAAGCAACAAGTTGTCATTTTTTGTTTCCTCATTTATCCCAAAGGAAGCTCCTAATTAGCTGAGTTAGTTGATTGTAGTAGGTTCTAGAAGGAAACCAACAAGAATAAATGTAAACATGGTTGGCAATAAGGATCTTACTAGCAACTTGTATTCTACCAGCCATGGAGAGAATTTTGTTTGTCCAATTTAAAAGTTTTTTTTTTTTAATTTTAGTCAAGAACCAATTCCACATATCTTTCAGCGAGACTTCAATACCATATGAAATTCCAAGGTATCTAGTAATAACCCCATGTTTAACTTCTCTCTAGTCACTCAGAATCCAAGGGGGTCGAGGGTTGGGCCCTGTCATGAAGAACTATTTTTTTATGCATGGCAAGTTTAGACCTTGAAACAAAACAAAAAACATCTAAAATATCCAACATGTTAGTTACTTCTTTGTCTAAATTTTGGATGAAAAGCATGTTGTCATCAACAAAATGGGAATTGAGAGTGGTTGCATTTCCAAGGAGAGTGATGCCATGAATAATTTTATTTGTAAGCACATGCTGAAAAAGATATTTGAGCACATCAGTAACAAGGACATACAAGAATGGGGAAAGTGGGAAGCCTTAGTGAATGGATCTTTGCTAGGGAAATGAAGGAGAAATGATACCATTAACAAAAACTCTTGCATTAGCATCCATGAAAGCATTTTAATTTGGTCACAAATTTTAGGGCCGAAACCAAGCCAATTCAACATTTTGAGTATAAAGGGCAACAAATACAATCATAAGCCTTATCAAACTTTGATTTAATGTTAAGAGAATTATGCACTATTTGAAGAGTCGATTCAGAAGTCTCCCATGTAAGGACCAAGTTTTCTAAAATAAATCTTCCCCCTAAGAACACAGTCTATTTTGGTCAAACTATTTCTTGAGTAATATATTTATTTTTTTGTGCTAGAGCTTTAGCAATAATCTTGTAGGAAGTATTGAGGAGAGTTATAGGTCTCCATCCATTGACGCTATCCTCATCCTTGCCTTTGAGTATGAGTTTAATTAGCTCTTGATTAATAGTACTTCCTAAGATTCAGTATCAATTCCTTCAAGATACACATTAAAAAATTCATCATGAATGTGGGGCCAAAGGGCTCTATAAAATTCCACTAGCAAACCATCCATTCTTGGAATTTTTTCTAAAGCCATGCAATGAAGGGCTTCATCAAGTTTCTCTATTGAAAGGAGGTGATCAAGGTATTTTCTATAATCAACATCTATCTTCTTAGGAATGCAACCAACAATACAATCTTCAAGAATGAGGAGAAGAATGTCGTCTTTAGTGTCATCAATAAAAAGGTTCTTGAAGTGGTTATAGAAAATATGCATTATATCATTGTGATTGGACTGCAAATTTCCATCAATTGATTTAATCGTAGAAATATGCTTAGTTTTATGTTTATGCTAAAGATAATTGAAGAAAAATTTAGAGCCTCGATCTCCCTCTTTAATCCATTTTAATCGAGCACATATTTGAGCTCCTTTGCCTCTATAGACTACCATTTTACGTAACTAATTTTTAGCATTAATCATAGATTGTTGAATGGTGCTATCATGAGGATTGTAAACTAAACATACATGACTATGTTCAAACTTCCCTTTGAGCGATTTCTCAAGTCTATGATGTTTGGCTGCAACTCTCCTACCACAGTCACAAAGAAAAGAAGTGCATCTACTTATTGCTCTTTCCCATCATCTAATCCAACTGCTTTGTTGGGGCCTTGGTTTAGCATTCCAAGTGGCTAAAATACCATCAATACAATCTTGGTTTTTTAGATGGGTGGCATTAAGCTTGTAATACTTATATTAGATACAAGACTTGCCAACTAACAAATACAATTATTATAAAACTTGATAAACAAACAATAAATACAAATATTGTAATACTTAATAGTGTTTGTTTAATTATCACATTTAATTACATCGAAGGTGTGTCCCTATATGAACTTTCCAAGTTCATTTTCTCCTTCAATGGTTGAAATGTAACAAGAGGCCCTAGTTGACAGTGAAACAAATCTCAACCATCCATTTTTCACCATTTTTCAGCTATTTTTTTCCCACCGTTACAATTTTTCCAGTCAAATCTCAAACTTTTATCATTTTTTGCCATTTTTCGACTGTTTTAAAATCTAACATTAATTCTCGTGTGGTTGGACGATTTCCATTGCTACTTGCGATCTGGCGAAGAAATTGAACATGGCATTGGATAATGGCACAGAGAGGATGGTGTAGACATGCAAAATTAACATCATGCATCTAATCACACTTCAATTAACATCATTTCATCTATTAATTAAATAAATCAATTTAATTAATTCACTAAGGTTATCTCCTTAATTAAATAAATCAAATTATTTAATTAATCTCCTAAAGTTCTTCCATTTAATTAAATAAACCCAAATGTTTAATTAAATCTCTAAATATTCTTTATCTTCTCATTCAATTTAAATAAATCCAAAAAATTAAGTTGAATGTCACAATCACCTAATCATCAGCTTAATTAATCAAATTCATGATTAAAACTAAGCCTAATCCATGTCCCATCCTCTAGCTTTTCCCACTTGCACAATAAATCATTTATTTTGATTTATTAAAACTCTATTTTTCCTCACAAAGAATATTCCCAAGGAATATGCCCTCATTAACTGCATTTGTTTGACTTTTTTGTTCAAACAAATTTCCCCCCCAAAACTCTCAACCATATGCATTTAATGCTATTTTCAAATTTCAAAACTCACCTAGTTACATTTATCTTGCACAAAGACCAAAATGTGCTCAAGCTTTCTCCTCTCACATTTTGACAAGTGGCTTCTTCCTATTGGTTGAGGATTAGTCCCACATTCTTCCACTTTGCCTCTTCTTCTCTCAATCTCACCTATAAATTCAAGGCTTTTCTCCTTCATTTCCATCCACAATTTAGAGCAAAGTTACTCTCTTCACATTAAGAGCTAATTTTATCCACTTCATAGCATAGCATCTTCAAGGCATTTTATCATTAAACTTGTCAAAGATTGGGAAAGGGCTCCTTTACATACCAAAGGTGCACCAATCCAATATGGGATAGGTATACTTCATGTTATCATATGCTTTGATCATTTTGGTTATTTGGTTCCATTTTGAAGCATGTTGAAATATCTCAAAAGGATGTTGAATTTGTTGATTTAAACTGACATATGCTAATGTGTGGGATAGTTTAAGTCTCTCTTGCAGATTTTGGCATCTACATAATGGCGCTAGAAGGAGGGCCTCTCTCACATGTCTATTGCAACCTTCCAGTCTGGGCATCGATTTGCATCATGCTTGGCTGCACTAATGGTTTGCAATAGTTAGGAAAGTACGCACTAATGGTTTGATGTTTGCATTTTGACTAGAGACTTGCACATCATTTAGAGTTTTATGCAAGTGCATGTCTTATCATAAAGAATCAGATTTGTTTTGCTTGTAACTGTCATTTCAAAGTATTTGTCTTTAATATCGTTGCTCAATATCATCTTGTTGTTCAAATTTGGTCTTAATATTGATCACTTGGTAGCTTGCATTTATTAGTAAACTGTTTTCCTTAGATTTAAAGAGATATGTCAATTCGCTTGTCACATTTTGTGCAAATCATGTTTGTCAATAATGTAAAGAAGGAATATACTGCACTCTAGGTTTTTGTATGATTGCTATTTTGGATACATTATGTGGGAACTCTCTTTTGATTTCATGTCGATATATGGAGCCTACGTTGTATACTGTGCTAATCTTTAGTTTTTGCAGCCATACACAGACTTACACATGCGTATAAAAAAAAATCCAATACAAAATGCATGGATGGCTGCTAGAAAAGTGTACGATATTTGCATCATTTGAAAATTATGGAAAACCGCGTATATAATTGATGAAGAGTAGGCCTGTGTGACCACCAAGCCCCAAAAGAATTTGGAATTTTCAGTCACAGAAGGATTTCTCTTGCTTTTTTTTTTTTTTTGTACACACCACCTTCTTGTTCATTTGTTGATTCAAATTTGAACTATTTCATTCGCTAATTTTCCAGTTGTTGAGGAAACAATTACAACAATTAAGTTGAACTCAAATTTACATTGTATACAGTGGTAATTGTGATACTTGAAAAGCAACCCTCAATTAGAAAGGATAGCATCAATATGAGTATATATTCCTTTTGTCACGTTCTTCATCAAATCGCTCATAAAGGAAGAAAAGGTTTGGATCAATTTATGCAAATCTATGCGGTCTCTTGAATTAATATGCCTTGTCTATATTTTTGTACTTTGAATGCATTGAGGCATCCTAGATAATGTATCTTTTCCATTATCAAGTTTCTATTAGATAACATGCCTTGTTTATGATCGATCTCCTTTGGTTGGTTAATTCTTTCGACTTTCTTTGGCAACAAACTTATGTTGATCTGTTTCACAACAAAATTTTCATATCTCTGCAAAGAATTCCACGTCATTCCATGAGCTGGCTGTGGTCATGAAAAAATAAAGCAAAGCGCCTCCACCTCTTTTTTTTCTTTCTTTCAATCAGTTTGTTTCTTCCCAACATCATTATCATGACAACATAGAGGGATAAAATGGAATTAGCAATGTACTTTTTACCCATTTTATCTCGCATTCACATGGCCATTTTATATTTTCTTTTACACACCTGTCATCAATAACATTGTACCCTCGGCCTTTTAGAAGTAAAAAGACTCGTAAAGAGCCATTCAATAGAAATGAATATCGACTGAATCCTTTCATTTAATTTGTACAACTATTTCCAATTTCTAGTGCAATCATATCAATTCCTTGTCTCTCTGGTAGCTTCATATTTTGCTTAAATTGTCTCTAGACTTGTGCACATGGAACAGGTCAAATCCGATTTCTAACATGTCTAAATAGAGAGGATTTGTTAGAGGATTATTAGATTTCTAACATTTATATGGAAGTAGAGATTGTCATGCTGGAAAGGATGAAATTTATTGAATCGTTCTAGCTAGACGTGATGTTTGCACACTATTTCAAATACCTGTAGAAGCTAAGTCATATTGGTCTTGCCTTTGAAGCTCTCTTAGCACGGATAGAGGGTGTTTCTTCAAAAATCAAGAATTTTTCTTTGGAAGGCCTTATCAAGTTTGGGTGTGTCATGATTGGTCAACATAGTAAAGAAGTAGCCTAAATACTGAATCGATGCTTTGAAAGTTCACAACCTTTCTAACGTGTTTTGTATTTGCTACAAATTTGTGATTGTTGCTTTGAATGATCATTGCTTTTCTAACATGCCTAGTCTATGCTTCAAATTATTTTGAGTGCTCGACAGCTACATTGCACTTTGCATCATGGCGGGGTAGAGTGGAGTTAAACATGGGTGTTGGCTTGCATTAATTAGAATCCATAAATTCACAAGATTGGTAGAAGTGGTGATGCATGATACTCCTTCGTTACTTTAGCTAAAATCTTCCAACCTCCTTGTTAAGGGTGTCGATCATATGTTCATGTCGGACCTTACTCAAGCATAATTATTGTTGTTAGATATCCAAGTTTCAACAGATTTTCTAAATCTAACTGTTGATCATGCAATCCTTTGTCATTGGTTTGGTCCCTTGCTAGAGAGTCTTTGTTTCTACTCATTAACTTTGAGTTGTACGTACTGGTAAAACCTTTGTCTCTCTTTAATATGGACTAATGCATTAATAGGAAGTAATGCCTTTACAATTAAGATCGGCAAGTTTTGTCATGTAAGGTACACGGACTTAACTTGTGAGCAATTCTCTATTTTTGAGTCTTGCTTGCAGCTTTGTTTTAAGAGAAAATACCTTAAAAAGTGAGATGGAGAAAATATTTGATGTAGATTCAATGTTGAGAGTTTAAGGATATTATATTTTTAGTATTTTTTCAACTAATGTGGCAATGAATGAATCAATATTATTGTCCTGCCTTTGAGGTTATGCTAAGGGAGTGCATTGGTATTGGTGTCCCGCTAATATTGCATTGAAAATCAAAATCTTAGATTGCAAGTGGCCCATGCTTCATTTATTGTCACAACTAGAATGCATTCAAGATTAAAAGTATCAACTCATAGGCATCAAATCTATAGTTTTGTCCAAGTTAGGAGATTATCAATGCATGATTTAGACTAATTTTATAAATATTCAAGAAGAGGAATTATTGCATTAACGAATATCATTGAATGCATTCATTTTGTTTGAAAGTTATCATTAATTATTTGAAATAAATCTCATTTCTAAGATTTTACTTTGTGATATTTGAAAGTTATGTTGACATTGGAGTGGAGCATTGGAGTTTGAACAAAAGCAAGTGGATTGAAATTGAAGAATATTAATCCTTGAACATCGAAATAAAGATTTGAAAAATCATTTCTTAATGCTTGGTGTTATAATCCAAGGCTCTAATTTCTACTTCTGTTTTTGTTTTAGACCAACTCACCTTTCAATTTGGGTTTAAAATCAATCACCGATTTGATCTTTTCAAAATTGGATTAAAATTGAACCTTAAAAACTTACTAAATTTCAATTTGGGTTTTGAAAATTTGACAAACAACTCTCACATTTCGATTTTGTGGCTTTAAAAAGAACTCAATTTTTCCTTTGGAAATTAAAATGAACATGTAGATTTGGTGTTTTGTAATATTTTTCACAAATTAATATCATCGAAAAGGTGTATGTGCTTCTCTCGTGCCTCATGGAGATCTTGAGAATCAAAAGTCTTTTTATGATATTAAGCTGTTAAAAAGATTGCCTCCACATTTCGATTTGGGTTTAAAAATTGAAAAAACTTGTCTAGTGTGAGAAAAAGGAATTGTGAGTGTTCTCTCTTTGTTCATGCAAACAAAGATGATCGAACTACGAATGCACTTACTCGCTATTGTGCACCTTTAGAGAGCCTACCTGGTGGGAAAAAGTAATCACCCTAGGGAATGAATCAAACCGGTAATGAGCTAAACGCCAAGCTTTTTCCAACCGGTATACAAATTTGAATGGTGAGGAAAGTTCATCATTACAGGAGCTCCTACATACAAGCAAGTGATATTCTTTATATGGGTTTATCTTGCCTCTCATGTGGCCTTCTGAATGGGTAACTTGATTACGAACCAATTTGTGTAGAGGCCAAAATCCTTAACTATTTGTTAGTGCAAAAGGTCATGTCCTTTGAAGCCGCCCCACATATACATGCAATTCTATTGTAGAGATGAAAAGTATGCCATGGGAGATTCACGGGTACTGATGCTTGGTTGACCCAAGAAGCGAGTGCACTGTAAGGGGGAGCTTGTGTGGTCAAGCATCTAATCATCCACACTGAATATGTACAGCTGGATTCAAGTGGGATCCCAAAATATATTGTCTCTTCATCCTAGGATTGTATATGTTCTTGGAATCAAAAACATATTGCTTTGATCGAAAACATTTGAGAACAAACATTCACAAGATCTTCAAAATTTCAAACCCTTTAGTGAAGTAAATACCTTTGATGAATTCAAGTGCTCTTCCTTGCCCTAGGTATTTCATTCTTAGAGGCATCTAAGTACTTGGGTTTTATCATCATTTTCTTTCACTAAAGTCAACAATAGGAAAATTTTGCCTTAATCTCCTCAATTTTCCACATAATGGACTTTGTGGGATGAAAAGAAATTAGGACATTAGACGTCTAGTTTGAAACTTTAATCAAAGAATTGTTTGTGGTACAAAGAACTCATTAAGAAAAGTAAATACAATTGAACCCCACACATGTGTTCTTTTAAATTATTTCTCACAAAATCAAAATCCGGAAACCCAAGTTCAAAATTCTTAGCCCAAAATCTTGTGAGGAGCATCTTGAAATACTTCTTGAGGTAAGAGAAAGACTGGCTTACAACTTCTACAAGAAATATTCAAGAAACAACCCTAACTTGTATGAGTTCTATTGTCAACAAAATCCAAAAAACTTTTTCAAAGGTTTTCTTTTCTCACATAGGAAGTATTGCATGTTCTTCAAAACCGAGGTTTTGTAAGAAGGATTTTTATCTAGGTCAAAGTCTAGGATCAAACTGAACATTTTCATCCATCCCTCAACCATCAAAATCAAATATCATCTCACCAACAAACTCTTGGAAACTTTGGAAACATCATTCATGCTAAAATCATAAGCAAAATCAACATCACCTTGTTTGACTTAACACACTTAGTCAAATTATCAATCCTCTTGAGGGAATTTACTTCTAGGATAACACAACTTCCTAAGGTTTACAAGTTCAAAATCACCTTGTTTGGCTTAACACACCTAGCCAAATTATCCTTTTGTGTACAAGTTTACTCTAGGATAACACAACTTCCTAGGGTTTACAAGTTCATTATCACTTTGTTTGACTTAACACACCTAGTCAAATTATCCTCAATCAAAATCAAAATCAAATCAAGCCCTAGAGTTTGGCATCTCCCTCAAGGTTCTTCAAGATTTTCACTCATCCATATCATCCATATTTCATTTTTCATCATCACCTTTGATCTCTAAACTATCCTAGTTCTTCTCTTTTTGAGCCTAAAGATTAGATCAATCGATCTCTATTTTATGGTTCAAAATCGATCTAAACAGAAGAAGAATATGGAGCAAAAAAAAGAAACATCCACTTCAAGAAATCTAAGTCAAACTGAGATAGAGTTCAATCCCACAATATCCATTGACCTCCCAATCAATCCTCCAAGTAGTTCCTCTCTACCATCACAAACCCCTCAAGAGGAGGGTCACGTAGAGGACATCACCGACAATGATTTAGAAATGAAACAAGAGGAAATAATCAAAATGGTTCGAAATCTTGAGAATCATAGAATCTTCAATGCCATGTTGAAACTCAATCCTTCTCTATACATACTGGAGTTAGCGAAAGAAGGGGCCAAACTCCCTTTTGACTATAACGTAAGTACTATTGTGGAAAGGCCTCTCATGAGCATACCCCCAATATCACTTCCAAGCATCACCCAATACATCCCCCAAATCATACCATCTATCGCTTCAACCCTGTTGATTACTAACAAAGGAAGTGCCATGCTTTGTGAACACCAAAAACATCACCTTGTGACCAATCGAGAGTTGGATACACTGCATTAGATCAATATGTCCTGATAAACCCATTACACTTGTATGTTCCACTTATATTCCATGATCACACCAATCCAACCTCTTATCATGCAACACCGATCTATCCTCTGGACATGCAAACCTCTCTCCCTACCTCATAAGGAGAAGGTGATTTGTTTGGAGTAGGGGGAATCTTTGATCCCTCATCATCACTTCAAGGGATTCAACCGCCCATTTTTCTACCATTTCCACCCCTACCACTCGCACCCACATCACCACTTGGGTTGGGTCTTTGCCCTTACCTGTCATCAATCAACCTAGCCAAAGCATCATAAAAATTCCTCCTGTTGTGCCATCGATATCGTAACAATAGATGGCCACCATCCAAGCAACCCTAATGGTCAACACACTCACTGTTTCTCAAGGGTCTCAAGGACCAAGCATCTCAATCACACCATCCACAACTCAAATCCCGATCATCAACATGACCGTTCCACTCATCACAATGGTCCACACCCTTCCTAATCCACCACTACCACCACTGAAACATAACGTGGAAAATTCATTCACCATCACATTGCAAGATACTCGACAAGTTTCCCACCAAATGGCACTCCAAAACCAACAAGTTGCATAGCTAGTTGCTCAGCATGCACAAATGCAATTAGCAGCACAACAAACACAATAGGAACAACAGGTTGCTCAAGCCTAATCTTTATTATAGAAGCAACAAGCCACTCAAGCTGCCAAAGCAGTGCAAGCCACTCAAGCCACCCAAGCAGCGCAAGCCGCTCAAGCCACACAAGCAACACAAGCCACACAAGTTGGGAAAATAGCTCAAGCTGCACAAATCGCTAAAGCCACACAAGCGGCTCAAATAGAACAAGTTGTTGAACAAGCGCATGGTCAAGCCCGAGCCCAATATCTAGCACAGCAAGCACAAGCACAAGCATAATACGAAGCAAGATTGCAAGTAGCCCAACAAGAAGTGTATCAACAAGCCTTGCCAGATTATCAAATACAATAGGAAGTAGCCCAACAACAACCATTGTTGGCACAACCAACAACAAGCATTGTTGGCACAACAACAACATGACCAACAACAAGCATTTTTGGCGCAACAACAACACGACCAACAACAAGCATTGTTGGCCCAACAACAAAGGCAAGCAGTACTTGCTCAACAAAGCTTGCAACACACTTCCACCAATGTCCCACCCATAAATCCAACATCTCAAATCCTATTCACCCAACCTCCTGATCAACAAGATGATGTGACAACACAAATCAAACTGCTCTCACAATAAGTGCTTGATCTTCAATCAGGAAGAAAAACAAGGACACCCAAAAATTTGTGTCCCTATCCATTTGACAGGAGCTTGGAAATGGTACCATTCCCAAAGGGATTCGAAATCCCCGAATTTGACAAATATCATGGAATCGGGAACCCTGAAGATCACATCATGGAATTCCAGGTACATTGTATGGAAGTCGCATACAATGACACATATCTAATGCAGTTGTTTCCTCGAAGCTTGGCTGGCCCATCCATGGAATGGTTCTCTTGTCTACCTACTAGTATCAAAAAATTCCAAGAAATCAAAGATTCCTTCCTCCAAAACTATGCATTCAACATTACCGCAGATGTCAGTCTAGAGGAATTATCGGTGCTCAAACAAGAAAAGGGGGAATCATTCACCTCCTTCCTACAACAATGGAAATAAAAGGCCAATCGAAGCAAATGGGCCATGCCAAAGGAACAACAAGTCTGCACTATCATTTCCAATTTGGACAAGACCTTAGCATTTTATCTAAAAATGTAATGCATCACCTCATACGACCAATTGATCCCCAAAGCGGTCAACATCAAAAGGGCCCTAACTACACAAGGGGGCACCCCTACGTATCTTCAATACTAAGATAGTCGCCCATCCAAAAACTACAATGATAAACCTTGAACATGGGAAAAGAATAAGAACACCACCAATGATGGGGTAGTCGATACCAAGGTCATCATCAGTGCTCCCAAGCAAAATGTCCAAACCCATCATCAACTTCCAAACAACAATCACAATAATGCCCAAGCCAATGTGGTAACCCAACAACTACCACCTAATCAAATCAACAATCCCAATAATCATGGAGGACCACCTCCGTGAAATAATTATCCCCCTAAGAGGAAATTCACAGCCCTTGGGGAAACCTTTGAATCCATCATGAAAATTTTGGTTAAGGAGAACCTCATCAAAGTCCGTACCCATGATAATTACCAAGAGCCCTAGGTAAAACCACCTTGGTATAATGAAAATCTCCTTTGCAATTATCATAAGCTTAAGGGACACACAACTACCAACTGCATGAAATTGAAGAATGTCATCCAAGGCCTTATTGATGACAAGATTATAAATGTCGAACAACCATTTGGCAATCAGGATCTCAAAATATACGAATCCAATGCCCAACCACAATCAAGGAAACAACAAGGGAAAGAAAAAATATGGCAATGTACGAAAGTGTTGTTGCATCCCTTGATGAAATGGTCATTGTAATCAGTGTCAAAGGAGCCAAAGCTGATTATGGAGTCACCACATGCGGCAGAAAGGTCACTATTGATGGGGCATCATAACCATCTAAGACCCCCACCAATCAAAAATTTATTCCGTATATTTACAACGTCCTTGACCAACTAAAAAGGACCCCTGCTCAGATCTCCATCATGGAGTTGCTGAAAATTTCTACGACACACAGACAAATCCTTGAGGAAGCATTAGCCTCATCTACAATCTCTGCCAATCTTGATACGAAGCAGTTTCAAGCTATGGTCAGCAACATCGCCATCCCAAACCTCCTCACATTCTCCAATCAGGACTTCCCTGCCCAACCATCTCATAACCATGCACCCCACCTCGAAGTCCTGGTTCGCAAACATAAGGTTAAGAAAGTCTTGGTGGATGGGGGTGCAAGCCTCAATAGATGAACGCTCAAACTCATAAAGAACTTGGGAATCTCTGAAGATTTCATTGAAAAAGGTAAAGGTATCATAATCAGAGCCTACAACAATTAAGCAAGAGTGTCTCAGGGCACTATTCAACTCCCTATTCAAGTAGGGCCAGCTATAATGGAAACCACCTATCAAGTGCTTGACCTTGACCTACCCTATAACATTCTTCTAGGGTGTCCATGGATCCATGGGATGCAAGTAGTTGCATCGACATTCCATTAGTGTGTCAATTTTTCATATCAAAATGAGGAGATCACAATTCATGGCAATCTTGAGCCTTTCGCCTATTCCAAGAATCTTGAAGCCAAGTATTAAAAAGTACCCCAAGTCCCAAAGAATGATGAAGGCCCCTCCACACCATATGTAGACCCAGCTACCTTGGCCTCCACTTCTGAGACAAAGACACTTTCCATCCCCGATATCACTGAAATCATGGTCATAATCCAAGATAATGGGTGTGGAGACTACAAAATGAAGAAAGGTGCCTTTTTGGTAGGGGAGTTACCACAATCCCCTCGGTCTCACGGACAACCTCATACCACCAGTACAACATCTTAAACCTTCAATTCAGATCCCTCTCGATTCAGATGTTGGGGATATCTAGGTCAAGAAGTGGTGGATGAGAAAGACATATCTAGTCTCCTATATCAAGAAGAAAGACGCACACCCACTGTACCCATGGATAAAGCTAACAAAGAACTCCAAATGATGCTTGGTATGGGCTACAATAGAAATGAAAGTCTTAGAAGGAACAAAAATGGTCAATTGGATCAAATCATTGTAGAGAGATAAATGCAAAATATTGGCCTTGGGTGTACCCCTCTGAGTATAACCATACTTGGTTGAAGTCCCCTTAGTTATCAACCGCCCTCCAATTACCCGTGTCCACAAGTCGAGTCATAGATACTTTTACCTTTGACATCACCAAAGTGTGTAGTAGTAGCAATGACAAGGAAACCATAATAGGCCTACCCATGCTTTTTGAAGACTCCTCCTTACTTATGATTAGTACATCATCTTTCGAGTTAGACCATCAACCCCACAAGATAAACCTAGTCTACCCACAACTCATCGATTATGACCAATGAGGACCACCGGTTCTGGACATATTCGAAAATGATGAGGCACTCTCAGAGTTCATGGGATTAAGGGATATGGTACCATGTGGAGATTATAAAGCTAGATTTGGCATCACATTGGACACGCATGCATATTACGGGGAGATGATTGAATCTTTCAGTTCTAAAAGTAATAAATTGAGAATAATCTCAAGGCCAATGAGTGAAAACCACATTGTGGCACTCTCTAGCCATAAAATAGTAAAAGGAAAGGATGAATTCAATGGTGAAAACCTCTCTAAGGCACCAGAGGATGAAGGATTCAATCTCCCCCCTACTACACTTCATAACAAAAAATTAACAGTCTTGGCAGAATAGTGCAATCTTGTCAACTTGGGCACAAAGGAGCTACCACACATTACTTTCTATGTTGAGTCACTTCTATCAGAAGAACAAGAACTCTTAGCTACATTCCTAAGAGAAAGAAAGATGAACTTCACATGGACCTACGCGAACATTTTGGGTCTCGATCCGGAATTCGTGGTTCATCACTTAGATGTTTACCCAGGGGCAAAGCCAATGAGACAAAAGTTGAGAAAGATGCACCCCCAGATAATCTTGCTAGTCAAAGTGGAATTACAGAAGCTCTTGGATGTAGGATTCATACGCCCGATTGACTATCTAGAATGAGTGTCCAACCTAGTACCTATTTCAAAGCCCACTTGAGGCATCCATATCTGCATGGATTTTAGAGACTTGAACAAAGTGTGTCCTAAGGATGACTTTCCACTACCCAACATCGACATGATATCGAATATGATGGCCGAACATGAGATGTTATCACTGATGGATGGTTTCTTAGGCTACAACCAAATTATGATAGCAAAGGAACACCAACACAAGACAACGTTTACATGTCCATGGGGCACCTATTATTAGAAAATGATGCCAATTGGGCTCAAAAATGCGGGAGCAACATATTAGAGGGCCATGACACTAATATTTCACAACATGGTCCATAAAATGGTGGAAGATTACATGGATGAAATATTGGCCAAGTCAAGGAAAAGAAGGGACCATATAGTAGCTCTGAGTGTCATTTTTGATAGATTGGAGAAATACAAGGTTAGACTTAACACCAAGAAATGTGTCTTCGGGGTGCAATCATGCAAGCTCTTGGGTATATAGTATCAATGAGAGTAATCAAGGTAGATCTCGCCAAATTCAAGGTGATCCTCAAAATGGAAGAACCTAGAACACTAAAGCAACTAAGAGGTCTACAAGGTAGGCTCCAGTCCATCCGTAGATTCATAGCACAGTTGGCAGATAAACAGATCCCATATTCTCATCTACTCCACAAGGGGGTAGCATACAAGTGGGATGACAAGTGTGATTAGGCTTTTAATAAAATCAAGGAATATCTACTTACACTACCAGTGCTAATGCCACCAATTCTAGGAAAACCATTGATTCTATACATATCAACCACAACGACAGCACTCAGCACACTCCTAGCTTGGCACAATAAAAATAGGAGAGAAGGAGAAATATACTACATCAACAGATCAATGGTGGGACACAAGATAAACTATACACCAATAGAAAAATCTTGCCTAACAGTCATGTTTGCAGCCCAAAAGTTCAGACACTACATGTTGGCTCATCAGATCAAGTTGATTGCAAAAATAGATCTACTCAAGTACCTTCTCTCTAAAGCTACTCTCAAAGGATGAACAACCAAGTGGGTCATGATATTAACAAAACATGACATTGAATATGTAGAGCACAAGGCCATCAAGGGACAAGTAATTGTAGAGCAACTGGCAGAGGCCCCTATATATGCAGAAAAACCACTCATCTTAGAGTTTTCAGACGAATCCATCTTCAATGTAAATATAGAAGACCACTGGAAGATGTATTTTGATGGATCCTACACACAACATGGGTCAGGAATAGGAGTTTTCTTCATCACTCCCCAAGGAGACTGCATACCCAAATCCTACAAGTTGTCTTTCCCATGCACGAATAATATAGCATAATACGAAGCTCTTGTCATAGGGTTAAGAATTGTGTTGCAATGGTGGATCATGGCACTTAAGGTATATGGAGACTCATAGCTAATAATAAATCAAGTCAACAATGAATATCAGGTAAAGGATGACAAGCTAACTCCATACAATAAATTGGTGGAAAGCCTAAAAGAGTCATTCATTAATATCACATTTGAACAGCTACCCAGAGAAAACAATAGAGCAGTAGATGCTATGGCCATAATCGGATCGCTCTTGGAAATCCCGAACAATGTCCCAACATAGGAATTCCTTGTAGAGTAGCTTCTCATACTAGCATTCGAGGTACCAAAGTTTGAATTGGTGTGTGAACTCGTTGGTACAGGTGATTTCTAGTGCCATGACATCTA
The DNA here is from genome assembly GCA_007115665.2 of Sequoiadendron giganteum. Taxonomy (NCBI): domain Eukaryota; kingdom Viridiplantae; phylum Streptophyta; class Pinopsida; order Cupressales; family Cupressaceae; genus Sequoiadendron; species Sequoiadendron giganteum. The sequence goes on along the minus strand of CM021104.1, from coordinate 114,199,148 downwards.
CACCTACTTGAGAATAGGAGTCTTTCCTGCTGATATAACCCCAAACCTTAAACAATCTTTTGTCAAAAATTCCTCATGTTTTGTCATCCTAGGAGAAACCCTTTACCGTAGGAGCATTGAAGGAACCCTGTTGTGTTGCTTAAATCCCGAGGAAGCCCTGACTGTGCTAACTAAGGTACACGACAACATTTGTGGATCCCACTCAAGTGGTATGACCTTGGCTAAGAAGTTGCTGAGAACCAAATACTATTGGCCCATGATGGAAATTGAAGTGCATGACTTTGTCAAAAAATGCTTACAATGCCAACGACATGGAGACCTTATCCATGCACTAGCTCAAGAGCTTCATCCTATTGTTACACCATGGCCTTTTTCATAGTGGGGGCTTGATCTCATCGAAAAAAACACACCCACCTCATCCAACGACCACAAATTCATTATCACTGCCACAGAGTACTTTACAAAGTGGGTCGAGGCCATTCCTATGACCTACATTACTAGAAAATAGATATCCGAGTTCATTCTAAACTATCTCATTTTCCGATACAGTGTCCCTCAATTCATTATCTCTGATAATGGAACACCTTTCAAGAATCGATATGTCTGTGACCTTTGCCATAAATTCAAAATCCAACATCGCTTTTCCACTTCGTATTACCCCTAAGGAAATGGCCAAGTAGAAGGCACCAATAAAACCATCTTGAAAATCCTTAAGAAAATAATCAACGACTCTAGCCGTGACTGGCATCTGCAACTAAAACCTACCTTATGGGCCTACCACACCAGCATCCGCACACCCATAGGTGCCACCCATTCTCCCTGGTCTACGGATCAGAAGCCATCCTCCCTATTGAGATCGAACTCTCATCCTTGAGGATATCACTGCAAAATCTACAAATGAGGAATATCGAGTCTCACAACTAAATGAGCTAGAAAAGTTGGACGAGTGACACATGGATGCCCTAAACCACCTATAGGTGTATCAAAACCGACTCAAGCATAATTATAACAAGAAGATTAGGAGGCGGACCTTCCAGGTCGGCGAGCTTGTACTAAAGGAGAACCAAAAGAACGTGTTGAATCCAGAAAGTAAAGGTAAGTTTGAGCCCAACTAGTTGGGACCGTTCATCATTATTGCGAGCTATAAATTAGGAGCCTACTAGCTATCAATGCTCGAAGGTGAAGCTTTGCAAGAGCCCATGAAAAAATCCCATCTCAAAAAGTTTAATGCCTAAAATATTTCAAGGTATAGAGCCAAAAAATACAAAAAATCATAAAACACCCTGAAAAAATGGTCACCCTGATGAAAACCTAGTAATCAGGCATCTTGGTGACAACAAAAAAAATCAAAAATACAAAAAAATTAGAAAAGGATCAAAAAAATTAAAGAAAAAAATCGTCCTCTAGTGAAAACCACTTTGGTGGTGCTTTGGACAAGTACCTTAATGAAAACTTGGCAAATAGGCCCCAAGCATAAATAAAGCACTCTCTATCCACCAGGATCTTCATGGATTAATTTGCACACTCACTTATCCATTCATCCATCATTGATATCCCATCCATTCATCCATTTGCATCTGTTTCATAGCTTGATCTTGTGTTTGTATCATGTTCCACCCTAGCACTACTTGGCACATTCCTAAGGTTAGTTTGTCTTGCCTTTATCGAAGTAGTCTATCACACCACGCTGGGGGCATGTTCTTGTACCTACATCGGATTGGATTCGTGTATATTATTGATCTTCCTTAAAATCAAAAATCCAAAAACATTCAAAAAATCCATCAAAAATCAAAAATATCAAAACATCAAAAATCCAAAAACATCCAAATCATTTCAAATCCAAAACATGTCAAAATCCAAAAAATCAAAAATAGAGTCATCTTGCCGAACTATGTCATCTCTAAGCTTGAATGTAGGCAAGGTTGATCTCTGATCATCCCCCGAGACATTTTAGGTCAGTCCTTAGGTGTTCATCGCAATAGCATGACAATCTGTTTTCCCATCTATCTCATCAGTAATCAAGTATGTCGTCAGTCGAACTACGTGGTCTCTACATGTATAACGTAGGCAAGGCTAATCTATTGATCAACTCTCGAAACCCCTAGGATAGGTCTTTAGGTTAGGTTCCTGGTCAAAATCTCAGAAAACCCAAAAAATAAAAAAATCTCAAAAATCCAAAAACATTAAAAAAGCTCAAAATCCCAAAAACAGCCTCAAAATATTTCAAAATTTCAAAAACATCCAAATATTTGAAAACCCAAAATAGTGCACCTGTCTCATCTCGCTTTCACCTGAAATAACATTATTCCTAATAAATCAATCGTCGTCTTCATCCTTTGGTGATTCAGTCGGAAGCAAGTATGGTGAGTTCAAAAGTGAACGCCTAATCGTCAAAGTCTCAAGTCTAGGCTAGTAAGCAAGCAAGTTGGTCAACTCGGAGTATCAATAGCTTATCATTCAATCAAACCCAAAACATCACCTGATCACAACATGTCCTAGGATGCATCCTTCCCACAATGGACATCAACATCAGGAAACATTGTAGTTTAGTATTGGCTAGCGATACGAAGAACATTAGCGGGTGATCCCACAATAGTGGTTTACAATTTTTGGCCAAACTAGACACTGAAATTATTATTTTTAACTAAATCTTCACATTCGGGCATTTATAGTGGCTAAACTGTGAGGAATTTGAAGATGATGCGAACTAGAGTGTTGTCACATTTTGTCTGTAGATTCTAAAAATATTTTTTTCAAAATTTTTGGAATTAAATTGCACTTCTTTTTCCATCTCCCATGAAAACTGGTTTTTTTTAGAAAACAACATTTTAAAAAAGTGACGCACACTGTATAATGCATAAATTTTTTTCCATGAGGGATAAAATTCTAATTCTTTCAAAATTAGATTTTTAACTCTGATATATAGTCCTTCCACTTGGTTAGATAGTTTTTTATTGAATATTTTTTCTTTAATCAAGTTTCAAAGTCAAACCAATTACAACTCAGACATAGCACGATCGTATAACGCGTAACTTTTTTTGTATATATCAAAATTCAATTTTTTTTTTTGTTGGATCAAAGACTTCAATATCTAGTGCACTCATATTTTAAAATTTTATTTTGATAATCTGCTATTTTTCCACATGTGCAAAACAAAGACATTCATTTTCGATGAAAAGCCTATGTTTAATAAAATGAAAAAAATAAATACATAATAAAACCAAAACATATTAAAATTATAGTCGTTGGATAGCTCGTTCTGAGGACTACTTGATTCCAGTTGGGTTTGTGAATTCTCCTCCATTTTCATCCTCTACCTAAGCTTCGAAGGGAAAAAATATGCTAAAATTTGGTGGAAGAGGGGGAGAAGGGGAAAAAAGGGGGGTTTAAGCGAACCCCCTTCGCTCGAAAGGGTGAAGAGGGGTTCGCTCGAACCCCCCTTTTTTTTGAATTTTTCATTCATTTCTATGAAGAAACATGACATCATAGGGTTTGATCGAACCCACCATGCAAAAGGGGGTTGACTCGAACTAGGGGTTTGATCGAACCCCTCTTTTGGATTCGTGTGAACTCCCTAGTTCGTTTGAACCCCTTAAAACATGAAATTTTGAATCTGTGAGCAGTTTTTACAAATTTCCTCCCTCGTCAAAATTGTAAACCACTATTTTGGGTTTACCCTAGTTTGTTTGCTTACTTTATCTGCTCTTTTTTATTTTGCGCTCATTCCAAGGACCTCTCAATGATGCCTAAACAAAATAGGTTTAGAGAGAAAGGAATGGGGAAATGGTCATTATCTTTTTTATTTGTTATGCTTGTTGGATATTCTTGTAAAATAACTTAGTCATGGAGGCTTTGTTTGGTTTGTAGGGAGGGTTTTTTAGGTGTCTTGTTGACCACATAAGAAGGCTTTCCTTTTTATGTTTTGGTCTGAGATGTCTAGAATATATGAACTGCATTCTGAATAAGGTTTTGTATGTCAAGTGTGGACAAGAGTACTCCTATCTAATTGTCGAGTCAAATTTCATCACACTAGGTGCAACGCCATCCTGGTTCTTTATACCTTGATGCATCACACCTATGTGTGTTATCAAACATAAAGAAGGTTATGCTCTTTATCTCTCCCATCCTTGGATAAGCAATACATCATCATCATCCATCATAATATCTAATAAAGTCTCAATAACTCATGGACTTGTTAGACTTCTGCATATTCTTGGATTTAGGGATTGATCCCTCTCATTCTTCTATCCTCTTTCACACTAACATAAGTATCATTTCATCAATGCATCCACCCTGCATCCACACTCTCATCCTGCATAATCATGTCATATCATCATAGGACAACATCTTCCATCTCATCCATCTCACATATATTGCATCATCATTTAAGTTGTTTAAAATAATATAGATTTTGTATTCTAAGCATCTTACAAACATCTTATTTGCATCATCATTTAAGTTGTTTAAAATAATATAGATTTGTTATTCTAAGCATCTTAAAAACATCTCATCATCATATAGATTTGTTAGTCTAACCATCCATACATCCATTTTGAACCTCTTTGTCGCGAGATTGACCTCAAATTGAATTTTTTGCTCAATCTCTCGAGGGGGCAATGTACCAATGTACTTCTTTCCGTTGGGACATTCGAAAAATCAGGAAAAATTTCAATTTCGATGTCGACAACATCATTCTTTGAATCAATGCAACAAGTACATTGCTTCAAAGATGGGTAAAAATGTAGAAATGCAAAATTAACATCATGCATCTAATCACACTTCAATTAACATCATTTCATCTATTAATTAAATAAATCAATTTAATTAATTCACTAAGGTTATCTCCTTAATTAAATAAATCAAATTATTTAATTAATCTCCTAAAGTTCTTCCATTTAATTAAATAAACCCAAATGTTTAATTAAATCTCTTAATATTCTTTATCTTCTCATTCAATTTAAATAAATCCAAAAATTCAAGTTGAATGTCACAATCACCTAATCATCAACTTAATTAATCAAATCCATGATTAAAACTAAGCCTAATCCATGTCCCATCCTCTAGCTTTTCCTACTTGTTTACGCCGAAGGCGTATCCAATTTGAGAAAGCTCAACCTAAAATTTGAAATCAACAGTTGACATCTTTCCACAATAGCTGGCCAATGATTGAAAACAAGTGCACTGTCGATCTTATTATCACCACTGAAGAATTAATGCACAGTATTACATCCCCTCTTGCCAACCACCTCATATAGGAGTTATTGCAGAGTATTACTGCAGATAACATTTGCAACGTCACCAAAGAGGCCATGGTTCTGGAAAGAGGGAATGATGCTATACACCTACCAATCGATAGCTATCGTATCTACCAATAGCTATACACCTGCCAATCAAATTTTCTTGAATGTTTCATAAGTCATTAATTCTTTGTATATTTCCTCTAGATTTCCCTCCACCATAGTGTATTGTATAGGATATTTCAGAAGTCATTAACTACATTTATTTGATTTGGTATAGGATATTTTTATCACATTTATGCACCATAACTGCTGGTTATTTTCCACCACCTCCTATTTTCTACAAATAGACTTGTAACTGTAAGAATACAAATTAGTAATAGTCTGCTACATTTATAGAGAATAACCATTTCACATAGCTTGTTGAAGATAGGAATTGTAGAAGAACGAATTGTAGGCCGTTGCAGATACAAAGGATTGCAGAAGAACAAACTGTAGGTTGTTGCAGAAACAATCAGGTATGCAATCTACTTTTTCTACTTTTCATAGCTTATTTATGCTACCTATTTCCTTTTATCTTTGTTCGAGTTCCATATATTCTAAGAATGATTCTACTTGTCCATTCTAATCTTAAGAAAAATATTTACATTTTTTGCCCTTTTTGTTTTCTTGGATGTCCATACTTTGTAAGAAAGCTCCCATTTAGACAGCTTTTAACCCCATAATTTTTGTAATCATATAGGTCTCATGGAATCTAAACTCATAAAATGCCATTGAAGAGAGAATTAGATTGTGATTCCTTGTAGTCTTGCAATCACGACCAATCACTAAAATAGGAATAGATGTTATAAAGAAAATGATGAAACAAAATTAAGCATTCTTGTTTAGTCCATGCCACTGCTGGTCTTTGCTCATCCAAACTCTTCCTTGTGTGTATTGACCCTCCACCTCTCCAATTCGGAGGACCATAGCCTAGAAATATGGTTTTGATAGGGTTTTAGGGTGAGTTTATCCAAAATAAAAGGTGCTGCCAATATCCTAATTTAGTCTGAAATCTATCCTAATGGACCTTCCTTTCATCTTCTACGCACCTCTTCAACTGTTCAATCAAATATCAATTAAATAAAATAGTAGACATACTTGTGAATTACAAAAAAAAAGAAAAGAGGGGAGATTATCAAACAACTGTGTATTCATAATCGATCTGCAACCTTTGTTGGTCATTTCCTATGTGTCACTTCTATTTATAGTTGTAGCCTATAGCGCCCATAACTATCATCTAACTCATCCATTTACAATGTGTCCTCCCTATCGACCATCTCTAGATTCGTCCTCTACCTTGTTGAAGTTGTAAATCTCTATGGCCATCAGGAACTCAAACCACACCATCGCTTCCTCTCTCCCAAATTTCAAATGATATGGTGCAGTTGCATAAAATGTCTTTAGGAAGTAATAAAATGGAAAAAAAATGTTTTAGGGTTTTTTTTTCTTTCCTCTAGCATTCTAGGGTATAAATCCTCCTTTTGTGGTGAGATAGACAAGTGGCTTCCAAAAACATAAGTGTTTTAAAATGCTTAAAGCCAGCTACAACGTCAAAACTTGGGGCTTAAATTCGGCATAAATAAATACACAACTCTACGTTAGTATTTATTATAATATTAAAGACCCAACGATTCATGGAATATATTTACATCACCATCTGTCTTTATTATTTTGTAAAAGGCAAAAGAATAGTTCACTATGTCTTCACCATGTGGCTCCATTCACCATCTGTCTTTGAATGGTAGATAGGAATCAACCTTATCTAGATGGGGAACTGTACACAAAAACAATACAAACCACTTGCCTAGGGAATGTGTATCAATTGTTGTTACCGGGTAGCACTTGGCATTAGATTGTAAATTTATATTTTGATGTTTTAATATGGGATTCAAAATTACAAATCTTGAGGAAAAAAATGGTAGGAAAAACACTACGTAAAAATTATGAAGCCCATAGGTGTGAGCTAACTATAGATTTCCCTAAGATAGCAATGAATAGATGTCTAACTATAGATAACAGAGAAAACGTAAACGTAAGAATGGCCAAGAATAAGCTCAGATTGATATTAGTCCTTTATTTTACTAGAATTTGTTATTAATGTTGGGAATACTTCTTGCACGAAGACAAGGAATGAAGTCACCAGATATAACTTATTTTAGAGGATTAAATTGTAACGTTTCTGTATTTTCACTTTTTCATTCACCCTTGTTTTTCACCCTTTTTCTTTACCCCCGCTCGATTCCTTGAATGCAAGGATTAGAAAAGTATTTGTGTTGTTTATAATATATATTTATATAACATTGTATATTATTTACATTTATATTCTTTATATATTATAAATAATTATATTATATTTCTATAATTACAATATTAATATTATATATTATCAAATAATATATATATATGTATATTAATGTATATTAATTATAGTTATTTTATTATATATATTATTTACATGATTTAATTATAATAATGTTAATAATAATATACATTATATATTATAGTTATTATATACATTAAAAAATAAATAAATTTTATAAAAAAATAACTTATCAATAATATATCAAATATTATAATTACTTATAACTTTATTGTATCTTATAAAATAAAATAACATATAATAATTATAGTTATTTTATTATATATTATCTATATAACTAAACAATAATAAATATTATTAATAATTTTAATATATATTTTATATTATAGTTATTATATATTAAATAAATAAACTTACATATAATATATCTTCTTATAATATATTTAATTTTTTTAATAATTATATAATATATATCTTATATTTTCTACTAAAATTTATATATTAATACATTAAAAATACAATTAATAACATACTTTAAGCTCATGCTTAACTAGCTAGGGCAAATTCTCTTTCCTTAGTTATATTAAATTTTTATTTTTCAAAGTTTATGATATTTGAAATTTATAAATTATTTTATTAATTCCATAAGTTTATTAGATTATTACTTTTTTAGAATTTTAAATTTTTTTAATTATATTCATTTTATTATATTTTGTTATGATTTTTCATTCAAATTTCATATATATTCATATTTTTCTTAGTTATATTAGTTTATTATTTTTCAAATAGTAGTAAATAGGTATTAGGATAGGTATTTTAGGTTTTTGTTTACTAAAAAGTTGTTTATTTTTTCATTTAAATTTCATATATATTCATATTTTTCTTAGTTATATGAGTTTATTATTCAAAAAGTAGTAAATAGGTATTAGGATAGATATTTTATGGAGTCCATTTTATATGTATTTATTTAAGTTTGCATTCAATCAATACAAAGAAATTAAAATGTACGTATTAGATTTTACAAATACTAACGTTAAAGAGTTTAATTATATATCACATGTCTACAATATACTTTCTTCACCTTGTATTTTATATCTCTATTTTTTGACCTATAAAAGTGCATATTCAAAATTACCAATAAACATTCTTTCACATTGACTTGACTTGTAACTTGAACTCTTTTGGTATTATTAAATTTGATTGATTTGTTTTATTTGAAACCTAGTATATTTTGGTAGATAATGTAATTTACTTGACTTCAATTTTCCTTAAGTCTACATCTTTCAATTACTTTATGTTTTCTACTTATTCAATCAATACACGGAAATTTAATTAGCTTTTATAGCTCTATTTGACTTATAAAAGTGCATATTCAAAATTATCAATAAGGAAAAGAAAATAAATGGGTAAAATTTACAATGTTACACATGGTAAAAAATTATTATAATCTACTGTGCTATAGTTTGGTTTATAATGCTTTTGCATTATTGTTTTCAAAATAATGATATTAGCTAATATTAGTTGCTATTTCATATTTACTACATCCAAGAATGGCACTTCCTTGTCAACAAACTGATATCATAGAAATATCGGACAGTGACAATTCGCCTGGAATTCCAATAGCTTCGTCTCCTTCGCATAATTGTGATGGAAGTTTTGTAAATGTTGTAAACATCTCCAATGAAATCCTCAGTAGTTTCTTTGACAATTTCCAGAAAATACAAACAGTTGCTCACAATATACAAAATGTCCAAGGTTTTGAAGTGCGGGCAATGGAAGGTGCACTATAGGAATTCCACTAGACTTGTGACAAGCTTGCTGCATTTTGTACATTTCTACGGGAAATGCATGTTGAAGAGATGTACGAGATGGGTGGTGCTCAACAAATTAAATGTGCTTTTGAGAACTATATAAACAATGCATGAAGAGCCTTTTGTTCTTGAAATGTGTTTATAGTGCACTATTGCAATGTCAATATGAGGACTCCCACTTATGACTGGTGTCCTACTTTTTTGTTTGAAACTTGTAAAATATATGTTTTTCTCGTAGGGCAATGACCAAAGTTATGTTCCTTGCAAAAAGAAAACATTCCTCAAGATCTTTTAAAGTTTGTACTACACATCTTGTTCAAAACTATGTTATTCATATTGCTATATTGAAATACAATTTTGTCACCAATTAACTATAAAAATGCATTATTTGTACTTGGTGTTATATTTATCTCAGTTATTGTACTCATGATTGTAATAACTAAAACAAACAAGAAATAAATAATCCGTTCTTTTCTTTTTAGTAAGTCTATATGTTTACAACCCTTTCGCATATCAGTTGTCAATGCTTTATCAAATATGTGAACCATTTAGTTCAACTATGCTTAAAAATGGATAAACCCTTTCCTTATTCCAATATTGAATCTTCTTGGACAATAGAATGTTATTAAGTTTATAACCCTTTCGCATATCAGTTGTCAATGCTTTATCAAGTATGTGAACCATTTTGTTCAACTACGCTTAAAAATGGATAAACCCTTTCCTTATTCCAATATTGAATCTTCTTAGACAATAGAATGTTATTAAGTTTGAAGTAGAAGTAAGCATTATCTATCATAAACATTGAAATTTACAAGTGCACTGTACGACCCTTTATTAACAAAAACCATTAATTCGTTGTGTCAAGGACTTGTGCTCATCATGTTTTGTACTCTTTCCTACTTTTTGTACTAATTTTCTATAGGTATGTTTCAAATTCCTTATTTCTTCTTCAAATGGTATCTACTTTTGTATGTATATAGTCCTTAAAAAAAATATTTATATTGAAATTCCCCTTCGCATATAGTTGGTAAAAGCTTGAAATACCTAATAATTTATTTCTTCTTTATCACTATTTTATACTCCACTCATTTTAATAGATAGAATACATAGCATGTTCTTTAATTGCATTCTTTTAGAATAAAACATGTGCTATCTAGAAGACTTTATGATCAAATTAGGTTCAACACACATAATCCTTGTTTTTCCTACAATATAATAATTCTTAGTAGGCATGTTTCCATTTCCTATTATCTTTTGCAATAATACTCTTCACCTTCGATCAACCGTCTTCGATTATCGTCATTGTGACACAATATAGTTTCTTTTTCCTTTTAAATAATACCACTTTTGGGGTTAATTTACATTTGAAACATTTCCAAATTAGCATATTTCCATTTGCTCCCAAACTTATTGATCACAAGATTAAATAATTTGAAAGCCTAATTTTTGTACTTCCCCATGCTCGCAAGCACATTTAGTACACTAAATCTGAACTAAACAATGGCGACATTAATTGCAAATTCCATCACAGCTATTCTTGTAGGCATATCTAGTTTGAGCCCTATTTTGCAAGTTGCATCTATTGACTCCATTCAGCAGGCTCATTCTACACTTGTCAAATATCGTGTTCAACTTTCAGATGGTTCACACACACATCATGCTTCACTTCCTGATCAATTCAACGATCTTGTTTCAGAGGAGACTTTAGTAAAATGTTCTATTGTCCTACTAAAACAATATACTTCGAAGATGTTCAATAAATTCATGTATGTCCACTCTTTCCCAAAAACTCTTTCTTCTTTTTATTTTTCCCCTACATGCTCTTGCTAAATGTATCACTTTTTCCAAATTGTAGGGCTATCATAATTGAAAAATCTGAATTAATTTCAAACAATGCACCTATTTTTGGTGCTCCAATTCCTCTCCTCCAATCTAGAAGCTCGCTCCCATCAAGTATCTCTAAAGCCCCACTGGGATCCTCTCAAATTACAAACGATTCAATTGAAGAAGATGGAGACCCTCAAACTCAATAGAGTGTACCCCCTTTCAAACCAATTCCAATAAAAATTTTAACCCTCAACCATAAGCATTGGTCCATTGAGGGTTGAGCATTGATGAAATCTTCAATCCATGAATATAAAAAAAATTGGATTCGATTTCATAGACATTGCAAGCTCTGAAATTCATATTTCTTGCTTCAATGGGCAAGTTGAAGAATTTTACAATGCTATTCACTCTGATAGACTTTATGTTATTTCCAACGGTCGCATCAAAGTTACAAACACAAAGTATAGTAGCTCCACAAATCCGTACGAAATAATTATCCATATCTCATCAACAGTAACTCCTTTCACATCTTTGAACTCCACAATACCCACACATAATTTCCACATTAAAAGCAATGATTCATTGTCCTCATTGCCTATCAATTCCCTCGTTGATGTAATAGGAATACTTCTAGCTATCTCCCCTTGATCAACCATTCATAAAAGAGATGGTACAAATACAATCAAATGCACTGCTATAATCGTAGACATGTCACGTTGTACCATAGATGTTACACTTTGGGGACATCATTGCTATATAAATGGGATATAGATTTATGATATACCTATACAACCAATCCGTCATGTTTTTTTGATTAAATTAGGATGTATCACCTCATGGTGTGGGAGAGGTATTGATACTATTTTCCCAAATAAAGTTCTAATGAACCCAAATTTAAAAGAGGCCTCCACCTTACAAGCATGGTATACCAGTACAGAAATTGAGAAGCCCTTCAGTTCATTGTCAAAAAATACCTTTCTCCCATAAATTTTGCAAATCCAGTTAATATCTCATCTCTTGAAAATAACTGCAAAATATTTCCAACTACTGATTGTTGAACCTGATGCTGCTAAAGACATTTTGGACCATATTGTTGGTAGCCAATTTTTCATTGATCTGAGCATCAAAATGATTCCCTTTTGTGGACAAGAAACACAAAGCATTGTTATTACCATCGTTAAGCGGATTTGAATCAGCAATTGTGAATATTTTGTTTTTGTGTTATCAAAAACATTGCATGCCCATATATGGAAACTTGCTCGTATAGTTCTCTTTCTCAATTTTCCTATCAGAATGATCATTTTGTTCTAAAGATTTTAGAATGAAGTAAACATTAAATAGTGAACACTATCCCTTTCATTTTTACATCTTTATCTATATTAACTGTTCATATCTTTATATGTTTATGCTTCCTCTTCTATTCCAAATTATTTATTTGCACCATGTTATCTCCAATCACATAATAATATATATATACATATATGTATGTATATAGCATGTATATTCTACTATTTCTCTCTCACAAAAGTATTACATTGCTTTTGTCCTCAACATTTCTTATTATGGAGGTAGAGAATGAAAAGATGCAACAAAAACATTCTCGTAAAAATGAGACGAACCACAAATGATACCATGCAAATAAAGATGAAATTAACAAACGAAGATGTGAAGCCAATCAAATTCTTGTTGCAGAAGCCTCAACATCTATAGTCTCTCATGTAGTTAACATGCCCCACCTACAAGGAATTGCACCTCAAACCATTGCCACTATCGACATGCAACCATCGCCACCTTTTTCACATGAGTTTTTCTCTGGTAGAAAAAACTTTCACTCAAAGTTAGATAGCCTATCAAAAATGTCGACTTGTATGGTTTGCACAGAGAGATATCTAGGAATAAAAAATAGACAGTCAAATGGATTGACTACTTCTTATAGATCCACATCTGAAAAATAAAGACCACCGCTTCTCAAATTGGAACAACATGGACCTTGGTGAGCAACATGTATGCTTAAAATTTCTATCCAAAGTTGAGGAGATTTTAATAGCATGGGTTAGCCCAATACTTCAAGTTACCTATGCAAAGGGTGGACAACTAAAATATAGTGGTTACACTATCTGCTTTCCTCAAGATATATCTGCAATTGCATCCTACTTGCCCAAGCATATTACTGATCTTGATATACTAATAGTTAACAGGGAACAAATCGGCCAACAACAATACAACTTTCATGTTAGTAGAGGACACATCCATGAGGCACTTAAATATAAGATTTGCAATGACCCATACTATAAAGATGTTCAAATAGATGAGCTTGCATTATCCACTTTGCCAGAGTCTTCTACTGACATCTCAAACCTTATTTATGCAACATCTTCAAATCCCACTACCATAAATACAAGCTTTGAGGAAAAAAGCGACATAGAATATGACCCTAATGACCACAATATGCTGGCAACAACATCCTTTGTGTAAAATCTCTCACATGCACATACAAAGGTTGAAGAAGTGTGCTCTTTGTTACAACTGGTTATGGGGCAACCAACACCAATCATTGCATGGCCCACCATTTCTCCATCTCCTATCAATGAGTACACAATTAAAGGACTATTTTCTATGGCATTCCCCACTTTGTTTCCAAAAGGAAAGGCCGCATTCAAGCAACAATGTATCAAAGAAATTAAACTACATGAATATGCTCTCCATCTTTTAAGGTACCATGATAATCAGTTTGGCCAGCACCCATGCTTTAGGTACTTCATACTCAATATTATTATGCAACATCGTAGCCAAGAAACCTCCTCTATATTTGTTCACAAAAATATTGAAGGTTACCTACCCTCAATAGTCTCAGACCTTCACCAAAGATTGCAGGACATGCCAGATGACAAACTTGCAGATCAACTCATGCGATTTAGTTCGTCAATTCGTGGAACTCATCCATTTTGGACCCAGCGTCAAGGGGAACTCTCAGAAATGGTCATTTAGATTGATTGTCCCTCACTCTTCTTCACCCTAAGTGGAATAGATACAAAATGGATAGACTTGCACACCATCATGCCTACCAAGTCTCTTATAAATCCTTCTATTGCTTCTAGATGGAGGATCCAAAATATTGTACGAAATCCATACCTTATCGTAGTATACATGCACCAAAGGTTTACTGTATTTTGGGAAGAGGTCTTGGAAAAACTTCTTGGTGCATCAGAATATTGGTATAGGTAATAACTTTCTTTTCTATTCTCACACAATACACTCATTCTTTAATTGTTTACTAGAAAGAATCCCTTCTTTTTTACAATAGAATCTTACCTTTATAGTTTGCTAAATATAATCTTTTTGTAGGTATGAATGGCAACATAGAGGATCTGCACACATCCATGGTTTTCTATGGCTTGAACAAGCACCTGATATTAGTAGATTACAATGGAATAAACTTCAATATGTACAAAGTGCACTTGATTACATAGATAGATATGTCTCTGCTTGGAACCCACGTACCCTCCATTTGAGAAACTAAATATTTTACCACTTTGTTCTTGATGATCCTTATTTTCTTGATACAACAAGGATCTTGTCATGCGACCCTTCAAGTGACTATTGTGAATTGGTCAATCGTTTTGAGCGACACACAAAGTGTACTTTGCTAACATGCCTTAGGAAGAAAGGGCCAACTACTGTATGTCACAATAAAGCACCATGGTCCATGCAAGACAATTCAAGTCTTTCAAATGATGAGACCGGCCACCCTAAGCACACACTAGCTCGCAATGATGATCGTTTGAACCTTCATAACCCATCTATCCTCTCTATCTGGAGGGCTAATATAGATTTCCAGCCTATACTCTCAATTGATGTTGTCCTCAAATATATTACAAAATACGCAACCAAAGTTGAGCAAAAAAAAAAAATATCATGCCATGTTATCTCGCATCTCAACCAATTTAGAATAAAAAATGCTTGCCCCATATAGCTTTTAAAAAAATGCTTATTGATAGCCTTGTCGACCGTGATATTAGTGCCCAAGAAACTTGCCACCTTTTACTAAAATTACCCCTCTTCGTATCCAGTAGGACATTTGTGTTCTTAAATGTTAACCACCACAAATTTCAACGTGTCTCGATCTCACCCACGCCAGTAACCACTTTGACTACATACATTGATGCCTACATGGCCCACCCCATACAACTAGAGGCAATGCCTCTCATTGAACTAACCCAAAAATGGACCTTCAAAGCATCCCAAAAAAATGAACAATGGAAGTAGCGACCCCAAAAATCAATTGTTCGCATCTTGCCTAGGTTCACAACAATCCCTACAAGAGAGGACAAAAGCGTTCATGAATTTTGTTGGAGTGAACTAATTCTATACCACCCATTCCGGTACATTGACATTGAGTTTGGATCCTCCGAACATCAAATTATATCACAATGGGAAAGGTTCTCTTCTACATACAGGTCGTGGCACGTACACCAAAAACATCCAAGTCCAACCAAAGAATCAGATGCTAGCAACAACTCAAGCTTTGACCAAGTATTACAAGGACAAAACCCTGAAGAATAGCAAGTTCTCTCAAGTTTTCACCCAAACTTTCCTATACACCTTGATGCACTAGACATGCTTGGTTGACGTGACATTGACATGCACAATGAATGGCAACATACTAGCCTCACCCCACAACAAATGCATTTTATGACTGCTTTCATAGACTCCAATCGACCAACATTTCAAGTGCATCGTGATCTCAATGAAGACACCCTTATTAATTTCTCTACTCAACAACAAAAAGCGTTCGACATAGTTTGGTCTCATCTAACCACTCTACCATTACAACCACCGCTAAAGCTCATTGTTCAGGGAGCTGCAAGAACTAGAAAATCACACCTCATTAAAAAAATAAGGTCTGCCCTCAATAGATCAACTTTGAATAACGAGTCACCATTACTACTACTTGCACCTACATGTGTTGCTACATTCAACATTCAAGCATCAACAATTCATTTTTCCCTTTGAATTCCAATAAAAGAAATGGCCCCTCTTCAAGGGCAAACACTTGAGGCCTTCTAAAAAAGCATGTACTTTATTAGGTACATTTTAATAGATGGGATGAGCTTCATAGGCCCAAAGTTGCTAGAACGCATGGACATGCAACAACGAGAAGCATTCCTTGCCCACAACCACCTTCCCTTTGGTGGTCGCTCAATTATTCTATTTGGTGACTTGGGCCAGCTACCACCAGTTAAAGATATCCCCATGTATGCTTCTACTTCTTATGGTGGCACACTATGGCACAACTTCACAACAGTGGTAACTTTGACAGGATTATTTCAACAAGTTGGTGATGCTCGTTCCTAAATTGTTTTTCGTGCACTTCTCTCAAATCTATGAAATGCAGAGCCTACAGAAGAAGACTGGCAAGTTCTAATGTCATGCTCAAGTTCATCGCTCAACGTTATGGAAAACTCTGCTTTCCTATCTATAATACACCTTTTTGCTACAAATGAAATGGTGTTACTACACACCAAATGTATGTTGTTGTCTTTGGCAATGCCAATTGCCCTTTCCACTACAAAACAACTTAGGGGGTCAACATACACAATACTAGATGAAGAGCAACTTCAAGTTCATAGTTTTTTGTCTATTAGCATTATGTTCTAATATATGGGTCGAAACAGGGCTGGTCAATGATGCACTTGGTCAAGTAAAAGAAATTGTTTACAATGAAGGTGAAAAACCGCCTCAACTACCCTTGTTTGTTGTTGTTCAATTCAGACATTACATTGGACCACCTTGGGACCATAGCATTCCAAACAATGTCCCCATAAGCCCACTAAGTCGTGGGCTTCGACGTCAGATTCCACTTAAAATGGCATGGGCATTGACAATACACAAGCACAAGGATTAACACTTCCAAGGGCCACAATCGACATTGGAAACATTGATCAACATAGCCTAACATTCACTGTTATTTCACGAGTACTTAATCTACAAAGTCTTCACATACACCCATCCTTCACATTCCAATGATATGCACGCATGCAACAAAGCCCATATGTTGCACATCAAAAAAATGAAGAGAATCTATTGACAACAATCTCAAATTCAAACTCCTAAGTCACTTGCAGTGCATTTCACCTACTATAGGTATGCCACTCTTTTATTTACTTTACTACCAATATTTATATAGTTGAGTTGTTGTAAATTATATCTCTCCTATTCCTTTAATACAGGCTCCTCTCATTTCTCATTTACACTATATTCTCATTAACTGAGGCCTACAAACTACTTTAACAAAGGTAACTAAATATTATTTTAGAATTTCAACTTCAACATTCTTTATTCTATTAGTTGTTTTTCAAATACTAACATATTTGTTTGTTTATTACAAATAAATTGGATTTCAATGTGAACTAAGGTAACTAAATATTATTTAGGAATTTCAACTTCAACATTTTGTTTTCTATTAGTTGATTTTCAAATACTTAATAGTTCTTTTGTTTATTTTAGATACATTGCAGTTCAATTTAATTGTTCCACATTTTCACTATACCATTATATTCAACTACATCCATTCTTGTAGTTGAATTAAACAATCCACTTAAATGGCATAAATTTAAGTTCCATTTACTTATTTTCATGTGTTGTTCTAATATGTTAAGATTGTTTGCACTATATTTATTTCACTTCAAAAAATTTAAGATCGTGTGAACTAATCCCTATTTCAACCACTATGACTACAAATAAACAAATAATGCCATACACAATTTCGACGTACCCATTGCACACCAAAACTGCAATAGCTAGTATAATAAATCATTTTTTTTTATTTATTAAAATTCTATTTTTCCTCACAAAGCATTTTCCCAAGGAATATGCCCTCATTAACTCCATCTTTTTGACTTTTTTGTCCAAAAAAACTCTCAACCATATGCATTTAATGCTATTTTCAAATTTCAAAACTCACCTAATTACATTTATCTTGCACAAAGACCAAAATGTGTTCAAGATTTCTCCTCTCACATTTTGGCAAGTGGCTTCTTCCTATTGGTTGATGATTAGTCCCACATTCCTCCACTTTGCCTCTTCTTCTCTCAATTTCACCTATAAATTCAAGGCTTTTCTCCTTCATTTCCATCCATAATTTAAAGCAAAGTTACTCTCTTCACATTGAGAGCTAATTTTATCCACTTCATAGCATAGCATCTTCAAGGCATTTTATCATTAAGCTTTTCAAGGATTGGGAAAGGGCTCCTTTACATACCAAAGGTGCACCAATCCAATATGGGATAGGTATACTTCATGTTATCATATGCTTTGATAATTTTGGTTATTTGGTTCCATTTTGAAGCATGTTGAACTATCTCATAGGGATGTTGAATTTGTTGATTTAAACTAGCTTATGCTAACATGTGGGATAGTTTAAGTCTCTCTTGCAGATTTTGGCATCTACAGGTAGTATGTGCTTCGCTTGTTATCTGTCATTTTATAGGCCTCAAGTCTGTCGGGCATTCACGTTAATTGACAAAAATACTTTCTGCTGACATGTGTGGGAACAATTGAATGGTTCCCATTTTCTTTATGCGGTTTTGTGGTTTGTCTTATGTATAGGGGGGAGGGCCCACCAGATCATCCCGCACCAACAATTGATACGACTTTATCCATTAAAGCCCTACTTAAATATTTTAGAAGACAAAAAATATATCTATGAACAATTTAATAACATATTCATACATGTTCCATTAAAGTCTCGTGTGTCACGTAGGAACTTTGGAATGCTATTTGAATTGATCCGACTGTGTGAGACGCGTGGCCTGCTTCCACTAATAATCTGCTGCAAACCAACGAATGCATTCGTTGGTTTGATAAATATAAAGAAGAAGTAATTAGCGTAAATTAATAAAATATTATCACATATAAATTATATAAATCATAAATATAATTATATTATATTTATATTTATAATATATGTTATATAACTAATAACTAATATATATTATATTTTATTATTTATGTCATTATAATTGAATTCACTACCAGCAATTCATAGATGGAAAATTCATCATCAACAATTCATCTTCATGGAAAATTAATCACAAACTTTTAATGTGATGAATTTTCGTGTTGTGAATTATTGGTGGTGAATTTTGCTTGAGGTGAATTTGTCATGGGAGTGAATTTTCTCACTCTTGTATACTTATATTTATATTATATATTATATTGTATGATATATAAATCGATAAATATATGTATATGTATGTTATATTTAATAAAATGTAAATTTATTTTCAAAATAATAGTATATTTATAGTTATTATTATATAAAAATATACATCTCCACATTTTTAAGATAAATGTACTTAATAAAAAATATGTACCCCACTATCATCACTCCTTAAATTGAATAACCACAATTTTGAAGCTAAATTTGTTATTTAAATTAAATATATTTATTTATTATTATATATGCTATTTTAATTTTACATAATCTAACTTATTAAATATATTTTTAAAATTTTATAAAATTATGTATTTATTAATGCTCTTTTCTTTATTTATTAGTAGTGATAGTGAGTCTATATAATTAAATAAACAAAATAATTATTATTATTTTTATTTAGTTATTTATTAACTTAATAGGCTTACTTTATTTATTTATTTTGACAAAAGTGGCAAGCCACTATATATATAATTATTATATGTAATAAAATGTACATTCTTCTGGCTCAAAGGGCATACCGACAGGAAAGAGCCAGTGAGAAAACCTCCGGTTTTAGCCCAAAATAAAAAAAAAGAACAATAAAGTTTATGATTACAAAATGATGACTTTTGGGGTTGGGGCCCTAGCTTGGTTGGCTAAATCTTTCCTATTGCAGGAGGTTGGTCATGAGGTCTAGTCTCCCCTCCCCCACCCCCGTGGTACCGGAGGGCATGTCACGCTAGCGCCACCGGTCATGTTAAAAAGTTTACCAGGCGCACTACAGTTTATAGGGGGTTGTGCTACCCGATTCTTGCAGTCTAATAAAAAAAAAAAAACAAAATGATGACTTTTACAATCAAATATCAAATTAAGGTCTATCTATCTACGAGTGTAAACATATCCGATACCAATAATACTATTTGGCTGCTTGCTCACAAGCAATTACATAATCTGCAACCCTTGCAAAATTTAAAATACGTTTCCATTTACTCCTTCATCTGCATGAAGTCCTTTAAATTGTCAACCTGATCTTCATTTCCTTCTTTTTCCTTCATCATATGAGATCCTTCATTAGCTTGAGTGTGCACTTGTCTTGAGTTTCTTTGCAGTGAGGATGCTACATGATGACAATTATGATGAAGAAGAAACGAAATGTAATAGAACTTCTCCTTGAAACTGACAGTCATATCCCTCCCCAAATGGTGAGAGTATTTCATTAGAGCCTTATTCAAATGACTTGGGTCAGAAAGTTCTAAAGATAATTTTAAAGCATCAAAAACATTAACCACTGTCTTATTATGAGGAAGAAAGTGGGGAGGGAAGATACCACCAATATAACCTTCTCCATGCGAGAAGATATATTTTTGTGCATTGCATGCTTCATTTTTCAAAAATATGTCATTTACCATTGTGACAGCAATGGCGTTAACTGATTCCAAACACTAAAGAATATCCATGATATTAGAAAGAAAGAAAGAATAGGCTTACTTTATTATTAAATTTGAAATCTTGAAATTATTATTTTTATGAACATTTAGATTTTATATATTTTGACTTTACATTTTTATTTTATTTTTGCTCTATTTTAGTTTTTAATTTAAAATTATTTGAATTATTTATGTCTATTTGTCAAATTAAAATAATAATAAAAGTTACTAGAAGTAGTTCAATTTATAATTATTTCTATTCTATTCAAATTTGAGCTATTACAAGTAGAAAAATTATATTTTTAATTTTAATCTTAATTTCTAAGATATTTATTTGATTTTTTTGAGATATTTTATAATTTTTAATAATATTATATATTTATGTTCTTAAGCTTTTTAACAAGATTTTTATTATATTTTTTAAATTATTTTATAATTATAAAAATAATACTCCTTTTTAATTTAATAATTAAATTTGTAAAGAATGTAGATATAGAAAGTCAAATCTATTGTTGATTCATTTTAGTATGTGATTATAAACACACAAAAAATCATTAGATGGGTGTGAGGTTGTATGGGCCTTGAGACAACTTGACCTCATAATGTACCAAAATTCAAGAACATATAATCAAATAATATCTACACAAGTCATTTTGTTATATATGAAACTCAAGCAAAGCAAGTATGGGTATAAGCGAAACATTGACATAGTGAAATTTATGATTCCCAAAGGTGATAAACAAGTGCAAACAAGAGAAGTGAAATAATATATAGTAGGTCAATCCTTAGGGAGTCCAACAAACAAAAACATTGTAACTTAGTATACATGTTTGATGAAAAATGATGTCTTATGTAATTTCCAAGTGGCTTCCTTCATTGGTGCTCTCTCTATATTTTCCAACTTACCAATTAGTACAACTAAATGACATGTCAGATGTACTTGTAAATGTTGGTAAAGAAGTTGAGAGAGAGAGAGAGAGAGAGAGAGAGAGAGAGAGAGAGAGAAAATGGAGAATAAGAGATAGAGAGTGATAACAGGGAGAGTTAGATAGAGTGACATAGAGAGAGATGGGTAGAGAGATAGATCCCCATCTCCATCACCATCTCAATCTTCCTATCTCTCTATATATCTCCTTACTTCTCTCTCTTCCCCCCTTTATCTCTTCCTCTTTCTATCTGTATCTCTCTCTCTCTCTTCCCCCCTTTATCTCTTCCTCTTTCTATCTGTATCTCTCTCCCTCCCTCTCTCCCTATTGCAAACATAACATGAGCCTATTGTAATGGAACTTGATTATAATCCTGATTGAGAGGTTTTATTTGAGTCATGTTTGGATCTTATAAGTGGATGCATAGTTGATTTGAAGCTATCACTTCTCCATTGAGACCTTTGTTGCACCAAAAAAAAAAAAAACACATTTTCTAAATGACCTACCAATTGACTTCATGTATTACACAAATGTATGCAAAAAAATAGACCAAAATTTTCCCTAATTTACCTTCCACAACTCTTCGGCGTACCCATTGCATGCACAAGTTGCAATTGCTAGTTATAATTTATAATATCCCAACTCTATTATCTAATAATTACTCAATAAAAAATTGAGCCAAGTATTCGTGGTTTGAAATTTAAAAGGATCTCTACAGTGAAACTTGTAAAGTAATTTCATCTGTACCTAAAAAAAATCAACTACTCAGATCTGACAGTCAAATGCCTTCCAGATTTATTAGTTACAGATTTAGGGTTTTGTTTGGATGTTTCAGGAAAACTGATAGATTATGGGAGAATAATAAGCAACAAGTGCAGGATCTTCGTAAGTTTGAATAGCCTTTGTATTTTTTTGAATCCAGAAGCTTTACTCTATAAATTTTTTTGATGATTGGAGAGGTTAAAAAGTTTAGGTTTTTTCAGAGATTTTGTAGATTGGCGAAAGTAGGGTTTTAAAATCTCACCGACAAATCTTTCTTTGATGATTGGCGAGGTTAAAAAGTTTAGGTTTTTTCAGAGATTTTGTAGATTCGCGAAAGTGGGGTTTTAAAATCTCACCGACAAATGCTGAGATGAAGAGTAGTGAGTAAAGGGTTTTGAAACATGGTCAGGTTCCTAACATCCCATGCATGGATACTGTGCTACTTACTCTCTCATATTTGTTCATTGTTACCTCAGCCCCTTACTGCTTGGTGAGATTCATAGGGTTGAAAAAGCTCCTGTCTGTGCCCTACCTTAATGCTCGGGTTTTAATTTCTTTGCATGGACTATCTGCTTGATACCTTAAACATTTAAGTCAATGGTAGGTGGCAATGTAGTTTTGTTGGTTTGGGTTGCTTGATTGCTTCTGGTTCTTTTTTTCCTGTAAACAGGATGGTAGCCTTGGAAATATAGAGCCTCTGGCCTAGTTTACTCAATGGAAGCTGATCTGTAAATTGAATTAAGACGAGTTATTGCCCTGTTAACCCCAATGCGGATGAAGCGTAGGTTAATTTATACACTTGCAATCTTGGAAAAAAACTCCCTACCTGAATAGTCTAGATGGCGAGAAAGCCATCCCTAGTGTTTCTCTTGACCAATCCATACCCAAGATATGAATGCATATGCTTCTAGACAGGAAGAGACCAGGGAAAGTTGGTTGAAAAGCCAACAGTTATATAGGATTGAGAATTACAGGAAGGTATGAAGTAGTTGTGAAAGATTATTGTTGGATTTATCCCATGGGGTGTATTGTTGAACTTGATACAGAGTTCTCTCAACACGACAGTGGAAAGGCTAGCTAGATGGATGTGAGGATGAGAGCCTAAAGAGACTTCCATTATTTATGTGAGGATTCAGGAATGGTAAGAAGGGGAAATAGGATAAATCGTCTAATTTTGTTTGTAGGAATTCTCAACCAAAAGCAGGAGCCAAACCCCTTATTTTCTAATTTCTGTGGCTGTATAGACAATTAAAGATTGATAATCTTCAGCATTTGCAGATGATTGAACTCAAATTATTTTATCTTTGTTCCATTGCTTGTATGAGTTGTAAGTCTATTTCATGGGTTTTATAAGAAAGCTACGAGCTCTGCTTCATAGCTGTCTAATCTGGTAAGCAGAGATAAATAAGGCAGAGCGGTTAGATTGTACTAGTAGGTAAAGAATCGTGTTTTTTTAAACTATTTGTTTGACTTTAGCAAATAATTGTATATTGATAACACAATGCAATCCATTTCTTATATAATATACCAACTTTTTCATAGAATTGAAAAATCTACTAATTATTGCTGGCCTTATTCATGCTTATTTGTTTTGTTTCATATATTATTCGGATTGCAAATCACTTTGCGTTGTCTTTGAAGCAAAGAGGTTTGAGAGTCTACATGCTCTGTTGGAGATTTGTGCATTCTCCATTATTAGATCATCATCTATGCATTCTTGTCATTTGTGTAATTTGCTTAGTGGGAATATGTGGTGACTATTTTTTTTGGTCTTAGTATGATCAGTACTCACTATGGCATGTATGATGCCTTTTCCCGTCATCAGTACAGAATAAAAGTTGAAGCTCCTATAATTGAAATGCTGTAGTGCATGATGGTGCCCTTTTGAAAGGATTTTTTTGAGCTTGCTATGGGAAAAACTATATTGCTTCTTCAATCTGTATTATGGCAGCTTTGCATTTGCAAGCCAGCTCATACAATTCACCTTCCTTTTTTAGGTTACTTCCTTGGCAATGCTGGGGGTAATTTTCAATGGCATTCAGTATTTAGGTTTTATGTGGTATTTTCC
Source organism: Sequoiadendron giganteum (assembly GCA_007115665.2). Lineage (NCBI taxonomy): Eukaryota > Viridiplantae > Streptophyta > Pinopsida > Cupressales > Cupressaceae > Sequoiadendron > Sequoiadendron giganteum. The sequence continues at coordinate 114,174,531 of CM021104.1, read as the reverse complement.
CTTGAAATGACAGCTATCCAAAATTCATTCATTATCTAACAAATGTCAACATCTAGGCATATTCTTTCAGTTCCATGGTTCCTTAGGAGACTAACCTTTCTCACCTTCCTGTACTGAGATATAAATAGAATGCATTACCATGAGCTTGAAAGTTGGTGTGAAAAATATTACTTCTCAGTTGCATTTGCACAAATGCTAGTGAACAAAATGGTAGTGAAAATGAAAAATAAATGGTACATCCGTTGAGTTCTCAGTTAGGATGGGGAGGATTCTTTTCACTTGATTACCTTTTCAGCACTCATTTTTCTTTGATACGTCTTGAATATGGGTAGACATTTCCCTACAAGAGCCATCTCCACCAGACAACTACAAGGGATGTCCTCTGATGTCTGTCTCCATTTTGGTTGATGCCACCTCCTGATAAAAAACTAAATAAAATTTAATGAAATAATTAAATGAAAAAACAACTATTAGTAAGCTTTAAAACTTAAATAGGCCACCCATTTATCACTTATAATACAAATTATAAATAAGCAGCAACTGGCAAGCTCATGAAATATGGGTCAATAAAGATTGACTACCAGATAAAACACCATATTATGTGATACACTGCAAAAAAAACACCACCTAAGTAAGCTTTAAAATTTTAAATCAACAAAAGATCACACTTTAACCATTTTTCACGTATACAAATGACAAAAAAACAGCAACTGGAAGCTTTAAAACTTTAAAAGACGACTCCACCATTTATCATTTACATAAATGATGAGAAGAACAGAAAAAGTTTGTGCAAAAATGATAGCAAGTTTTTGGAAAAAGAGAATCAACAGAAAAGCAATTTGCAGGTATAGGCGGCACAAATTCCCATACATTATTTTATACTGCATTTAATTTTTAAATTAATTTCAGCAACCGTAACCCAAGCCCTTCAATATTCCTAGCAATACTGCTACCAGTAACTAGATATTCCAGGGAAATGTTTCTTCTGATTTTCTTGATTAAGATTTCAAATACATTGACAATGGGTTTAATGTTGATGTAAGTAATCAATGACTTCTTGTAGTTTTCAAGTGCAATCTTGAAGAGCAAGATCTAATTGTTTCAATGTGAGTTACTGTTTTTGACATTCTAGAAAACTTGTGTGATGGTTGATGCTCATTCGTTAGCCTAAATGCTGATCATCTGACAATTGTGGTTTTCTTATTTGCTCTCTGTAATCTCGGTTAGTGTAGAAAATGAAATGAAGAATTTCTGGTGGAACATCGCTGTCTATAAACTTTGTGGTTCCTAGTTTCTACATACAGACATGATGGAAGTGGGAAAGATTCAGAAGTCTTGTGAAAAGCTAAAATTGAATATTGGACAAACAAACCAATATGCTACTTTTTAATACAGATTCTGAATATATATTTTTGTTTGTGATTTGAAAGTTTCATTCCTTGTGTTGATGTTCTTTGGATGATAGATACTTACAAGCATAAAAAAAATACTTAAAAACTAGGAAAATTCTTTGAGAGAGGTGAAGAGATTTATATGAAAAATATGGTTTTTGGGAAGAGATGTGAAATCTTTTTTGTGAAGGGTTTTTTTATTGAGTGTAAGCCCTAGGGTTTTATGGATTCTTTGTTACCCTAATGGCCGGATTTTTTCTTAGTGTTCCATGTGTATCATCGTGAATAGGGCCTGGGTAACTTAAAAACCGAAGACCATGGATTAATGAACTTTGGTTTTCTTATTTATGCTGTAAGTCGACTCATGTTGTGTAGGGTTTATAATTTATATTGTAGTTACACTGTATTGATTTCAAAACGAGAGTTTCTTAAAGTTTTATGTATCAGAAAAATGGGGTTTTATTTGATTTTTGTGGCAGATTTATACTCGAGGGTGGTTGTTAAGATATCTCGGGTAATTTATGTTTGAAAACTTTTGAAAGATTAATGATATCAAGTCGATGCAAAAAATTCTCACACAATCAAAGCCAGAAATCATTAAAGAACTTTTGAAAGAGATGTAAATTCCTGCATGCAGGGTTTCTCACTTCTTGCTGGTGGTTGTTAACTGCTAAAGAAAATTTTGTTGGTAGAGATATTGTTTATGCTGTGTAAAAGGTTCTCTGTCATGCCGATTTCTGGAAAATGGGATTGAGTTTCATAGGGAATTAATTGTTGTCGAGTCAAACTCTAAAGTAAACATCTAAGTTGAAAATAACTTCAACGGATGGAAGTAACATCCAGTAGAGGAAATGTAAAACTCTAAACATACGGACTGGTTTTTAGTATTCATTAGAAAACTGAAACCATACAGATGTTAGGGTACATGGAGTTATTTACGCATATGTGGAGACCATGCAGTTATTGCAAACACATCGTTAAAGTTTTGATGGATTGAATGAATTCTTCAGATTAAAACATAATATATTAGAATCATAAGATAAAATATTTGTTTGTTTGTATTTATTCATACTCAATTACTTAAATTTATTCAGCCGACAGACAAATTTAAGGCATTGGACAGAGACCCAGCTGAGAGGGATCTTAAATCCTTCATTAAATCCGCAGAAGATTAATCGAAATAATTGCAGGGTAGATCAAAGCAAATCAAATGGAGAAGTAGAAAGAAAATAATTCATTGAACATGCAAAATGTCAAAATATTAGTGGAAATGGCGAGAATGCTGTAAAACTCTTTGTTTTTATGATCAATTATAAAGTTAATCAGCAGGAAAACAAATTCAAACCACGATTATTTTTAATGGTTATTGTCGTTGTTATCACTATGCATGCTAAGCTTTTAATCTTGATTATTTTTCTGGTGCTTTGCTATAAGCATTGCGTTTGTTTTCATAGGAGATTATATGGTGTTCCTTGGGGATGTGTCTCTAGGGTTTTTCAGACGTTTCCTGAGAGGGGCGTTTAGGATGGGGGGACAGGAATAGAATGACCCGCACCCCGTCCCCCTTTTTTCTGAATCTTTGGGATGTCGTAGGCACACCCCCCACTATGGGGAATGTCTCCTGGCAACTGCCCTAATGTCCCTGGCAAAAGAACTGTGAAGAAAAATTAAAAAAAATTTAAGCAGGAAAAAAGAACTCTGATCTAACCATTATAGGTGCTTATTTTTGCCATTGTCCTTTTAAATTTTTGCTACTGCTCCCCAAATGCCCCCTTTTCTACTCTTTGGATGCTACAGATGTGCTGTGGAGGATGCCTAAAATGCATTTGAAAAATTGAAACAACTGTTTTTATTCCACTATTTGCTATTGTAACTGCCTTTAATTTGCTGTTACCAGTTGTAAACAGTGAATGAATTTAACTGCCTTTAATTCTGCCCTTATACAGGTAGGTCGACCCTTTGAAAAAAATCTTTTTTCTTTTGTAAATTCAACGGTGTAACAAGTCGATATGATTGAACTCATTTTTTGATATATGCTGTATACCGAACACTGATTTTGATCTACATGTATATAGCCATCCCCAAAAGTTTGGAAAAAAATTGCTATCCTTGGAAACCCATCCCGGCAATCCCATCCCATTGTCCTGGAGAGTTGGAGAAACACTGGGATAATATAAAAATGAACGGTTTGGATTCTGGTGGCCGTGCCTGCTTGTTTGTGCTGCTTATTGCCTACTATGGTGGATAGTTTTGCGAACCAAAAACTTCTAACAACTTTCCGTTTGGACGTTATTTCAAAAACTTTGGAACTTTCAGTGTCTACAATTTTACTTGCTGGTTCTAAAAATCATCCACATAGTTTTTATCGATAGTTTTAATGGTTTCCTAACTCATCGACATGTCGATGAAAATCAAACAAGGGATGATATATGTTAATAGTTCTCTTATAAACTCTGTTGTAATTGGTATTTCTGCTTTACGCTGGGCAGAATTCTTCTAGTTTGTAAGGCTTTTGTACAGTGTTTTGGTTTGATTAAGTTTATGCAGTTCCTTTTGAACTGCAATATTCTTTATGTAAGTTCAGCTTTATTTAATAAGGGATTTTCATAATTTGTTAACCTTCTAAAATGTTGACAACAAAGAAATATGGGATTGCCCTTAAAAATGGCAAGGTAAAATTGCTTTACCTTGCACATTCTCTTTGTTCCAAATGTAACCTTCATGTTCATTGCTAGCATCCTCCTCCTACCTGCATGAAGATGGCAATTTTAGAGCAAGATGCAAACAACTTTTCAAAGTATAAGGATAGGGAAATTTTATTAAATGTACTCTAGAGGCCTCATGAACCACAATGATTGTAGGATGTGCACAAAATGGATTTTTCAATTGGGTTTTAGAAACTTTCAAGTTAATGCATTTAGTGGGTGTAAAAATGAATCCCAATGACCTCAACCAACATCCTCTTGTTTGTGTCAATGTGGGCATTTTGGAACAAAGGTGGACATTGTATTCATTAGCCATATAGGTCTAGTGGGGTCGGTTGATGTTGAGGTTTCAATTTCAATCTTGCAATATTGTATAAAATGTTTAACATTCCACTTCTAAATGTGAATACTTTATTTGTGGTAGAGGGTGAAGCTTCAAGAAACTTTGGAGAGAAAGTAGTTATCAATCAAGCTTATGACAAATAAAGAAAAAAATACACTAAAGGAAGTAAAAGTCACCGAAGATTAGAAGATAAGGACAAGTTTCAAGAGGCATTGGTTGAGGGAAATAATAGGTTGTAGTTACTTGCAATCTCAACTCCTTTGGTTTTAATAGCTAACCTTGGTGTTGTAAAAGTAGTCTTAACTCTTGGAGTAGGATATCTTTTAAATTTTAGGGATGTACCTATGGATTCACAAATGTGTCGTTTACTAGAGCAATGCCTTACTTTAAGAGCTCTTGGTGCTCCAGGTACTCAAGTTGTCTTCCATGTGTTCAAGGACACTAAGATACCTTTATATCCCATAGGAGCTTGAAATATATTGAATTAGAGTATTGGATCCTATTGCTATGTTCACTATTGGCTTTGGTGTCTAAGTATTTCATTGTCTTTGTACTTCTATGAGACTTGATCAAGAATATGCTACCTTGCTAATGCAAAAACTTGGAAGGCATAAAAGAGAATTAGAGTGGGGTAATTATTAGCATAAACAAGCTTGATAAATAATTAGCTATCATTTTATTGCTCTAGTAGGTTGGAAATAGCGTTGAAAACCGATAATGAAGCATTGGTAACATAATGTAGAGAGGATTTAGATGCAATTAGAAAAGTGATTGTTCTTGAAAGAGAGTCAAATCAAGAAATTTGCAAATCTGATTAAAAGTATATCCCTAAATAACCCAAAAAATTATCTTACAAGGGAGTTGTCCCTTTCAAATGCATTGGAATATTCTTAATCTAATAGCAATTTTTCCAATTGTTTTAAACTGTCATTACCTGTTGGGTGAGTCAAGTTGTTTTTAACAAAATACTATAGCGAAAAATATGTTTATCAACACATTTTTGCTACCTTAGTTGGTGATTCAAAGTGTCAATGCATTTTGGATGTTTAGAAATCTAAAGTTATCTCCTTCAAAATGAAGTTTGGCAACTTTGTATAGAGGAAGCTATTCAAAACAATAAATTTGGCAAAATAACTTTTGTTGGAATGAGATATATTTTGTCATATATTTTAGGTTTGCATCATGGCATTGGTTTCTCTTAGCCATGGGGAAATCATTTTGGACCTTTGCCATTGACTCAATAAAAAGACTTACCCTCAAGTTCTAGAAGGTGCTTGTTGAAGTTTATAGGAAAAGTTCACATGTGGAAAAATCACATTTAAGTGTTTACTATGGTTTGTGGAATGTTAGGGGTCAACAACAAAAATGCAGTTGTATAGTTATTCATTGAAACCCTCATCATGTAAGTAGCCAATTTGTTTTAGTATTTGGAAAATTAGATGCATTACAATCTGGGATAGCTTGAAAAACAAATTTCTTGAAAGATTTAAATAAGTTATTAATGTAGGTTTATTGTTGTCTCAAATTTTCCAAATTCAAAAGAGGAGGAGAATCCACAAGAGTTTTTATAAAACGATTCAAAAGATCTCTAAAACAAATTCCTCGCATTGATCAATCCAATCAAGATAATAATTTTATACCTTTATTTTTGCATTATATCCTAAAATCAAGCAACAAGAAGCTATTAAAATTAAGGATGGTTTATTTTGTCTAGGTTATGGAGAGAAAAATAGATTGAAAAATGTGTTCTAAATGTTTTTAGTAGTGAGCCCGTGGAGAATTTGTCATACAAGAACAAAATAATAGGTTTATAGTTTTTTATCATGTGTAGCAAAGTTTTGAAAGGAAGAAGACAAATTTATTATCTACTTGTAAAAATTTTAACCTCATAGTTTTAGGTGACGAGTGGTTTTCAAGAAATAACACACTTGAGTTAGTGGTTGTTTTATGTAGAAAAATAAGTTGAACTTTACAATTTTTGATATGAGGACAGTGATGATGAATTTGGTAGATTTTCAATTGATAAGGAAGATTATATTTCTTCATACTCCTATTCAAACAATGGTCATCGTCACATGTAATGTGAAAATGCAATGACATGCTCCACTCCAATAATTGCAATTGTTGTAAACCCAATGACAATGTAACCTGTAGAAAGGAAAGTGTGAACAATGCTCCATTTATGCCTTTATCTCCTCTTGAATTGGAAGTGTTCACTTTTGAAATCACTAAAGAACAAATGGAGAGCCATGCAATTGAAATAAAGGTTAAATAGTTTAAAGATAAGGGGAATGAAGACAAAGCAACGAACATACTTATCTCAATATATGCGCAACCTAAGTTTAGTAGAGCGTTCGAGGTTAGAAACAATCCTTTTTTTAAAACATCTAGTCTCGTAAATATTTGTATATCAGACATTGTGACTTCATTTTCTATTTCTCATTATGCTGATTTTCCAAGCCAAATGTATCTTATAGAAGACAAATATATGTATATGTTTGATAATTGCCTCAATCCTAAAGACATAGAAGGAAATAAAGAATTTGATATAGAAACCATTGAACAAGAAATATATAATGACATTGAAGATTATAAATTTATCAAATAAAATGACACGGGTAGGCCCAACCAACGTCATACCAGGAACAAGGAGACAACAAAAGAAATAGTCATAGGTAAACTAAGGACATTGGATGTGTCCTCAAAGAAAGGTAAAAAATGAAAGTCATGTCTTGGTATGTGAGGGGACCAAATAGCTCTCACAAGCAGTTGGTGCTGAAAAATTATGTGATGGAACATAAGATAGATGTTTTGCTACTACATGAAATCAAAATGAAGAAAACAAACTTTGAACTTATAGCTAAGTATATTTGGTTGGGTGCCCTTTTCTTTTGCAGTGATGCTGAAGGGGCATCAAGTGGGCTATCTATGATGTGGAATCCTAACAGGATCACTGGCTCTAAAATTTTCCAATGCCGAAATAGTGTGGGTGTTAAGTTTTCTCACCCTAGTGGCTCTTGGTTGCTCATTAATGTTTATGCCCGCAACCTAAGGAATGCTAGGAATGCCCTTTGGTATGATCTTACTGATTGTATAACCCATATCAGGGGGACATGTTGGTTGGTGGCTGGTGACTTCAACTCTCCTTTATATCCTTCAGAGAAGTGTAGGGGGCTAACAAACTACTCTGACAACATGTTTAATTTGGCAAATTTCTTGAGTAACACTGGTCTGGTTGACATTGACCTTTCGGGTCAGTCCTTCACTTGGACCAACAGGCGATTGGGGGATGGTTTGATCCAGGTCAGGCTGGATAGATTTCTTTGTTCTCACAACTAGATGGCTTTGCTCAGTGCAAACTTGCTCGCCCTGCCCCGTACTGTCCCTGATCATAACCCTCTATTGTTGATCATGAAGGAACTCTCTATTGTGGGACCCTTTCCCTCTCAATTTGAAATCATGTGGAATACCCATCTGGATTTTAGGAATAAAGTCACTAAATGGTAGAATATTCCTATACATGGCTTCCCCCATGTTTAGGATTTTTAACGAGCTAAAACATATCAAAAATATGGTTAAGGGATGGAACAAGAGAGTGTTTGGAGATGTTTTCCAGAAAGAAAGGTCTTAGAGGATAAGCTGAGGGTGACAAAAAAAGATGGAAAAGGGGGATAGTTTGCCAACTTGGAACCAAGAAAGAGATGATCACTTCGAATGGGAACAAATCTTAAAGAAGAGATATTCTAGAAAAAGAAAGTCTAGAGTTCAATGGCTATAGGAGGGTGGCAGGAATACCTCTTTCTTTGATGTCTCGGCCCTAAAGCATAAGAAAAGGAATTAGATAAAAAAACTTCAAAATGAGCAAGGTGTGGTGGTCAACTTGCCCACCCAGATTGGGCTCCTAGCGTCTAAATACTTCCAACGGGCTTTGCTGGCACTTGATGAGGCTCCCATCCTGCTTTGGACAATCTGCTACTGGACCCCCTCCCTACCACTCTAACCCAGAAAGATAAACATTGCATTCTTAGTGATGTCACTCCCGAGGAAGTCCAAACAACTGTTTTCGGTATGGGTGCCTACAAAGCGCCAAGTCTTGATGGATTCCCCCCAACTTTCTTTCAGATTTTTTTTGAGATTATTGGAGACGACCTTATTCTGGCAGCCAAGGATTTTGTTCAAATATGGCAAGATCCTCAAACAGTTGAACCGCACTTTCATTGCCCTGGTTCCCAAAGTTGTTGAACTAGAGTCTATGATGAAATTTCGCCCCATCAACCTATGCAATACCATTTATAAGATCTCTAAAATCTTGGTGAATCGTTTGAAGCCCCTACTAGAAAAATGATAAGCCCTACCCAAAAAGGCTTCGTTCCGGGTCGACATATTTTGGATGTTGCCATAACATCTTATGAAATTTTTCATTCCATGGACAGATGCAATAATGCTAGTATGACCTTCAAGCTCGACATCTCAAAAGCGTATGACAAAGTTCTATGGGACTTTATTCCCAAAGTCCTATCTAAATTTGGCTTCGACCGGAGGGTGATTAACCTCTTGATGGAATGCATTACCACTGTCAAGTACTTTGTCTTGGTTAATGGGGTCCCATTTGGCTTCTTCAATGCTAGGAGGGGCATTAGACAAGGTGATCCTCTCTCCCCCTACTTGTTTATCATAGTTGTGGATGTGCTAAGTAGGAACATAACCAAATTGTTGTCGAAGGGCTCCATAAAGGGGTTTAAACCTACTACTTCATTGGAACCTATTGTTATTCAACCGTTTGTGGATGTCACCATTCTATTTGGGAAGGCGTATGTGATTGAAGCTAGGAAATGGAAGAGTTTCCAAGAACAATTATGCTACTTGCTCTAGACAATGTATAAACTCCAATAAAAGTATGATATATTTTTTTAACAACATTCCTGCCTTCAAACCCAAGTGACTGTTGTCTTGGGTTGTGTGAGTAGCTCTCTACCCTCAGTGTATTTGGGGCTACCCCTTACTATCAAAGAAGTTACTCCTACCTTTTGGAACACGGTTTTAGAAAGGATTCAAAGGAAGTTGGCAGAGTGGAAAGGTACTATCCTCAACCATGCTAGCAATTTGCAACTCCTGACTGTTGCCCTCCAAGGGATCCCTTTCTACTTCCTTTCTATCTTTAAAATTCCAAGATATATAGTGAAGAAGTTTGAAAAAATCCAAATGAACTTTTTATGGCCCGAGATTGAAGAGAAGAAGAAGTTTGCTCTGGTGAGTTGGGACAAAGTTTGCTTACCTAAATCTTGTGGTGGGCTTGGGATTAGGAATGTCCAAAGTACCAATAAAGCTTTGCTTGCCAAGGTTGGATGGGGTCAATTAAGGAACAAAAGAACTAGTGTAAGATTATGAATGCTAAATATATTGTCAATAGACCTATGATTGAATGCCTTTCATATGATCACCCTACTGATTTGCTAGCCTGGAACAACATTTGCAGGTTGAAGAGCTTGCTCACTTGTGGGATGGAATGGAAACTAAGGAATGGCAATTGCATTAGATTCTGGGAGGACCCTTGGTTGCTTGATTCCCCCCTAGCATTCTATGGATTTAGGAAACTTATGAGACTTGCACAACTATTGTTTGGTATGTATGCGAGTGACTACTTTCATGGCCAACAGGGTGCTAGGAAATGGAAAGAAATTGATCTATGTTGTCCCCTGTCTCCAAAGTTGGTTTTGTTCGCTAAGTCCTTACAATACTTGCTCTCCCCAACCAAACTATCTTTATCCAACTTTGAGGATGAATTTTTTTGGGTCAAAGATCGGCTGGGCAACTTTTATGTCAGAACAACTTACAATTTGCTATCGGTCCATGATGATCATAGCAGACTTTGGAGACAGGTCTGGAACAAACATACACATGATTCCTAAAATCAATTTCTTCTGGTGGATGACCTGTCATAATAGGATCCTAACTCAGGATAACCTGAGGAAAAGGGGATTTCAGATCCCGAACGTGTTTGTTATGTAAAAGAAACAAAGAGTTTTTTGATCATTTATTACTGCATTGTTCATTTGTTACTGAAGTCTAGGATCTCATTTTTGAAAAATTGGGGACCACTGGACTATGTGTAGGGACATCAAATACTTCATTGAGGGCTGGTCTGGCCCCTTCAAACATCCTATCCCTAGAGGGATATGGAACCACGTCCCCCCATCATCCATTGGTGCTTGTGGAAAGAGAGGAATAACTAGATCTTCAGGAATATTGAGATGAGTTCTAAGGAGGTTTTTGGCATTGGTCTAAGGCTTATTTCTGAAAATGTTTCAATTTACACTGGGAAAATCTTGGACAAAGCACTTACAGAGTGGGAGATCAAGATGGCTAAAGCTTGGAACATGAAGTTGGAGATCAACTCCTTTGATAACTCTAAGGCCTTGGTTAGACGTGACACGGTTTGGAAACCCCTGGATAGGGGGTGGCACAAACTCAATTTTGATGGGGCAGCCAAGGGGAATCCTGATAGGGCTAGCATTGGGGATATTATCAAAGACTGTAAGGGTAAATTTGTGGTAGGTTTCTCGAGGGGCATTGGATTTCAAACTTCTATGATTGCGAAAGCCAATGCACTACTAAAGGGTGTCCAATTAGCTGTTACTCTGGACATAAAGAAAATCCGTATAGAAGGGGATTCTATGTTAGTGATTGAATCAATTAAACTTGGTAGGTTACTAGGATGGAATACCAGAGATATCCTAATAGAAATAAATCACTTGGTCTTGAAGCTTGGTATGAAGATCTTGTCCCACACCTATCGTGAGGGTAATCAAGTTGCTAACGCTTTGGCTAATCTAGGTTCCTCTTGGAGCATTTCCAAATGTTGGAGGAGTCTTGGGAGTTTACCATCGAGGATACAAGGTGTCATCCTTAAGGAACATGGTACCATTGTTATCCATGATGATAACTAATTATGCTCTTTTTAAGGCTTTCTAAGTTGTCCACATACTTGTACTTTGGGTGATGTGGATGAAGAAGATTGATGAGGTGTTAAATATGAGACAACAATTGAAGGGATGGATGAAGAAGGTGGATATGGAACTAATTATGAGAGGTGATGGGAAGTACCTCGAGTTAACGATTAAGTTTGGTTGGGATATGTGCAACTTTAATGAGCAGTCTTGTCACAACTCAACATATCCTTACAGATTCATACTCAATTCTCCATTCTGTTGGGCCTCTCATTTCGATGTGACTTCTTCATGTCATGTGAAGTTCTTTTTGAATCCCCTCGACATTGCTAAAAGATTTCATAAATTAAAGGATTTGCACGTAGGGATTGCTATATTTGGCCCCTGTGACCATTGGGCATTGGTACTTGTGCATGAGCAATTTGAATGGAAAAATCATTTTTTGTAACTTGAGCCTTTGGTGTCTAAGGATTTCTAATTATGGGGCCATTGAGATATCATCCTTAGAGATGATATTTGGAACGTGTAATTTGTCGGTTGCCTTAATCACTCGTTATTATCTTGATTGGTATAATAATGGTGGTTTATGAGTGATTTTTCACTTTGATAGCCATTTTATTTTCATTCTCTCACAAGGTTACTGGTTTCGTAGAGTAAAGTGTATCAAAATGGGAGGTGATAGGGTGAGGACTAAACCAAATGACTGCGAGGAATTCTGAAAGGATCCTTTGGTGTGGCACATTTGCATTGAAGGTGGGTTGGCATCGCTAATGGAGTGCTTAATGGGGAACAATGTGAGGATGTTAGCTTGGTTTACGAGTTCTTAGAAAGACAGGAGGGTTGCAATGGGATGTATTTCTTTTGAGGTCAATGAGGAAGTCATAGCTCAGGCGGCCGAGGTCAATGGGATGAATTTCTTTTTGTACTATGCAGTGATAAAAAGTACAAAAAAACACACCAAGACCCAAGACAACGAAAGTCTCAATGCTTTCTTCAAAGATAATGAAAAACCACTTAGCGACCCCTCGACATTGGGACCAGGTTTGTTTGACTATTATGAAATATGTGACTTTAGAAGGTAGGCATAGGGTGTTTTACTATTACCATATGCCTCTTCTCAATCATCTTCATCACAAAATGCTATTAAGTTTCCCTTTCTTCTTGCTAACTGATTTGGAGAATTTTGTTAAGATGTGCTTGGACACTGCTGCCCAAAACCCTGATGAAACACCCCCTATTGCTCCACCAGGGCCTCATCCAGAGGCTTTACCACTTCCATTTAGTTCTTTGTCCACCCAAACCTATATCTACTGTTCGTATTGAGGAGCTTGAACCCCTTGACCAACCCACTGCAAACCCCTCCCCGACCAAGTTTGCAGGCCCTAAAAGGAAAACACCTTTGGTGGACACAAAAACCCTAAATGCCCCTAGGCCTAAACCCCCTGCCAAAAAGAAGAAGGGTGGAGCGGGGAATGCTCAATCTAAAGTGATTGTCGAGCTTTGCGAGCTCAAAACTGCTCCTCGTAGGAAGGAAAGCAAACCAATAGAAGAGAAAAAAGGTAAGGAAGAGGGTAAATGCCAGGTGGAGCTACCGACCATGGATAGTGAAGGGAAGGAAAATGTGGGTAAAGATTCTAATGGGGATACCATGGTGGCTGCTATTGTGGACATGAGAATGTAGAACACTAGCATCAAGAGATCCAATAGATTGGTGAAAAGTAAAAAGGAGGTGCCTATGAATGATATTTCGAGTGACGAGGAGAAAAGTGACAACAAAAGCAAGAGTAAGAAAAGACATGAAGGAGGAATTTGTGGAGGGACCTAATCACTTTTTTGACTTTAACAAGATGCTCTAGGATGATTCAACGACCCACTCCTCAGACTCTAGGACTATGGAGAAAGCTCATGCTAAGACTATGGACAAGGAGGATGATCATAGAAAGCTACTGAAGCACATGGATAAACTTGAAAGGAAATTTTCCAGGTTCACTCGGTTCACCATAAAATTATCCACCATTATGTAAGTACCCTTTCTATTGTGCTCAAGGAAGAAGTGGACAAGGAGACTATGGAGGAGGGCCCCAACTGGGTTGGGGAGAATGTTGTTAACCTCCTCATACATAAATGGGAGGGTACAAAAAATTAGTCTGTTGTTCGTGTTTTGTTTTGTCATTGGGTCTCCATGTGTCGACTGTCAGTTTGTTGTCTCTATGTCTTGTTGTTTGGTGAATATGTTTTAATGTTCTGGGATTGATCTTTTTTGGCCCCTTGGGCTCATCGTGTAAAGGGTACTGCACCCTATAAATGCAACTTAATATATCAAAAACTTAAGAATGATTAGACAAATAAAAATACCAAACCTTTATGATGTTTTCATCCCAAGTTGGTGCCTTGAAGTTTGAGATGATGAATTTCCTTGCATAGATGAAGTCATTTCGTCTTGTTTAGATATATAGAAGAGGCTCCTTTGGTTGATAATATCAATGATCTAGGCTTCTTGTATTCTCTTCCTCATGTTTCATCATTAGAGATAGAGCACCTTTATTTAATTACAATAATGAGGGAAACATTTTCTTTCATTAGATATCATCCTATGCTTGTGGAAGTTGTTGTTCATGAGGTAGGTATGCAGTGTAAAATGGTAGAATTTCCCTCATCTCAAGGTCTACCTGATGTATATTCAACACAAAATTTATTGTTGTCGGATTCAAATAATCACATATACCTAGAGATGGAATATCAATACCATTCAAGGAGGTATAATTGATTTTATATGGGATGGTATTGAAGCGATTAAAAAATATTCAAAGGTCTATGATGAGAAATGGTTATCCGTCTACAATTTATTATTTAGGGAGCTTTTTATATTTCATAGATTTCAAATCTCTCATCATTATCATAAAGTGGTATTTAGTTCACAAGTGTTCCATGGATATACTTCATTCTTTTATCTTGGTTCCTATTTTTCTCAGTCTTTCAATGGGTTTATGTGATCCTCATAAAATAGTTTGAGGTAGGAGCCTCCTACCATGTACACAAGTTAATTAGGAGTTTTTTTGGCTTGTGCCAAGACTTTTTCTCTTCTTATTTATGTTTTGCTACTTTTTGACTCTATAGCCCAATGGATAACGTGTTGGTCTTGATGGAGGTTCTAATAATGTTCTACATCCTTTATTGTCCTTTTCCTCAATCAAAGCTAGTAGTTTGCTTCATTTTTAACTTTCACAAATTTTAAAGTTTTCGTGCTCATGGAATATGTTCAAACCCAATTTAGATATTACAAAATCCATTAATTTCTTGCCTATTTTATACATTTTCCTTATTTTTTCAAATAGTTATACTTAATCCCAAGAGATCTTTAGGGGGGCCCTTTGTCAAAAGTGCTAACAAGTCATATTTTCTTAAAAGTTTAGATGTGTGTTCTTTCTATTACATAATTGAAGTTGAAGAGTTGAAGATTTATTGAACTTCCACACATAGTTCAAAAGAAATAAAAAGCTAAGGAAGAAAATGTTGTTAGAGGGTTCAAGAATTCTCAAACTCCTCAATATGGTTCAAAAAAATCTCAAATCCTTAAGAAGGGAAAAGAGAAGAAAGTGAAAAAATGGCTAGTATAAACAGTTTGTTAGAGAGTTCAAGATTTCTTGAACTCTTCGACATGGTTCAAGAATTATTGAACTCTCTAACATAGTTCAAGATTGGCCAAAATTTCTAATATGAAGAAAGGAAATATAATGGAAGAAGAGAGAAAGTTTGTTAGAGAGTTCAATATTTCTTGAACTCTTCGACATAGTTCAAAATCACAATTAATCATTGAAATATGAGGAATAAAGAAAATAGAATGTGAGAGTTCAAGACTTCTTGAACTCCACAACATGGTTTAGAACTTATCAAAACCTTTGGCAGAGTTCCATGAGATTTGAAGTTGTTGATAATAGAATATACAATGGGTGAAAGTGTCATTATTATTCACAATTCAACAAATGGAAAAGGCTTCAATAGTTCAAGAAATGCCAAATTTGTTTACATATAAGCAAGGGGTGAATTTAATATGTGTTAAACATAAAGGAAAATGAATAGATGATATGTAGAGGCTAATTTTCATGTTATGAATTTGAGATGGCCATAAGCCAAACAAGTTTAAATGCCACAACTATTTCACTCTTATTCACCATATCCACTTCTCCACCAAATTCCACGACTATTGTAGGTACCCTTTCACTACCTAGTTGTATGTATTTGATCCATGACATCCATTTTGGTGAGATTCACTATGTGGCCATGGGTCTCCTTCCAAAAATTGCTTGCATTCATTCTTTAGTGGCTACGATGTCCTTTAGTCTCATGCAGTTGCTTGGGAATTTATTTTGTTGGGTACTATATATACAGTTTCTTCATACATTCAAAAAGAGAAGCCTTTGTTGTTTCCATACACCTATAGGTGCTAGAGCCATCCAAGGTTACAAATTGTATTAGTCCAATTCATGTTGAGCAACAATTTCACAATTCTCATGAGATGTGTAATGTTCCAAATGATACTAATACATGAGTGTCTCCATGAACACCTATATATTTTTACATAATTCTTGGATTAGATGGGATTTCTTTAACCACATTTAGTGGTATGAACGTAACACATATTTGGAAAATATAATAGCATTGTAATTCATTACAAGTCTTGTAATGGTCTCTTATGCATTTCATATGGATTTTTGTAGTGGGTTGATGAATTATTAAGTATGCAAGTATTATTTGATGTTATATATCCCTGTGTATGTAAATGCATAGCTAGTCATCCCTTGTTTTTATAGTTTGTTGCTCATTTTGTGACTTTGTATCTATTTGATAGGAATGATTCCAGGAATATTTGACCAATCATACCCTTTAAATATATAAATATTTAACCTATAGATTAGATTTAGTCTAGAATATGCATGTTGTTTATGATTGATTATTATAGACTAGGGGCAATTTCAAGTAACTCCAAAAAGCCAAATCATTAGAGAATCATGTCATACATGTTTGCACCTTGGCATTGTCTATGAGACATTAAGTGAAGCTATCTTTGAGGATTATAGTATTGTTGTTATATATAAGTGCATGTGTAAGGTGTTTTATCAACTATATAAGAGGTTAATTGTGAAATTACTTAGTCTTTGACTTAATGACAAATATAGGGGTTGAGTGTACATTGGTTATAGCTATTGATTGTTGCAATCATCTCATATTTTAATTGATTTAGAAACCCATTAAGAATACCTCTAAAAATACCCTCCTATGTTTAAGTTGAGCCCAAAGTGCAAGAGAGACTATCCACTCTCATTAATTGGCCTTTAACCTTTCTCAGTTTGTTTATGAACCCCTATTTTTCCTTCATAAAAGATACACTCTTCTTGAAGGTAAAACTATTTTATAGGATTGTGAAGCAACAATTTTGGGACACGACCAAATCAACACATGTCATCATTTATGAACTTACATTATGTGTCAACGATGAATCGCATGTCAAGTTCCTTTATGACATTAGCTTGTTTGAGTCAAAAAATATTGAATGCTCATATCATTTGTCTTTAGTCACACATGCCCTTGGTAATACTCAAATTTGAATCACTTTTCAAATTGAACTCATCAATTCATGTTCAAAGTTTTTTTTTTTTTTAAATTTTTAGAATACGTTGCAAGTTACAAATGACAAAAAAAACCAGTTTCTAAATTTTGCAAAGTGCAAAGGTTTTCTATAATTTTAGAGTGCACTATATTGTAGATGAAAAAATTTATCTGGTTCCCCGAAATGCAAGTAAAATCAATAAATATTTTGTTAGTGCAAGTAAAGTTGCAAATGATGAAAGTTTCTTAATTTTTGGAATGCATGTTAGAGTTGTAGTACAAGTTAGAATTTTTCAATTCATAAAATGTATATCGAAGGTGTGAGTTATTAAACTTTTCCAACTTTTGGAAGTATAGTTGCAAGTTTTAGATGGGGAGACCTTTTTAGAATTGAAAATTGCAAATAACATAAATACTATGAATCGTAAAATAGTGCAAACTTGTAAGCTGAGCTCCAACCCCAAACTTCACAAAAATGAGTGCAAAGTGTTTATTCTATGTAAACCCTAAATTGCACCAAAATTTTGATAGTTTTTCTATTTCAATAGCCTCCTAAATGCCTAGCATCTTTTAAAGTGATAGTTTTGTTGGTTCTAAAACCTCCCAAATCGCCGACACAATTTGATGACATTCAAATCAAGGGTTTTCATTGTTTCTAACCTTCTAAAATGCGACAATAAAGGAATATGGGCTTGCCCTAGAAATGGTATGGTAAAACTAGTTTACCTTGCACATTCACGATGTTCCAAACGTAGACTTCATGCCCATTGCTAGCATCCTCCTCTTGCCTATATGAAGATGAGATTTTTTGAGTTGGATTAAATGATTGAGAAATTTTATTATGGTTTTTTGTTGCAAAGGTTGTGCACTCCATATACCCCATTAATCACATTGATTGCAAGATATGCACATAGTGGATTTGTTGAATTTGTTTTAGAAACTTTCAAGTAAATACATTTCAAAGGGGTAAAATATGAATCTCCATGACTTCAACCAACATCCTCCTTGCCTATGTCAATGTAGGAATTTTGGAACAAAGATGGACACTACATTCATCAGCCACATAGGTCTAGTGGATCTATTTGTTCTTGGGGTTTCACTTTTAATCTATAATATTATATTATATTATTTTAATATTCCTCTTCTAAATGTGACTACTTCATTTGTGGAAAAGATGAAGCCTCAAGAGACTTTAGAGAGAAAGTAGTTATCAATTAGGCTTATGACAAATGAAGTAAAAATTACACTAAAGGCAATACAAGTCACCAACGCTTAGAAGATAAGGACAAGCTCCAAGATGCATTTACCGAGGGAAATAATAGGTTGCAGTTACTAGCAATCTCAACATTGGTTTTAGCAACTAGCCTTAGTATTGTGAAAGTAGTTATCTTAATTATTGGAGAAAAAACACCTTTTAAGTTTTATGGGTGCACATGTGGATTGAAAAATGTGTCTTCCAATAGAGCAATATTTTAATTTTAAAATCTCTTAACGTTCTAGGTACAATCATTTCTCTTATAATGCAAAGTGTCTTTTGTGGGTTCAAGGACACTAAGATACCTTTCTATGTTACAAGAGTGGGAAATATATTGAACAAAATATTGGATACCGTTGCTATGTTCACTGTTGGTTTTGGTGTTAGTGTTACAGCTTGTATTGCTATTTTATTTGAGTATTTTGTTACCTTTGCATTTTTGTGGAACTTAATCAAGAATATACTACCTTGTTGATGCAAAAACTTGAAGGCATAAAAGAGAATGAGAGGGATAATTAATAACATAAATAACCTTTGCTATTACTATTAGTAGATTAGCAATAAGGCTAAAGATTGATATTCAAACATTGGTAATAAAATGTAGAAAGGCTACAAATGCAATGAAAAATGTGGTATTCTTGAAACAAAGTCAGATCAAGAAATCTATAATTTTTCTATCAACTCTAGTGGTTTCTTAATAAAAATGGAATCATGGAAAAGTCATGTATAATGGGTGTATGCAGAGGATGTTTTTGTGAAATTATATTTGACAAAATATTGCAATAATCATCTAACTATCAAATTTATGTAGAAAATAGATATTTAATCATAAAATTATGCATATAAGAAAAATAAAATATTTGACAAAATATTGCAATAATTTTCTAACTATTATAAATTTTATCACAACTCATTGAATGAATCAAGCTATTTTCAACAAAATATCATAATGACAAATATGTTTACCAACTATAAAATATATATTCTCATGACAGATACATTTACCAACGAGAAAATATATATTTCCTAAATGCAAACATTGAACCCTGAACTTATTACAAAGAATATCCGGATCAAACTATTATCAGACTCTAAATTCTTATCTTGAAAGAAACAGTTTGAATAAGGCCGAAATATTATATTATTTGTTTTTGCTCCTTAGCATGATACAAAAGGATTTTCTGCAATTCTGATAGAAAATGGTTGGTGAATTTGGGTTCCTAAATGCTTAAAGTATTAATCTATTGACATGTAGAAATCAATTGCAAAAGCTTGTAACCAGACCAGAAATCAGAAATTTCAGTGCTGTCATTTTCATAATCTACATTGCATGTGCAATTGCAAACAATCTCAAGTCCTCTTTCCAAGGATGTCTTAGCTATAAATAAGTTATACCAATGACTTAATTGCTTATTATCTAGATATCAGTCCATATTATTTGTAGAGTTCTCCTGTGTACGTTGTCGCCAGCTTGATATGCCTTTCTTATGTCCATTTTATAAGCAAATTGATAAGCTTGGTTTCTTTGCCTTGAAAGCTAAAAGTGCTCCTGCTCAAGTTTTGGAGAAAATTCTCTAACTTTTCTCAAGAGTACTATTAATTGTATTTGGTGATCACTGTAGGAATAAGTAACTCCTAAAACTATCTACAAAAAGAATTAATGTCAGAAATACAGATTTCCTCTTTACTAATATATTAAACTATTAAGTGACTTAAAATATTCTAGTAGTTCATTCAACTTTATCTCTTCTGCTGCAATATAGTTGTGATTCAGCTTAGATAAAACGGGACAAATCTTCTTCATGAAAGTAAAATGGAAACTATCATGCACCTTCAGATATTAATGGTAGTTACACATTAATGTGTTCACATTTCCCAATGTGGAAAAGCAATATGTAATGAGGGAGACTTATGGCATGGTGTGTGCCTTCAAAGCATTGATAGGTAAAGACATTATGCATCATAATTGTTATGGTATGGAGCAAATATAGACTGAGCTTAGAAGCCTTTTTGAATCACTTGGGATTGATGATAGTACATGTTTTAATACATAATCATTTAATTTAAATAAATAAATAATTTTTTGAATAAGATCAAAAGTAAATAGAAAAAAATAGTCATATTTATTTAAGAGAAAAGGGATGTTTTGTTTATATACATCTTTTATGATTAAACATTAATGAAAATTTAATGGTAGACTATTGAGATTTAGATATATTACTAATTTAATTATTAAAGGTCTTAAGATATCAAATCGGATTTAAAGTTTATCACATAATTAAGAGGGGTCATTTTCTTAATTTAGTCAATATCAATTCATGAAATAAATCTTAAACAAAATGTATATCTTGAAGTTTAAGGATTATGTTATGCAAGAAAAAAATTCAATAGGTTAATTTGATTGAAAATAGAATCTATGCTTGATGTTTGTACCTACATGATAACAAGATAGTAAAATACCAAGACAAGATCTTGAATGATAGTTGATAAATGATGCATACATCCCTAATTTAATGTTCTTTTGTTGGCATAAAAAAATAATCTTGAATCTAATAGAAGAAAAAATGTTAAGAAGGTTATTTAATGTATAGTATAATTTTAGTGAAAGAAGTAGGAATGCTTTTTTTTTTTAATATAGGTAGTGGAAATATTAATAAAATATCATTTTTAAAATACAAATTTGTTATATTCATTTACTATATTTAATTGAAACATGTTCTGCATAAAAAAATTCAAAACATGTTAAAAATTTATTAAAACACATTCTTAATTTCTCATTTGTGAATTTGATATGGCATAGATGAACAAAACTACAAAAGGCGTATTATTTAAAAAAACTCACACCTATTCATGCATTCACAAAATCGATTACTTGTACGGGAAGGAAAAGTTATTGAACAATCAAACAACCAAAATCATACTTATATCAAAGTTTCATGTGTTAATGGTATAGTCAAATCTCCATAGAATAGAAGTAGGAAAACAACTACAAATTGACATAATGCTCACAACACTGTAAGAGTTCAAAGACTATGTATTCTACACATCTTCCCCATGTTCTCATTTCAATGACATGCTAACACACACAAAACAATACATATGTGATCCCACATAAGTAATAAGAATAACTCTAAAAAATGTCAAACATAAAATCCATAAAATTTCATTTGATTCTCTTGATTACATAATGTGCAATAATATGTAATAAAAAAAATCAAATAACTTTTTATATATTATATTTTTCAATATTAATGATACCATAATCTTATAGATCTTACATATCTTTTTTAAATACACAATTTAAATAATATAATTACAAACAAAATATTCTTTTTTCAATTTTTACAATTTCTACTGAAACCTATCAACATACCCATTTAACTTTAAAAAGAAAAATAATCATTTAGAGTCCTTTTCCCTACCAACCACTATATGAGAGAAAGAGATAAACAAAAAAAAAAAAGAGGACTACTTTTGAATTGCAAAATTTCCCCTTTGAATTTTCTTAAATAAATGGAATCATTTCACACTTTTTAATTCGAGTGTGAACTTGAATATATTCCAATCAAATTTTCTTGAAAACAAATGCGAAAGAGCACACCAACTTCCAAAATTGACTGACCACCGTACACCTATAATATTTTATGATTTCTCTAACTAAAATTCCTTAGAATAACTAGTCTTTCCACCCTGGCATATGTTTTTAGAACTCTATGGATAACTCTCCTGAATTAAAGTATTATTTTCAATTTTATTATTCTTTATATTATAATATTTTAATTTGAAGATTGGAAGGAAATAAAAAGATTTGACTCAATGGAGTTTTAAATCTTCAATTAATTTATGAGTTAATATTTGAGACTTCAAAATATAAAAAATAATTGAAATTATAGATTAAGGTTTATTTAGAGATTACAAATATTGGTTAAAGAGTTTTTTTTTTAATATTTATATTGAAGAAATGCATATTAGATTTTAAAAAATGCAGTTTAAAACTGTATCCAAAATTTAAACTGGGACAACAAAGACACCAAGATACAACTCCAAGCTACAGTAGCAAACTGGAACATAACCACAACTATAAATAATACAACTACCCCTTGTTACAGTAGCAAGACCAACAATACAACAACAAATCTTGTCATAATGCCCATGATAAAAGTAAGTCAGCCAAAAGTGCAACAACAAAGACTATATAATACAAACAATCAATGTTGCAAGAAAGGCCTTAGCCCTTGAGCAATACACATATTTTGACTTCTAAGCAGCTAGTCCACTTGAAGTTTGATGTGTTGTATTTGAGAAACCAACTTTAAGTTCTTCATGGAATCCACCTATTGAAGCAAACTAGAGCATCAACATTACAATGAGTAGCAAATTCAATGGCCTTAGAGCAACAACAAATCCAAGGCAAAATCAAAATTGAGATCTTAAAGATTGAGCAGTTTGAAGAGACTTTTTGCTTAACAATTGGTTCACTTGAAGCTTGATTTGTTGAATTTGGACCTTTAACTTAAGATTCTTCTCAAATTCCACATGTAATTGCGAGAACAAGGAAGCAAGGCAATAAAAAGTGTTTGAGTAAAGCTTTAAAAATATAATTTCTTGGTGATCGCAATGAATATTGAAATTTTTTTTACATCTACTTCTCAATAAATGCAACAAAATAACCTATCTCACACTAGCAACAATAACATTATCATGGAACCCTATCCCAAGAAGAGCCTCTTTTCATCTTAATTTATGATAAAAAATAGCCGGAAAAATCATTAAATATAGAATTCCATTGCATTTTAACAAGCTAGCATCCCCCAAAAGTGTGCAAAATATCTTCATTTTTTGAACAAAAAGGACATTTAGTTCTGCTGAAACTTGATACATTTTAGTCTGCCACCTATGGGAAGCTTGCAATGAAGCACTTTTTGAGAAATTAATTGAGCATCTAAAGAAGCTTTTGATTTCCAAATTTGACCAGAAAGTTTTGCCCAAATTTTTTCACTA
This sequence comes from Sequoiadendron giganteum, assembly GCA_007115665.2. Taxonomy (NCBI): domain Eukaryota; kingdom Viridiplantae; phylum Streptophyta; class Pinopsida; order Cupressales; family Cupressaceae; genus Sequoiadendron; species Sequoiadendron giganteum. The sequence continues at coordinate 114,151,282 of CM021104.1, read as the reverse complement.
AAATTGTAATGCCACTTAAGGTTTAAGCAAGAATTTAAAGACAAGACAAGAAGCAACCGCAAATATAACTTTTTTAAAGGAAACCTTAGGAAAGGATTGTTAGCAAAACAAGGATAGACAACTGAGAGGGGGGGAGGGAGGGGGTGAATCAGTTGTTACCAAAATAAAACTTATACAACTTTAACCAATCCTTAGATCACATATTTGATAATTAACAATGCAAGCATAAGAACAACACATCAGAGACACATGAACATAAAGATTTTATACGTGGAAACCCTGTGAGGGGAAAAACCACGGTGGATGTTAGTCCACAAGATTATACCCTGTTAGAAGTATAATGAAGAATAAAAAGAGAATGCACTTGCATTCAGGCACACTGCCTACAGCACACTGCTCAAAGGGAAGGCTCACTGCCTTACATACAATAATTAGATTAAATCCATCTGATGACTTTGAATTGAGAAAATAGCTTCTGCAAAATCCTGATTACAGTTCCAGTTAGGTACACTAAAACCTCTTCAAACTCTTCCACACTCTGCTCTGAATGATCTGACCTTTATTCGCACTTGTACATCACTTGTACACTTGAGCACACTCTAAATGAGGAAAACAATCTTGTATATATATCCGCAACATGGATTTGCATCCACTAATCAGTCGACCACAAATAAGGAATAAATTACAACTGTCGGCCTTAATACATGAATAAATCTCAATGCGTACCGGCACAAGTCGGCCATAACATAGTGAGGACCCAAACAAACATCTCCAAACATTCCAAACAATAAAATATTAATCCTCATGGATCCACAACACAGTAACACCATAATGTCGACCATGAACATGAACACTCAGGCACATATCGGAAAAATCTTCGATCACAAACACTTCAATCACTATGGACATACACCAAGGATAGAGCATGATCTAGATTCATCCATGAACATTATAGGAACATGAGCAACACATGAGATTACCATACTTTCATCCACTTTGACCAAGAACACCATCTACAGAGATTGAATAACTATAGGGACATAGATCATCATAACTTCCACAAAACTTCATGCGCACAACTGAAACTTCCAAACAACATACTAGAAAGGTTCAACACCAAACCCTTTGAAGCACACCTTTAGATCTTCAACACATAGAGATTTCCAGCATTCTGACCTTCTCAGCTCCACTGGCTGCCTGTACTATATTTTTTTACAATTTTCTCAATTTCCTCGACATATGCAACCTTAAGCAGATTAAAATACTAATAGTATTGACATCAATGACAACAATATATCAGCAACACAACCACAACATCCAACAAGGATAACCTATCAACCATAGCTAGTATTTGAAGAAACTACAATAGATAAGAGTACATAATTTCATAAACAATTCCAACGAAACCAAGGAACACACAAAAATCAAGAAAGGTCTAAATTTATTGCTTAAATTAAAATGTGTTTTGATGGTGTGCCATGGCAGCCAACTCAAGGTGGAGAGATCCCAAAGGTCACCAACATTACAAAATCCTTTTTTTGAATAGAAGATAAGACTATTTAGGAAAGCTTAAAGCTAGGGGCTGCTCATGATAATAGATGAGTTTGTTCCACCAAATGGAAGATGTGGCGAATTTGAACCCATGTTGAAGAGAGATATCTCTCCATTGCAAAAGATGACAAATACATTTCCAAGCCTTCCAAATTGATTGAAGGGATGGAGAAGCATTAATTGAAAAATAAGGTGCATGAAGGATTCTATCAAGCCATTCCATCGATTGTCATTTACCTTTGATTGAGGCTAAGTTAATTTTGTTCCTTATAAGAATCTTCCAAGGTTCCTCACCTTTGATAGCTCTTATAATCCATTTGGTAGCCAAACAAATACCTTAAGTATTTGGATCAATTGACCTCAAACCCCATTTGAATTTAGGCTAAATACAATGACTCCATGACGTGGATATAAATCCCATGTTACCATCCCATTTAGTCCATAAAAATTGTTGAATAAGATTAATTAGGTCTTCATAACCTTTGTTAGAAGGCATCCAACAAGATGAATAGTAAACATAGATAGCAAGAAAGATTCTATTGGCAACTTGGATTTTACCAGCCAAGGAGAGAAATTTATTTCCCCAATTGAAAAGATTATTTTTAAGTCTGTTAAGATACCACCACATATTAGAGAGGGAAAACCAAAAACCAAAAGGTATCCCAAGATACCTAATGATTTTTCCATGCTTAATGTGCTTCCATTCTTTAGGAATCCAAGGAGGACTAGGTCTTGCCTGAACCATTAGGAATTTAGTTTTATCATGAGCAAGTTTAGAACCTGAAACAATGCAATATAGTTCTAGAATTTCAAGCACATGAGAAATATATTGGTCATAATTTTGTAAAAATAGTAAAGTTTTGTCATCAACATAATGCGAGTTAATGACTTCAACATTATTTGGAATAGAGATTCCAACAACAAGCTTGATTTTATCGGCACTCTGAAGCATATAACCTAGCACATCAGTTGTGAGGACATATAAATATGGAGTAAGAGGGCATCCTTTCTGAATAGACCTTTGTAGCCCAGAAAGGAATTTGTCATCATGTTATTGATAATAATCCAAGCATTAGCATATTGAAACAACATTTGAATATGTGCTCAAAATTTGGGCCCAAACCCTAACCATTGCAACATGCTAAGGATAAAATTCCATTGAATTCTATCATCAGCCTTGTCGAAGTCAAGTTTAATTAAAATTGCTTTATGAAATGTTTGTTGGGCCCAATTACAAGTTTCCCAAGCTAGAATAAGAGTGTTGAGAATAAATCTACTAGAAATAAAACCTATTTGATCAGCTCTAACAATTTCTCACACCATAGGTTTAATCTTGATAGACAGGGCCTTTGTAATGATTTTATAGGATGTATTAAGCAAGGTGATAGGCCACCAACTGGAAATTGTATCCTCTCTTTTTTTTTCCTTTGGGAAGAAGTTTGATTATGCCTCCATTAATAATTGGTCCTAAGGATCCTTTCATAAAGGCTTCCAAATATAAGCAATAAAAATCATCCTTAATGAGATGCCACATAGCTTGATAGAATTCCATAGGAAGCCCATCATTAACTAGACTTTTGTAAGGGGCCATGGAAAAATGAGCATTTTCCAATTCTTCCAAGTGTTTTATCAAGGTAATGGTTATACTCTAAATCATTTCGAGCAGGTATATGATCCTTGACAATGTCTTCAAGTGCTTGTTGAATGTCCTACCATTGATAATCTTTGAAAATATTTTCATAGAATTGTTTAGATAGATTGCCTATTTCAGAAAGATTAGAGTGAAAAACATCACAATCATCCCTTATAGCACTGATTTTTTCTTTGTTGTGTTTATAGATGAGATAATTAAAATAGTATTTAGTGCCCTTGTTTCCTTCTTTAATCCAATGTAACTTGGATCTAACTTTATCCCATTGCTCTTTATAATTTTCAATTTTACACAATTTGGCTTCGGTAACAACAATGGAGGTTTGCAATTTAATATTGTTAGGATCAACATTAAGAAGTTGCTTGTCATGGGAAATTTTTCCTTGGAGAGATATCTCTTGTCTCCTTATATTTACGCTGCCTTGCCATTTATCTACCAAAATAATGAAGGAAATTCATGCATTGAGTGATGATATTACACCACCAATCAATTCAAGATCCTCCTTCATCTGGTCTAGGTATAGACATCCAAATCCCCTCAAGGGAAGCAAAACATGAAGGATTGTTTAGATGATAAACATTTAATTTAAAAGGGAGAGAATTATTAGTGTTTGGAGTTTGAGATAAACATATGTTGTAGACGATGGGATAATGATCTGAAAGAGTAGTAGAGTAGTCAACCTAGACACACTGACCCAAGGGATCATGGACCAAATGCAAAGTAGGAGCATCATAAAATCTTTCCAACTTACTCAATTTTTTATCACCTCCCATTCTACAATTGGACCAAGTAGACCAATTTGAAGAATGGTTTTCAAATTTATCATGGATTGGGTCCACCACACCCAAGGAGTTTCAACAAAACAATTGACTATCAAATTCATCCTTACTGAGATTAGATTATTTATACTAACTATGATCTTGGAAGTGTTCACCATGTTGAAGTCACCACCAAGAATCTAGTCTGCATTAGGAAGGTTATTGACCATCCAATCCCAAAGTTGAACATGTTCTTTCATAACATTGGAGGCACAAATAGAAAAAAATCCTATAAGTCTACCATTGGTAATGGTGAAGATCCTAACACAATAGTGAGAGGGGTCCTCACCCTTATCAATGACAAAATTTGAGACCCAAGATGAAAACCAATAACATCTCCACCTTTTCCCTTCGAATGAGACGTGTGTAAGAAAGTAGCATCCCTCCAAATATTTCTTAAAGATTCCTCAAATCTTATGTGACTAGGTTTAACTTCTCAGAGGAATATCACATCAGGTTTCCATTTTGTCATAACCTCTTTAACTTTATACTTCCAATGAGGGAGTGAAATCCCTCTAACATTCCATGAAATGAGTTTAAAATTCATGAGGAAGAGAAGTGGAATCATCCTCCTAAGTCAAAACATTGAAGCTATTATTAAGGGCAAGGTCATGCATTTTGATCTCACATTTTTTGGAAGTGGAAGAAGGGGATCTGGATCTATGATGAGGGCGAGAAGAAGTGGTAGAAGGGTCACAAGGGTATGGTTGAGAAGATGAATTATGGGGAGGGGAACTAGACACATGGGCATCCAACATAGGAGAGGAAGGAGGGAAAGAAGAAGGAAGCTTATGAAGTGAAGGACAAGAGATAAGATGAGGAGAAGGGGTTGTTGGCTCTTTCCTTTTCCTAACCATACTCCACCCATCTGACATAACCACATATTTAAAAGAATAGGAAGGTTCACTAGATGCATCAATAGGGTTGGAAGGAATGGAAAAAGAAACAAGTGAATTATTAACAGGTGAAGGATAGAGTGACTAAGAAGGACTATGGTGATAAACTATTTTTATTTATTTTTATAGGGAAATCATGAATCAAATGGCCTTCTTTTTGACAGTAAAAACATGCATTTGGCTTATTGAAGTAGACTATAGGCTAATCTAGTTCAAAGTCTGGGCCAATCAATTTAATGTTCTTAGGCAAGGGTTTGGTCAAATCAACTTCTACACAGGCTCTTTGATGAACCCTTAAGCTTGAAAATTTGTTTGAATTAGGGTTACACCAAAGAACTTTGCCCAACTAGGCCACAATGTCCTTTAAAAATGGTCTAAACGCCAAATTAAGGAAGGGAAGTTCAATCCACATGGGATAATGTGACCGACACGATCCTTCAAGATGAAAATAAAAATTCCAAGCTTACAAATAGCATATTTTCCCACAAATGACCCAAGTACCATATTGTAAAACAACTTGAGTGTGGTCTGCAAGTTTAAACATACATGAAACATACCCCTTGCCAAGACCTCTTAAGGCTTCTATTTCCCAGCCCCGACTCTCCCAGTTTAAATGAGCCCATTTATAAAAGTCTACTTTAGAAGGAATGACTTTTATGAAAAATAAATTACAATTCTAGTTTGAAATTCAACAATAACATCCATAATGTCATGAGGAAGCTGTATTTTCAAAGTTTTATCCAATTTCATGGATAGTTGGTATTTTGGTGTCATGTCGTACATTGCTTTTGGCTCCATGGTAGCATCGTCATCTTTTCCAGCCATGGGCATGACAACAACTACAATGTATCCAGTTTGGGCAAGGCCATTTTCCTCTAAATCACACTTGTTATCTATTTTTTCTGCAAGATTTGGAACCATGGTGTCTCCAGCTTGACGGGCTATTGATTTGATTCACATTATGGTTGGCCCCGCAGCAAGAGGATCTGTGTAAGGATTGCAGAGGATGCATAGGCACTAGGGTTTCATTCATTGTTCTTTAGCTTCTAGAAAGTCCTTTGCATAGAATTCAAGGAAACAAATATCCAAATTAAACCCCTCTTTTGCATGGAGTATTTTTCTCATGGTCCCAACCGGTTAAAGAGTTTTGGAATAGAGATTAGTTTGTGAGTTTTGAATTGACGATTATAATAATATATTTATAATGTATTTAAAGAGGTATAAAATGAAAGTCTAAAGTGTGTGTCTTGTATTTTATCTTTTACAAGTAAATACAAGATTTAATTAGATCTTTAGATGACAATTTATATTGAACTAAGTGAATTGTGATATTCAACGTCTAAATTATTAATGTTCATCTAGTCAAGGATGCCAACTATATCAATCACAAGAATTATAAAGGCTAAAGTGTTAAGAATAGGAAAACATATAATTGAGAAAGAGGATTGAGAAACAAGATATATATGTGAAAGAGAGTATAAAGTCTAATTTATACAATTGTTATGTTGGGAAAGGTGTTGTGCACCTTGCATAGAATATTTTATATTTTGTAAAGTTATAGTCCACTTTAAAGTGGGATGACACACTTAGGAAGTGCAATATTTTACTTGGTAGTTGTTGTATGAGACATTGAAAATGTATTCTATGTGCTAGACACAATGGGGAAATACATATAATATTAGGGGTCATGGTTTAGTTAGCTCATAATTAATGTGGAAGGCACATTGGACAAGTGCATTTGTTGTGATAGAATTATTAGGGAAATGCAATAAATTATTAGATATCTTGTAAAAACTATTTATTGTGGAGTCACATTCATCTTGGACACATGGATTGGCAAGAGCATTTGGGTTGCCTTGAAGGTTGTAATGATTATTGGTCTTAGAGTCAAACTTGGGTGCCCATCTACGGAGTGTCAATTGGGTTAATTAAGAGCAATTAGAAAACATTAATTTTTTACATGATTCTTTTTCTCTTACCTATGAACATAAGGTCTAGGATGGAGGTTAGATATTATCTTGTACATGATTTTCATATACTGTTTTAAGGTATTGTTTCTCAATGTCCCTATAAAGTAATTTTTTTACCTAAGGGTCTACTATTCCAATTCTTCTCCAACTAATTTCTAATACATATAGGTTCTCCTATGCATATTGAAAAATAATAGGACATGAGACTTGGTTCAATTGCTAGATGGGAGGAAGCTTGTTTGTTGTCAAGAAGAATCTATGTTTATATAGCAATGTTGAGATATACAAGGTGAGATTGAATGTAAAAGGATATTCCAAGGTTAAGGGGATACATGTTGGTGAGATTTTTTCTTCAATTTCTAAGATGATATCTATTAAATTCTTATTATTCATTGCAACAAATTTTGATTTAGAGATTTAAAATAGATGGAAGTGAAAATGAATTTATTGTATGGTGACTTAGAATAAATTTACATCATAGTTGGAGTATTATGTTGTAAAAGGTAAGGATTCATTAGTATGTAGATCAAAAAATATTTGTATTTCAAAAAATTACCCAACATATTACAATACTATAAAATTATTCTTTTGTGTTAAGACCAAGATTTATGAGTTATAAATAATTTTGTTATGTTTACTACAAATATGAAAGTGACCATTTTCTTGTTATGATATTATGTGTAGCTGATATCTTATTTTTTGATAGTAAGAATGTGATTAGGCATTTGAAATCTTAACTTTCCACATGATGGGATATGAAGGACTAGGGGGTTTCTAAATTCATATTAGGTATAAAGATTATAAGAGAGAAAATATTAATATTTGGTTGAGTTAGAGTAAGTATGTGAACTCTACATTAAAACATGTTAACATGGTAGATAGGAACCTAGTGAGTGTTTCTATTTTAGTGTGGACTAAGTTATCAATTGAGTACCATCCATCTACACTTGGTGAGATGGAGGATATGTCTCATGTTCCTTACACTAGTGCAGTTGGTAATCTTATATATGCTATATTTTGCACTATACCTAACATTATGTAAGTATTAGGAGTCTTGAGTCATTTCATGGTTAAAATTAGATGAGATAATTAGGTTGCAACAAATCGGTTCTTCAAATTTTTATAGGTATTTCTAAGTACTCATTATGCTATTAGGTAGATGGAATCTTAGGTGACCTATAACACTTAATATATATTTGAGGTTATATGGATTTTGGTTGGACAAGAGATGTAAACAACATGAGATCTATCGGTGTTTATATAGTTAACCTATTTGGTGGTGCTATTAGCTGGATAAACAAGTGATAGGCTATGGTTTCTTTTTCTATGACAAAGGTAGGGTATACAATAGTTACTCATGTATGTAAGGATTTTATATAATTATAAATATTACGCTCAAATATTGGGCTAAATCGTGAAGTAATTTAGATTGGATGTGATAGTTAGAGTGGTATCAACTTAACAAAGAATCTAACTTTTCATATACAAATAAAGCACATTGATGTATAGTATTATTTTGTTCATAACATGGTTGAGAATGGGAAGGTAATGATTGAAAATATTGACACATTGGATAATTTTCTAGATGCATGAATGAATTCTTGAGCATAAAGAAGATCATGGGATATGGTGATTTAATGAGACTCTCAACCCCTTGCAAATAGGTTAACAATATTGGTGTTCCCTTTTATTCTTGCAAGTTATATGATAAGTGGGAGAATGTTGAGATAGGTGTGTCATACATCTTACAATTCTAAAATTCAATTTATTTATTATTCCTTATTTATTTGTGAGCTTTCATAAAAGGTGTCCCATCATGAAATATCATGTTTCCATGTGTATGTAAATTAGTATGATTTATGCAAGAGAATCTCTTTTTATATAAGATGTGTAAGAGCATTTATGAAAATGTAAGAATGTGTAAGAGGTGCAAGAGATTCTATGACACGTTTAAGAGCATGCAAGAGGGGAGTTACAATATTGAATTGACTTGTTGACCAACTTATGATGCATGCTATTATTTGTCATAGAGGATATATTCAAATTGGAGATAATGGAGCCAAAATGGGACACCTAAGTTGGTGAGTGTATTATGATGAAGTTATGAGAACTTATGATACGTATAAGGAATATGCTATATGTAGTCTATTTAATCATCTTGGGATTTGGGATTTTGATTTTGACTTAAAATTTGGGAAGGTCATACTTTGAGTATTTATAGTTCATTATTTCTCATTTTCCATTTGGTGGTTTCATGTATTGTTACTCCTATTTATTTAGTTTTTGAGATGGAGGTTTCATAGTGTACTTGTAGGTATTATTATGTTGATAAAAAATCTTTAGCCATAGTTGGTGATATATGAGTATGGATGTTCTTGGTTTATGTTGTAATCATATTGTTACTGAATAATACAAAATACATTGACACCTTTGCTACTTGGATTTTTAAAAAAGGGTTTTCTTAGGATAAATTTTGTATTATGTAATTGTACTTCAATGTTTTATCTCTTTTTTTTGTAAGTATTTAGATTGTATTTTCTAAAAATATCCTCTCATAGATTAGTTTGGGAAGAAATTTCATTATCTTAGCTTCCATTTAGTATGTGTGTTAGGAATTTTATTTTTTTCTTTCTAACTTTGGTGATTAACAAGTTTAGAACATATTTATTTGGATTCATGCTTTAAATAGTTTTTTATTTTTCTTGAAGCATTGAAAAATCATAATTATAATGTTTGTATTAGCTTACCTAATGTTACTTTATATAGTCATAATATGGTGAAATATTATTCTCATGGTATGAATTTTCAAGCATTATTTTTGGGCTCATGTTTCTAAAATTTACTTATTTTTCTTCACAAGCATTGCTACCATCATTATTATATTTAAATGACAACATACATTATGGATATTATTATATTCATTATATGGTGAAAGAATATTATATTGGCTATGGTTTTCTTCTATTTTTTTGGATACATTGAAAGAGTCTACTTATTGGCCTCTTTTACAAAAGTACCTTAAGGAGGTTGGGTTCCTTTTATTTTGGCAATGATTTTGTGGTTTTCATGTATGTAAAACATTATGGTGTGTGATGCAATCAAGGTCAAAGGGTCCAATGAAGAAATATCTAGCCATGTATCCTAACACCAAAATGCATGCATAACATACAAACATTTAAAAAAAATAACAATGCATTCTCATTTTTCAAGCTTGCATGATTATCACCAAATTTAAAACTTCTCACTTTTCCACAATGGACCCTCTTACATATCAAACCACAGTTGTTTCATTACACTACTATGACCATTTAAACACAAATCAAACTATTGAATATCCTTAGATTTGTACATGTTAGTGTGATCAAGATATATTTCCTAACTAGTCCATTTCCTCCACTTAAGTCTTTTTTACACTTAGTTAATTTTACTTAAGTATTTTTTCATGTTATCCTACATTGGTTTTCTTAGTCTCTTGGGAGGTATATCCTATATATACTCTCCAATTTTTTTCATTGTAATCACACATGCTTGTATGTGTTTCAATCCTATTGAATTATCTAGTGTATGGAAAATTAAACCTATAGAAAGTATATCAAACTATCGAGATTAGTTATTCATATTGACATTGGGATGAGCTGATAGTTCTAATAAATGTTCATATTATCCAATTTTATAATGCTCAAAATAGAAATTAAAATATATAATAATCTATTATAAGGCCAAATAGCTAATTATAGAAAATTGGTGAAAATAAATGTCTACAAACTAATTATTACAAAGTAAATTCAATAAAAATGGAAAGTATAGATCTTGAAGATGATTTAGTGAGCTGCAAATAGTCTTGACCATGGTCACCGGTGCATAGCTTGGATGTCCTCGCGACATACTCTCATCTAGTACAAAGATGAAATGAAAATTACATGACGCATAATAAAATACTACATACACAACAATGAAGGTATCAAATTTAAATGGTACGAGAAATACTAAAATATTAAAAATGACAAAATAATTTATCTATTGAAATGAAAACTAAATGAAAATGAATATAAGGAAAAAAAGAACCATATTTTTGCTTCTTCTTCTTCAATAGAAAATATGTACACACACAATCAAGATTTATTTTGTTTGTTTGGTTGTTTAGGGGCTTGCCTCAGTCAAACCCCAATTTTTGTATTTCTATCTCCATGACAACCATGATTTTTGATACATAAATTGAAAAATATGTAAAAAGTGCAATGGAAATTGCTATGAAAAAGACACAAATAGATAAATTTAACAAGATATTAACACCTAATGCATTCAAGTGCTAATATGAGAGGAAACATAAAATGATAACTAAGAACAAGATCACCTTGAAGCTTCAAAGAATCCTAGAAATAACTTGTTGCTTCAAGAATATTGTTGAGATTGAAAGATGATAACATGTTTTGTGAATAGCTTGATGTTCCTTCAATGGTAGAACATGGTATTATTTCTTCAAAGAGTTTCCTTCACCAAAGTATGCATGAGAGTGAGTGAAAGAGAGATAGATTGAAAAATCCAATTGAATCCTCATGCAAAGCAAGTTAGGTTGATTTTGTTCATCGCAACTACATGTAGGTCCATTACATGTAAAAAAGATATGAGAATGTAATGTCCCAACAACCTCTGGAATCATAATTTTTTGTAGGAAAGTAGTGCATCACATAAATGTCTACATAGAACACTCCCATCTAAAAAACTCAAACACAGAAGATCAAGAACAACATGAAATTAACAAAAATGTATGATTCAAGTGTTAACATTTTAAAATTTAACTATTTATATAAAAAATCTAAAGAGAGAGAATTGTGTAGTGTGAAATTGCAAGGGTATGCAATTTACAACAATACAAATAGAAAATAATTTATTCTATCATTTCTAGTTTATTATTAATGTTTTCCTTTCATTTATTTGTATTCTTGGGTGGCTTCATAGTGGGATCTTACATGGTATTATGTTTTGGTTATGACTTTTGGGTTAGCTTTTAGGAAATTTGAGAGTGTAATATTTTTATTTTCTTAAATAATGAAGTGTGCTCTTCTCTTACATCCTTGGATGATCTAGAGAACAAAAAAGTGTGAAAAAAATATAATACCTTTGGGGGCTTCTTTTTCTAACTTGCTAGTGCATGTACACTATCAAAGCTTCCCAAAGAAAATTTAAGCTCAACATTGAGTTTAGATTAGCTAAAAAAAATATATTTTACTTTCATTTTATCTTAGTGAGATCCAAGTAATGTCCCTTTTCTTGAAATTTCTGAAAATAGAAAATTACTATTTTTAGTAAGCTGAGTTTTCAAAAATAGCAAGTCAGTTCTTGTAGCGAAATCGTGAAAGTTATTTTCTCAAGATGAATTAATTAAAAAAATGTTGGAGTTTAATTATAAAATATTTATGAAATATTTAATTGAGACAATTTGGATTTTTTGAAAAAGGCAAAATGGATTTTTATTGGCTTATGAAGTAGTGTAGGAAATGGAAATATTTTATTATTTCCCTCAGGTGCACTTGATTTTTTCTTTTACACTTGGAACCAGAGGTTACATGCACTACATGCAAAAGATAATCTCTCCTTGGTCATGATTTTTGGGTCCCTAACTTGGAAATTGAATATTTTTCAATAAAACATGAATTTGAGCTTCATTTTGGGGGATTCTAGTTGCAGATTTTGGTTGGGTGTTTGCTTGACCTGCAAAGGTTGATTAACCATTGTGGGAATAATATCTAAGGATAGAAAACCAAGGAGATTTAGATTCAAGGAAAATGGATCTAAGGGTCTACAAGTGTGACTTCACACATGAGTTGCATTGGTTGCTAAAAGATGGCTTTTTATTTGGATTTTTTGTTGAGTTGTTTGGCAGGGTTTGTGTTTTGGAGTGCTCAAATTTTGGAATAGTTTTAGATTGTTGTTGTTATCAGTTTGGTAGTTGTTTTATCATATTTTATTCATGTATTTATTCTTCCCAAACTCTATTTAGAGTGTTCATGATTTTGTAATAGAAGTTACATTGTTTTGGTTGCAATTTGTGGGTTTGTTTGCCCTTTCTCATTGTGCAAATTATAGAAGGGTTTTGGGTTGTTGTTTGCTACTGTCATGAATAAAAAAATAATGTATTAAAATTTTAATATTAGAATAAAGTCACACTTTTTCTATTGGCACAATGATTTATGATGAATTTTAAGAGTATAGTTGAAGTTTTATTATACTCGATTTCACTATTTGGTGCAATTTGGAAATTTGAGGGTTTGCTGTTATTAACATAAAATATATTTTATTTTCAAAGAATTCCTTAATGTATTTCTCTATCCAGAATAACATCTTGAAGTTGGAGTTGGATGTGTGATTTAGGTTTTCAGCAGTAGCTTCTAGTTTGCAATTTCTCTTGAGTTTTGCACAACAGTTGTGCATTATTGTTGGATGATATTATCAGCAAAAAATTGATGTATTTTCAATCTTATGTTAGTGAATAAACTTTCCTCATCATTTTTTCATCATTTAAACATAGTGTGGTGTGGTTTGGTGTAATTTTAAAGATACCCGATTTGATAATTTATTTGGTATTTACAAATTGATTTAATCATGATTACAATGGTATTAGAGTCGTGATCTTTCTATTTTGTAGGCTAACTTAATTTATTGGATGATTTATGTGAATAATGGGTTTCTTTGAAGTAATTTTTAAGAGTGGGAGACTGATATAGTCAGATAATGCAAAAAAGGTTTCCAAATGGTATAAAGACTACATATTTCTAACAGGAGATGAAAATAAGTCTCTTACATTTCTTGAGTATTTAGAAGTCAAATGAAGAACTATGCCCCAAGATAAGATGATCATCAAATTATTTGAGGAGTTCCAGAGTTTTTCTGAAGATTTCAGGACTAAAGAATCTTTTTATGAGTTCTTCATATGGGCTAGAGAGGAGGAAGAACTAGAGCAAGAGGAACAATTAAATTTCAAAGTTATCAAGGAAGAGATCAAGGAGAAAAGAGTTGAACAAGAAGAACAAATAAAAGTTGAGATTCAGGAGATCTTTGATCCAAACAAGGATGAAGAACAAAAAGATTGCATCCATCATATTGGAGGTAAAAATCTCTTGGTTGAAAATATCCTTTCAAATCATGATAATCATATATTTCAGTCTAACATTGTTGAAGATCAAGATGGGAAAAATAATTTTCTAGAAAAGATAGAACAAGGAGATGAACAAATCCTTTTAGAAGTTTTAGTAGAAGAGCTTGATGATTCCAAAAGTGAAGAAAAAATGATTGCTTTGGAAAACCCTAAGCTAGAAGCTTGGAGTCACAAGAATGATGGTATTGAGGTTGTTTTAACCATACCTCTAATGGGAAATATGGATGAACATGTTTATTGCAGCCCAAGGTATGATTTGATTTATCCTACTATAGCTCTACAAGATTTCTATCATTTTGGAAGATGGTCTAAAGAGGAAGATAAGAACAAGGATGTGATTTGCAACATAGAGAATATGGGTCCATCGATCCCAAGTCAAGATTATCTTTGTATATGGGATCTACGTGATAGTCTATCCATATATATGATACAAATTAGTATTCTATAGTTTTGAATTATTCACACATGATGGTATGGGACCCTGGTTCCTTTTCCAATGAACCACAGAGGGGTAACATTCAGATTCATTTGAAGGCTGAAATAATTGATGGGTTTGATACCATAATCACAAACATAATATCCATTCTATGTACATGGATAGATAAAGGGTTGATTATAAATTTGAACAAGGGTAAAGAATTCTATATTAAGGGTCTAGGAGCTGCAATTTTTTTGAGGTTGAAATATTTTTGGGTGATAGACCTTTCATACTTATCAAGGATCCATATTCTTGACATGCATTGGAATGCAATACTTGTTGCATTTGACAGTTTTGTGGAGGTAATTCACGCATGTTTTTTTGTTCACATTTTTGATTTCTCACATCAATGTGCAGAAGAGTATGGTAATATAGGAGAATTTAAGTGGGAATATTTTTTTTTGTTGATTAAGAGTATGCAAATTCTGATTTCTTTTGATGGAAATCATAGATCTCTATTCACCAATTCACTACTTCTAAATCAGCAAAAGGAGGTTTCCAAATATATACTTATAGGTTCATCTTTAGAGTAGAAAATCCAACATAGTATTGGTTGCAAACACCTTAAATTTTTCATCTATTTTTATTTGGTAATATGCTAATCTCAGTCATCCATTTGTAGGAAGCATGTGAAGTACAAGATCTTACCTTACAATTTGATTTTGCAATTCATGAAGAATTGGGTGAGAATTTTTATTTTCATTGGTGATGATAATATTTTGACTTCCAATAAGGGTTGGAAAGATTCTTTGGAAAATTTGGATAGAGATATTGATGCATATCAACAACAAGAATCCTTTAGTAAGACATATTTTTGGGAGATTGGCATCACATTCTTGACTCATGTTTTTGGTGCTCAAAGAATGCTCAAAGGGATTTCTCAAGAGGAGTGGGAAGAAGATGAAAAGGTAACTGATTATATACATGAAGTTAATATTTCAACTTTCTCACATGGATCTACTATAGTTTGTAGTGCTACAAGAAAGAGAATTAATTGGATCTCAATGCAAAGATGGAAATTTGAGGAACTTGATTACATGAAGTTCAAAGTTTTAGAGGATAACTTGGTAAGGTATGATAAAAGGTTTAAAATTAGTATTCTTTGAACATATTCAAACACCAATCAACTCTTGGTATTCATGTGAAGGAGTATTTTGGATAGAGAATTTCTTTGTTTTGGTATTATGAGTTTGATGAGCTACAAAAATGGGCATTTCAAAGGATGGTGATAGATGAGTTTTTTAGAATGAATGATTCTTGGTATTATTCCTTCCATAGAGGATATGATATTTGCACCATGATTTCTTATTTTTTGGACACTAACATTTTCAATGGAAATGTGAAGAATTTCAAGTTTATGCCAAAGGATTTTTAGGGGTTTATTATCTTCCAATAAAAAATGTTGGTGTAATATCTTGGTCATTTAGAGTACCATGGAATGAATTTCATTGCTGTATTATTAATATTCTTCTATATTTTGGATCCTATAGACCAATCCAAGAGGTTGAAAATATCTTCTCTCTAATTGAGGTAAAGTTTGGATCTTTTGTTATGTATTTTTATGAAATATATCTCAATAATGTAGAGGTGAAAAGAAGATGTTTTTCCAAAATATGTAATGGATGTGATAGAATATGCAATGGGTATTATGATAGTCCTAATAGAAGAAAAAATCAGACCCATTACATTAGCAAATGTTTTAGAAGTTTTAAATCCAAGTTGCCTATTGTCAATGCACCTCTAGCTAGAAATCCAGGACACTGTTTGTATTGCGGTGGGAGGTTGTTTTGGAAGTGCCTAAAGGTGGAAGCTATCAAGCATGTCTATTAGTCCTCTAACATGGTTGAACATGTCATAAAATTATTTTCTACTTTCATGTTCAAAATTATATATGAAGATCATTGTGCTTATGGAAGGATTCAGAAAGTGCATAGTCTTCCATAAGAAGGGCCTTTGTGCTGCAATAACAATATTCAGATTTTGGTTGGGTTTAGAATGTTGTTATGTGATGAAATTTTTTGTTCGTCATACATTCCATTACAATTCCAAACCAGATCCTAAAGTTGTATCAATCATCTTTCATATAGAGGCAAGATTTGTAGTAGTTTGTGATATATCCTACAAGAAGTGTCTCCATGATTTCAAGGTAATGAAGGAAATTGTTTCTAAGATTGGTATCCACTATTGTGAAGGATTTATTTTTTGTTGTAACCATCCTCTAGGCTTCATAATTTTTTTTTATGTCTTTGATAGTGGTTGCAAGAGATTTTTGTATAATTTTCTTGGTGATAGTGCACATACACAACTCTAGGAAGTAGTTGAAAGGAGGAGGTTATTGATTAAAAAAATTGGAAGGAGCAGTATAGAAAATCAGGTAACATGGAGTAATAGGTTGTACACTGAAATTAATATCCATGAAATTATAGAGCATAGGTACATTCTTAAAGAAATTATCAAGATGTTTGAGAGGAAAGTACAATGATTCAAAGGTACATGATCACAATATGTTTTATTGTATGCAATGTTTGGTTATTTTGGGTATCATGATTTTGGAGCATCATTGTTGCAATTGTTTGAGGACAATCAATTTTTCGAAGGGAGGACTTGTAATGTCCTTTTTCTTAAAATTTCTAAAAATATAAAATTACGATTTTTAGTAAGTCAGCTTTCCAAAAATAGCAAGTCAGGTCTTGCAAAAAAATCAAGAAAGTTGTTTTCTCAAGATGAATTAATTAAGAAAATGTTGGATTTTAACTATAAAAATATTTATGAAATATTTAATTGAGCCAATTTGGGTATGGCTTTTTCGAAAAAGGCAAAATGGATTTTTATTGGCTTATGAAGTAGTGTCGGAAATGGAAATATTTTATTATTTCCCTTGGGTGCACTTGATTTTTTCTTTTACACTTGGAACTGGAGGTTGCATGCACTACATGCAAAAGAAAATCTCTCCTCGGTCATGATTTTTGGGTCCCTAACTTGGAAATTGAATATTTTTCAATAAAACATGAATTTGGGCTTCATTTTGGGGGATTCTAGTTGCAGATTTTGGCAGGGTTTTCTCTACATGCAAACACTGATAAACCATTGTAGGAATAATATCTAAGGCTAGAAAAAAATAATATTTGGACTCAAGGATAGTGGATCTAAGGGTCTACAAGCGTGACTTTACACAAGAGTTGCATTGGTGCTGAAAGATGGCTTTTTATGTGGATTTTTGGTTGAGTTGTTTGGCAAGGTTTGTGTTTTGAAGTGCTCAAATATTGGCATAGTTTAGATTGATGTTGTTATCAGTTTGTTATTTTTTTTTATCAGATTTTATTCATGTATTTATGCTGCACATATTCTATTTAGAGTGCCGATGATTTTGAAATAGAAGATACAATATTTTGGTTACAATTCGTGGGTTTGTTTGCCCTTTCTCATTGTCCAAATTGCATAAGGGTTTTAGGTTGTTGTTTGCTACTATCATGAATATAAAAATAATGTATTAAAATTTTAATATCAACAAGTCATGATTTTTCCATTGGCACAATGATTTATGATGAATTTTAAGATTATAGCAAAGTTTCATTATAGACAATTTCACTATTTGGTGCAGTTTGGAAATCTGAGGGTTTGCTTGCATTTGGGTTATCAATTGGTGTTGTTGTTATTAAAAAAATATATATTTTATTTTCAAAGTATTCCTTAATGAATTTCCCTATCCAGAAGAACATCTTGAAGTTTGGAGTTGGATGTGTGATTTGGGTTTTCAGCAGTAGCTTCCAGTTTGCAGTTTCTCTTGAGTTGTGCACAACAGCCGTGTATTGTTGATGGATGATGCTATCAGAAGAAAATTGATGTATTTCCATGCTTATGTCAGTGAATAAACTTTCCGCATCAGTTTTTCATCATTTAAACATAGTGTGGTGTTGTTTGGAGCAATTTTAAAGATACCCAATTTGATAATTTATTTAGTAATTTTATCCCGAACTGATCATATGTGTTGGATCCCAAGAAATCTTATTTAAGATGGATAATTATATTGCAAAGAGTACCTATTAAGTTGAAATATGATGATATTGAAATTTGCAACATATGTAGAGTACCAAAAGCAATTAACCATCTCTTTTTTGATATTTTGTATGCAAATGAAGTTTGGAAGCTTGTATGTAATAATTTGGAAATATGGAAATCAAATAAAAAAGTAAATTGGAAACAAATTTTATTATGTAATGATAAGAAATTGGGAAAGGAATGTGATTTATTTTGGCACTGTTTGGCAAATGAAGTTCTATGGCATTTATGGAAAGCTAGGAATGGGGGAAAATTTAATGGGTAGATGAGGATCCTTACTGAGGAAATAAAAAGGCTCATCCTATTTGAGATTTTTGTGTGGGTATTTATGACAGTAAAGGTTTTGGAAGAAAAATTTCACAAGATCCTAAAGGATGAGGTAGTGCTACTCAAATAGAGGGAGATCATTTTTAGCTACAGCTAGAGTGCAAGGCAACCCAACCTTGCCAAGTTCATGGAGGTGCTTGAAAAGTTATAGAAAGTGTACAATGAAAAGGTCACTACAAAATAAAATCAACCAAGAATCCACACCAATGAAAAATGGGAGGTGGAAGAGGTCTTCACATCAGAGGAGTTGTTGGCAGCCAGTGAAAGAAGGAATGCCGCTAGAACAGTTAGTAAAAGCAGGAATCTATAATGAACTATCCATTTTTAGTGTATCTTGTTGCATTTATACACTTCTCAATGTAAATGATGCACAAAATATCTTTTTGTAAATGATACACAACATAGCTAATGTATAGTAGCTTGGAATCTTACTTGTATATACTTGCCAAATCATTCATTGGGGGATAAAATTTGCACCTTGTTGGGATACAAAACTACATTATGCTGGAATGACATACTAAAGATGTAATTTGTTTCTTATTTTATCTTTAATACAAAAAAAATAAAATTTCCTCATCAGTTGTTCATCATTTAAACATAGTGTGGTATTGTTTGGTGCAATTTTAAAGATACCCGATTTGATAATTTATTTAGTATTTAAAAAATGATTTAATTGGGATATTACAATCTAACATGTTACTCATTACTAAGAAATTTTGAGGCCAAACAAACCCCACCATTGTGCCTAGAAGGCCCAATAAACCCTTTTCACATAGAATTTGTCCAATTTGGACAAAGTTTCCCTTAGAGGCAATTTTTTTCTCTTGAGCCATACAACCTTCTCTATGCATCACACTAAAGGAATTGAAAAAATTATTGTTGAGTAGCACCACTATAGCAATAGTGTTTCTTATAATTCCATTGCTACTCACAACAATCATCATATAGAAACATGCTACAAACAACCTTAGTAGAATCACTAATAAGTGGTAAAAAAGTTGACCACCAACTTTGTGACCACACCACTAGGTGGCACCACTAATCACATACCCCTAACAACCTTATGTGGGTATTTAAGAGAATATTTTCCATTTTTTTTCACCAAGTTGTTTCACATCAATTCTGAGTAGTTTTTTAGTTTAAAATAGGCAGGTTTTTCCCTTTATATGATGGTTTTATGAAAACCAAAGGTAGTTTTGAGATCATGCTAGAATTTAGCATATTCCAAGGAATCTAAAATTTTTTGGTGATGGTTTCCTCATGACATCATGTTGATGTCAGCATCCATTAAATTTTTTTGACCTACTTTCCATTGCGACGTTTGATTTTATAATTCAACTGAAGAGGCCAATATCTTGAGCATACAACCTCATTTTTTTAGCATTTTTTAGTTTGGGATAGATTTTCATGCTATTCATAGTGTCATGATCATATTTTTATCAATTTATTCAATTTTATAGAAAATGATTTTCCTCATCAAATCTAGTAGACAGTAAAAAAAGTCAATCTTCAAAACCTTGTAATTTTCACATATGATCTTGGATTGAGGTGATTCTTTATGATTCTTTTCTTGAAAGTGAATATTTTTCAAGAACTACACATTAGTACAATTTTAAATTTATCATTTTGATGTTATATTATACTTTGAGTATTTCATCCATTTTGGACATTGTAAAACTCTAGAAACAACTCCAACATTGTATACACATTGATATATAAAGTGCCAAACAATAGTTTTTGGGGGTGTTCTTTGATTAGGTGAATTTAGGGGGTACCTTGGTGTTTTTTTTAATATTGTGCAACATAACTTATCTTATGCTTGTGCTCTAATTTTCCTTCACAACTAGGTTTTTTTAAATTTTTCATTGTTAACTCCATACAACTATGTAACATGACATCAAAATGCATAGAATGTGTTTAATGAAATAAGGCTTCACACCAAATTTTGAACAAAATGTTGATGAACCCAAATATGATAAAGAAAAGATACAAGGGATTTTTTAACAGACTAAAGAACTTGGATGCCTTCATAACTATATTTCTATTAATAAATTATGTTTCAAATTGAATGTTCCACAAATTCGCATGATAATTGAGAAAAATCAAAATCATTGTATGGTAAAATTGATGAATTTCAAGGCTATCATATTTTTAATGATTTGATGATCCTTGAACCAAAATACTTTAACAACATCCAAAATTACATCACAAAGGTTAATGATCTTCAAGCATAATGTAGTATATGAAATTAATAAAAAATATATTCAAATAGCCTATAATGCACTTGGTAGACTTGGTCCTAAATATTTATCTTTTGTTTTTATATTTCACACTTATAGGATGACTATGGAGTCTATGTATACAATTCCTTATTTTGAACCCTTCTCTTATATGTTGATGCATGCACACTATAATCTCATTTACATAGGTATCTTAAAAAAATCTTAGTCTTAGGTATTTTTTTTGTTAGCTTAAGGGAAAAAAAGGGTTAGGTCATCTTGACAAGAAATATAAGTGATCCAAGAACAAACCACACATATATCAAACACAATCCTCATCCTCTTATAAATAAAACTTCAAATCCTCTTCATGTAAGGGGAATTAGTAGAAGAAGGAAAGACCAACTTGTGTCTACTATGAGAAGATTGGTCATGACGAAAATTAGTGTCATGGGAAGTAGATTAATGAGCTAAAAACTATTCTTAAAAGAATAACATTCATTTCCCTTCCTCTATTGCATGACAATATTTCACTTCTTCAAAATTAGGTAAAGGGAAAGAAACAACACTTGTTTTGATTATATGGGAAAAACAAGTTTTGAAGGGACCCAAAACCCTTTACAACTAAACAAATAAATAAAATACTACTTAAAGAAAAAAACATTGAACCAGTAGCAACAACCAACAATAAAACAATAGCAAAAAAATGGAGACCAAAAAGCAAAAGAAAGTAATAGAGAAAAGCATAGAAAGGGACACTATTTCATGTTCTTTAAGGTGCTAGCCACCTCAAGTTCCTAGTTCCGATGCAGTTCAACCATTCCCATCATTTATTTCTTCTCCTCCTCAAAGGATCTCCTTAGGTTACCTTGCCCTCTTGTAGTAGGGCCTTTAGCTTCATCCTTTCCAACCTTTTACTCCTTTCCCTTTGAAACCAAGTCCTTCTCCATCAGCTTAGCAAAGTAAAGTTGATCTTCTCTTAGCTCATTTATCTTACGAAACAAGAACTACAAGGATTCAACACTGTTCCTAAACAAAATGTGGCTTACATGCAGCAAATTCTTGATGTTTGCATTGGTGTCAATAATATTAGCCTCCATATCAAAGATGCAATGCTCACACAGGGACTTGAAATCAGTAAAGGAACACTCTAAGTCCACAATTCTTTCAAAAAATTTTTTTGAGGAAGAACCCTTTGGTATATTTTTCACATTCTCTTGTAGGCCCCTTATCTTGATATTCACCCTATTAAATTCCTGAAGAGTCCACTTTTCCAGCTTGAATGTACCAGTGGCCCTTGCACGAGCCATGTCAAGGAGCTCAAACATTTAAGTGGTATCATCATTAAGGTATGAGAAATCCTTAGACAATGGGTTTACCTTAAGAGGCTCTAGCTTTCTAGGCCTCAGATTGACCCCCTCCTCTTCATGCACATTCTTCCCACTAGAGAGTTCCACACTTAGCATCTTTCAAACTGGGGAGTCATCAATTTCAATAGTCTTCTCCTCAACACCCTTCTCCTTACACTAGTTCTTGGTACCCTTCAAAGCATCATTCAACACCTGATTTTTCAACTTAGCAATATGCATGGAAGCCCTTCTAGGAATTTCCTTGACATCTTTGTCCACAACATTGTCCTACATGCCCTCCTCCTTACTACTCTTCGCAAAAAAAATCCCTCACATTAAACACAACATTACCCTTAGACCTGGAATCCCCAGAAACAACATCTGTATCATTTCTAGTAGATTGGGACTCCGACTCCTGAAGAATAAGCTTCAAGAAACAACATTTGTTGCTTTTGTAGATTATTTTAGGTTTAATGAATTCTTGAATCAAGTGATTTTCACCATATGGTTTCCAAAAGAAATATTTTTCTTCATTGGAGCCTTATCATGTGCTTCATATTCTTATTGGTGATGATTCTCTAATTGATTTAATTGGAAAGGGTTCAGTTGACACTAATAATGGTGCATTTGAGGATATTCTTTATGTGGCTAATTTTTTAATAAATTTTCTTTTATTCTATTAGATCACACATATCAAGAATGATAGGAAAGTCAAATAACTCTAGATTTTGATGTTATCAATAACCTTGAAGATAATTCTCTCATTATAGTTGGATAAGTTGACCATGTTTCTTGGATTTTCTCTCTCTCTCATTATATACCTAATACATGTTCCACTGATTTTCTCACCCATTCAATTTCTATGAGAAAATTATGGCATGAGAAATTTAGCCACCTCAACTACTACCACCTTCAAAAACTTAGCACAAAGGACATGGTCACATGTCTTCCTTGAATCAAATGTTAAGATAGATTGTGTTAGGGTTTTTTTGATAAAGAGAAAGATCATAATGCTTCACAAGTCCTTAATCTAGTTCACAATGATTTAACAAGTTTATTTCCATCATTGTATCTCAATAAGGCCCATTACTTTCTCACATCTAGCAATGATTTTTCTAGTTACACATAGGTCTTCTTCCTTCAATAGAAAGGTGAAGTGATTGATATATATCAAGAGTTCAAGTGTCATGTGGAAAAGTAATCTAGAAAGTTTCTCAAGACTCTCCATACTAGCAATGGGATAAATTATGTGAACCATTACTTTGAAAAATTATATATTTTTAAAGGGATTAATATTTAACATTATTTTTCCTAGAAACGCCTCACCAGAATGCTGTTGTAGAGAGGAAACACAAATTCCTAAAAGATATGGACAGCTTAGTTGAAACAATGAATTGAGTATGAGTGGACTAGGACTAAGAAGTTGACTAAGAGTTGTAGGATCTACTCTCAATCCCAAGTGCCCTTGAATATTGGGATGAAGTTATCAAATATTTTTCTCACATCCAACATAGGGCTCCAATAAGGGATTGAAGGGAATCAATCCATTTAAACCGTACTATAGTAGGAAACTTGTTACGTGACACTTTAGATTTTTTGGTTTTCTTGCATGGTCTCACATTTATTTAAAGAAATATACATCTTTAGAACCTTAAAATTGTCCCTACATCTTCATTGAATACCACAACAGTGTCAAAGGATATTGGCTCTTAGATCTTGACACATGAGCTCTTTATTGAATAAAGTGTGCATTTTGAGGAAATATATTCTAGCTTGTCCTCTCACACTCTTCATCCATAATAGAATCAAATGATAGTGACATGACACATTTTCCTCCCACTTCTTCTACTCATAGGGTTGATCATGAGGTTTCACCTAACCCTTCACTAAGTTCACATTTAGAGGTTGATAAATATCCTTATCCATCCCCTTCTTCTGTACTATGCATCATTGGGCTTGACATACTCTCTAGTCTATAAACACTATCATTGTAGATCCTTCTAATACTTGAAGGACTTGGTCACAACACATGGATATTCCACATTTCTTCATTTCCACAACTTCATATACACAATCCTTTCTTGAAGCATCAAGTATATATAAGTGGGATTTAGCCATGGAGGAAGTGTATAAAACTTTAATTAGGAAGAACACATGAGAGCTTATTTCACTTCTTATCGAAAGAAAACTGGTTTGGTGTAAGTGGGTTTATTAAACCAAAATTTCTACATATGGACTAGTTGACAAGTACAAAGCATGAGTTATTTCCAAAGGTTTCTCATTTGTTCTTGGTGTTGACTAAACTAAGACCTTTTCCCCTAATGCTAAGATGAACTCCATTTTTTCTGGCTCTTGCTATTGTTATAGCTCATGGTTGGATTGTACATCAACTAGATATGAAGAGTGCATTTCTTCATGCAGATCTACAAGATGAGATTTACATGAAGCAACCTTGAGGATTGATTTGGGATGCTTTATTAGTTTGTTGGTTGAGTAAATTTATCTATGGTCTCAAGGAGGCCCCATGGTCCTAGTATTCCAAGATGAGCTCCTTTATTCTCATCATCAGATTCTCTCATTGCCATTCTAATTTGAATGTTTATATTCTAAGAGATGAGGATTCTTTTCTATTTTTGATTTTTTATATTGATGATTTGATTATCACAAGTAGTACCTCAAACATCATTGGTAAAGGAAAGACTACTCTATATAATAGATTTACGATGATTGACTTGGGTGTGCTATATTAATTTCTTAGGATCAAAATCACTCAATGCTCTTCTAGGATCACTCTTGCAAAGCCTAATCACATGTGAAATTAATCTAATTTCTTAGTTTCATATGGTTTATTGTAATATTACAATAATTTCCTTTCTATTAGGAGTCAAACTTGAGGCCAAGTGTTCTACTCCCCTTGTTGATTCTACCTTGTATTGCCAAAATATTGGCAACCTCATCTACTTGACTCATACTCACATTGATATTTTATTTGTATTTGGTATGGTTTTATATTTCATGCAAGAGCCTCATGAGAATTTTTAGGAAAAAACCAAACACAATCTTTTCTATGCATATGACGCTCATAGATAGGAGATTCACTATGTGACAAACACAAAGTCATATTTAATTTGATACATAGACATTGATTGGGCTGGTGAAATTGAGGATCCTACGCACAAATATGGCTGCAAATTTTACCTTTGTTTTGGTCTCATTTATTGGAAAATGAAGAAGAAACACACTATTTCTCTCTCATTGACTAAGGTTGACTATTGGGGATTGATAATGCAATTATTGTGGCTATTTGGATACAAAATATTGTCATTGATCTTGGCATCAATTTTCAAAATCCATAAGTAATCTTCTACAAAAGTATTGAGTCCTATCTAGATCTTGAGGAAGAATTTAGTCTATCATTAACATACCAAACACATCAAGATCCACACATACTTATTATGGAAGTTGTTATAGGAATAGGTCATTGATTTTTACTATTGTATTAGAATAAAGAAAATTATAGATCTATTTTCATCAAACCCTTCACAAAGAGAAAGGATATTCATCTACATAATCCCTTGTGGTGTGGGATATCATTCCTTTAAGAGAGGTTACTTATCCGTTCTTGCTTCATCCTCTCATGATGGGGATTTTTTCCCACTAGGTTTTCTCCTTCTCTTCTCTTTTGGGGGATATTTTTGTACATGGGTACCTCATTAGGTCTTGTAGTTGGGACCCATATTTTGAATCTTCTCTTCCCCCTAGGTTGAACTTAAGGGGGTTGTTAGTGTGAATGGTGTATATTTTCTAACTAGTCGATTTTCTAGACAATTCTCCACTTAGGTCATTTTCACACTTAGTTTAATACTTAGGGAATTTTTCACTTTATCCCATTTTTTTTTGTGTTATTAGTCTCTTGGGTGATGTATCCAAAACATACTGATTTATTTCTTTCATTGTTATCATTCATTATTTTATACTTTGAATTCTTGTCGAGCAAACTATAATTTATTATATCATATTTTCTAATTCCTATTAATATTTTCCTTTCATTTATTTGCATTCTTGAGTGGCTTCATAACCAAAAATTATAACACTTCTCTAATGAAATCCACTATACTACTTTATTATCTCCCTCAAGATTGTACTCCACGTCACACTCCTTGTTCTCCACTCATAATATTCATACCACACCTCATAGTCTCACTCTGATTCCATTCTTCTTCTATAATCCTTCCCTTACCTCTTTATTTTGTCTTCTTTGCTTGCTTCATTTCAATCCACAACTTAGTGTATATAGCATCCATAGGATTTTCCATTGATTTATATTGGCTATTGTTAGGAAATATTGCATTCAAATCCACAATCTTAAATCATTTCCTACATAACCCATGAGAGATAAACATGCATACAAGTTTACCAAATGCATAGATCAAATAGACAAGCCACAAGATAACACAAGATATACCCTGGGAAAACCATCAAGAAGGAAAATCCCAGCCTCCAAAAACATCCATACTCCATCATATTATTTAGCAATAAAGCAATACAAGAGTTACAATGAATACCTCTAAAGCATCAAGCCCTCCAATGCACTCCCATGTGTCCAAGCATGAATCCACACATCCCATGCCATGCTTCACAAATGCACTCCTCAAGAAGACTCAATAATGATAGCCAACCCATTTAGCCAACCTAAACCACTACACATGTGTTTGCTTTTATAGACACGAGCTCACACAAAATACAACTAGTGGTAAGGTGAAACCATGTACCACAAAACCATGTGAATCCAAAACCACTAACCCCTTATTTAATATTGGGTACTAAGACATCACTTTATTTAATATTTCCCCAATATTAAATTATTATCACATGTCTCCCACACATTAAATAATAATACAATGTTACAATACAACATCAAGTGGATCCCAAATAATTACCTAGTGTGATTAACCATACCACTATGGTGCATCACAACTAAATAATTATTTAATTACAATATTAAGATAAATCAATTTATGCAATGGTGTACAACACTATATCTCAATGGCTATAAGATGGTGCAAAGCCCAATACCACATGCAATATTTTGTCAACTAAAAATAAAAAATAAATTCAAAAAATAAAATGGTGGAGATCCTCCATGTGGTACACCCCATACATCATCATTGGATAAATAAACCCTTACAAATATTATCTTGTTGGTTTGAACTCCAATAACTTGTTGTAAATAAAAATAATCACAATTGTGCATAATTATCCACCAAAAATACTCTCAAGCTAATTTAAAATATTTTATTCATCCAAATAACCTCAAGCATTAACATGGCATTCTTTAACATTAATTCCAATTATGCTCAAAACTGCAAAATCCAATTTCTAACTATAGTGAAATACACTAACTTTCTCTACCACAAGCTGGTAACTATAACCTCATACAAAAACAAAAAAAGAAGTAAACTAAATCACACAATACACTTTTTTAAAATGATGTGAGATTATTGTGTTTCCCAAGGATGCTCTTGCATCAATGTGAGAAAAAAATATATGATTGGGATTGGATTAGTCTATATTGAATTATTTGCATGGGATCCTAATATATTCTCATAGTTTGTAACAAAACCGACTACATTTTGTAGTGTCAGAAAATGTACTCCGTCACATTTTCACACTATGTTTGGGTCCCCTAGTTAAATTAGATTTAATTAAGCCTCTAATTGGCCCAATTATGCATCTACAAGACTAATTAATTGCAAATTAAAAAAGGGGAATTAGTATTTAATTAATGTGATTATCATTTTAAACACCCCGAAATGAATAGGTCCTGGCAATTTAGGTCAGGACCCATTCACCCTTAGGCGAATGGGTCCCCTTTAGTTGCTAAATTTAAAATTTTAATATGTTTTTTGTGGCCTCTTTATGATCCAAATTCCAATTTCAAATGTCGGCTTGTAATGTTTAATTTTTGGGAAATTAGAAAATTTCCTATAAATACAAGGTCTTTTATCATTTCAAATCCTAGATTTTTCATGAGAGCTAGAAAGATAATCCAATTTTCACAAGAGATGATATTATTGTCAAATGTGTTCAAGACAAGATTTCTCAAGAATTTGTTCCATTTAAATTCAAGATCTCAAGCATCATGTCAAAGTTATCATCATTCATGCATGTTTTTGGAGCTAGCATTCTGATGTAGGATTCAAGCATTCAAGTCAAGACTCAAGCATCAAGTTCACATAATTAATCAAGCTATTTCATGCAAGATAGAGACCTTGGAGAGATGTGTTAATTTTCAGTCCTTTAAGGGCTTCATTCAATGGTTTGAAGAGTTACAACATAGCAATTATTCATTCATCATTCCTTTCACGCTTCATCATTTTATTTCAAGGTTTAATTACCAAAATGGGGTTTGACCAAGGTAAACCCCTATTCAAAAAAACAAACATTTTTTCCCTCTTGTGTGTGTTGCATATCCTAGGTTGAATAAGGATTAAAGATTCATTAAAAGTGAAAAATTGTAAAAGTTGCAAAGTTGTCAACATTGTCATCAAGCCATGAAAGCTCATTTTAAGAATTTAATTCTAAATTTTCGATTATGAAACCTAGAGGAATCAGGAGTGTAGACCCAGGAGCAAAGGATTGTAAATGTAGATTTTGAACCCTTGAAGCAAGACCCATTCGCCCTAGGGTGAATATATCCTAGGAGGACACTCAACAACTGATTTTGGTGGCAGGTGCATAAATTCATAACCCTCTTAGATCTACTAAAACTTTCTAGAATTTGTTAGATTAAGCTTTTAAATTGATGATTCATGTGTTAAATTGAATAATTGAATTCATTTGGTATTTTTCATTCATCTCCCAAAAGTGCAGTTCAGGCTAATTTACCCCATCCTAAGTCATAGGGAAACCATCAAGATCTCCATCAAATTTGACTCACCTAAGGGTTGAAAACTTGAATCTTACCCTAGAGGGAATCTCTTTTTCCTAATGAGCTAAGGAAAATAGGTGCATCATACCCCCTCATATTGGTGAACCACATTTTTCAATGTTTCTTTTTGGTGAACCTGACATTGTACATCAAAAATTCTAAATTTGGAGTCCATTCAAACCCTAGATCTAGGATTTCCAATAGTTTGCATTAAATTGCATTAGTTTGCATCTCATTTAGGGTTCTTAAAAATGAATTGGTTTCCATCTCATTTAGGGTTTTAGGTTTGCATCTTGCATCCTTTAAAATCTAAAAAATTCAAAAATTTGCATGCATATTTCATTGACTTTGCATAGTACTTGCATATTAGTGTATGTTCAATCATTCAAATTCAAAAATTGAGTCAAAATTGCATTTCAAAGAGTGTCATATTGTTCATCATTTTCCATTCATTTACTTGCATTTAGATAACAAAATCTGGAAAAATCAGTCACTAAAAACATAGTTAGTAATCTGAAATAGGAAACCATAACATTGAACCTTAGACTCAAATTTGATTTTTTGCAACCCCTGTGCTAAGACCCATTCACCCTAGGGTGAATTTGTCCCTATATAGGCATTGTTTCAAAATTCTAGGCAGTGATTTGTCTTTGTTTGCTTCATTTTGATATGTTGTTAAATCTAGGTTTCAGTTTTAGAAATCAAAAAAATCTATCATTGTTTGCATTAGGTTTAATTGGCTAAATTGAGTGCATTGTTTGAGAATAAAAATTGGCATTAAAAGACATCATTTTTTAGGTTTTTGCATAGTATAATCAAGAAATTATCTTGTTTAAAATATGAAAATTGCTATCTCTTTTAACATACTTGCATTGCACTTTCTAATTTTTGGTGTATTGCATTTATCTAGTGTCTATTCTCCATTTTGGGTGCACCTTTGGTTTGGTGAAACTTGTATGAGCTTCACAATCTAGTGTCCTATTACCAATACTGTCATGAGATGTAGTTCAAGACTCATATCATCCCACACTACTACAATCATTGTGGATCTTGAGTTTTGCAACCCTTTCACTCGTACTATTGATACTATTCAACCCACTATGGACCATAACTTTGATACCTCATTTTCCATGAGCACCCTACCCACAAAAAATGTAATTGATGTTGAAACAATGGTTGCTAATGTCCCTCAATAAGAACTTTAAAAATGGATGAATATTTATAGAAATTGAAAAACTTTGTGAGTTCTGAATACATTGTTGGTACTGCAATTCCTATCATAGATAACATGAGGAAAATGCTTGATAATGAACAAGGAATAGAGATTGTGCATAGCTTAGCTCACATTATTGATAAACATGTTCCTACAAAAAATATTTGTGCTCAGACTTTGGGTACACCCAAATTCAATGTGGAAATCCAATTCCTCCTTCCACAACCATGACCTCCATTCCTACATATACACTAATCCAACTCTTACAACAACAAAACAACTCAATGGCAATGCCAATACTACCTTAGACCTATTTCCAATGGAAATACCTTTAGCTTTGTGCATTCAAATCTCATATCTCTTAATCCATCTCCCCTCACAAAATTACAATTCACTTATCCTCCCAACACATATACACCTCCACCATATTCACCTCCATATCATAACACAACCAATGATTCCATCTTTAACCAACTTTTACAAAAATGTTTCATCCCTCCAATAACAAATTGCCACATTGAACCAAAATGGACAACCCTCACAATATGTCAAAAGAAACCCTTTGTCCTTGGATATATTGAGAGAACAAATACGACAAGGCATAGAGATTCCTAGATTCAAGAAATATTGTGGAAAAGGAGACCCTACTAGCCATGTCTCGACATACAAATCCTTATGTAGTGACTACATTTTTGAGGACAAGCTCTTGGCTAAAATTTTGCCTAGATCCTTGTGTGAATGCTCTTCCTAGGCCTACTCAAACATGAACAAACAAGTGATCATTAGTTAATAAACAAGTAGAAATTAAGCATTCCCTATGAAATTCATTTAAACATAAGAACATGAAAAAAAAGTAAAATATCAAATAAACTACTAATGAAATACTATTCTAATGCTCAAACCAGCATCCCATAGGGGGATTGGTGCTTCTTTGATGTGGAAAGAAGCCCTTTACCAATCCCTTGATAAGCTTGATGATGGGTTTGTGATGAACAAAGTATGAAATTGACTATAATCTAGCTAATTGCCTGAAAAATGATAAAAAGCTATGAAGTGAAATGCCTATAATGATAATGCTCTTAGTTGTATATCCATATTGTGAAAATGATGCCTCTATTTATAGAAGATAAGGATTGAAGAGTGAAGAATGGGGAGAATGTGGGATTAAAAATTTGACCAATAGCATGGTGCCACTTGTCAACATGCTAATGAATCTTGGAGGAGATGTGCTCACACATGTGTGAGCACATCTTGGGAGATGGGATGTGTAAGAAGGATGAATGCCAAGGTGGATTGTGTAAGAGAATGTGTAAGAGCTATTAAAATCCAAGGTGGCTTGTGTAAGAAGACGACATGTAAGAGTCATTAATGCAAAGGTGGCTCAAGAAAGAGGACAAAAGTACTTTGGGAGGGAAAATTCAAGTGAGTGGAATATTCCAAGAATATGCCATTTTGAATGAAAATAGGGTAATTAGTAAATAAAATAGATTGATTTACATGTGCAACTTGGTTAGTTGACCAAGGTTGACTTATCCTAACGTGGAGTTAAAAGCTAGAGGAATGGGGGATTAGTGTTAGAAGTTAATTAATTTAGGATTAATTAACTTTAGATGAAATTAGTTTGATTTGTGACATTTAATTTAAATATTTGAGTTTATTTAAATCAAATAAAAGGATGTTGAAACATTAGTATTTTAATTGAATAAAATTGATTTATTTAATTAAAGGAAGAACATTAGGAGATGATGAAATAATCTGATAAAGTGTATTATCTGATTTTAGGAGAAAAATCAATGAATTCAATTAATTAAATAAATATTATTCAATTAATTGGTTAGTGTGGAAATGATTAAGGAAGAATTGATGTTAGTTAATTAGGATCAAGTGCATGATATCAATCAGGATATTTCAAGTGTCTACACCTTGAAAGGCACTACCTTGGAGTGGTTTTATTCTCTACCGAATAACTCAATTCATTCATTCAATGAACTTGTTGATGCCTTTCTTAACTATTTCCAAGTGTACATGGGTCCCAAGATGACCTTAGTTGATTTAATGCAATGTAAACAAAAGGATGTCGAAAAGGTCACAGACTTTACCACCCATTATCAATTGCTTTACTCAAAAATCAACATTAAGATTCTCGATATTGACCTTCAAAGAATGTTCATTGAAAATTTTCAAAACAAAATTCAAGAAAAGCTTGGGATGATGAAATTTCCCTCTTTTACACACTTGTGCGCGACCCTTCATGACTATCAGAATTCAATTAATCATTGTGCAACAAAAACTCCTAACAACAATCCTAAAAAATCTGAAGTCGTGCCCCAATTTCCAACCTTTTAGGAAACAAAATAAGGTATTTTTATAAATAAATACACCTCAAACAAATCAACATGTTAAATCCCAAGTGGCTGCCATAAAAAAAAAAAATCCATATCCATTTAGGGAGAAGAGTAGACAATTTACCCCTTTACCCAATACCCTTCACTCCATCATGTTGCAAATTTTGAGTAAGAACTTAATCACCTTACCCCCCCCATTAGAGCCATTGATACAACTAAGCCCTTACCTCCAAAATTTAAATTAAATGCATTTTTCCATTATCATCAACAAAATGGACACAATACAAAAAAATGTAAGCATCTTAAACATATTGTGCAAGACCTAATTGATTCTAATCACATCTAGATTGGTGGTGTTAATGATCAAGGAAATAAGTCTATCACCCCATTCAACCAAAATTGTTAAATATTTACCAACCCCATGCCAAATCATAATGTCTCTTTTGTGAAAGCTAGTGATGCTAAGAATGATGTGATGAATGTTGACAAACTTCAAGATGAAAATAATGACAATATGAATGAAAATGAAGAAGACTTATAGTGTATGGTTGGCTTCATTGATGTGAAACCTCATAAGGGCCAAACCAAAATGCCCCTTGATATTTCTTTCTCACAAAATGACATAATTATACGAGAACCAGATGGTCCTCTTTACATTGTCGATAGAACCAATGATAAGCCTCCTAATGGGATATTTATTGATCCCATGTGTGTAGAGAATGTGATCACTGAGGAATTCTTATTTGTGCATGAATTTTATTAAGATTCTTATGAACAATCTAAAGCATTGAACAAAACACATAAAGATTTTTCTTGCCCTACGATAGGTTCAATCACTATTCCTTTAAAAGTTGTACTGAAACAATTAAATGCCTCATTCTCCATCATCTCGTCGTTGAACCAATTTTGTGTGAAGCTTGGTTACCCATGGCTATGCTCTATGGATTTTGTCTCGTCGATAGTAAATAAATGCTTAATGTTTCCATTTGAAAATGATATATTTATTGTGCATCATTGTGGCTTTAATCTTGTGTCTTCCCATGGGAATTTATCATTGGGTTTCTTTTGGCTTGAACCCATGGAACCTATTAAACCCCATGAGGAATTATTTTTCAAATCCTATCAAAATTTTAAAGCAAAGCGCATAGAAAAATTATCCCTTAGCAACATGACTCAACCCATGATTAAGCCTCCTATCATTGATGAAACCATGATTGAACCAAAATCCCTTCCAAGTAACCAAGACCAACCCATGACAAATCCTTCACTTATCTCCTATAAAAGACCAAGAGATAACCAAATAAGTCCTACTATCACTTCTAAGATTAAAAAAGTTTATAAAGCTAAAGAGAAAGTGGTTGAACAACCTCTCATGGTTCCTTCAATTCCTCCCTTGTAGGAATAAAATAAACCAATGGTTGATAAACTCGCTCCTACACAATCACAACTTGAAAATTGTAGAAAAATGAAACAGAAATGCTAAAGAGCATAGGAATAGACATTGTGCTATTTCTTGTAGACTAAATGAAGAGAATATAATAGAAAATCAAGATCAAACACCAATTGAAGCAAAGCATGATGATTCTCCGCCTTCACCACAACAACAAACACAAGAAACTTCAATGGAAATTGTTATTAGGCCTCCTGATATTATTAACTTGGATGATAATTATGAGATTGCTAAAATTGATGAGGAAGTGCATAATGAGCTATTTTTCTCTTCCATGAGCTTTGATGATAACAACCATGATGGTCCTCCTATAAAGAGTGACTCGCCACGTGTTGAACTTGGTGATGCTCCTAGTACAACATGTTATCCCTTTGGATAGTTGTCAACCTTCTGTATATGATGAACAAGATTTGGATATAGATGACCTGCTATATGTTGACTCATATGTGCCATAATAGTATCATCTTTGTATTCACGTTCTTTATGATTGCATGTGCATAATGTGATCTCCCATATTGTGATGCTTGGCATGTCTTTATATGTTTTTGAGCCTACTTTGGATGACCCTCATCACTTCGTTGGTACAAGGATACAAAGGAAGTGAACCTATCATGCTATTCTTTTATTTGTATCTATATTCTTCTATTTGTTGTAACCTTTATCTTTTATCTTGTGTTTTCATTTTGGGGATTACACAAGGTGTCAAGACATTCAAGTCTCTTCCATGTTGAGCCAAAAGTGTCTCTATGTTCTCTCTCTCTCTACGTGTCATTCTTCATTTTTGCTCATAGTTCCATGAGTTATTTGGGGAATGATGACGATTCCGAGCTTGATTATATCACTAAAGAAAAGATAAACGTTGACCCCAAATCCATGGATCCCTTATGTGTCATCTTAGGATTGCATATGGGGGGAAACCCTCCTTTTCAAGACATAGCTCTATTTTGGAAATACATGTTTTACTTAGGGATTTTTGAATAAAGCTCTCATGTATTGGCATTTATCATGTTCTACTTTAAATTAATTGCTCACAACATGGTGTTTAGCAATTTCTTTAAAGTGGGGGCATACGTGTCCCTACTCATTTTTTGCTTCAAAGTGTGGTCTTCTTACTTCATATGATGTATCTTCTTGGTGGTGACATTGGGTTTGATGTTCCTTCAAGAGCAAGACCTTTCTTGGCATATGACATTCCTCTTAGTGGTGATGCTACAACTTGTATTCCCTAAGTTGTGAATCTTTTATCCTAGATTAGTCCTCTCTTGGAGACATTAGGCACAATGTTCCCTAAGGTGATACCTTTCATGAACTAAGAAAAAAACCTTTGAATATCCTATCCTATTACATTTAAATCTTTGTCATGGCCACCAAGAATAACACAAATTGCTTGCTAGTGGAGCTTTTTTCATGAGTGTCTAACATAACGCAACTTGCTAGCCATGTGACCATTTTTGTGGTGCCTTGTCAAATTTATCAGGAGGTATAAATTTTGTACATGGTTAGTACAATGGGAGCCTATAGACATGGCATGAATTCCTATTCGCCACTTTTTGGGGCTCACCTAGTAGATAGAAATTTTTCACTAGCCAGTGTGTATATATATTTTGTTTGCATAGTGGACAACGGGTTTCAACTTGTAAATTTTTTTGGACAAACATCTAAGGCTTGATCCATACCGATTGGACAAACAATCGAGGCTTGATCCATCCGTTCTCTCTTTCTCTTCTCTAATTTTGACATTGTATGCTTGTGTATCTTGTCTTGTTGTTGCATATTTAACATAGCAATGTGTCTCTTTGTGCCTTTGTTGGTTTTCCATGAGATCTTAGATCTTGGGGGCTTGATCATCCTCATTGACCTTTGTTGTCTTATCTTTCCAACAATTGCACAACTATACCTCTCTTGATGCTTGTTTGACTACTTTAGTGTGAGTTTGAGCGTGGGATCATCCTCTCACTAAAGTGGGGGCTAAATTTAGTATCAAAAAATGTATACCTTTACATAATTTTCACACTATGTTTGGGTGGACCCTAATTAAATTAGACTTAGCTAAGCCTCTAATTGGCCCAATTATGCATCTACAATCTTAATTAATTATAATTTCTGAAAGGGGAATTAGTATTTAATTAATGCAATTATCATTTTAAACACCCTAAAATGAATAGGTCCTAGAAATTTAAGTTAGGGTCCATTCGCCCAACTTTAGTTGCTAAATTAAAAATTTTAATATGTTTTTGGTGGCCTTTTTATGATCCAAGCAGATTTCTCAAGAATTCGTTGCAACATTCAATATCTCAAGCATCATGCCAAAGTTATCATCATTCATACATGTTTTTGGAGCTAACATTGTGATGCAGGTTTCAAGCATTCAAGTTAAGATTCAAGCATCAAGATCACATTATCAATCAAGCCATTTCATGCAAGATCAAGAGCTTGGAGAGATGTGTTAAGTTTTAGTCCTTCAAAGGTTTCATTCAATGGTTTGGTGAGTTGCAACATAGTAATTATTCATTCATCATACCTTTCATGTTTCATTATTTCATTTCAAGTTTTAATTACCAAAATGGGGTTTGACCAAGGCAAACTCCCATTCACCAAAAATAAACAATTTTTCCCTCTTGTGTGTGTGTTGTATATCCTAGGTTGAGGAAGGATTAAAGATTCATCAAAAGTGAAAAATTGTAAAAGCTACAAATTTGTCAACATTGTCATCAAGCTACAAAAACTCACTTTCAGATAATTTTAAATTTCCGATTATGAAACCTAGAGGAATCAGGAGTGCAGACCCAAGAGCAGAGAACTTTAAAAACATATTTTGAACCCCTAAAGCAAGACCCATTCACCCTAGGGCGAATCTATCCTAGGACACTCAACAATTTCTTTTGGTGACAAGTGCACATA
This sequence comes from Sequoiadendron giganteum, assembly GCA_007115665.2. Classification (NCBI taxonomy): domain Eukaryota; kingdom Viridiplantae; phylum Streptophyta; class Pinopsida; order Cupressales; family Cupressaceae; genus Sequoiadendron; species Sequoiadendron giganteum. The sequence continues at coordinate 114,113,968 of CM021104.1, read as the reverse complement.
AATTCATAACCCTCTTCAATCTGCTGAAAATTTCTAGATTATGTTAGATTAAGGTCTCAAATTGATGATTCATGTGTTATATTGCATAATTGCATTCATTTGGTATTTTTCATTCATCTCCCAAAAGTGCAATTCAGGCTGATTTACTTTGTCCTAAGTCATAAGAAAAACAATAAGTTCTCCATCAAAGTTGACTCACCTAAGGGTTGAAAGTCAGTCTTGCCCCAGGGGATCTCTTTTTCCTAATGAACTAAGGAAAATAGGTTCATCATACACCCTCATATTGGTGAACCACATTTCTCAATGTTTCACATTTAATCAATGACTTTTATTTGTGTGCATATAATTAGTTCAAATTCCTTTTGTTCTTCATGAAGAACACTATCTTATTGGTTACATTGACCCAAAAGTATACATGTAGAGATGCATTGTGAAGTATGGATATATGCATTTTCAAAAAGATTTTTTTTTGAGAATGCGCTTACTCTGAATATTATCAAATTAATTTAGATGGAAATGAAATGATCACATTCTTCATGGTGTGTCTCTTTGGATGGAAGGATGACAATGATTAGTACTCTAATTCAATCTTCCATGAGGATGGTGGTTTTAGAATCTAGATTAGGATAGTGATGTAGTGGGTAGTATTCTTAGCAACAAATATCTAACCTTGAAATAACCTTCATTTTTACCTAATGTTGAATGACAAGATGAAATGACACATGCACTTTACTTAATGTTGAATGATTAGATAAGATGTCATGATTTTTTATGAACACATTATTCATTTATTATTATATTTTTAAACATTGATCTTTATAATAATTAGACATTAATACATAAATTTATGTGGATAATAAATCTTATCACATTTACAACATTTATAATTTTCTATTTATATAGGGGTTGGGGCCCTAGCTCGATTGGCTAAATCTTTCCTGTTGGAGGATTTCCCGAGTCAAATAATTAAAAAAAAAATTCTATTTATATGGTAGGCATTGAAATATTATTGATAATTAACTTTTTCTATTTTAAAAATTATTGTACAATTTTATTTTAAATGTTGTAAACATCATTAATTGATTATATATTATAAATATAATACTAATAACAATTATTTATAATTTTATATTTATAAGACATGATCATTAAAATATATATTATTAGTTGATTTTTTATAAAAAAAAATTGACTTCAAAATTTATATTAAATGTTATTAATATCTTAAAAGTTAATTATATATATTATAAGTATTATATTAATAATTATTATTCAATATTTATATTTTACCAACATTATAATATATTAATGATATTATATTTATAAACTTAATTTATTTTCTAAATATATATTTATTCAAAGTCTAATATACAATATTTAATTGTTATAATAGATACTAATTATTAACACATAATTTTAAAAAAAATACTTCTAAACATAATAAACACAAAAATTAATCACTACAAAACATTTACTAAAATTAAAAAACATCTTTTAAAAAAAAATGAAAACAAAAATGATAAAATTTTTACTAATATAGATATTTTATAAATATCTACATTCAAACTATTTTATTTATTCATTTTAAAAAATTATTTATATTATTTATTTATTCAATTTACATTATACTTTGATTTTATTTGAAAAAATAATGTTTGTTATTTGAATTTTTTTTTTATTTTAATTTAAAATATAATAAATATAATGTCTCTAATTAAATAATAAATATTATTATATTTATATATTATTTTTTTATTAATTTTATTTTAATAAATCTTCATAGTTCTACTTTTCTAAAAGACCTCTAGGTAGACACGGGCCAATTTTGATTCCAAAGTCGAATAATCCAAACTAGCCTAAAGCTAAATTTGTACATGCTACGCAGTTGTTGACTTTTTAACTGTAATTTTTTTAAGGTAATAATTTTGTTATAAAGATATTGACATTTTGATATATATTTTTTTTAAGGTGATTGTAATTTTTTTAAATAGTTAAAATCTGATAGATATTGTAAAATAAAATTAAAGATTCAAGAAACTAATGTCATTTAAAAAGGAATATTTGTTTTAAAATTGGAAAAAAAATCATAAGGGTAGTTTTCAAATTGACAAAAAAGGGTAGTTGGTGTATATATTTATCTATTTTATGATATTATTTTTTAAAATTATGTTTTAATATTTTGAAACAATTATTAATAATTATTTAGTAATTTCAAAACTAAGTCTTACAAATTTCTATTAAGAATATAAAAAATAACATTTTGTAGTAATTGTTGTTTATTTCTAAGTGAAATTCATTAAATGAGGTTTAATGTTTGTGATAATAATTAAAAATGAAAGAATCTATCATTTTTAATATCATTATATGTAAATTTAAATTATTTAAAATAGAATAATTATATATCACTTTTTGATATGGATGAAGTGTAATATCATTATTGAATATTTGACTCTTAGATGTTTCGATAGAATAAGAAACATGTCTTCTTTAATTAAAGTTAGGATCTATAAGAATCTCTATTAAGAATATAAAAATAATAATTTTTCCAATGCTAAATAAAAACTAAAGAACCATGTCTTATTTAATAAATTTATTAATATCCATGAATTTCAAAAGCTATTGTTTATAATATATAATACATATAAGACATAACTTATTAGTATAGATATCTTAAATACATATATCTAGAAGGTATCAAGAGATCTCTTAGTGTTTGGTGTTATCTTTTTGTCTTGATACAATGTATGAAAAAAAAGAAAGAGGTCAATCAACATACTAGAAGAATAATAATATGACCAGTACAAGGTAAACTCTAAGAACAAGATAAAATGATAGTACACCTAAAAAATAGAACTAACACTAAAAAAATCTCCCTTAACATGATTGATACAAGGTAAAATACATGGCTTACAAAGGGAAATATACAATGTTTACATAGAGACATTAACAACTCACACCTAAAAGGACAATAGAGAAAAAATGTTGTTACACCCTAGATATGTTAAAAATTACAATATATTGTACAAAAATAACTTGTCATAGCCCTCAAACATGGATTGGAAAGAAGTTTGGAAATAGTGTAATTGAAGAGCATGTTTGGTGTTCTTTTAAGATAAATGTATTTAAGATATCTTTTATCTACAATTTTAATAAATTATTTACTCCATATCTTCATATTTTAAATACAATAAGTGAAAAAACAAAACCCCATATTTAACTCTACTATCATTTTTTCCTACTGTTTTTCACCACTCCATATTTTTTTCATTGTTGTTCTCTCTACTCTTAACAAATTTCATTTATTTATGTATTTACAGTTGTGAAAAATAAAAAGTATTTCATTTGCATTTCACATCTTTAAATTTAAATTTAAATTTATTATATTAAATACTTTTGTATGTAAATCACTGTCAAATTTAAGATACAAGACAAAAATTTATGTTAATGACATTTATGTCATTGCTGTTAAATTAAAATAGATTTTTTTTTTTGTTAACACACTCATGTCATCACTATCAAATTTAAGATGGAAAATAATTTTTTGTTACACATCCATTGTTTACTGTCAGAATAGAATGCCTTATGATAAAGATAAAAATTATTGATCAATTTTTTTCAATTCAAAACTCAAAATAATTAAAAAGGAAAATCACGAAACATTTTATAAAAAAACAAAAATTTAATTTATTTATTTTATCCGTTAAATTGTTCAGTCCATTGAAAAAGCCGTAAACGTCTCAGCTTATCGCTACCTAATAATCATGTCCCTAATCTGAGTTTCTGAGTTAAAAGAGTCGGCAAAATGGACCCCAATCCCAAGATACAATGACAGGAAAGCTTTGTTTTTCATAATTTGTTCCGCGACAAACGCTTGTTCAGAAAGTACAAGAAACTCCTATTTTCAGACTACTATACAACAAATCCTGAAACAAACTTCTGAATACATCGAAAGCCGTTGAAAACTAAAATTTCTCAACAAAATTCCACATCAATTTCTGAGAAGCATTTGATCATGGCGGTTACAAGAAAAATAAGCTTTCCGATTCCATTAATCATCAATAAGGCGGGGCAGGTACATCCAAAACCGAAATTACAATACATGAGAATAATTGCTAAGAGTTCGTGACAAAAAAACAAAAAGAAACAGAGGGAAAGCAAAGCAGAGGATTTTACACAGCGATTCTTCTCCGAACATGAAAATTTTGAGCAGTGCTGTAGCTATGACTGCGAGGATACCGAGGATCGGCCTCAGGAATGCTTGTTTTGAAAGACCCTGGAAAATAGGCAGGGCTCTCCTCGTCGATTCTTCCTACAGAGGGCGGCGTACTGGCGGAACTGAAGCTTCGCGGGAAAGGATCCTGTTGCTGCTGTGCAGAAGAAGATCTGGAAAGTCCTGGATTGCTCCTCTGTGAGGCGGCCCTGACAAGCTCCCTGTATTCCTCTTCATTTCGGGAAGAACTTGTGCTGAAACTCTTTGGAAGAGAAGCAGACATCGCAACGCCCGGTCCTCCTGCAGCCAGGCCGCTGTAATTGGCCCTTCCTGCGCACTCTGTCAAGCTTCTCACATAATAATCCCTGGCTTTAACAAGGTACGGTAATGGAGACAAAGCTTTCAAGCGCCTGTAAAATGACTTGCCTCGGGGCTTTTCTGAAACTCCGGCGACTGGACCTTTCTTGCCGGCTTCCATTGTAGGAATATCTTTGATGCAAACAAAATCAAAATTCTGTGATGGAATCTGGGCTCGCAGGCTTTAAGAAATTATAGAAACTGTGGGCTCGTCTGTGGGTAAGCATATAAAGAAGTGTGGGATGTGCCTGCCAATTGTTATAGGTTACAAGCGCGTCATTTGACGTGGTCGTGAGGGCAACAGCAACTGTGGGTATTTAATTTGACAGCCGTTTGATTAATTAGTAAGGAATTTATACCGGTCTTCGTTTCAAACATAAAAAATAATTGTATAAATAGTAATTTTAAAGTTCGAAAGGATAAAGCAGTTATTTTTAAATATTAAATGGTTTTATAGTCAAAGGTAATTTTTAAATAAGATAAGGTGTAAAATTTAACTTCAATGTTTCAATTATTTTAATTATGTTTATTTATTAATTTTTTTTACTATCAATCATCAATCAAAAATAATTTTTTAATGAGGAGAAAATTAAACACAGGTTTCAATTGTCAACCCCACCACTCAAAGTTACACCTCAACCACAATCATGTCCCTCTGCCAAAAGCTATGCCACACCCCAACCAATCATGTCCTACTCTAATATCTCCTCCATACTAATTGAATCGTCACCAGAAGCACATCCCCAATAGACTACATTCAAAATAAGGAATTTGACTCCATAGAAAACCTCCACTAACTCTTTGGCTTACACCACTTTGTTGGTCTCTAAAGAGGGCAACATATAAAGCAATGCAAACTCTCAAAATGACCATGAGAAAGGGTACTCGCCAATTTTTTAACAATTAGATCCAAATTAGTGTTTAAGGCTTGCAATTCTTTGTACATAGGAAATGCTTTCTTCTTGGTCAAGCTTATACATATTATAGTTATCATCCACATACTAGAATCCAAACATTTTAGACGATGTTTTATCAGGTTTCAACTACATAGTTTTCGAGTCAAATTCATTCACTCATCTCTCATGAGCACTGGTTCACGAGAACCCATCTCTCACAAACATGAATCGTCCACTTACAACTCATTGCATTCAGGTGATACTCTTAGAAGTGAAGAATTGATATTTCTCTAAAAATCAACCATCTCAATACTATTTCGTCTCAAACACAATTAACCATGATTTTCCCCTAAATCAAACCCACCTAACTTATTACCTCATTTACAAAACCTTTACTTTATTAATCATGAATCATAGAACTCTCATTATCAAAAAATAATATTTTAACGAATCAAATTATATAATATTTTATTAAAATTTACCTACTTAACTTTTTAACCAAATTCATTGACTTGTATGCATAACTTTTTAACCAAATTCATTAACATACACGTCATTAATAATAGTGACAAAATAAATTCTCACACAAACATAAATAATCCACTTTTAATACTTCTTTACCATCTTAACCATCCACCCTGTTAAACAATACCGAAGTGTTTTACAAAGCTGAGAAGATAAACCATTCTTAAAAACAATTAGCTCTAGGGTGCAAACCGGAACCGACGGTCAAATTTAGCGGCCTAAGACACTAGGTGATAATAGGAAAAGGTCAAAGAGAAACAAGGGCAAGGCGCAAAGAGTCCGCAAAACACGCAAGGCGAGAACAACCGGACATCCTTGTTAGTCCGGTCAAACAAACAGTCATTTAAATAATAAATAGGCATCCGCTAAAAAATGATAATAAGATGAGTACTAGCCGGCGTTGTTAAGACCCTAGAAGCAACATATGACTGTACGGTTCTAATTTCAATGCTACCAAGTTTGAAGGTTGATAGGCTTTGGATTTTTAATGTGGGTAATGGATATTATGATGATGATGACACTTAACTTCTACCCACACAAGTTATCCTTTTTCAAGACTCTTCATGAGCATTGAAGACTTACCCTTTTACTAAGTTTGCATAGAATTCAACACTTCATTATAAGAGTTGTACTACAACTTTGAATAGAAAAATGGAAGGTTGCACAAATTTTAATAGGAAAAGACTTTTATTTATGTTTATGAGAGATGGGTTTTTTAAAATTATTACTCATGAATCATATGGTATTAATTTAGAGATATAATATAATTATATATTAGAGTACGTTATAAGAAAGATGAGATGTTACAATAATTTTTTCATGTTGATTGATGGATTGACTTTTCGTAGTCATTCTTTAACATGGAAGATGAATTGTCATTTCTCTATGTAGACACAAAGATCAATGTTGTTAGGGGCTTGTCTTGTACTACATGTGGAGCCCGATCTAATGATGCTTGTTAAGACTTTTTTTTTTTTTTTTGGTACTGAACATAACAAAATAATTTACAAGAATAGAACTACCAGTAGTAGTTGTAAAACATGACTAGCCAAAATGTCAGACAAACTATACAAAGGTTGTATAGTTTGTTAAGACTTTGATAGTGTTAGAAGGGTTGTAAAGTTGATAGTGTTATGTTGTATTGTAGAAACCTAATATTTCACTAGCACGCCCTTGTCCCAATCAACTAAATAATTAAATTATCTAGTCAAATGCCCTTCACCTAATGTACCCCACTTAACTAATTAAATATATTATTAAAATAAATCTCTTTTCCATCTCATAAATAATTAAATATTTCTATTATTTAATTACCCCTATTTTCACCTCACATGGCTAAAATAATTTTATAACTTTATTAGTTAATTAAAGTTATATTCTCTCCACCAAATTCCAAGAATAAAAGGGATCTTAAATGCACTTGCCCCCCACATTCCCTATGGTTGCAATAACTTACTATTTTTGGTCATATTCCAACAACCTCCACCATGACCCTCCATTCTCTCCTTAATCCTAGGGCAATCCTCTCATTCATCCTCCACTTTTGAACTTTTCATTACATCTCTACTATCCATTGTTTATTTCAAAAATCTATAAATTGAGACACCCTCCTATTCATTTCATTCATTCCATTTATGCTAACTATATACTATCAAACTAGGCATTCTTTGTGCACAAGAGAATCCACATTTCAATCACTTGGATCAAATTAAACTTGCAATGGAGTTTTTGGTAATATTTGTTTTATTTTCTTTTGTTTGAATTCCTTTGCATGCTCTATCTAAGGTTTACTTTAGTTTGAAATATGATATTTTTATTTTCTTTTGTTTCCTAATTTATATTTTTAAACTAGTGCTCACATTCTAGCGACTCTACTAGGAATCCTCATCCCTTGCCTAACTCCATTGTGTGTCTTTGGTTCTTTGTAGTGATTTTCCCTTACTAGTCTTACAAGTTCTTGCTTCACTTTGATTGGTTTTGGTGATCAAGTTTGTACAAGAGATCTCAAGGGTTAAAACATAGGTCACAATTGCATTTGGAGTAGCAGAGAGATGACTTTTCACATACAACACTTTATGTGTTGGTTGCAAGAAAATTTGTTCTATTTGTGATGACATCAAAAGGTAATTGCAAATAAATTTGTATGACCGTACATAATTGATATGATTGTATAGTCCATATAGTAAAAACTATTTGCAAGGGGTATACATAATAGACATAAAGAAAGTAAATTTTCTTTTTATTCATTTTTTGGATAAGATATACATGTAGTTTTGAACATAGTGTATACACACACAAAATGGGTTTTAAATATATGAGTTAATATATACATAAGATGTCAAGGTATATACACTATGTATATACCCAATAAGTGTATATACATGAACCAACAACTAGGGAGAAAGGACTTCCATAAAATATACTCATTGTATATTTGCTAATATTCTATGGGTTCTTAATAAATTTGTAATCAAATACCAATATCTACATGGTTTACCCATGGTTGAAATTTATGCAGTTTTTTATATGGTCTAATATTTGTGTGGGTTCATCATTAATGAAATAATTGATTTAATTATTGATTGACATTTCCTTGGTTATGGTGATTTTATTGTTATCACTTGATGTTATCATCCATGATTATGGTGGTTAATTTATATTACCTAGTGAGATCATGGTTGCATCATTATTGTAGGGGTAAACTATTGATTATAGGAGAAAATTGTTAAAGTTGTTTGACCCAAAAAAATTATTTGAAAGGAGTTGGCTCTTGGTCACATTGGTGACCAAGAGTCTCACCAACCTTCAAAGCCCTCGATCATATGGGATCTTAAGCCCTTGGTCATTTCCAACACCGAAGGGCTAAACCATAATACCTAGGATTCTTTTCAACCCCAACACTTAGTGTAAGTCACTTGGATGACTTGAGGCTAGCTATCAAGGGGCTTAACCACACCTGAGCCACCTCCATTGATTTTTAGTTAAATTGGTATAATTTTTTCATTTTTAATTATATTTTTGAACTTTTGTAGGTGTTGGAAAGATGACTCAAGCTCTATGTAGTGGACTAGGTAACTTTCTAAGAAAATCTCTAGAAATCAAGTATAATTCTTAAAGGTCACCATTTCAATTTAAAACTTCAAATCTTAGTAACTTTTACATATGATATAATTTTTCAACATTTTAGAAAACAATATCAAAAAATCATTAGAAATATGTTTATAGTGTTTATTTTTTAGTTGGACTAACTCATTTTATGTTTTTGGCTAAACCTTTAATATGGTTTTTTTTATGTGATAAATACTTCCATGCTTTAAACTACTAACTTGGTTGTTTTGCACATATTTTGTAGGCCTAATTATGTAGATTTTTTTTTATCTTTGAGTGCTTTGCATTCTTGTTTTATCATATTAAAAAATTAAGTTAAAATTCATTTTCACATTTAGATTTTGGGTTTTAAATTAATGTGTGCCTTTTAATATTAGAGTGGTATTTTTTATGTATGTTTGCCTCTCACACTCTTGGGTGAACTTGAGGATCTGAAACAAAATCACTTCCCAAATTTATTTTTAGGGGGCTTACCTTGGATTTCATCACCAAGTGGATTACCTGAACTCTAGTGTTTTTGTGAAGTATAATTTAAAGAGGGGGTTGAATTGAAATGCATGCCTCATGGAAAGAAATTTTGTCATTTACATTAAGCCCCAAAGAAATTTATAACTTGGGGAAGTGAAGAGGAAGAGTGTGTTACCTTCTACTTTAAGTTGTTTGATATTGTTCACTTTCATATTTATAGACTAGGCCTTGTGTACCCTTGTGGTATTTTGAGTTTTGAGGATTCCCTTAGAACACCATGTGTAGCCTAAATTGAGATCATTTACCATCCTTCCTTGTGGTGCATAACATATAGGTTAGAATCAATAAGTTACTCATAATATTCTTTCAAGTTGGGGAGATAGAGCTACCCTTGGGTAATTCTATGGCTTCTAAGGTAAGGGGTGTTGCAAGGTGTCACCCTTGGTCTCCTCGGTGTGGGCCAACACTGTGCTCGGGCTTCGTGACATGGTTTAACTGCCTCCTGTGGATCTTGGATCTTGTATAAATTCAACGGTTGTATCGGCCATTAATAGGTCGATCTATTGGTGTAATGACAACCGTCTTTGCAACAATTGGTATCAGAGCCGAGGTCACAGATTCAAATCCCTCGCTTGTGCTAGGGGGGATTGTTGCAAGGTGTCTCCCTTAGTCTCCTCAGTGTGGGACAAAATGACACTCGGGCTTTGTGACATGGTTTAATTGCCTCCAATGGATCTTGGATCTTGTATAAATCCAACGGTTGTATCAAGAATTAACAAGTTGAGCTTTTGGTGCAATGACAACCATCTTTGCAACAAGGGGTGCGTAGGTGGTACATGATCTTGCATTCCCTAGTTATCCATCATTGGATAAACAACATATATTTGGGCTCACAAAGATTGATACACCTTTATTGAATAATTTAGGCTTTTTATTGTATCATCTTGATTGAGCATTGTGCATACCAAGTTCTTTTTGTAAACCTCTCATACTAAATCAATCAAGTCCAATTTCTTAAAAACTTTTTTCTCATTTGAAAACACAATCCCAATTAGTATGTTTGAAATAAAAAATTGAATTCAAATTTAGGATAACCATAAATTATAATATTAGTGCCAAAATATATTTTACCTTGATCATAATTGCATTCCAAAACACATAGCCCATAAAATAATAGTCCTTACCTTTCCAAACAATTGGCCCATTCCCCAAACCTTAGTCCTAATTCATACCCCATATCCCTTTTTTCCATCCAAAAACTCATAATTCATGACACTTACCCAAAATCCTTTTGTCATAATCTCTTATGTTCCTACTAGTCTAAGCTATGGGAATTTTGTCCTAAATCCATAATAGAAACCAAAAACATTTTGTAAATTTCATATTATCCATCTTAACCACACTCAAGTAGTCTTATATCCATTATCCAATCATTAATACCACATATTTGGGTTCAAGGGAATCACCCCTTTGTTACTTAATATCTATTGTCTAAATTGATTCACAACCTTAGTCATCCTTGAGTCAAAAATTCAAATATTTGAATAACCTTAGGTTAGCTTAGATCATTAAACCATCACCATCCTCTATACCCATCTTCCATAAATCCAAATCCTATCGTCATGAAAGGCAATCGTTGGACACATCATCACCTTTGTATCTCTTTTAAATAAAATCATCACCCAATCCACCCTTTAGGACCCTTAAGCTATCCTAGGGCCCATAGTCTAATCCTTGGAACTCTACAACCATCTATGGATTCAAGATCTAAGTCAAATCAAAATTTTCTTAAGATCCAAGAGTATATCATACACTTTAAATCCATGTTTAGAAAATTAAATATACATAGTCTAATTAACCATTTATTCCCACCTCTGGGATTACCCTATCCATCAAAGTTGTCTATCCAAGTGCTTTCCAAGACATCCAAAAAAACACCTAAGACTACCTCTTATTTGATATAAGTTCAATTCCATCAAGTCCTCCATAGTCATCCTCTACTACATCAATGCTTAAACCAATACCAATGGCTCCTAGCATAAGACAAACCACTAGACAAGAAATTATTGAAGAAAATACTTTTCATAACCAATCCTTATAGAACAATTTTCTTTCTTAAGATAACCTTCCCAACCCCAATGTGATGATAGGGAAACTGATGATAATAACCCCAACCAACTTGAATACACTATCAATCCTAATGCCATCTCAATTTTGAATAAGGATGTGATTTCATGGAGAGGTTCATTGAAATAAACTTTAATATCTCCCAAACGATATAGGGTATTGAGTTGATTCTTCTTCCACCATAAATATTTTTGTAGTTTCTCTCCTTGGGGTAAATTTTTAGATCCATACGAGCCTATTTAGGTCCAATTACTAAAAATAGTAAGTGACTATTTTTCACCTTTTTTTGAATTTTGATTGTCTTACACCTTAAGTGCCATCATGGGGCTCAAAAAAACAAAATAAAATAAGGATGTTTTTTAGGTTATGCAAGATTACCCCTACATCAGATTTTGAGGAATTCAGTATAGGGTTAAAACAATTGGTTTTGAGCCTCCTTTCAAATCCATTCAACTATTAGTAGAAATGCATGCAGGTTCTCTACCAACCACTCCTTCTAACTCTTCCACTCCCATAGCTGAAGAATCTACTCTCAGAGCTCTTGCTGAGAAGATCCATTCTTTGGAAGTAAGATTTGGAGAGTTCAAAGATTTTTTAGCAAAAGAAAGTTCATACACTCAAGCTTCTCTTCTTATCGGTCTGAGAAATCTGCTTATTTCAGATTGCAGAGGTTTGGAGCTGCTTTAAGGGATTGCTAATATAGTGGAAACCCATGTCCCCTCGTACACTTCTACCTTGGGTAACCCTCAAGACCTCCAATTAGAAATCACTAGCCACCAATTATATATTTTGATGCTAGGAGTATTTGTGCATATGGTTGACATGGGTCCTTCTATTACCTCTTTTCCTACTACTAATAACACCAATACCATACCTCAAGAGCTTCCCGTGATTAGAGTGAATCTCATCCCTTTGGGATTTGGAGCCTCCACATCCAAAACTTGGACTACCACTTATGACCCCTCAACTAGTCAGGCTCCAACAATCAATCCCATCCTTAATTCTCTATTACAGAACATGGGGCAGATGCAATCTCAATTGGAAAAATTAACTAGTTCCACTTCTCAATCTACCTTGCAAATATTACTATTGTATTCCTCTATCCCTTTCCATCCTAAATGATCACATCCCAAAGGGATGGAAATTCCTAAATTTGACAAGTATAATGATAGAGGCAACCCTCAAATGCATGTCTCATTGTTCATCACCACGTGTATTGATTTCCTTTATCAGGATGCTTTTCTAGTGAATCTATTCCCATGGTCTCTCAAGGAAATCACATTGGAATGGTATTTCTCACTTCTTGATAACCCCATTTTTCTTTCGATTAGTTGGCAAATAAGTTCCTACAACAGTTTCAGGAAAATATTAGGCCAAAGATCACATTCATTGATCTTGTTTGATGCAAACAAGGAACCCATGAAAAGGTAATTGATTTCATTGCTCAATACCAATCTATGTTCTCCCAAATTTCTCATGCCATGTCATAAGCTAACATTCAACATGTGTTCGTCAAAAACCTACTACCAACATTGAGGGAGAAATTCCTCTTAATGAAATATCCTTTATTTTTCCACTTGTGTGTAGCACTGTGTAAATATCAGTAGGTGGTGATGTAGTACAAGGATTCCTCTTCATCCTCCTATCTGGATAATCAGTTTTCCATGTTTGTCTCTAGGGAATCAAAAAAGAATAGAGCGGTAGTGAACATATTATTTGTTGCTCTCAGAAAAAAGAACTTTGTAGGATGAAATAAAATCTTTACTAAGCTATCTAAGTCCTACATGCATGCTCTTCAAAAATTGTTAAAAGATGGATTAATTTTTCTCCCCGAGATAAGACTGCTATCTGAACCCTATCCTAACCGGTATGATGTGTAGGAATTTTATCAATACCACTGAGTCTTTGATCATGATACTGAGTGATGTGTATTTCTCAGACATGTCATCCAAGACCACATCAATAACAATGCCATCTAAATTGATGGTAGGAAGAAAAATTTGAATAAATATGTAGCCAAGCCCAATAGCCAGCTGTAGATATACACAAATCCTTTTCCTTCACATTCTTCTAATCTAATCATGTCTACTTCTTCATATGTTGATCCTAGTCCATCTAAATACGTGAACATGGTTTCATTCACTTATATTCCTCCTTCAATTCATGTAGATAAAATAATTGACATAATATTCACACCATGTGACTTGCCTCTCAATAAGGAACCTTCTTCGTTATACATACTGGCTTGAGTCAATAATAATGTCATGATTGACATTATGGTTGACCCTACTAGCTGGGTCAAAGTCATTACGAAGGATACCCTCTTTATAAATAATCTACACAAGGATAAGTATGAGGAGTCACAAACCACGCTCTGAGCTCATGATGGTCTTTCTATCCCACCTATTGGCTCTATTTCTTTGTCTATCCTTTTTGGGCATACGTCTCTCAAAGTTCCATTTGTTGTGATACTTGAATTTGAACTATTCAAGGTTAGACTAGGTATTTTGTGGCTAGTCTCCATGAATTTGGTCACCTTTGTTATCCACAAATTTTTGAAGTTTCCTCATAATGGCATGGTGTATACTATCTAGGACATTGGGTATATAAACCACTTGTGTCATGTGGGGGATTATCTCTTGACCATTTTTGGCCTACTCCAATTGGAACCTTACCACCTAGAGGGACTTTCTCTACAATGCCTACTTTAGGTACAAGATTGGAGGTTCAGTCTCTAAAGTTGTCTTCTCACCTTCTTCCCATGAAATTTCCATGAGGGCATCCATGCATGCACAACAATGTGCATTGTCCTCTACACCTCCGTCCAAAGGCTAAGGAAATGAAAGATCTCACCCATAGCCTTCTTCTTCTTCTTCTTCTTCCTACCTTGTCCTCTACACCTCCATCTGAAGGCTAAGGAAAAGAAAGATCTCACCCATAGCCTTCTTCCTCTTCCTCTTCCTCTTCCTCTTCTCCTCCTCCTCCTCCTCCTCCTCCTCTAGTTGCCCCATATCCGTATATTTCTTCTTCTTCTTCTTCTAGGACTTCAAAATCCTCGATGGTGTCCTCAGTTCCTTCTAATGTTCCTAGCATAAGAAAAGGAAAGTTACCCGTGTTGTGGAAGGGTAAAATGCAAGTTTTTTAGCTTCTTGTCTTACCCATAGTTCCCTGACCCACCCTATATGGTAAGGGGAGGCTTTCACATGGGGTTGTTCCTACTTATTAGACTCCAAGGCCTCCTCCTATTCCTCCACCTATCTCTAAAGTAGACAAAGGAAAGAGGCCCATGGTCGAGATCCTTGTATTTGTCTCTATGCCTCTTCCCCTATTCCTCCTTAGGCTCTCACTCTTCTGCCAAAAATGGTTGTGGAGACTACCCCTCTAGTAGAAAAAGATCTCTTAGAGTCTTCTCAAGCTACCATTCCTAGTGCCCATAGCCATCACAACCGGCTTGTGCAAGAGTGTAAACACCATTGACGAGCATTGGACTGGGAATGTGAGGCCTCATAGAAGACTGAGGGAGAGCCTTCTGCTTTTATCCTATCTTTTGCTTCTATTCCTATTCGTGTCTTTGTTACTACTTCTATTCCCATCACCTTTTTCTTACTTCTAGCTTCCTCAATAGATACCAACGAACCTCACCTAAGCGAGTGCAAGTGTTCATCACTCCTTCTGTAGAGCCTCCCTTGATCACATCTTTAGCAAATCTTCTTCCTTTCCCTAAGCCCATGGACATGCCTCGTACAAAATTTGTGTCTCTTATGGATCCCTCTCCTTCTCCTTCCTCCACTTCCAATTCTAGGATCTTGCATCCTCCTCTCAAGTGCAAATCTGAGCACATCCTCTCTTTGAGGGATAGTTGTAAGAAAATTTCTTCTACCTCTCCATCTTGTTATAATTTGGCATGTATCATCCTCATGACAGAGACATCACCTCTTTCCCCAAAGTTTGTCACTCCCACTCTTCTCGAGGTCGAAAATGACTCTCCATTCCATCCACTTCATTGCGTTCAGTCACATCACTTCACTTTAGAGAAATGTATGTTCAAATCGATGGAGGACATTCTGAATCTGTCATCTATCTTTTCTAGATCGATGACATTGACCTCACAGGATCTAACTAATGAGGACATTATGTTTTCCTCTTCCTTGACTCTTTTGTAGGTGAGTCATTTGGTACTTCCCTTGATATCCCCCTACAAGATTATCTTTCTTCCCCCTACGATGATCTAGATTGGGAGCTCAAGACAACCTTTTGGAGGTGTCGAACTAGAGCAATACCTCTTCTTCATCTTTAGATTAGATTTGTGTGTTTGTTTGTGTTTCCCCATGCTTGCATGTTAATTTATTTGTGCTATTGCCTTGAGGACCCTTGTTACCCTTGTAGTTACTTGGATATAAGAGAGAAAATCTATCATACACTTCTTCTATTTGTCATAACCTTTACTTTTTCATGTTGGGAATGATGTAAAGTGTTGGGGCATTTAGGCCTCTTCCATGTTGACCTGATTTTTTAATTTTGTCTTCATGTTCTCTTCTTCCGATTCCAATCTATTTAGGGGTTTCAATGACAATTCATACATATTATACTATATATTTATCTACATACATCTATGATTAGTTCTAATCTCAAATAATTGGATCCCCTTGTGATTTTGATTTCTTCATCTTTGCTTTTCTCTCGATTTTGTGGATTCTATGTGTTGTCCCTCATGTGACAACATCCCAAAAATACATCTAGCTATGTATATTGTGCCACAACATCTCTCTATCTTTCTTTTCTTAAAATGACATGCGCTCATTTGCGCAACACACATTGATCATTCTAAGGCCCGGGCTATCATATATTCTTAATTATTATTTTTCAAAAAAAATGTCTTAAATATATATCTTGATGTCTCATAATCTTTTCATCTAGCTTGGGGGCAACTTGAATAGACTTGTCTTATAATATTTTCTTTTGTGATAGAGGTTCTCCTCCTTGCGAGGTTTGTTTCTATCATGCATCTTTATATCTAATTTTCATATGGTCTCTAGCTTGCTAGCCATACCTATCGACGTTGTCTTTTATCTGATCAGATTACATCATATTTCAAATTTTATGTCTATTTTTGCTTTTTCACCTAACATGTTTGTCTACAACTAACATGTTTGTGGTGAGATTGCAATAATTTCGATAAGATGGAAGAACTGTGTCCTCTTTACATCTTGGCTCAACTTCTCTATTGTATATATTGGATCGAAGACTTGCATCCTCTTCATCCTAGGTATATTCTCTTCATCTTCTTTCTTTCTACTTTAGCTCACACATGTTAAGATACATATGCTCACTAAAGTGGGGAAAAAATGTAGTGTCATAAAATTGCAACTCGTGCAATTTTGTATTCCATAACCTCCCCTTGAGCCCAATTAAAGTCGATAATCTAATGTATCCTTTCACCTAACATTAATCTCATACCTAACCCCTTAATATTTGGACATTCAAGTGAATTTTTGTCAAGGATGCTATCACAATGCATAGATGTATGTGCGTTGTGCAAACATATCAAAAAATATTCTTGATTATGTGGTTGTTGGAACATTACACTTCCACTTGCTTGTGAAGTGTAACACCTCTATGGTTCTATTGCTCTCTTTGGCTCTCTACATCAACTCTTTTTCTCTTTGTCATATCACGAGTGTTGCATACTCTCCTTTGACATCACTATCTCTTGCTTAAGGGAGGGTAACTACACTCTCTTTTATTGCATTGTCACATTTATTTTAATAGTTCATATTGTATTTTAACATGTCTATTGTCTTGTCTATCTATTTCTTTGTCTATGATTCTCTCTATCTATCTATTTGGCTATCTGTGGAGGTGAAAAAACGAAAACGAGGGTTTGACTAAGCCAAGCCCTGAAATAGCCCAAACATTTTTTCTTATTTTCATGTGAGTAGGTTGTAGATTTGTAGCATTGCAGAGGGATTCATAGAATTGGACCTATTGTGATTTCATTATTCCCTTTTTTGTCTTATCATTTCATTTTCTTTAAATCTATGCATGTTAGTTATTTTCATGTTATTTCTTTTATGTTTATTATTCTATTAATTTAGCATAGGATTCGGATTTTAGCCTCTGACAACTAGTAGACTCTTTAGTATTTCTATTAAAGCAAGTTTAGTTCTTGGTCCATACAAGACTACAATGCACCACGAGGACGTTCGTGCACCACATTTTTGTCCTTGGCCGAGAGCTAGTCAACTTGCTCATGTGACCTTTGAAGTCTACTCTTCAATCTCTAAAATCCTTATTATGAAATCTGTCATAAAACACAAAATATAACCAAAAATCCTTTGTGTACTTGAGCTTTTCCTTTGAGGTATTTTCCCCTTGTAGACTCTTGTTGTCCTAAGACTCAAGGGTAGCAAATATCCTCCTCTATAGTAGAGAATAGAGTAAAGGATTTGTAAATGGACAATACTATTTTTGCATCGCTCAATTGCTAAGAAGAATTATGTGGTATTTGATAATATGAATATAAATTGGAAATTTATTTCTAGATTAATTACTCCTTTTTCATTATTAATCTCATATGAGGTAAAACAATAAGTTAAATAGTTACAAGAATTATTCATATACATTGATAATTTTTATGTTCCTAATAGTTTCTTAAGTATGATTGGAATTTAATGTTGTTAAGAGGTTGTCTTTTAATGCAAGTAGAGCTTGGTCCAAAAAAGAATTATGCATAGTCTTATAATTCTCATGCAATATTAAAGAGGATTGAAAATTGATATACTTAAACAATGTGGTTACTAAATGTAATGTATATTTTTGAGATGTTAAAAACCTTAGGAAGATGCTAACTTGATGCTAAACCACTTAGATTGCCTAATCACAAGGTGAATCAAAAGAATAATTATATAACTAGTATCCTCACAACCTAATTTTTCTTATGTTTAATTATAATGTAGTATAATTAAAATTATGATAGTATTCTAATATTTATCATATTTACATGTGTAATGGTGAAATTAACATTCCCATTTATTTTTGTGTTGATTTTAGGAGAATTTCTTAATACATGTACATATTGATAAATGACATAGGCTCATTCCTCCCTAGCCATTATATATCCCCCATATATTTATCCATACCTTATTTTACATACATGTAGACATTGATATATTTATACTAATTATGAATTAATCATACCTACCCATATACTGATTCTAATGCATTCATTACCTACTTGATTTTAATAGTTTCCCTATTGTGTATTTTCAACATATGCGAGGTCAACCCCATAGTTGTGGACTTCACCCTTGAATTCTAAAATTCAAATTTAATTTTAGTTGACTCTCACTTATTCTATCAGTCATTGTGAGCCAATTGATGTTTGCACAATTTGATGCTACATGCCTAAAATTAAAGGAATTTTATTTATATTTGTTTCACATCCTCTCACATTTGATCATCCTCTCTCATGATAATAGAGACATTGAAGGAGTAATTAATAACAAAAAATTACACTTGTGTATTTAAGAAGCAAGGAATTTCTATATGTCATTTTAGGGTGCTTGCTTCTTGTCTTTGATATTTTACATGCATTTCAAGGTTTGACCTAGGTGAACATGTCCCTTTGTGACATAATGATGATCCTTCAAAAGTATTTTAAAATTTTGTTAGTCTTTAGATATAAAAAAGTAAAGTAGATAAAGACGCTCAAGTGAGCCATGGAGCAAAATTACACATCGAGTAGGTTCAAATCTATGCAAAGAGGACAAATCCATGATTGTGGAATTAACCCAAACCCATAGCGTCAACTTGAGATAGATCAAAGGTTCAACATGGGATCTAAGACATTTCACTAACATAGAAGTAGCTTTCACTAGGCTAATAATATTCAAGTTCAAAATCTTCATCACACTACATTCATTCTTTGATCATAAAGCTAATTACCTTTATTCATGTTGTATTTACCTTTGTAACTTAACATTACACTAATTATTAGTTTAAATTGATTTGTGCTAAGTTGTAAGAGTCTCACTTAATTAGCCTATACTAAACTAAGGGGAAGATTGTTTTTCATTTACAACATATTTTGACATTTTGATAGTGTTAAATTTTATTAGGGTGCTAGTCACACAATCCAATCTTAATTAGGATCATACTATAATGATAACCCACTTACTTATTACTAAATTTAAGTTCTAAAAAGTGTAATGAAGAAATTTCATGCATTGGCTACAAAATCTATAATTATGAAATTATAGGTCTCATGAGTGGAAGAATAAGGGATAGAGGATAAAATAGAATCTTATCTTAAAAAAGAGTCCTCTTACCTTTTAACATTTATTTTTTAGTGATTATTTGTGAATTAGGATTGGAAAATTCTCCCATTGGTTAATAGATTTTTAAACAATATGACATAATTAAAAGGGCTCTATGAAAATTCATCGTCAACAATTCATCCAAGGAAAATTCACCGTCAATAATTCACTGCCATGGAAAATTCACGGACGGAAAATTCATTGCCAAGTAAAATTCACCGCAACCGAAAATTAACCACATTATGATGAATTTTCCTTCCATGAATTACTAGTAATGAATTTGCCATGCCAATTAAAAGATACCCAATAGATTTGATAATATTTTTGAAATAATTTAAAAAATATAATATAATATAAAAACATAATCCTAAATTTTTTAAATAAATCATAAAACCACAAACTTTATAACTTTTTCATTATTCTTATAAAATTTATTAAACCATCTTAACCATTTTAAAAATTCTCTCTCATCAAACACCCACTCAAATATTTTAAGTAATCCCTTTATATAGCTTTGAGTGAAGTCTTCACTACAACAAAAAATAACGAGGTAAGTAATTCTATATAAAAAAGTCTCCTTGTAGGCCAATATTCTAAAAATAAAATGGATAAGGTTTCATGTGTAAAACTTAATGATTGTCCTTATCATTTGAACAAAATCAAGGAGCGTGCATTTTTCTAGTATTACTTCAAAAGCTTGGAGTTCAAAAAAATCCCTCTACAAGTTGGAAACGTGTCATTAGTCAAAGTTATGCCAATTTGATATTTATGCGTTCATTGTCATCCACCTCATCATGATAAGTTTAAGAAAATTTGTTGCGCTTTGCATGGTCAAAACAAAGCATGTGGGAAAGGAGTGTATCCATGGATCTGCTACACGTATACTAATGTTCATTGGCTTTCCCTCCTTTGGGGGGTAAGAAAATAAAAAAATATATGAAATCTTTAATATTATTTTTTAAATAAAAGTTGAATTTGTAATTTTGTTATTATATTAAGTGAGATCATATATGAGTAATTATATATTTAAATTATGAGTATCTTTTTAGTTAAGTTATTAAGTGTAGGAGAAATAAGTCTTTGTTTATGTCTTTTTTTAGTGAGGATAATGTTACGTTTTTTATTATATCATTTATAGAAGTTCAAAATTTTGAAGATCTCAATTTATTTTAACAAACTTATTAGTTTAATGATGAAGAGGATTATAGAGTTATAATATGTGAGTTTACAACTTTGCAAGAAAACTAATACTTCTTATTGGGATACTTGTTTATCTCCATAACAATGTGACACAAAGAGTGATAATCACAATCTTGTGTAGTTCAAGATGAGTTAAAATTCTCTATTTTCACATTAAATTCCCTTGTGCATACAATCATGATAAATGGAGTAGCTACCTCAAACCCACACTTTTCAAGACAAATTCCTCTACTCAATTTCTAAGTAATTATGTTATATTTCATTTGTTTGGTCTTTTGACACTAATAAAAAAACTAGAAGGTTTGAACAAACTTGAAGTTTTTAAATTTATTGAAGAAATAGAGCCATATATTAAATTAAGGTTAAAAATACAACAAATTCTAAAAGAATAGTGGGTGACATGGAATCATGTCCCAAAATAAAATTGGTAAAGTTAGGAAACAAAGCATCAAATACCTATCAAGTGGCCTCAAAAAAGGAAACAACCACAAAAACTATAGCTCCCAAAAGGATATGGTCATCTGAGTCACATGTTCAATACATAAACATAAAACATGAAGAAAATTAAGCAACATATGCAATAAAAATAGCATTGGGAAAAGGGTCCTAATCGCTAGGGTTACCCACCCCTAATCAAATAGGTCTTATCCTTCTTCTACTAGCTCCCAATTAGTGAGAATGGTACCTTTTCCCTCCTCAGGGCTCTCCTACAACTATGAATCTTGCACATTTGACTATGTTTGAGCACTCCTCAATAGGGAGATGACAAGTTTCATATGAGAAAACTTGCCTTGATCATTGGTGGGGAAGGGGCACCCATATATTTAAGAGGACTCCAAAGAGTGGTACAACAACCATATACCCTAGAAACCATCTATAGGAATATAACTAAAATATCTTCCAGTTGATTGTTGGTGGAAAAATTTAGCCAATATTATTTTAAATAATAGAAATGAAAATATAGTTGCTTAGGTAAAGAGAAAATAATTGAATTTGCTGTAAATATTTAATGAATAGGTGGAATCTAATTGATGCAAAGGAGATTCTTATGAATCTATATAAGCATACCTCCTATCATTATAGATATAGCTAAGTATATAGAGAGAATGCCCATATGATCTTAGTATATTTTATATATATTTGAGATATCATATGAAGTCAATGAATCTATAAAAGTTTGGGTGCATATTTAAGTTGACTATATTTCTTTATGAGTGATTATTATTTCTTTTTTCTCATATTTTTTTATATAGATCTTGTAGAGGTTTTTAATCCCTTGCACATGTGTCTTGGACAAGTGATCTCTAGGCTACTATGTTAGTGTACCAAATTAAATACTATCCAATCAATCTAGAATGCACAAATGATCTTTGGCCAATATTTTGGTTTCATCACTAGGATCCCTCATTGATCTATGTGGGGCATAAGGTATGAAGAAAGTAACATGGACTAAGATCAATTTGCATGGTTTGGAGTTTTCACACTAGGAAGCATCAATTGGTTTATCATTGTAGGAATGGTGTGTCCATGTGCATTATATGATGATTTCTATGAATCATTTTTGTGCATGAGTTGTTGAGTCATCTATTATAATGGTTGTTATCAAGGGTGCACTAGCATTTGATAAGATCACAATGTGCATAGAATGGGCACTCACTATGGATGTGATTGAGAGAGGCATAATTGAAAGCTATATTTTGGAATTACTAGTTACCACTTATTTCTCTTTTGATAAGGAACTTAGTAAATTTTTAACTCCATATATGTAATTTTTTTACAAATCAATCATGCTATGGGTAAAAATGAACTGCTAATTGACAAGCATATTGAGACACTCAACATAGAGTAGGTGTTATCACCTAGAATATGCACCTTGCTGAATCTTGAATCCAACTATCCTGTGAAACATGGGATGGCATCTTGAGTTTTGGGACTCATGAAACTCAAGGTCAACCTCCAAATAAAGGGTGGCTTCCCCTTGGTAATTCCTAACTAAAAACTAACTCTAACTAAAGATCCTTACTAGGAAAAGAGATAAGAAAGAATTAATACTCTGAATCTAAAATAAAAATGAAGGTGATACACCAAATATACTAGATTTCTAATTCCTTTCAACAACACAACTTATGAATCTCTATGTAAAGCTTCACACAATAATTTGCAACAATAATTCGAAGGTAAACTTAGATCAACAACAATCAAGGAGTCATAGAAATCACAATAATACCTGCTTTTCTTTCATACATGGAGAAAATTGTAACAATTAGAGACAAAAATACTAATATTTGAGTAACTGAAGGCTGCTATAATGACTATTTTCTAGAAAAACAGTAAAAGATTACATCATAACCATACAATCAATCATTATTTTAGAGTAAAAAAAGGTTGAAGATGCAATCAATGAAGAAAATTATATCTAAGTAAAAACCTATTTTTTCCTGAAAAAATTCAAGGACTGAATGCCACTTTGTCACAATAAACTTTTGCCATCATTTGCAACAAAGCACATGCCTCTTATTTATAGATTTTGAGAGCCTTAACTCAGAAAGTCATGTTGAAATTATATATATATTTTTGATGAGCTGTTATCCTTATCCTCTATGGATAAGATATTTGCATTCCTTATCCTCTGTGGATAAGATATTTTTGATCCTTATCCTTCCCCTTTAGAATTCCTTAAAGTTAGTGAAATCCTTTATTATTTTTGCATGCTTTTCTAGAGGGGCCAACGAAGTTAAACTCCCTTTTAAAAAATCTACAAAAAATACTTTTTTTTTGTTGTTCTATTTTTTCAAAAAATTAGGTAACATTAGGCTTAGACCATGTAGAAAGGGAGGTGCCAAGGGTGATGGGTTCTTAATGAATTCAGTGTAAATAGAAGATGAAAGTTTGAGGACATGTCAAGAGAGACAAAGTCAAAGGTAGGAGGTTGTGATCATTGCAAGATAAGATTAAAGGAGTAGGAGAACATGTTGCATGCCATGAAAGGAGTGAAACATGAAAAGTGACATTGGGTCCAAGTAGGGATCCATGTGGCTATGAATGTTATTGCAGAAATTATTATATGTAGACGGGTTTAATTGAATGAGAAAGCTAGATTGAGAAGATGTAGAACATGTGTATGCTAATGGGGAATAGACCAGTTATCTCTTGACACCTCCACCCAACATAGATCACCGATAGAAAGGTATTTCTCCTAGTGATAATTGGGATATAGTTAGAGCTATTGAAAGAAGGTTAATATAGTGAGGAGTATATAGATTTAACAAAATTATGTAGGAGGATTTGTAAAGTAATGAAAAACAAGTAGTAGAGGTGAATTTTATGCAAACCTCACTTTTGATTATTATATTATGCATGTCTCCCCTTTGTCATCCTTCCCTGATAACCTTAGACTTATCCGTTGGTGGTGTCTATGTAGGAAGATGTATTGTGGTCAAGATCAGGGTTGTTGAGGTGGTGGACATGGGGCTAACCGCTAGAACACCCCTCCTGAGGGTTCCCATGAGGGTGATCATGTGGAACAACAGGGCTCTCAAAATGTTCAGGGAAACACGAATCAAAATCGTGGCCAACTGGAGTTAGAGGGAGCTCAGTTACGTCCTTTGCTTGAGGAGATTCTCGCTCACCTAGGCCCCAGATATGAGGGTAATCAACATGTGGTTAGGAAGAGAGAAAGTTCCCCTAGGAGGAGAGATGTTATAGCCGAGCATGAGACTATTTTAGCAGTTTTTATGAGGGATTTCTTGAGGGAATGTTCTCCTACCTTCAACGGTTCTAGTGGTGGCTTGGAGGCTGAGAATTGGATGCTTGGTGTACATATTGGTAGTGTGCCTCTAGTAGGCTTTGGTTTTCGAGGTGGTCAGTCTCAGGAAATGGGTTCCTCTAGGAGCCATCATGCACTCGCTAAGGGTGGACAACAACAACAACATTCTCAGCCTTAGTAAGGTGGTCATTTTCAGTCTAGGAAAAATTGAAGTTTGCAGCGAGCCAAGCAATATTGTCTCAACCAGTCATTTCAAAGCACATGATTGACAGCCAGTAGAGGTAGCTTCCTGCCATGTAGTGCAACCTCAGGTGGCGAGGGGTATGGAAGAGGTACATGATGTTTTTCTTGCGGCCAACAGGGCCACATAGCTAGACAATGCCCTCAAAAAAATACAACAATATTTAGTTAGAGGTTGACAGCCTCAGAGATGATAGGGGGTGATGTAGGTAGGTCTCACAGAGTATTTGCAACAATTGATAACCGCTAGATAGAGCATCAGGGCACAATTGTGGAGACTACAAGTAGAGGATAGGTAGTTGGCTTGGGAGCTCATGGGAATTCTACAATACAGGAGACTCACCCTCAGGGATCAAGACGTTGAGAAGGTGAGGGTCTAGTGGGATCCTAATGATGTGTCCTTAGTCACTTGAGAGGATTTATCCCGGATGTGAGAGGATACCTGTTACCGTTTGCAGGCTTCCAAGTAGTGCCCCTCATATTGTTCTTTATTAGACAGTTAGTTGTTTGCTTAAGACCAAATATTATGAAAATTTGTTGATGTTTGTTGGAAAGTGTGCCTCAACTTACAAGCTTGGACCTCTGTTAAAGGCTTGAAAAATTTATGCCCGTATCGCTTTACTGCAAAGCTCTCATTTGGTCGACTTGACCCTTTGGTCACTAAGACTCTGTCTGATCGACGAGGCTCCGAGGGTTGTCACAGTGATGGGTTGACAGGCGTAGAGTTGGCGGTTTGTTTGAAGGTTTTGACTTTATCGGTGAAGCAGTCTTCTATCGGTAGAAGGAAATGCTTTGTCTCGCCGATGTGCCAATGCATTACATCAATGGCTGCTATCGGCTTCATCCGATGGTGTTGGCTGTTTTCTGCGGCATCCGAAGAAAAGTACCACTGTTTACCTTTTTGCCGAGCGAAATCGCCTGTGCACTTGATGCGTGGCGGCTTGTCAAAATGGTGAGCGCAACGAACAAGTGGTGGGCCCTTGAGTTGCTTTATGCAAGGGGCTGTTCGGTTGTGGAAACTTGTCGGCATCTTGGGAGTTCCCTGGAGAATCTAGCGGATGTCACTAGAGATTTCCCGAAGGAGCTCCAACAGCCTCCACATAGACCGAGCAAAGTGCGCGAGTAGTGGATGCATGGCGTGTGGGACCCGATATAGCTAGCGGACTATGTTTTGGTGTTTGCGGATTTTGTCAGCCCCAGAATGTGATGGAATGGCTAGCGATAGTGACGGGAGCTCGGCTGAGCAGCAGAGCGAATGGTAGTACGACAGGTGGCATTTTCTCATCGTTTGTTTCTGCATCATTGTTGCAAAACAACTTTTATTGCCGAAAGCTGGATTGGTGAAAAGTGATATATTATGTAGTTATTTTGAGATCGGATTTTGGCTATTGGCAGAGCTCGAATTGTATTTTCTCTACAACGAATTTATTGCAGGGGAGGCTCGATGCAGGATTGCAGGTGGATCCAATCCAAGATCGATTTGGCATGTCAGTGAAGAACTGAAATTAATGCACCCTAATTGGTGGTTGGAAGTAGACTTGAAATGGTTGGTCTTATCTATGGGTCGATGTAATCTATGTGAGATTTTTAGAACAAGCAGAATACTGTAAAAAGTGGTTTTCGTCGAGTTTTGTATTCACTAAATGCCAGAATAGCATTGTAACAGTGAGTGCATGAAAAATCAAGTGCTTTTGTGAGCTAACTATCAGAGACTGAGGGCTATAACTTTGTATGTAATCTTTTGCTTACTGTAATACAAAGTGTCTTTATCTTGGTGTCGTGGGTTTTTTACTCGAAAGAGTTTTCCCACATAAATCTGGTGTTATCTCTGAAACATTTTTCATTTTTGTTACTCCTATTTCCCTGCATGTGTTCATCTTAAGTGTTTTACTGCTTTAAGAATGGTCTTTACACGTCTCCTTTGTGGTTTTAGTGTTAGGAAAGCGTTTTCACACCGTTTTCTTTTCCTTACAAGTGGTATCAGAGCCTGGCCAGTTGTGTTATCCTTGTTAGTAGGGTTGGTGTTTTGTGCTAATACTATTCCAATGGGAGTCTTGGAAAGTTAGAACCTAGTTTTGTCTAAGATGGCGAGTACATTAAGAAAAGTTGATATTGAGAAATTCAATGGCGACAACTTTGAGTTGTGGAAACTCAAAGTGGAAGACCTGCTAGTGGATAGAGAACTTTGGGCAGCCATGTCTGGAACTATGCCACAAGGTATGAAGCAAGAAGAATGGGACCTCGTAGATAGAAATGTGAGAGGTTTGATAAGACTTTGTCTAGTAGATTCTGTACTCCTGAATTTCCATGAGGAGAAGTCTGCAACTTCGTTATGGAAGAAACTTGGTGATATTTATCAGGGAAAGTCTCTGGTAAATAAGTTATTCCTGAGGAAGAAGTTGTACTCCTTGAAGATGGAAGAAGGTGCATATGTTGCAGACCATTTGAACTTGTTTAATATGAGTGTTGCTCAGTTGGCATCTATGGGTGTAAAGATAGAGGAGGAGGATCATTGCATGCTCCTGTAATGTTCATTACCTAACACTTGGGATCATCTGGTGATGGCTATTGGAAGTAAGACTACTACTTTCAAGATGGAAGACGTGGTTGCTTCATTGTTGTCTGAAGAGATGCGGAGGAAGTATTATGAGATTGCCAAAGAGGCCCTTGCTATCCGAGGTAGATCAAAGGAGAAAAGCAAGAAGAAGGACAAGAAGTCTAGATCTAAATCCGTAGGGAGATCAAAGTCTCCTGGTAAAAATTTCAAGGTGAAATGCTGGAACTGTGGGTAGCCTGGTCATATCCGAAAGGATTGCAAGGAGAAGAAGAAGAAAAAGAGTAACTCTTCAGACAATGACTCTTCTCAGAGTGATGCAAATGCCTTCATTGCAACCTTGGGAACTCAGGTATGAGATGATGTCTAGCTGGTTGACTCGGGTGCATCGTTTCACATGATGTCTCATAAAGAATGGTTCACCAAGTACGAGAAGTATGATGGTGGAAAGGTTTACTTGGCGAGTGATTCAATGCTAGAGATTGTTGGCCATGGAAGAGTCAGGATTCAGTTTCCTGATGGGAGAGTCAAATGTATTGGTGGCACACTGCATATAACCGGTTTGGCTCAAAATTTGCTTTTTGTCAGTAAGCTAAATGATGTTGGTGCAGAAGTTTCTTTCTCGAGTAAAGGATGTAAAATGGCTAGAGGTGCAATGGTGTTGGCTAAGGGTGTACATACTGGCACTCTGTACAAATTGGATGCATGTCCTGTTCATTGCAACAATGCCTTTGTAAAGTCAAGCAAAGCTATTCCTGTAGAGAAATATGAAGATGCTTCTCTGGCTGCAAATGCGATGGAGGTGAAACTCCCAATAGAGAAGACCATGATGTGGCATCATAGGCTCCATCACATAGGTGAGAAAGGTTTAAAAAAATTGAAAAATAAAAATCTTGTTGAAGGGCTTGTAGACTGTAATATTGAGTTCGATTTTTGCGAACACTGCATTTATGGAAAGCAACAATGTGTTTCTTTTTCCTCGAGTTCTCATAAATCTTCTGGTGTACTGGACTATGTTCATTCTGATGTGTTTGGTCCAGTGAATGTTCCTTCATTATCGAAGTCCAGATATTATGTTTCTTTTGTCGATGACTATTTGAGAAGGGCATTTATATACTTTCTCAAAAGTAAATCAAAAGTGTTCAGTCATTTTAAACAGCTTAAAAACTTGGTAGAGAATCAGACTGGAAGGAAAAGAAAATGTTTGAGGATGGATAATGGCAGTGAGTTCTATTATGCAGATTTCGATAGATACTGTAAAGACCATGGGATTAAACGACATAAAACTACACCTTATACTCCACAACAAAATGGAGTTGCTGAAAGGTTGAACAAGATGCTGATGGAAAAGGCAAGAAGTATGTTGAGCAGTGTTGGTCTAGAGCAGACATTTTCGGTTGAGGCCGTGGCTACCGCATGTTATCTGGTAAATCGCTCTCCTTGCTCTGCTCTTGTTGACAACACACCTTTGGAAGCATGGTCTGGTAAGAAGCCCTCTCTAAGACATGTTCGTGTTTTTGGCTATGAGGCATATGCATATGTGCTAAATGAGAAAAGGTCTAAGTTGGAGAAAAAAGCTGTTAAATGTATCTTCATCGGCTATGGTGTTGGTGTGAAGGGATACAAGCTTTGGAGTCCTGATACTGAGAAGGTTTTGTATAGCAGAAGTGTAATATTTCGTGAGCTGAAACCTTCTACAACTGTTCCACAACTAGAGATAGATCAAAGAGAAAAGAAGAATGATGCAGTTGAGATTACTCAAACTCCAGAAAAGGGAGAACTGCATGGTATACCTGAAACTGAGGAGAGCTCTAGCAGCTCTGAAAGTTTCGAAGATGAAGAACCACAACCTCAACTAGTGAGAAGGTCTACACGTCAAAAACAATAACCCGACAGGTATGGTTTTTCCATTTTGGATTCAAACTGTGCCTATGCTTTAATTAATAGCACTGAGGAGCCTAGGAATGTTAAAGAGGCAATTCAAATGGCTGATGCAAATTCCTAGTTGGAAGCCATGAATCAAGAAATGGAATAATTGGAAAAGAATGAAACCTGGGATTTGGTACCTTTTCCTAAAAAAAGAAAGTCTGTTGGCTGTAAATGAGTATTTAAGAAGAAGACTGGTCTTGAGGGAAGTGCTGAGAAGTATAAAGCAAGGTTGGTTGTAAAGGGGTATTCCCAGGTAGAGGGAATTGATCATGGAAATTTTTTTCCCCCTATAGCTAAGTTGACATCTATCAGATTTCTGTTATCACTTGCAGCTGCGCATGACTTAGAGATCGAGCAGATGGATGTGAAAACAACATTTCTCCATGGAGAGCTGGAAGAAGAAATTTACATGTCCTAGCCTAAGCATTTTGTTGAAAAAGGTAAAGAAATCCTGGTCTGCAAATTAAAGAAATCGTTGTATGGTTTGAAGCAGTCTCCTAGAATGTGGTACCAGAAGTTTGACACATTTGTGTTGTCATTGGGATTTGTGAGATCAAAATTTGATCATTGTGTGTATTTTAAAACTAAAAATGATCGTGTACATATTATTACCCTGTAAATGGACGATATGCTGTTCATAGGAAATAGTAAGTCTATGATTTCTGATCTTAAATCTCAGTTATCTGCGAAGTTTGAAATGAAAGATCTGGGTGCAATAGGGTATATTCAAGGGATGGAGATAACCAGGGATAAAAAAGGCAGAAAGCTTTGGGTCAACCAAAGTAAGTACAACAACATTGTTCTGGAGAGATTTGATATGAGTGATTGCAAGCAGCTAGTTGTTCCAGTTACGTAGGGGACAAAACTATCTACAGAAGATTGTCCAAAATTTGCTACTGAGATGGAGGACATGACCAAAGTTCCTTATGCGAGTGTTGTTAGCAGTCTAATGTATGCGATGGTCTATACAAGGCCAGACATAGCCCAAGCAGTGGGAGTACTAAGTCAATTTATGGAAAATACAAGAAGGACGCATTGGAATGCTGTAAAGAGAGTGTTTAGATATCCGAGAGGTACCTCAGAATGTGCTTTGTGTTACCATGGCAATTTGGTTGCATCACAGATAACTCTCAGCATTCATGGATATGTGGAATCTAATTGGGGAGGGGACATTGACAACAGAAGATCCACCAATGGATATAATTTCATGTTAAATGGTGGTGCAATCGATTGGATGAGCAAGCGACAGGCTGCAGTCACTTTGTCCACAATGGAGGCAAAATACATGGCAGTGACTCACGCCTGCAAAGAAGCTGTTTGGCTCATCCGCTTATGTTCTAATATTGGTTTTAATGCAGGGCATATCACTATTTTTTGTGATAGTCAGAGTGCCATTTGTTTGGCAAAAAATCAAACTTTCCATGCCAGGACGAAGCATATCAATGTGCAGTATCACTTCGTGAGAGATATGGTTGAAGATGGAAAAGTCTCTTTAGAGAAGGTGGATACTCTGAAGAATGTTGCTGATGCATTAAAAAATCCAATAAGCATGGATAAGTTTAGATGGTGTGCAAGTCCAATGGGACTTGGGGCCTATGATCACAAATGAATTTG
The DNA here is from genome assembly GCA_007115665.2 of Sequoiadendron giganteum. Classification (NCBI taxonomy): domain Eukaryota; kingdom Viridiplantae; phylum Streptophyta; class Pinopsida; order Cupressales; family Cupressaceae; genus Sequoiadendron; species Sequoiadendron giganteum. The sequence continues at coordinate 114,082,659 of CM021104.1, read as the reverse complement.
AATTTTGGAGGAAGCCAGTAAGTCTTCGTCAAGTGGGAGCTTGTTGGAAAATGTGCCTCAACTTACCGGCTTGGACCTCTGTTAAAGGCTTGAAAAATTTATGCCAGTATCCCTTTACCGCAGAGCTCTCATTTGGTCAACTTGACCCTTTGGTCATTGAGACTCTGTCTGATTGGTGAGGCTCCGATGGTTGTCACAACGATGGGTCGATAGGCATAGAGTTGGCGGTTTGTTTGAAGGTTTCAGCTTTATCGGCGGAGCAGTCTTCTATCGGCATAAGGAAATGCTTTGTCTTGCTGATGTGCCAATGCCTTACATCAACAGATGCTATTGGCTTCATTCGATGGTGTTGGCTATTTTCTGTGGCATCCGAAGGCAAGTACCTTTGTTTACCTTTTCGTCGAGCGAAATCGCCTGTGCACTTGACGTGTGGCAGCTTGTCAAAATGGTGAGTGCAACGAACAGGTGGTGGGCCCCCGAGTTGCTTTATGCAAGGGGCTATCCGGTTGTGGACACTTGTCTGCATCTTGGGAGTTCCCTGGAGAATCTAGTGGATGCCGCTAGAGATTCCCTGAAGGAGCTCCAGTAGCCTCCATGTAGGCCGAGCAAAGTGCACGAGCAATGGACGCATGGCGTGTGGGACCCGATATAGCTACCAGACTATTATTTGGTGTTTACGGATTTCGTCAGCCCCAGAACATGATGGAATGGCTAACGATAGTGAAGGGAGCTCAACCGAGCAGCAAAGCGAATGGAAGTGCGACACATGGCATTTTCTCATCGGTTGTTTCTGCACCATTGTTGCAAAACAACTTTTATTGCCGGAAGCTAGATTGGTGAAAAGCGATATCTTATGCAGTTATTTTGAGTTTGAATTTTGGCTATTGGCAAAGCCCGAATTGTATTTTCTCTACAACAAATTTATTGCGGGGGTGGCTTGATGCAGGATTGTAGGTGGATCCGATCCAAGATCGATTTGGCGTGTCAGTGAAGAACTAAAATTAATGCACCCTAATTGGTGGTTGGAATTAGACTTGAAATGGTCGGTCTTGTCTATGGGTCGATGTAATCTGTGTGAGATTTTTAGAACAAGCAAAATACTGTAAAATGTGGTTGTCGTCAAGTTTTGTATTCACTAAATTCTGGAATAGCATTATAACAGTGAGTGCATGAAAACTCAAGTGTTGTTGTGAGCTAACTATCGGAGAATGATGGCTGTAACTTTGTATGTAATCTTTTGCTTACTGTAATACAAAGTGTCTTTATCTTGGTGTGGTGGCTTTTTTACTCGAAAGAGTTTTCCCACGTAAATCTGGTGTTATCTCTAAAACCTTTTTCATTGCTATTACTCCTGTTTCCCTGCGGGTGTTGCCACAATAATGGGTTACACTTTTTGGGACATCCTTATTTTTGTTGAAATCACATATTTTTAGAAAATATAATGATTTAAGCCTTAAAAAGGTTCCATTTTAAGGGATTTAATTGAAGAGGGTTTGATCAAACCCACTTATATCAAACCCCCTTGGATAGAAAGCCGCTAGTTTTAAACCATACCTATAATGGAGTCTCCTCTACACCTATCAAAATGCTGATAAAAAACCACTTTTGATTTACCTTTTAAGGGATCAAAATAATTTATTTAAAATTATTTTTTTGTAAACATGTAGTCCTTATTATAAGCTTCCCAAAAAGTATAATTTTAAATATATTTAATTTTATTATTATATTTATTTTTTATTTCTTGTGAATGTAGGTTTTTCAATGAACATCGAGGTCTTTATTTCACACATACGGAAAAATAGGAAAATAGAGAAAAAAAAATCTTAAAAATCCATGTACACTAGCTATTGATGTCCAAATTCCAACAAAAAAAGAATAAGTTAATTCAAATGAATACAATAAAAGTTATGCAGCTGAAAGTATAATATATCCAAATTATAATTACTCTGAATTAGAAAATTAATTAAAAAATATATATGCAACAAAAAATTATGAAAAAATATCCATCCCCTAGATAATGGTGTGAAAACACTATATTTAAAAAATTAGAATTGTATGCTCTCAATAAAAAAAGTTATGTAGTCGAAAGTAAGCATCAATTTTTGAAAATGATGTTTAGTAAAAAAAATAAGTTAATAAAAACTACATAAAATAATTCACAATTTATTTTTTAAGTTTTAAAAAAAATATAATTAGATTCTCAACACAAAATATCACAAATCACTAGTTTGCTTCATCTTCAAATTCTTAATGGTTTAGCTTCTAAAGGTGTACGGAAGTGAAGATCTGGTGAAAAATGTTGATTTCAATGTCAAGTTTGGCCAAAAAGTGTAACCCATTATTGTGGGATCACCCCTGCATGTGTTCATCTTAAGTGTTTTACTGCTTTAAGACTGGTCTTTTTATGTCTCCTTTGTGGTTTTAGCATTAGGAAAGCGTTTCCGCACCGTTTTCTTTTCCTTACAATGTTATATTTTCTTCTTTGATGATGCTCGATGACACTTGATGACACTTTAATGTTCTTGCTACTATTTGAGTTTATACATATGCTATGACAATTTAATGGACTTATTAGTTTATGTGGATTAAGTTAATTATGAGCATTATGTGTTTATACGATCATGGTTAGTATGTGGTCATCTTGTAATTGTTCGATGTTGTTTGTTATGTAATGGGTTACTATGCATTGATGTGGTTACTTGTTGGATGTGTCTTGGTGAAAGGGACAATGTCACATTACTCATTCCGAATACCCTACTATGCAGTGATTTCCTTTCACGGTGTGTTTGACTATTTGATTATATATATATGTGGTTTGACCATTTTGTTTGATGCAGGTTGTAGGTACCAAGCATTGACTCCACCTGAATGGATAGGTGTGAGTGTGCCTTAAACCCAATGGAAAATTGTTGAAAATGGAGATAACATACGGTCCCCTACCCTTGCCATCATCCTCGAAGAGGATGAGTATCCCATCGGTCACCTCGTCAGTCTGTTTGTTGTTGTGGTCAATTGTTCTCGCTTTCGACCTTGTTTATGCTTAGGTGTTTATTATTGATATTTAGTGTTAAAATTAAATTTTTTGTAATGTTGTTTGTTTAGTGATGAATTAAATAAATCTTATTGATAAACTGATATGTATGTTGTTCTTGGATAATTAAATTATTAAGTTATAAAGTGTTTTTATAATTAAATTTAAAGATAATTATTATTAATGTTGAGGTTTTAAGTATAAATTAAAATGTGAGAAAATATTAAAAGGAAATAAAATATTAAAATAAAATGTGAAATTGGATAAAGATAATGGACAACTTGTTAAAACAATTAAAAAAGATCGAAAAAGAAATTTCGAAGCACATGTGTGACTTCAAACTGATTATTGTTTGGAAACTTATTTTTATGAGATTTTTATCTACTTATTTGTTTTCGAAAAAAAAAGATTTCCTTGGTTAATAATTGTAAGTGTAGAATAAGTGAATAAGCACAAAAGACACTTCTTAATAAGACATTATATCAATGATTAAACAAATTGAATCAATTCAAAATAGTAATCAATTGAAAGCGTCATATTGTTCTCTATCCTCAAAGATTTATTAAATCTAAATTGCTCTCAGATTATTTAAGCAAATAACACTGTTAAAATGACTATCTGAAGAACAAGATAATGATAATGCAATGCTAAATGATAAATCAATTAAACTGACATAATATTGATGTGAAGCAGATAATTGTAGCTACAGGAGGCAGCCATGGTTGAAAGCTTGATTGATGGATGCTTGATGTGTGAATGCTTGATGCTTGATGTCTAGATTCTTGCAGAGTAAGAGTGCAAAAGCTTGATTATCTGGATCCTTTTCTTGGTTCAATGAGGCTGTATTTATAGATTTCCTGGCTATAGAAAAACATAGGGAAAGCTTTGAGAGACTTGGATTCAATCTGGAAGATTGAATGGTTAGAGATGGAAGAGATTGAGAGAAAGATGGAGATTGTTTTTACCCATGAAAACACCAGGCAAGAGAAGAGGAAGAATTGATGGAGGAGGATTGAGAGATCAAATTCCAAATTTGTCTCCAAAACTTCCCGTGAAGTTTCAATCAATCAATTGTGACATATTTTAGACATGGATTAGACATAGGAAATCTAATTCATTTTTGAGGAAATGTAGATTGGAATATTCCTTATGCTCTAATTCAAATATTTTTGATTTATTTAAATTAGGAAAAGGGAGATAAATAATTTAATAAAACAAACTATAGAAGTTGTTTATTAAATAAAATAGAAGAATATGACAATGAATCAATAAAGTGTTTTGTCTTTATTTAATTAATTTAAGATGGATGTGATAGAATAAAATAGGGATGTGATAATTAAATCGAACAAAGTATTTAATTTTGTTTATTTAATTAAGATGAATATTAAAAGTGAACTATATAAATAAATATTTCTATTTATTCAATAGTAGAGGAAAATAGGATAATTAATCAAATAATTTGTATTTAATTAATCAGAATTCTCCAGACCATTTTTACGTGTATACATTTTGCCCCTCTTCGAAGTGATGTGTTTACACGTTGCTTTGAAGAAAATTTTGCTGCTACTGCCAAGATTGATGATAATAATAAAATAATTCCGTATGCCCCAGACATTGATTTTCAGATGATTTAATGACAATATGCCCCCTCAGGAGATAAATTAATGATGTGATGATTTTTAGAAATTTTCAAAAATTTGATGATTTTCTGATGTTTTGATAATAAAATAATTTTTATCCTGACAAAATGATGAAGAAATAGAGCCCTTAGATGAGTTTAAATTAATTTCATGGATAAAATTAATCAAAATTTTAATAAAATCCCCTAAAAATACCTTTCAAAAATTATAAATAGTGTAAAAGGTCATTTTCAAAGTCATATTTGCTTTTTGAGTTCAAAAACTCATAGTGATAAAGACTTTTTTGCCAGCTGGAGCGAGATGCTTATCCCCTACCACACTCATTGATTCGAGCGCATTCGACATCACCAACAACCACCTGCGTATGGACCTCTGGTATGTACCCCTCGACCTCCTTGTAATTCATGCATTTCTATTTTTTTATGCTTTTTAGGTCTTAGGCGTGTCTAGGTCTATTTTAGCACTTTGAAGACGCACTATAGCGCTTATAGTCCGATGTAGCGCTTTCAGTAGGTGAAGTAGCGCTTTGAGTTTTAGTGCTTGCATTAAAAACTCTAGTGCTTTTAGTTTGTAAAGTAGCGCTTTCGGCAATTTAGCACTTAGGAGCCTAGAAACAACGCTTTGAAGCATTATTTTAGTGCTTTGAGTCGGTGGATTAATGCTTTCAAGGTATGTTCTAGCGCTTCTGATAAAGCGGCGCTTTGACGACCTGTTTTAGCGCTTAGATGCAGAAAAGTAGCACTTCGAAACTTTTAGCACTTCAGAAGCCTATTTTAGCACTTCAGAGTACTGAAATAGCGCTTTCATGGTTTTAGCGCTTTGGGTCCCTGATTTAGCGCTTTTAGCTGATAAAGTAGCGCTTTTGGGATTTAGCATTTTGGAAGCCTGTTTTAGCGCTTCTGGTCAGAATTGAAGATTTTGACTTAGTGAACCTTGATTTCGTCAATTCTGATCATGTCCATTCTTCTGATTGGTATGATTGATAATCCAAATTCCTGATGTTGGATTTGGATGATGTAAATAAGACTAACTCTCATGATAGGCGAAAAGAAATCCTGTTTCTTGATGATCCTCATGATAGGTGAAGAAATGATTCAAATATCTAATAAATCTCATGATAGGCGAGATCTAGATAATGGTTTGATGAATCTCATGATAGGTGAGGTTTGAATCAATATCTGATAAATCTCATGATAGGCGAGATCTAGATAATGTTCTGATGAACCTCATGATAGGTGAGGTTTGTTGATGTTTTGAGAACCTCATGATAGGTGAGGTTTGATGTTTGCCTATGAATTTTGATCGAAAATTCATAGCAATTTGTGATAGACTTGATAGTAGAATAACTTTTGATTTCCTGACATAGTTCACTGATTTGTTGATTTTCTTGTTGTGATGATAGGAGCGTCTGGGTACTCTCCAGATGCGAGAGAGGTTTCCTCAGATGACAGACTTGATACCTCATTTGACACTAGATGAGCTTCAAGTGATAGGTCATTGTGGTCTGACTAGCTTACTTGATATGCCCCAGATTAGGATTAATCAGGGTTTGTTGACTACGTTGGCTGAGAGGTGGCATAGTGACCACAACACCTTTCACCTACCTACTAGTGAGATGATGGTCACACCTGAGGATGTGTGGCGTATTTTGCGTATTCCATTCATGGATGAGATAGTCATGTATGATTCTCATGAGACTAGTAGCAGAGATGCTCTCTGCAGAGTTTTTCAAGATCACGACATAGAGGGTCTGAGCGTTCGATGGTGGAGGATCACGGATTCCTATGCGACATTACTAGCAGTGCTGGATGGATTCATTGAAGGTTTCCTTTGCCCTGATCGCAGGTCAAAGGGATTCCTCATCGGTTGGGGTAGGACTCTTGAGAGCATGATGGTACATGGTACCAGATGTGCATGGGGGATGTGCATGCTAGCGCATATTTATCATGATTTACACTCGATCGTGTATCTTGGAGCGAGGAGTTTATCAGTAGGGATGACCTTGTTATAGGTGTGGGCATGGGAGCACTTTGCTATTTTTCGGCCTTTTCCAGTTTTTGACAGACCAACCGACAGAGCATATGTTTTTCGATACAATGGTTGGTTTACACAGGCCTGGATGGGCAAGTTAGAGCATTGGAGGCGGGTGTTTGATGATACAGAGACCGTTATCTGGCGCCCATACCTTGACTGTGAGGAGTGGGATGAGGATGGTGTAGTATTGGGATATATTTGTGATTCTATGTACCTCATTGGTCAGACTCCATTCGTACTAGAGAGATTTTTGCTTCGTCGATTATACTGATAGTATGGCATTGTTCAGTGCATGCCACAGGGAGTTGCTGATTATGCGAGGCAACGGATGGACGTTCCTGATTGGGGTCCACGTCTATCTTATGATTTGATAGTAGAGGGGTACCATGCACTGCAGCCATCACCCTGGGACATGCAAAGAGACATTGCAGTGGCGCCGATTACCGAGGATTATGCCGCATTCCTGGCCTTGGTTCCATATGCACGTATGACCATTCCCGATGAGCCGGTACCTTTATGTGTGCAAGAGGATGTGGTAGAGGGTCGTGCAGATAGTGGTGGTGGAGAGGATTCTTCATCTAGTGGTAGCTCAGAGAGCAACAGTAGTAGTGATAGTGATGGCAGCAGCGGAGGTGACAGAGGGGCAGGGCCAGGTAGCAGCAGTGCGCCTTCTTCCAGTAGGCCTCGCAAGAGGCAAGCAGTGACAGTGTCTTCAACGGATCAGTAGAGATAGGTAGCTGGGCTCCAAGCACAAGTCTAGACTTTACAGGGGTAGTTGGTACAGGCTCGGGGTATGCTTGTGTAGACCCAGACTCAGATGCAGGCACAGGCTCAAGCTCATGCCCAGGCTTTAGCACAGGTATAGGGACAGTTGACTATCGTAAAGATGTAGGTGGCTACTCTGATAGCTGAGAGAGACAGTGCTCAACAGATTGTCGAGAGGGCACAGGAGAGAGCCGAGACCTTACAGAGAGTTGCTGATGGTAGCTCAGTTTCAAATTATATGAGAGAGGTTCTACAGGTTGCTTGAGAGGCAAAGTTCTACAGAGGCCGATATCATGATGCAGTGCCTGCCGAGCGTCGAGTCACTTATGCCTCATTGATATCTGGGTGGACACATACACAGACAGTGAGTGAGGGGGTGACACAACCTTTACGCAGAGATCCTTGATATCCTGGTCCTTCTGGGGGTGGTACAGGTCCTTCTGGTGGTGGTACAGGTTCTATTGGGCCCGCACACTCTAGCAGTAGCAGATCATAGATGCTATTGTGAGCCTTCATGATGTATAGTATGATGTAGTTCATTGTATGATGATGTATTTTTAGACCATACTTCATTGTATACTTGACATTTGTGATATATATATGAGATGCAGTTGATTTGATATGATGATGGCTTTATGATTTCTATTTGATGGATGCATTTATTATGTGATGTATGCAATATGCGATGATTTTATTGCAAATGTGATGATGTAATGATGAATGTTTTTATTTTATGCAATGATTTTATGATAAATGTATATATATGGATCATATGATACGTGTATGCATGATGTAATGTATGAATTCCTAAATGATAATGATAATGATGTAATGATTTGCATTTATTTTATGTAAATGAAATGTATGGATACATGGATAACATAATGATAATAATGATGATGTAATGATGTTTTATAATGATGTAACCGATGAAAATGCTGATGTAAATGCATGATGTATTTGATATTTGTATATTTATGATTCAAAAATGTATGAATGATGAAATTTTTTAATGATGAGATGATTATTTGTAACTATATGGTAAATGATGATGATTTTGGATTTTTTTTGTCAAGTATACTCAGTCATGTTTGTAGAAAAGATAATTATTGATTTGGAATCCTTTGTGCAACACATACTCTGCAGATAATGAATTTATTTATGAATGCAATCTAATTTAATCATGCAATGATATGCAAAACAAATGTCATTTTAACAGTCTTTTTGTGCTTGGTATCATCATAGAGCTTTATTGAATGTTGTAAGTGTAGAATAAGTGAATAAGCACAAAAGACACTTCTTAATAAGACATTATATCAATGATTAAACAAATCGAATCAATTCAAAACAGTAATCAATTGAAAGTGTCATATTGTTCTCTATCCTCAAAGATTTATTCAATCTAAATTGCTTTCAGATTATTTAAGCAAATAAGACTGTTAAAATGACTATCTGAAGAATAAGATAATGATAATGCAATGCTAAATGATAAATCAATTAAACTAGCATGATATTGATGTGAAAAAGATAATTGTAGCTACAGGAGGCAACCATGGTTGAAAGCTTGATTGCTGGATGCTTGATGTGTGAATGCTTGATGTTTGATGTCTAGATTCCTGCAGAGTAAGAGTGCAAAAGCTTGATTATCTGGATCCTTTTCTTGGTTCAATGAGGCTGTATTTATATATTTCCCGGCTGTAGAAATGCACAGGGAAAGCTTTGAGAGGCTTGGATTCAATTTGGAAGATTGAATGGTGAGAGATGGAGGAGATTGAGAGAAAGATGGAGATTGTCTTTACCCATGAAAACACTAGGCAAGAGAAGAGGAAGAATTGATGGAGGAGGATTGAGAGATCAAATTCCAAATTTGTCTCCAAAACTTCCCATGAAGTTTCAATCAATTAATTGTGACATATTTTAAACATGGATTAGACATAGGAAATCTAATTCATTTTTGAGGAAATGTAGATTGGAATATTCCTTATGCTCTAATTCAAATATTTTTGATTTATTTAAATTAGGAAAAGGGAGATAAATAATTTAATAAAATGAACTATAGAAGTTGTTTATTAAATTAAACAGAAGAATATGGCAATTAATCAATAAAGTGTTTTGTCTTTATTTAATTAATTTAAGATGGATGCGATAGAATAAAATAGGGATGTGATAATTAAATCGAACAAAGTATTTAGTTTTGTTTATTTAATTAAGATGAATATTAAAAGTGAACTATATAAATAAATATTTCTATTTATTCAATAGTAGAGGAAAATAGGATAATTAATCAAATAATTTGTATTTAATTAATCAGAATTCTCCAGACCATTTTTACGTGTATACAATAATTATCCTTTTTGGGGAGATTTTGGTTTTATCTTGGATTTTTTTAGTTTTCAAAGGGAGAACTTTGTCTGAAGATTTTTTTTTTGGAGAGTAGTTGCATTTTTATGAATTGTTTTGAAAGAAAATATTGAATTGGGAAAAGTGGATCATTATTGAATTATTTTGAAGAAGTGGATCGTTGCGAACATGACAATTGATCTCAACACCGTTTTTCTGTTTCTGTAGCATTGAAATCCAGGTTGGTTTGTATTTTGTTTATTGTGAAAATTGTTTTCCGTTTAATGAAAATGAATTCTTTCTTGTGGTTATAATTGGAAAATCTAATCTCCATTGTTCTAATTCCGTTTTGTAATTCTTATCATTTTCATATGCCTATCATTTGCATTTGTTCAAAACTGATTTAGCACAGGCCTATTTTGCTAATTGTTTCATTTAGCATTTTCAATTATGTCTTCCTAAATATTATCGTTGTTATAAATATCGTAGCTCTTAAACTATTCACATGTCATGCCTATGCTATCTCAATCCTATTGAAATCGGCCTCACACCTACCAAATTACATTTGCTTGAAAGTTTCTAAAGCTTTTTCTGCAGACTTGTGTTAGGCGCAGCCTCTACCAATTTCACCCCATGCACTGAGGTCTTTATGGGGGCCATTTTTTTTATGCCTTTGTTCCTGATGTGCACCCCATCTCCCCTCATGTCATTCCTGCCTTGGATTATGCTACACTTGGTTATAGAAAACTTAGATCATTAGGGGGTGGCACCTTTATGGCTGGGCTTTATTTTTGCCTTTGGGATCTTTCAAAGCAACCAAATGATTGTAGATTAGTAGCATTTTATTGCTATGAAGACTTTTGATTCTTTATGTTGTAGGTAATTAAGCTTATAGGGAATTCAATTTAAGTCTTAAAGATTGGAGGCTTGCTTAGAAAGCCCCCATGCAAACATAGAAAGTTTGTTGCTTTTTTCCTTTTGTGAATTTGACTTTATGAACATATATATATATGTGTGTGTGTGTGTATGTGTGTTTATATGGTTATTTCTCTTTGCGTAAATCTGATTTGATATGCTGTAAACAACAGTCTATAGAAATAGACTTTCTGAAATATATATATAGATAGATATATACATAAATATATATAAATATTTATGTACAAATATGTATATCTATGAATATATATATATATATATATATATATATATATATATATATATATATATATATATATATATATATATATATATATGCATATATATTTATATATATGGTGTATATTAAATATATATATTTATAATTGCAAATTGGGTTTTGTTTATCTAATTCTGTGAAAATAAAAGTTGTTTTTTTAAATGTATATGTTTAATGATGTATATTAATTGAATTGGAAATTAAATAGATGGAAAATAAATTGAATTAACCACATTTTTATATGAAGGGAATTACTGGAATAAATAAATATGACGATCTTTTAATATAGTGCTGCCCGTATATTTACATAATAGTTGTATTGTTATGTTAGTTTAGTGAAGTGAGTAATTATATAAAGGAAGTTGATTTAATTAAAATTAGATAAATGAGAGGCTATATGAATACAATATTTTCTTAAATAAACAACTAGGTTATCATTGTTTTGTTTAATAAACATTGTTTTCTTTTATAATTATTTTATAGTTAGACTGTAAATTGCCATGTAAGTAGTTAAGGATTACAATGTTAGTGTGGTGGAATAATGTCTTTGATGGATGCATTGTTGAATTGTTGTTAGTATTGAGTAATGTGTATAATAATTAGGATTAGGGTAATTATGGTTATTATTCCTTGGTGGGAGTCTTTATGTAAGGTTGCCTAAATTTTCTTCCAGAGGCTTTGGGGGTTTATCTTATTGATAAATTTTATGTTATTCCTTTGAATTGGTTGAAATTATACTTGAGATGTGTTATTGAGGGTCTTTAGCCATGCACTGCTTACTTGTTATTACGGTTGTGTTTGAAGAGTGGGATAATCCATTCCTTGCTCGGGATATGTACTTTTGTGTTTTTCATTTTATGTGCAAGAGGGCTTTACCCGGTTTGATGTTTTGGGTCTACTAGTTGCAAGTAGGGGGAGCGGCTTTCAATGGGGGCCAAAACCCAAAGTGGTGTCCAGGGTAACTCATTGATGGTTTTAATCCAATGATAACCTAAAATGAATTAGGGGGTTGGGTAGATCTCACATAAAAATAGACAATTGGATGCCTCACCCATGCCTGTAGTGCTCGTTTAGGCTAAGGATGGGTTGAGAAGGCTTGGTTGGCAAGATCAACTTCCTTGTCCTCACAAAAGGAATGTTGGTCCCACATGTGTCACCCTATGGGGTTGGGACCTAGTGAGAGGTTTCCAGGGTAACCATAGATGGGGGCCAGGGTCTCCTGAGAGACTACCAGGGTAACCCATGCTAGGACCATGCGATGACACTCTTCCATATTGTAGTTTAGCATTCTGTAGTTGTTGTTCTTCTGTTGTTTGTGTGCCTTTGGAAGTGATGCCATTGTGGAAGCAATATCTTTGTTATATGATGTCATGTTGTACTTTGTTGTGTGGAGACATTTTCTTTACTTGTGAGTTAGCCTTCTATCTTCTCAACTATTTTGCAATGGGACCTTATTGTTATCTCCTGGCACAAGGGGTGGACCTTAGAGTTCCACATGGTCAGGTGGATTGTTCTTTTTCCTCCATTGAGTTTCCATTGTTGTTGTTCATGAGTGTGGAGGATGTACCTCATGTAGCAGTACTTCGGATCTTGTACAAGTTTGAGAGATAGTTGCACATGTTGTGTATTGTATATGTATCTCATTTGTATCATGTAATGTAACCTTGATGTACTCTTCTCATTGTATTCAGGGAACCATTGATGTAAGTTGTAACAACATATTGATGTACCCTCATGTAAGAGATTTTGTATATGTACTTGTAGTTCTAAATATATATGATCTTTGATGATTACTTATTTGATGTTATGATATGGAAAATATACGTGTTTAATTATTCTATGCAATAGATTTAAAATAAACTCTCAATGTTAGTTAATTCATGATGTATGTTTAGATTGGATAATAAATATGTTCGTAATGTAATCATAAAATCTTAGAGGACATAGTTTAACTTACATGATATGTTTAGATAAGTTTGGCAATTCATGTTATTTCACTTCAAAAAAAAATTGTGCCATAATCTATAGTTAGTTGTGTTGTCCTTTGGGGTTCTTTGGCAAGGTGTTACACCATCAGATTCAGTTTTTTGGCACAACACTTGGAGGACATTTAAAATGTTTCTACGTATAATTTAGTTGATAAGGTGTGAAAAATGTAGTTACTAGATACAAATGGTTTTCGTCAAGGATCCAATCATCCAAATATATGCATAAAAATAAAGATGCATTGAAAACCATCAAGAAATCTCCCATGAAATTATTTAAAGCTACATTAAATGCTCTAAGGATTGAATTTCCAAAATATCATATTAATATGGTATTATTTAAGGCATGGTTTATTGGGGGTCTGATTCCCCATATTAGGTGGAAACTAGTGTTGTGACTAGTCCTTAAGTATATAAGGACAAATTTGAGTTAGCCCTATGCTTGGAAGTTGTTGGTGAACCTAGTCTATATGATTCATTAGTTGCTTGCCTAAAAGAGAAGATGTGATAAAGGTTGCATGAACAAAGTAGCTTTCCAATGCATTATAAATAAAAATAATATTGTAGTGTATAGATTTCCAAAATGAGGGTCATATGCTACTAATCATCCTGTGGTGAGATCTTGGAAAATTAATGTAATTCCTCCTTTTGGGTGGTTTGCACATCTTATAATGAACTATTTTTAAGGAATGTTATATGACATTGGATTGGCCCCTACCATAAAAAGTCAAAGGAGTAATAGTTAATTATTCATATGAAGTTTCTATTAACCCTAATCATGATAACAATACTTGTCAATTTGTTAAGGCAATATACAAAACACGAGTAAAGCAAGTGTTGAATACTATTATAAAGGAACACATTGCACACAATACACTTGAGGTGGCTAATATTTTGGTATTGATTACATGGGGATAAGTTACAATTGTTATAGGTGTGGTGAGCATGGTCATAACAAATGTTGTTGCCCAATTTTTTATGGTGTGGATATTATCATATAGGGACTATCAAATTAAAGATTGGTTGAATCTTCTTAAAAAAATGGGATGCATATAACAAATCTATGGATGATTCATAATATTTTGTACCCAAGATAACTCGAGTTATTATAAGTGTGCTTCCAAAGAATAGAAAGAAAAATCTTACTTTCCACAAGAGGAGGTCAATTGAAGAGAAGGTCCTATAGATAGATCCTATGCAATGATGATGACTCTATTAAAAAAATGTTAACTTTTTTTTAGGATACCCAATAGGAGTTGGCTACATCACAAGCCATGGAGGAGGGGCCTCAAGAAGGATTTCTTCATTACTTCAAATTTACAAGAAATATTGACCATATGAACAATAATCTTGCCTCGATGCTAGCAAGTGCGATGGATTGGTCTGGTGTAGAGGATGACTTGATTTCCATCTTGAAGGGAAAAAGAACTAGATAGGGTTTAGTCAACTAGGTTGGGTTGGTCCTCCATTAATGTTTGGCTCATCCATCTCTTTCTCATGCTTCTAAGCATGCTAATCGATAACACAATTGACCATAGGTAACATGGTGCATTGGCGAGGAACTGAAAGTCACTCGACTATGTTTTGAGTGGTGGCAAAGAATGAGCACTCAAATTAGTTCACATAAGAGATTATATATTTTTAATTCCTCCCTAAGCCTCTATTGAATGAAAATTGGAGCCATCTATCTGATTCCAATCCTCAGGAATATCCCCCCTCTAAATGGGAGTTATCAACAAGGAAGACCATGATAAGCAATTGAATGCCACTCTAAAATGTCAATTTTTTTGCATACTCCATCATTTGAAAAATATTAATCACCATGAATTGCATGGTGTGGTCATTGAAATTGGTTCATAAGTAAATGTGTTAACAAAGGATGCTTGGATCACCATAGGTCATCCTATACTATGAATTTCCTTGTATTTATTGTGCATGGTGGATAAGACATAGGATGCTTGGACTGACTAGGTCATCCTAGTCTATGACCTTCCTTGTATTTATTGTGCATGGTGGATAAGACATAAGAAAAGGCCCTTAGTATTCTAGAAAATGTTGAGGTAAGTATTGAGTGAGTTAAGTTTTGTAGTGAATTTGAAGTGTTAGGAAATGGGAAAGGTTTTTACTACCTTGTGCTTATTGGTTGGGTATTATTTTTTTTATAGATGTTGGTGTGTATTTCAATCATGAACTATGAGTTAGGAAAATATTGACTAGCATGCTATTATTCTTCTAGGTCCTCCACAAGGCCATGCTTCATTAGTCTATTCATATTGAAGAGAAGGATTCCAATGATATCTATTCAATTACGAAGGGGACTGGTGATTACTTTGAATTGAATCTCATGATGGAATATCATGGTGGGGAAAAAACTTAACATTAGATTTAGAAGTTCCCTTTAAAATATGGTTAAATGTTGAATATGAGTAAATCGTAAGATCTATACATTAGGTTGACTTGCATAAGGACATATGCATGCCAAGGTGTTGGTAGTTACTAAACTACAACACCTAACATGAATAGAAATAGGTAGTGCCTTCCTCATGTAACAACTATGTGACCATGAAAATATAATTGGAAGCTAATACTATCATACTCCTTTTGTGTTAAGTTCATCAGACCACTTTGAACTGTCATCCTTATTTCAATGTGATTAAAAACCCACCCAATTTTTGAGGAACCATGGAAATAAATTTTCATAGGAGGCTTGGTGAAGACATGCAATTCCATGATAGGGATAACAACACTATTATGGTGTACACAAAAATAAGTGTTATTATGTGGTCTCAGAAATTCAAATATAAGTTCCTTGATCAATTTCCTATTTTTGAAGTTGTACATGGTTTGAAGTTCACAAGTGACACCTTTAAGTGAGTACATATAGCTAATTATGAAGGAATTTTGAGACTTGTAGCTCACAATATTGTTCATAGTTTATGGGTATATTAGATTGTTACATTATTGGTATTTGTATGGTGAATTGAACTGAGATGATCACTTAAGAATTAATTGTGATGGATATTCAACATGCATTTAGTTTTGGGATCCCAAATCTAAAACACAAGTTAGATTAGCTCTAGTCCATACTTTTTGGGGAGGAGCACATTGGGATGATAGCCATATGAAGGATAGGAAATTCAATATTACACCAAAACAAGGAAGTGACATCCTAGTAACACCAAAATACAACAACACATGTAATAAGAAGGGTAAGGGGAATATGGATACACTTTGTTGGCACCTTTAGGCCATATAAGATTAGAGTGATTTTAATAATGAGATTATTAGAAAGAGGAGAAATTGGTGGTCACGATTGAACTTTTGTAGGAATATTTTGGATCATTTCCCTATAGATATTAGGAGATAAAGATGCTACATTCATCACTAAGACAAATGATCATTAAGTTGAAGCTAGGAGTAAAGCTTGTGAAATAACATCCTTATGGGTTTAATCCTAATCTCCTCTCCTGAATAAAGATGATGATATAATATATGCTTAAGGTTGGAGTAATATTTTAAGTCTATGAGTTTGAGTGGATTATCCTGTTAGTAAATAGATTTTTCACTATGATATATCATTGGAACAAACTTGACTCACCTAAGGGGCAATGATAAAGTTCACAATAAATGGAGAAATTTCTATATTGAGTTCAACAATCTTCCTTTATGTTTGAAAGGGGTAACTCCCTTGTATGATGTTATTTTAATTTTATGGTGTAATATTTTAAACAAAAAGCAAGAAAGGCACAAATAATTAGAAAAGGGAAAAACCTAGATAGGCTAATATAAGGCCAAAAATATAGTTCCTCGAAGAAATACAAATAAATAGTATGAACACGAAGTCTCATAATTAGCATAGTTAACATAGTAAATTCTTCAAAATAGATAGATATAAAAGATAACAAAAAGATATTACTTAAAATAAAAATAATAATATTTGTGTAAAGTTTTAGTCTCAATATATTTACATGACTATTCAACTTATAATGTTACAAAAATAAAGGTTTGATAAAAGAAAGATAATATCCATAAAATTGAAAAGAAAATCTTTGAAAGACTATTGTAATTTAATATCAAAAAAATATTGTTAGAATATTGTCATTGATGTCAAAGTGAGTGAACACAATAATTATCATTGATTCCAACAAGGAATTCATAATCTAAAGATTCATTGTCATTTATGTCAAAGGTGTGGTGAGCATATTGTAAATGGAAGAAATTATATGAATGAAAAAGACCAAACACCACTAGTCAATGTCCAAAGACCAAGAAAAATTAAGTTTAAATATTTGTTGACAAAGAGCAGATCGTACCATTATAATGCATATAAAATCATTAGATCTATTTCATAAATCAGCTAATCCATGAGACTGTGTGAGAAGTATTCATTATATTTTAACTTGAAATGATTTTGATTGATTAAGCAAGGAAAGGGCCTTGACCCAAATAGATTAGTACAACATTACAGAGAATAACAGCCAGTCAAAACAACAACAAGAGGAAGCCAACTAAAAAAGCTTCCCCAACCCCCCCACAAAATTCTTAACCAATTCCCTTAGGATAAAAAATTTCAGCCCTATCAAAGATATCAAAAAAATACATACGGTCCATATTCAGATCCCACCACTTAAACCTATTATAATTATTAATACTTAAAGTAATGTCCATTCATAAACTAGAGCTACTAATAGAGTTATAACTAAAATTATGATAGTCTAGGTGCCAAAGGCCAACATCAATAATAGTACTGCCAAAAGTATCACAAAAATAAACCATAGAAGTAGAGAGAAAAAAGCAAAATAGTGACCAAGGATTAAGAATCCTCGATCGGAATCCAAGCTTTCAACAAATCGTCGATCGTATCTTCCACTTTCTCTTTAGGTTGCATCTTTCCCACTAAGTCAACAATCTCATCCATCGGCTTTCTCTTTTGCTACTTATTGATTTTTCCCTGACCCAAGACTCTATCCATAATAGCCTTCTTAATTACCACATCCACCACTCTGCAAAGACTCTTCACAAATTTTTCAAGAGTCTGGAGTCTGCTATCCATATCATCCTCATGCATAATCTTTTCCAGCCATTCCAATCTCTCTTCCATCCTTTTGAATTTAACATTATCATCTCCATCCATCTTCTCTTCCCTATGATGTTTTGTTTCCATCATCTCTTGATCATTTATTGCATTAACATTTTCCTCCATCCCATTATTGTCCTCATCAACGTCATGAGTCTCATCTTGCTGTGACTCCCCTTCCACTTCGTCATTGTCATAGCCTTCCTCCTCCTTCAACTTAGAGTCTTCCTCCTCAATAGACTCTCCCCAAACTATCTGGGATTTCCTCCATAGAGGAATCCCTGTCATCCTTCACCCTCTCTTTTCCATTGCTTTCCTACGAACCAGAAGCACATTTTTCCTCTGAATCTTTAGACTTTTTGCTACTACCGGACCCTTTATAAGCAACCATCACAAGCCTTGTAGACCTTCTACCAATCGGTGTTGAACACTCAGGGTTCTCTTTATCATTGAAAATAGTAATAGTGTTGGCTTCCTCCTCCAATTCCCAGATTAGTAACTTCCTTTTTTTATTCTTAGTAGAGCCGATAAAGGCAGTACTCCTTTTTTTAGGAGCGACTTTTAGGAGATTAGACCATAAAGATTCCTTAGAGTTAGGTGAATTTTTAATGGGGTTTTTAGCAGGGGTGTGAGGGCGACTCTCAATGAGTTCAATTTTCACTGAAATCTTTGGGGTAGGGTTTGCAATCAGATTGAGGGCCAAATTTCATTGAGGAGAAGTAGCCAACACATATTTGCAAATATATCTAATTAAGCCTAGGTGCAATGATGGATTTTCCCCATTGGTAAGGCTTTGATTCAGAGAAGAGAACATGAAAAAAGGAAGATTTATCTTTTTGAGATGACTAATATGGTTAAGGATAAGGAAGTGGTAGCCATGCACATAATAGAAATGAACCTCCAGGGTAAAATACTTCATAACAAAGAAACATACATTGTGGTACGAGGGAGGGAGTAAAACCCTAGAATAGCCATTTTGGAATCGCTCAGCCTTCTCCTTATCTTCAATTATTTTTACAATATAGTCTTGGTATTTTCCATTGCTTACCTTTTCCACCTTCTTTCCTTCATAGTAAAGTCCCGTCACCTTTGTGATGAGCTTCACATCCACTTTAAAATGGAGACCACCGATTTCTACTTCATCATCCTTCTAGGTATTGGAAAACTTGAAGCTCAACTTCTCATTATACCCTTCCATGGCTGTGAAGTAAGGAGTGAAACCAACTCTCTCAAAAAAACCCTAGAGCTTCACATTTTCTCACAACGAATCATATTTGCACGGTTCTGTCCACTTCCTTGGGCCACCCATGATGGTCTCTTCATAGAGGTTGTTTTTTGAGAGGAGTAGAAACTCTTTACTATGCCCTTCTTCTTTCTTAGAAATGGAAACCAACAATTCAAAAAACTCTTTATTAATGGTGACCTTGTGGTTTTTCATTTGAGGAGATGTCGACTCTAAACTATTAGTTGAAATCTTGAAACAACGTCGGTTATCACCTTTATGAACCCCATCATAATTAAATCTGACAGCCTTGCCACCCTTCCTAGCAATAATTAAGTTTATTTTATTACCAACCTTACCATTGTCACTTGCACGTGTCATTTTTTCTTTTCCAAAATCATCCTGTATATTTTTATCATTGTGAAGAGTGTTCATAATTTCCCCATTTAAATATTTCCATTCAATGCACGATCCATGCCAAATAGACTATCCTTTCCCTTTCATTCCTATTATTATTATAGGATTTGACGTACCTTTTTCCTTGTACCACTCCATCCTTCCTATCAACAAGCCCGAGTTCCACCTAGGATCCCCTCTGATAGCTGGACCCCCAGTGTTGCCACCCTTTTTAATTATAGTTGTTCCAACCATCATTAATACAAGCATTAGATTTGTCCTTCATTCTTAATTTTTCCTGGGCCAACACTTCTTTTATTTATTCAGACAGATTGGAGAAGTCCCATAATTTTAAAGCTTCTCATCTGACACCTAAGTTAGCCAAAGCATCCACAACCCTATTACCCTCCCTAAATGTATGATGAATTTTATATTGTTGGAAGAACTGTAACATGTCTTTACAGTTATCCAAAAGATCCTTTATTTCCCAAGGAGCTTAAAAATTGTTGTTGAGATAGTCAATAATAAGTTTGGAGTCCCCTTCAACAATCACATTTTTGTATCTGTTATCTCTAAGGTAACCAATTCCAACCCAAGTAGCATACGCTTCAGCAAAATTGTTCATTTCTATTCCTAGACCTTTACTGTATCCTACCACATAGATGTCAATTTCATCCCTAACCACTCCTCCAGCCCCAACTACTCCTGGATTCCCTTTTGAGCAACCATCAAAATTACATTTCACCCATCTAGGATCAGAGGGAATCCAAATAGTACTTTGTATAATATGTTTTTCCACATTCATATTGTTTAGGTCATGGGAAATTCCCCACTGCTTCTTTATTCTTAACTCCTGATAAGTAGGCCCTTTCTTAGCCTAGGTATACTTACAGCTTTCAATATTTTCTTGAATCTGTCTCCTTATACTCATACATAGCTCCTTACTACTCTTAGCTATATCCCTAAAAACCCTATTGTTTCTCTCTTTCCATAGGCCCCAAACTAAAAACGGGGGAACTTGTCCCCATAAATCCAAAATTATATTATGGAAGTAGGGGCTAAAGCTCCATCCTTCAACAAACATTTTAATAGAGGCAGGGAAGATCCAATCTATCTTAAGAGTCCGAAGAAAAAATGTCCAGACCTCTTGAGCATAAGGGCATTGAAAGAACAAATGCATAATATCTTTATTGCAAAGATAACACCTATTAACCAAGTACCAACCCCTTTTCTTCAGATTATCTATAGTCAAAATTTTCCCATGTATATCTGTACACCAAAAACTGTTAATTTTCAAGATTAAATTCTTTCTCCACACTTTGATCCAGTTAAATTCCCCTTGATTGAGTGGTTGCTGATCCATAGCCTCATTGGCTGACTTGAGAGAGAATCTTCTTGTAGTAGTTTTGGTCCAAATCCATTCATCCATCCTATTTCTTGAGAAGAGGTCTAGGATTCCAATCTGATTCTTTAGTAAACCCAATGCAATATCCAAATTTGGTTGTCTTCCACCCCTTAAAACAACATTATTCAGATATTCTTTAAAGTCAATCCATTTGGGTCTCAGGCCTTCCCAGTCTAAGTAGCTAGAGATCTTTTTACCAATACTTCTTTTTAATCTAATTTTAATTTTCTGTAGGTCTTTAGTAACATATAAAGGGGCATTGATAGACCAAACATCATCCCAAAAATCTGTGTTCTGCCCATTTCCAACCCTAACTTTTTCTCCTGGGTGATCCCACAAAGCTGGTTTACAATTTTTGGGAGATTATAATTTTTGCTGAAATCACATATTTTTAGGAAATATAATGATTTAAGCCTTTAAAAGTTTCATTTAAAGTATTTAATTTGAAGAGGGTTTGATCAAACCACCTTAGATCAAACCCCCTTGGATAGAACCCCACTAGTTTTAAACCATACCTATAACGAAGTCTCCTTTACACCTATCAAAATGCTGATAAAAATCACTTTTAATTTACCTTTTGGGGGATCAAATGAATTCATTTAAAATTTATTTCAAATTATCATAGTATTCCTCAGAACGATCTATCCAATGAATATAATTTTAATATGTTTTGGTTTTATTATGTATGCGTTTTTTTAGTTTGATTAAACATAGGTTTTTCACCGAAAATCAAACTCTCTTTTATGCACATGTGAAAAAATAGCATATTATCAAAATAAAATTTAAAAAAATATGTTTAGGCTGGGTATTGATGTCCTTGATCCATTATTTTTTTTGAATTTTGATACATACAAATTTTTTTTATGTTGTATACAGTCCGCCTATGTTTCAATTGTAATTGGTTTGACTTCGAAACTTGATTAAGGAAAATATATTTAATAAAACACTATGAAGCCAAATGAAAGTGTTAGATATTTTAGTTACAAATCTAAATTTGAAAAAATTATAATTTTATCCTTCATACAAAAAAAGTTATGTTGTATACGGTGAGCGTCACTCCTTAAAAATGCTATTTTAAAAAAAAAGCTAGTCTTCGAAGGAGATGGAAAAAGAATTGTAATTTGATTCCAAATGTTTTGAAAAAAATATATTTAGAATCTATGGACAAAACGTCACAAATCACTAGTTTTCATCATCTTCAAATTCCTCACAGTTTAGCCGCTATAGGAGCCCGAAAGTGAAGATTTAGTTAAAAAAATCAGTTCAATGTCCAGTTTGCCCAAAAATTGTAAACCAGTATTTGTGGGATCACCCTCCTCTATGTAGTATTCCTTTGATTTTTAGCAGATTGTTCCAAAAGATAGATCCATAGGGAATCTCCTTCTTCCTAAGAAAATAGCTAGCTTCCTTATTGTTTAAGTATTTGGCCCTAATAATCTGTACCCAATCTTTTTCCCCTTCCAATAAAAACCACCCCATTTTAGCCACCAAAGCTTTATTGAACTTTTTTAATCTATGAATCCCCAGACCTCCTTCCCTCTTTGGGGTACACATGATTTCCCACCCAACGAGAGCCATTCTGTTCCTTTCTTCCACACCCGACCATAAGAATATCCTTTGAATAACTTTAATTTTGTCTGCTATGTAGGCGAGGATATTGAATATAGAAAGGTAGTAAACAAGTATATTCTAAAGAGAATCCTTTAAGAGCCGAATCTTGCCAGTGAAACTCAATAGTTTGTCCTTCCAGCTAGCTAGTTTCTTTTGAATTTTCTCCACAATATAATTCCAATAGTTGTTGTTAGGCTTTCGAGAAATTAGAGGTAGCCCCAAGTAAGTAGCAAACAAGTCCGCCTCTTGACATCCAAGGATGTTTTAAACTTTTTTTTTAACATCCTGACTCGTATTAAAGAAGTAGATTTTTCTTTTTTGATAATTTATGAATTGACTCAAAATTTTAGCATATTGATCAAGAATATCTTTCCATTGTTTATCTTCAACAATAGAAGCTTCCCCATAAGAATAGTATCATCAAAAAAAATTTGATGTGAGGCGGGGGGTAAAGAAGAAACAATACAAAAGCCCTTTAAGGATTTATTAGCCATATGTTTCTGTATGTTGCACCCTAAAGCTTCAACAACAATTATAAACAAGTAGGGAGATAATGGGTCCCCTTATCTAAGACCCCTTCCTGAAGAGAAAAAATTGTGAGGAACCCCATTCACCAAGACTGAGTACTTCAGGGGAGTAACACAGGCTCCAATCAAACTTAGGAATTTACCATTGAGGCCAAAATTTTCAAGAATAGTGAAGAGGAAGTTCCAAGAAACACAATCATATGCTTTAGAGATATCTAGTTTTAAAACCATACCTCGTTTCTTACTGTGGTCCATAGAGTGCAACACCTCATGGGTATAAATTGGTGCATCCAATATTTATCTTCCTTGAAAAAATCCCTTTTGATTAACAACAATCATTTTATTCAAGACTGATTTCAACCTGTTAAACATGATTTTAGAGAAAATATTATAAGTAGTATTACACAAAATTATTGTTCTGTAGTCATTCAAAAAAGAAGCATCAATAGACTTGGGAATTAAGACTATGAAGGTAGTGTTCATATGATTTAAGAGCCTTCCATATCTAAAGAAATCCCTCACTGCATTGAAAAGGTTTGTGGAGACAATGTCCCAATAAATTTGGAAGAAGCTTGGGGGGAATCCATCTGAGCCTGGTGCTTTAAAATCACCATAAGAGAAGACAACCACCTTCACTTCCTTCATAGAAACAAACTTGGGCGAATCATTTTAATCTTGATTCATGATCACCTTGGGAATGACTGTCAGAAATTCATCCAGTTCAGAGTTATGAACTTCAGGCAATTCTGGAAAATTTGAAAAGAAGGAAACAACCTCCCTAACAATGTATTCTTCACTCTCGAGCCTTGTCCCATTAGAGGTGGTTAGAAATATGATCCTATTTCTTCCTCTATGCTTCAAGGTAGATTGGTGAAAAAACTTAGTGTTTCAATCTCCTTCTCTCAACCATTGGATTCGAGATTTCTATTTGCAAAAGATTTCTTCTTTTTTGTTTATTTTATATCATTGCACTCTCAGCTCCCTCTCTTTGGTATAAATTTTCTCAACAATAATTCTAGCTTCCATGAGGTATTGAATCTCCTTAATTTTCAGGTTTAAGTCCTTCTTAATGGTAAAGCTATTCCCAAACGTGTACTTGTCCCATCCCTTTACCTTTTCTTTGATCCTTTTCAATTTGTGGGTTAGTCTAAACATTGGAGTGCCATCACAGGGTAAATTCTACTAGTCCTGAATTAAATATTTGAAGTTAGGATGGAGCGACCACATTATTTCGTATATGAAGGGTTAAGGCCTCTTAGTCATTTTATCATCCCATTCCAAAAGGAGAGCACTATGATCAGACCATGTTCTTGGAGAAGCAGTAAGGGAGAGATTTTGTAGTATATTCCAGTTGGAGGAGATTATAACTCTATCCAATTTAACTTGTATCAAGTGATTAGCATGTCTTTTGTTGGACCAAGTAAAGAGAGATCCAATTAGAGGAATACCCATTAAACCGACCGAGTTAAGGAACCCCGAAAGATCCATCATGCTATCAAATAAATCAGTTAAGCCTCCAATTTTTTATAATGGGTACGATAGGGAGTTGAAGTCTCCTCCCAACATTCATATCTCATCTTTTCTATTAGTAATAATTCCTTCCAACATATTCCAAATATCAATCCTATCTAATCTTGAATTGGGGCCATAAATATTGACCATATTCCAATTGATCGAGGTATCCTTGTCTTCCAAACTAGTTAAGAGACTATTTTTGTTTTCACCTTCAATCTTTTGATAAACCTAGAAGTGTTCTAACATGTAGAAATCCCTCTTGATGCACCCTCCGCATCACTAACTTTAGAACCTGCTCCAGGCAAAAGCCATTTTACTACTTTCTCAAAGCTCTCCTTTTTCATTTTCGTTTCTTGGATCAATAAGATATCCAATTTTACATCAGCTAAACAAGCCTTTAGCACATGTTTATAGGAACCATTGAGTCCCCTGATATTCCAAGACAAAATACACATTAGCACAAAAATAGGATAAGCAGTCTCAATACGATATTGCTTAGGGTGGGAGAAAAAACTCCCTTCTTTTTTATTTTATTCCCTGCCAAATAATCAAGAGTTATCTGCTTACCAGTTGCTACATCTCTTTCTATTTATTTGTTTCTTGATTCTTTTCATTGCGGTCTATCCACTTTATTGTTTCCTCCTACATCTAGTTTGTTTTTTTCCTTGACTTACTATTTATCCAATCCTTCTTAATATTTTTTTCTTCTAGTGTATTATCCTCGTCCAGATTTAGGTTTGTTATCATGACTTGAGAGGAAGGGGTTAGTTGCATTTCCATTTGGCTAACAATCTCTCCTTCTTTTGGTAACTCACCTTTCTATTCTCCTACCCTTCGGTCTTTAGGTGAGGAGTTCATATAGTTCTCCACTCCTCTACCTAGTTCAAAAGGTTTCTCCATTGAAGGTTGGGAAGGAAGCTCATTAGCTATTTCCCCCAGAAACACCCCTTCCAAATTATCCTTTAGATCTTCCTCTTTCGCACCTAGGTTCTCCTCTTCTTGTTCTTGAGGAGGGATGGTGACCTTTTCTAAGAGCCTCAAGTCTTTATTCTCTATTGGGTTTTCCTAATCATTTATTATGTTAATTGGAGCCACATTATTCAGAGGAGAATTCTATTTTGTTTCAATTTGTGACATCTTTGATTCTAGAGGTGCTTTGTTGCAGGTAACCTATAAATTCCCAAAATTATTACATCCTTGGAAAAACACCATTTCTTTTTCATACTCTAATGGTTGAACCCATCTTCCAAACTTTGATTTCAGAGTCACAAAGGTGGGTAGAATTGTATGAACTACCACATTAACACATATTCTTGCATAAACCAAATGAGATTTTAGAGGAGTGACTTTGTCCATTGTGATTAGGCTGTCGAAAGAATCAACAATCTCCTTAAAGACATTTTAGTGCTATAATTCTAGTGGAAACCTAGGGAGTCTAACCCAGGTTGGGGCAACTTTCCCCAGATCTGCAGAGGCATCAAACCCTAGTTTCCACTTACATAAGGACAAGATATTCTTAAGGCTTCTATCAAAGGCCCACGGTCCACTCATGAGGATCTTTATCATATCTTCGGGGATAAAAAAGGTAAATAAAAACAAACCTTTAGGCATTGCACTAAAAAAAAACACTGCCCTTGAGATTCCAAATGTCAGTGGCCCACTTGCATACCTGATCAATATTGGGTTAGCCAACAAAAAACTTCCCAACCAGGGACAGATTCAAACCCTCCAATGCATCGTTTAAGATTGTATCTAGGACGTCCACTTCATCCCCCTCAAGAGTACAAAATTCTAACAAGGGGTCACGAGTTTCCTTGGTCGAAACCTTTCCTCCAACTAGATTTTCCACATAGGATGCAGAGTTGTCACCCGTGAGAAAAATATCCTTACCCCTAGGAGAAGAAATAGATTTTTCCAAACCCCTAGGTGACAGAACATGCAAAGTAATAGGCATACTTTTAGTTCCCCCAAAAGGAGAAGTTTCACCATTCTAGAAAGGAGCATTATTAATAGGTGGAGGAGCTCAGATGAGGCCCCCTCCAGGATGATTCACTAGACTTCAAAAATTTGAAAAGGAAAAGCACATGTAGTTGCTGATCTAAATTCACTTGAAATGTTAATGTTGGACAACTAGGAGATATTATAGTGAAGTATCTATGGGAGAAATTGAATAAAGTAAATTTAAGTTAAACGTTTAATGACCTAACTTCATTATTATGTTAGTGCCTAAAGTAATGAATATAAATATAATTAATATCACCCACACTAACTATTTGATTATGGAAGTGGTTAAATGAAACAAGAGAACATAGAATATATTAGAAAGAAAGAACACCAAATATCATTAAGGAAAGGAGAGCATCATTTGATGTGAGACAAAAAATAATTTTAAAATTCAATGATTCATAATGAGAGGATAGCAATTTATTAAAGGAAACAATTAAGATTTTTTAATGGGAAATCATTGCAAGAAGTGATCACAATTAAATGGCAGTAATAAATTTTAAAGAGGCAATGCTTGAATCAGTTGCAAAAGGTTGTGTCTTTTGGTATGCATATCTCTTTTCAAAGAGGTATATTTTCATAGAAACATGAAGATATAAATGGAATAAAAACAATATGGAGAAGTAAGTGTGTGAAATATAAACCATATCATACTATCACCAAAAAATTCAAAGAGCAGAGTTGTAAAGTGGAGAAAATGCAAGTGAATAGGATATATATTAAGATCATTTAATGAGAAAGAAATAAGAATTTAGAAGAAATCTACAGAAGTCCAAGATTATATTTTGTGGCGAAATAAAAGAATATATTTGGAACACAAACAAGAGATTATCATGACAAATCAAACCTTGTAAGAGCATAATTTTCTTGAGTATAACAGATCCATGAAGAGTGTATAAGAAAATTTGACAAGGGTTGTATGCAGATTTAAGAAGGAAGATATATGAGAATAATTCCATCAAATTTGTGAAGAAGATATCATCAAAAAGAAGGTCTTTGTGAAGGAATTGTAACATATTATTACAAATTGAAGAAGAAATATCTTGAAAAGGAAGAATACTTATCTGTTTAGAGGTCGGTGCCTCTAATATCAAAGAAATTGGTGTCTCTTGTTGAGTTGGTCCTTAGTTGTGGTGATTGGTGTCTCTAGTGGGTTGGTTCTCAAAAAATGTATAAGAGGGGATTAGTGTCTCTTGTAGGTTGGTACCTATGAAGATTGTAAAATAGATTTATATAAAAGCAATATTTTGTCATGGTTTTATCTTGTAAGGGTTTCCACGTAAATCAAGTGTTCTTCTTGTTTTATTCTTATTATTGATATTGTGCAATTGATTTTATTGTGATTGTTAAGTTGAAAAGTAAATTATTGTATTATACTGATTCACCCTAGGTCATCGATATAATCGCGTGCTCTTCAATTGGTAACAAAGTGTGTTTCTTCGAAACATAGCTTATTGAAGAAATATCTTATGTGAGAACACATGACAAGACAAGAAGGATATGGTTTCTCATCAAACAAAGCACCATTATTTGATGGAATAAAATATTAATTTTAGAGAATAAGGATGGAAACCTATTTGAATTCTCTAGGATATGATATTTGGCAATCTGCGGTGAATAGTTAAACACCTCCTACAACTCCTCCAATAGATTAGGAAGGAAAGAGGGCCAATGAATATAATGCAAAGGTGAAGAATACAATATTGTGTGGATTATTATAATTTGAATTTGTGAAGGTTGTGCATTTCTAATCGACCAAAGACATGTGGGACAAAATTGAAGAATACCTACGAAGGAGATGATAAGGTCAAAAGAGCTAAATTGAAAACTCATAGAGGGAAATTTGAAAGTCTCAAAATGATAGAAGAAGAAAATGTCACCACCTTTTTTCTTTGAGTGGATGATATTTTTAACACAATCAAGGGACTTGGAGATGATATTAAACATTCAATCATTGTGTAAAAAGTTTTATCATTGCCTCAGATTTGATGCTAAATTTTCTTCTATTGAAGAAATGAAGGATCTAGAATCTTTAACAATGGACGAGTTGCATGAAGTCCTCTTTGCTCATGAGATGAGGATTGAATGTGAGAAGCCATCAAAAAGGTAAGTTGATTTTGAAGCTAGAAA
The DNA here is from genome assembly GCA_007115665.2 of Sequoiadendron giganteum. NCBI lineage: Eukaryota > Viridiplantae > Streptophyta > Pinopsida > Cupressales > Cupressaceae > Sequoiadendron > Sequoiadendron giganteum. Next base: position 114,053,782 of record CM021104.1, on the reverse strand, counting down.
GGAAAAAAACAAAGAATCCAAACTTAGCAAAAGATCATATGATGAATTTGATGATGAAGAATCCAATTTTGTAAGAAAGCTAAAGAAGGGCTCTAGAAAGTACAAAGGTAAATCACCTTTTAAGTATTTAAATTGTGGAAAGGTAGATAATTTCTTAAATAATTTCCCTTATCCAATGAATAGTGATAGTGCAGAAGAAGAAAAATATTACACAAAGAAAGGGAGCAAAAATGTTTGGTATCACAAAAACAACAAAGAGGAGAAAAAGGGTGATTTCAAGGCAAGTATCTACCCCTACAAGGATGTTAAAGGAATACAAAGAGTGGTAGGGAAGAGACCCTTTTTATGGAATTGGAAATAAAAAATATCAAAAATGTTGGTAAAGAGGAGGACAAGATACAAATGGATAAGGAAGAATTAAGGGTATGTCAAGGAATCACTAAAGCTAATACAAACAAGAAAACCATAAGACCATCTGCAACTAGTCAAAATCTAATTATAATCAAAATACACTCAAGAGACATTAGAAAAACTTGGTTTGATCCATTGGTAATGTGTGTATATTATAATTTAATATTGGAATATAGAATAGTAGGCTATACTAGAAAATTGGAAATTTGGGGGTGTAGATGCACTTGAAATGTATTGGTTTAGTTTTAGAAGTTGTTAGAAATATTACTTTACTATTTATAATGAAATTTGGAAGCATTATATTACCATTGAATCCCTAACCCTATATTAAGTGTCCTAGTAATAATATTTGCTCCTCATAGATGAGCTACTAGGTGGCCCCCACTCCTATTGGGTGACCTTGCTATGCACAAGATGGATTTTGGTGATTTTTTAGGTTTAGCTAGATGTATAAAATAATTTGTCTAATGCACTATCAATTTTCAAAATATAATAGAGAATATATTATTAATCAAATGAGTCCAGTCAATATTTGCATAAGAGGACATGAAATGTTGGAAATAGTTTTTTTTTATAATTTTGGAGGAATTTGGAATTGGGATCAATAGGGTAGGTTGTAGACTCTATGAGAGTTGAATGTTGACAATTTTGTTCTTATACCTACAAATTAGAACCAGAAATGGGTGCAAAACCTAAATTACTACATTTCAAATTAAATAGATAAAATAATCTATTTATATTTAGTAAAATGATGCTTGTTCACCATTGATGGCTTGTGGATGCTCTTTGGATCCAATAATTTTTCTTTGATGAATATTTGACTTGATTTTGGAATATTTTGAGAACTAGGAAGATCTATTAAAGATTAAGAAACCAATTGGAAGTCCCTAACAATTTTGGGTAGCCTTGTTGAAGATTGGATGGCATATTAGAAGGCCCAAACTAGATGTGGCAACTAGTGATTGAAAAAAGTTGATATAAAAAGCTTGATGGTTTTGAAAAGTGTTATTTTGCTTGAAAAGGTTCAAATTATTATATTGGTGAAATCTTATAATTTTATTAAAAACAATACAACTTTGTTCTCCTCCAATGGTGGACACTACAAAAATATGGGTTAGAAGGGGAGCATTGTGAATTAATCCCCTTGTAGATATTCCAGAGCATGGCTGCACATAAAATAAATGATAAAATATAATTTAATAAATTAGATTTGATAGTAAAAATTTCTAAGTATAAAACATATTCTATTATATCATAACTTCAAGCCCTAGTTTTAGGGTTTTCAAGAATCATGCAAATAAATAGGGATGGGATAAATGGTTTGGAAGAAAAAAGGGTCTTGATGAAAAAATATTTTGGGTATTAATAAAATGAGTATAATGGGGTTTAGAAATAATTTTTTAAATCATCTCTAATGGATATTGAGGTTTTATTTTCACATGATCTTTAGAATGGTAGGAAAAAGGTTATACACTTACAAAGGCTTGGTTGGAAACACAAATAGTGATCTAATTGGGATTGAATGGGAAGATTTGATGGAATGATTTTATTAGAAAACAAGGATGGAAGTTAGGATTTGGATTGGAAAACTTAGAATCTTAGCTCAGTAGCATAGGATGGATGCAATTCAACTTGGAGGAGACACTTTGGTGAAAAAAATCACACTAAATTGGATGAAAATAAATGGACAAGGAAATAAAAATGTGGTGGAATGGATGGGGGAGTTTTACTTGTAGTTAATCATAAAAATACGCCTCTTGAAAGGAAAGTTGAGTGTGGAAATTCTTCCCTAATCCAAATCAATCAGGGAAGAGGTTGAGAAACTTTGTTTCAAATATTTTACTTTTATAGTTTCTTTAAGAATGCACATGCAATTAAGATATCTAAAATTTAAACCATTAAAACACATAACATTAAATTTTAGTGGGAAAACCCTTTTGGGAAAAAATCCACACACCAATGCTGTACATATGAATTATATTACTGTAATAAGGAAAATACATACAATATGCAGAGTTTATGCTCTTACAGGTGTAGTTTCATTCTGATACAAATCTAGAGCGAATTCGACAACATAACGATGTGTCAAAAATTACAGTCAAGCTCTCTACAAAAAATGCACTAAGGAATGAATAAATACATCTCATACATGGGGGTTGATTTTTTCCATGTGTTATTCTCCCATTCTCTGCATGCATTGAAACTAAAAATCAACAACATGCACAAGTCTCAAGTGACCCAATTAGCAACTTGTCAAACATGCATGTACATGCACCAACATGAAACAACATGCAAGCACATGCAAGGATTGCAACTCCAAAAATCAAGAAACCTTACATGACAGGCACCCCATAGATAAAATTAAATTTACTACCAAAATATAACTCACCCATAACTCCTAGTCATTCTGACAACTTAGTCTCCATTAAGAAAGTTTCCCTTCAAAGGTTCTGTCAAAAAGTTAAAAAACATGACACATAGAATAAGGATGCCCCTCCTAGAGGTATTTACAATTTTAAATTCTCATACATTCCCCAAGATGAAAAGTATCACCTTTCCTTACTTCCATTATTCCAAAGAGATAAACTAGTACATAAGTGGACCCTGCCAATACTTATTTCCAAAATACATTGCCACATGTCAACATGGCACCCATTTTTGATGTAGAAACAATTTCCTTTTCATAATGGAGTGACCATGTGACATGTGCCACAATTTTTCCTTTCCACACCTTGCATGCAGGATGCTAACTCTCCATTGGGTCTCACAAAGTGAATTAGCAATTTGGAAACAAATATTAAATTGCATTTAATAAATTAAATCAGAAAACGAGGGGAAAATAATTAATAAATTAATCATGAGACCCACTAAGTTTGAGAAGCCTTAATCCCAATATTCTCCCACTTTTCGAAGACCTTTAGGAGTATCTTCATCACTGCTCAAGATGTAAGGCCCATTGAACCAACACACCATGTGAGTCTCTTTGTGCTCATTGGATTCATCAATGCATTCACAAAATTCACTAAAGTGTCCACATTTTCTAAGTTAAACTTTCCATATTCCACCATATCTCAAACAAAATGAAAGTACACATCAATGTGCTTTGTTCTTGCATTGAAAGTAGGATTTTTCACTTAACATATAGCACTATGGCTGTCACAATAGATAGTAATCTATCTTGCATCAAAACCAATATTTGAACATACTCTCTTAAGCCAAATGGATTCTTTGCAAGCATGAGTAGCTGCCATGTACTCAAATTCAGTAATGGACAAAGTGACTACACCTTGTTTCTTACTCATCCAACTAATAACACCACCAAACATAGTGAAAACATATTCACTGGTGGATCTTCTGTTATCAATGTTATCTACCCAATCTAAATCCACATATCTACAAATTATCACTAAATGTTGAGGTCTAGTAGGATATCCATGAAAATAGGGCATACTCAGAAGTACCCCACAAGTACTTGAACACTCTCTTTACTATATCCTAGTGCACCTATCTAAGATTATCCATAAACTGGCTATGGACTCCCACTTCTTGGGAAATGTTTGGCCTTGTACAGACCATAGCATACATCAAGCTACCAAAAAAACTTGCATAAGGAACTATGCTCATGTCCTCTATCTCAGTAGGAGATTTTGGGTAGTCCTCCACATAAAGCTTCATCCCCTGCATAACTAGAACAACTAACTGCCTGCAAGTAGTCATGTTGAATCTCTCCATCACAGAGTTCACATACTTGCTCTAACTTAACCAAATCATTTTGTTAGCTTTATTTCTTCTAATATCAATCCTAAGAATATACCTCACTACACCTAGATCTTTCATCTCAAACTATGTTGACAACTAGGACTTCAAATCTAAAATCATACTTTTTCCATTCCCAATAAATAACATATCATACAAATATAGGACAATAATAATAATGTGACAATTATCAGTCTTATAATAAATATAATGGTCAAATTTGGATCTTAGAAATCCCAAAGACAACACATAGGTATTGAAATTTTAGCAATACATCCTAGGAGATTTCTTCAGATCATACATATATTTTCTCAACTTGCACACCAGGTTTTCTTTTCCTTTCACAAAAAAATGCTCTAGTTGTGATATACAAATTTCCTCAGACTCCAAATAACCATGAAGGAAATTTGTCTTCACATCCATTTGCTTGAATTCAAAGTCATGAGCTACTGCAAGTGATAATAAGAAATGAATGGATGTTATCTTGGCTACAAGAGAGAAAATCTCCCCATAATCAATTCCCTCCACTTGGGAATATCCCATCGTGACCAATCTTGCCTTATGATTATCAAAACTAGCATCAAAATCCATTTTCTTCTTGAACACCCATTTGCATCCAACAAACTTGTGTCCTTCAAGTAAAGGTACCATATCCCATGTAGCATTATTTTTAAATGCTACCATATCTTCATTCATGGCTTCCATCCAAGAATCTGCACCATGCATACCCATAGAATCTCTAACAATCTTGGGTTCATCAGTGTGAGAAATCAAAGCAAAGATGAAACTAGAATCCAACAAAGAATACCCAAATCTATCAGGTTTTCTCCTTTCTTGTGTAGACCTCCTTAATGATTAAGGTTGAGGTTCTTTCTCTTCTTTAGATCTTTTAGAGTTGTTAGAGATCTCTTCATCATCAGGTTCACCTGGAGTACATAACTCATCTCTCTCAAGAGTGGGTGGAATTTGAACTACCTCCTTCTTCTTTTCCTTCTCTGGTTATAGATCAATTATGGAAGGTTTTAGATCAAAAAATATAACACTTCTATTGTAGAGCACCTTCTCTGCAATTGGATCCCAAATCTTGTATTCTTTCATACTGACACCATAACTAATGAAGATGCACTTCACTTCCTTGTTCTCCAACTTGGATCTCTTCACATCAGGAACACGAGAATATGCCTTACAACCAAAGACTCTAAGATGTCTCATTAAGGGATTCTTGATACACTATACCTCAATAGGTATCTTTTCGACAATATCCAAAGTAGGAGAAATTTTAATCAGGTAACATGTAGTGGCTATAGCTTCAACCCAAAAAAATTGTTCAAGGCCATCACCACTCAACATACGTGTATCCCTCTGCATCAATGTTCTATTCATCCACTCTAAAAATCTATTTTTTTGTGGGGTGTATGAAGTTTTATTGTGTCTCTTAGTCCCATGGTCCTTATAGAACCAATAAAAATGTACAAAAAATACTCACCATCATTATTTGTCCTCAAGCATTTGATTTTCTACTAGTTTGGTTTTCAACCAAGGAATTGTACTCAACCCAGTTGAAAACTTCAGATTTAATTCTAAGGAAGTACACAATGTCCTTCTAGAATATTCATCTATGAATGAGAAAAATGCACAAATCTAGACAATGAAGGAACTTTAATTGGACCAAACAAATCAAAATGCACATAATCTAAAATTGTTGCAAGTATGGATGAGTTTGGTGGTGTTGTCATTAATGTTGTCATTGATATCAACAAAATAAAGAGTGATTGCAGATGGTACTTGTATAGTTGAGATATTGTAGAAGTGTTTAGAGTACATGGAGCTATATTTGTGAAGTTGTGATTGTGTTGATGCCAATTGCTTTTGAGAAAATTAAGAAATAATGAAGGCAGTGTTGAGTGTGTCTTCTGAGTGTGCTCCAATATTTTGCTCTACATTTCTTTTGTATTGATCCTATGCCTATGCGGATCTGTAGTAGTTTTCATGATCTTTAATGGATAATATATCCTAAGTTTTAGATTCTGGATCGATGGACAGTGAAAGATATGTTCACTGGTGTGTGAACCTGTTTGGCAGAACTATTTTTCTGTGGACTGGGAGAAATGTTTTTGCTCCACAGTCTTCTAGTGTTTTGTTTCAGATTTTGTAGATTTGGAGGAAGGTTAATCCTGATGTTCTCTATGCTCTGGAAAATGTGCTTGGTGTTTGGTGCTCCGTAAATCTTGTTCCAGAACTACTGTGTGTTGTTGCTTGGTCTGGTTGGACCGTTGAAGAATGTTATGTGCATGAAGATTGTTGCAGTCACTATGGATATACTTGAAGGTCTCTAAGAGATTTTAAAATGTCTGGTGAAGCATGTTGGGTGATCCACGTGTGATCATCCTACTGGAGATGCATGTACTTCAAAGATCATTGGTGTTTTCATTAGTTTTGACTGACTTGGTGTTTACATGTTACATAAAGATTTGCATCGAATTAAGGAAGCATGTGATTGATCCAAGATGTACTTTGGGTCCTAATTAAATATGAAATTGGTCCTCTTTCATTCTTATCCCATGCAAGAATGTTGAGTAGTTGACCTAATTTGAATTTGTAAAATGGAGGATGTATAGCCAACCTTGGAGAAGGTTTCTAGGATTGAAGATGGTATAAAATCAAGTCAAGATGTTGCGAATTAGGTAGCAAGCAAGTGAAGTGTGCGAACAAGTGCAAAAAATAGAGTGTGTAAGAGTGAATCAAGGCAACAATACTTTGATGTGATAGATTCCAGAAAGAAGTGAGCTAATGGTGTGTGCAATCCTTTGATTAAGCTGTGACTGTGTGGAACCTATTGTGTTGGATCTTTATTTATCTTTTCTTTAGCTGTAGGCAATGAGCCTCCTTTTGGATAGTGAGTCCTATTATTGGTAGTGAGCCCTCTGGCAGTGTGCCTTTGTATCCGGTATAGCATTATTACTATATTGTGAGTTAATCCTCATCATGGTTTTTCCCTTATTGGGTTTTCCATGTAAATCTAGTGTCTCTAGTGTTTGCCTTCTGTTACCTGCATTTCATGTTTTAACATATTAAGTTAAGTTGGAATTAATTAATGTTAGAAGTAAAAGTAATTTGGTGCAACTGATTCACCCCCCCTCTCAGTTGTCTTGTGCATTTCAAAAATTGGTATCAGAGCTCTGGTTCCTCAGTGAAAAGCTTAACCACTTGAGGTAGATCAAATGGCGTACAAGTTGCAAATCCCTATTTTTGATGGAGGTAATTATAGTGACTAGAAAGTGCAGATGAGAGGTTACCTAGTCTCTATTGGTTTCAAGACTTGGAAAGATATAGAGACAAGGTATGTTGAACCATCTTCCAGTCCTTCCTCTATAGATGATATTTCTGCCTATGAGGAGAATGAAAAGGCACGGTATGCTATCTTCACTGCTTTATCTAGAATTGAAATGATAAAAGTTATTTCTTTAGGCACTGCTTATGAAGTATGGGAAAAATTGAAAGATATCTATGAAGGAAATGATAGAGTAAAATTGTCAAGGAAACTAACAAATAAGCAAAAATTTGAGAACTTGAGAATGGAAATGGTGAAGATATTGTAAGCTATTATTAGAGAGTTGAACTTGTAGAAAATGAAATCAAGAGCCAAGGTGGAAACATGACAGATGAAGATGTAATTGAGAAGATCTTGATGACCCTACTAGAGAATTACAGTGATAAGGTCTCTGTTATTGAAGAATCATATAATCTAAATACATTTACTAAGGAGCAACTATTTGGCACCTCGATTGCATTCGAGATGAGAAAGTTTGGAAGAGAAAAGGAGAAAGATGAAATAACCTTTAAATCAATTAAGATAGGAGATGACTCAGATGATGATAGTTCAGAAGAGTTGGAAGAAAACTTTACAAGGAAATTGAAGAAAGGTATTGATAAGTACAAAGGTATGTTACCCTTTAAATTTTTCAATTGTGGAAATATTAGTCACTATGCTTCAAGATGTCCAAATAGAGCTACACAAAAGAAGAACAAAGATAATAATAATTACAATTACAAAAGGGATAGGAAGTTCAAGATATTGTATTATGTTAAAGAAAATGAAAGAATTTCTGATGATGAGATTGGTTTTGAGGATGATAAGGATGAATTCTTGTCTCTAGCCTTGGAAAGTAATTTTGTATCTACTAACCATGGAAGATGTGCAAGGGAATCTAGTTCAAAGAGAAAGAAGGATGAGATGGAAGGTACTCTGGTTACTGCCTTTCATGCTAGATAGGATGAAGACTATTAGCTAATTGAAAGTGGATATTCAAATCATATGACTAGAGACAAGAGTAAGTTCACTAAACTTGAAAAGTATGATGGAGGAATAATTATGTTTGGAGATGATTCTGGTGCTAAGATTGTTGGGAAAGGAACAATTAGTTTGATGGAAAATATAGTACTAATGATGTCTATTATGTTAAGGGCTTAAGGTATACTATTATAAGTGTTGGGAAAATGTGTAGCAAAGGATTTAAGCTTGTGTTTTAGGATAACACCCGTGAGATCAGAAAAGGGTCCGGAATTGTGGTAGCAATAGGAAGAAGAACTCATGGAAACATCTATCAACTTAAGAGTGGTGATGGTCAGTGTTTTGTTTCTTAGATTAATGAAAGTTCGCTATGGCATTAGAGGATGGGACATGTAAATTTTGACAATCTGATCAGGATCAGTTCAAGAGAAGTTGTTAGAGATATACCTAGAATCACAAAGCCTACAAATTTAGTTTGCAAAAGCTATCAGTTGGGAAAAAAAACAAGATGCATTTTTAAAGGTAAAGAACAATCATCTACCAAAATGCTAGAATTGATTCATACAGACCTTTGTGGTCCTACAAGAATAGGAAGCCTTAATGGTGACATGTTTTTGATGCTTTTAATCGATGATTACTCTAGGATAACATGGGTTACTTTTCTTAGAGAGAAAGCTTAGGCTCTAGATAGATTTTGTATCGAAATGAATTTGCACCCCTTACGCAAATTCCCTTTTGAACCTTAACACTTTAGAAGATCAAAAGCGGAGATTTAATTCCACTTAAGCCCACTGCCTACATTCCACTTGGTGCCTGGTTTGTGTGTCACTGGGGACATTTTTATCAAGGACGGCTGTGTGATGCACAAACGTCTATGTGACACACTTACGTTCTTGGAAGATTCCTGTGGCTAGAGACTACAAAGGCATTATATTTTTTATTGGGAGTCAAAGAGTACCGTCCCTCTTTGACTGGCTAACCCGAATATGGTCGTTTTTCACCCATCTCTTCATAATATTCACTCTTCCATCCTTATCCTTTTTCAAGAAGGAGTTTGAGAGAAATTATGGAAGATTATTTGAGAATTTTCTCCACCATTTTGCATTCATTCGCAAGCTTTGCAGCAACACCATTCACTCCATTGCATAAATCCACTATTCCGTCACTCCAACGGGAAGAGCAAAGGACAAACATCATGGAAACAGAGGATTGAGTCCCTCTCATTCACTCCTCCATGAGCCTTGAGTGCTTTGGACGAAGGCGGTAAACTCCTACAATCTCTCCTTTTGCTTTCATTTGAGTAAGCACATACTGCTTGTTGTGTTTTGTGTTTACATAGCTTGTAGTTTCCTTCCTTTATCATCTATTTCTACTATTCCAAACTTGGCTGTCCGTGGAGGTGGAAACACCAAGACGGTGGTCTGACTGAGGCAGGCCCCTATACAACCCCAACAATTTCTCCTCTTTATTGTGTGCAAGTGGAGAGACCTTGGAGCGAGTTGGCGAGGAGAGAATTGTATGAGATCATCTTAGTCACCTTGGTGGTAATACATTTCCTTTATCATATTCATATCTACATTTCCCTTTACTTAATCTCATTTTATCACTTTAAACATCTCTAGACTAGGCTGGTAGTCTCTCCTTCTGAGTTTGGTTTCTATCTTTTTCGTTTCTCTGGCCATATGGACACTAAGCACCTGTGAGACGCCAGCATGCTGCATTGTCATCCTAGAACTATGCTTCCGTCCTCAAACAGAGAGCTGTCTGAGATAGAAATATGACTTTGAACACCGAATCATCTAGTCTCCTTCCAACATTCGAGATTTCAGAGTGATCGAAGGATGCATAATCCTCATCATTCTTGTCCTCATCATGCTAACTATCATTTGAACTAAGTTAGGTTAGGGTAGCCTTTCTGCTCTTGGCCTTTCATGACATAGGGCCTTGTAGTGGGTGGTCCCCCTCTCTCAACTTTTTGGTGAACCCGACGTGAACCAACATCTATCCATTTGTTGGCATCCTGAACTTTTTCTCATATACCTCTTGGTCATTGTACCCTAGTGTGTTGTGAAAGTTTATGAGCTTAATGACCCACCCTATGACCTCTGGGCATATTGTTAGAAGAATTCTGCAACACCTTCCGATGGACAAGACAAAGGTCTCCTCTAACTTCACTACTGACCTTTTCTCTTGGTCTGCAGTTGGTCTATCTACATAGGAGCACATAGCATGAGGAAAATATTGATTTCTTGATGAAACTGATTGCATCCCTACTCCTACTACATCACCAAATTCCTCATCTGTAGATGAGCGTGAGGTCATTCATGTCCCTTATGAGTACGTTGTTAGTCTTGGTAAGGGGTTAGGTACATTGGAAAATCACCTGGAAGGAAATCCGAAGTTGGCTAGGGCTGCTAAAGTGATCAGTGAAATAAGATACATGGTGGAAAAAGACCGGACAGGTGTAGAACTCTTAGCTAGTCTTGTCGGTCTGGATGAAGCATGTGCCCCCTCAAACTTTGGTCACTTGATACGAGGTGGAATCTTTGAGGAACATGAGAGGAAGCTAGAGATGTCAATGCCTCCTATATATGTGTATATGATTGACATGGCTCCCTCGATCAATATACCTTCTAATTTCGTAAGTTTGGATACTATCAAAGTAAACAAAAACCCTTTGGGTTTCCACTTCACCCCTTCTATCATCTCCGGTGGTGGAGGATTTGGCGGCAGAAAAATTGGAAGTGGAGGCGACATTGGCAGAGGTGGTATCGATGGAAGTCATGGTGGTGGCTTCAACTTTGGTGGGGGTTCCGACGGAAGTCACACTGGTGGCGACGGTGTCGGTGGCGGCTCTGGTGGTGGTCATAGTAGTGGCGTTGGCGGAAGTCACACTGATGGCGGTAATATTGGTGGCAGTTCTGGCGGTGGCCCTAGCAGTGGTTCCAATGGTCCTATGTCTTCTAATGACCTTATTCTGAATACCCTTCTTCAGAATATGGGGAAGATGCAGAACCAGTTGGTAAATCTTTCCCAAGCCTTAGCCCAACCTATCTTTCAACCCTTCTTCCAACACAGCTCATTGTTGGTTGCAATCCTAAACACTCCTTTCCCACAAGGGATGGAGATTTCAAAATTTGAGAAATACGGTGGTAAAGGGGACCCACAGACACATGTGTCCAACTTTAATGCCTTATGCACAAATTTCTTCCATCATGATGCATTGATGGCTAAACTATTTCCCTGATCCCTCAAAGATACAATACTAGACTTGTACTATTCTTTGCTGAATAACTCCATCTTCACATTCAATCAACTTGTGAACTAGTTCTTGTGATAGTTCCAAGCGAAAAACCAGACCAAATATGACCTTCTTAGACCTTGTTCCATATAAACAAGGGGACAATGAGAATATTACATACTTTATAGCACGGTACCAAGTGCTCTTCTCACAAATCTCGTATTTGTTGCCTGATTTAGATGTACAAAAGGTCTTCATAGGGAATTTACAAAGGCCTTGGCAAGAGAAGTTTACCCTCTTGAAGTATCCTTCTTTTACAAATTTGTGTGTGGCTTTATGAGAGTACTAGAAATCGATGGTTCAATTCGAGGGTCCTCCCTTACACTCCCATTCTGAAGGAAGATCTATCGTTTCAATCTCGGGAAGAGGTAAATCCGTTGTGAATGTAGTAGCTACTATGGACAACAATGGCCTAAGACACGACTGAAAGTTTATGAAGCTATCAAAATCTTATTCTTCCATCTTGTAGAAGTTGGTGAAGGATAAGATCCTTACTTTTCCACCTCCTAAACTAGTTAGAGAGCCATACGGTAGCTGGTATGAAGAAAAAAAATTGTCAGTACCATCGAGTTAACGAAAATGATACTGAACGTTGTATGCACCTGCGTCATGAGATACAGGACAACATCAAGGATGGTAGTATCTGTCTTGATGGAGGAAAAAAAACATGAACAAATCGGTGGTGAGAGCTAATAGTGAGTTGTAGATATACACGAACCCATTTCCGTCACATTCTACTAACATGGTTATCGATCCCACTGATTCTACTTCTCACCCTCAGGTGTATGTTAACATGTTTACTATTACTCCCTCTACTCGTCTTGCGACTGAATCAACGGATGTAACCTTTACCTCGCAAGACATTCCAACAAATATAAAACCTTCTTCGCTCTATATTCCCACTCGCCTCAATGACAACATTGTGACAGGGGTCCTAGTCGACCCCACCAGTAGAGTGAATGTCATCATAGAGGAGACATTACTCTTAAACTCCCTACAAAGGGAGAAATACCTCAAAAAAATTCTATCATCCACACGCATGACGGAGTTTCCCTTAAACCATATGGATCGATAACATTGTCCATTATAGTTGGACCTAGGAGTGTAGACATGGTCTTGGATGCCATCCTCAAGTCAGACTTATTCAGAGTGAAGCTAGGTATACCTTGGTTAGCTTCCATGAATGGGATCACCTCCATGATTCATAAGTGTCTTAAGTTTTCCCACAAAGGTGTCATACATGTAGTGCATGACACTGGATATCAGCTTGTGGTATCCCGTGGAGGGTAATCATTGGATCTCTTTTGGCGCACTCCAGTTGGTACACTCCCACAAAGAAAGAACCTAGTTTACAAGAATTATGTGAAGTACAAACTGGGGATAAGGGACAACCAAAGTTGACCCTTACCGTGGTCGAGCAACCAACTGCCTCCTCCTCCCAAAAAGGAAAGGAGAAGCTCTTTCCCTCTCGAGCTGATTCGTTTGCTCCCCTCTCCTGGGAAGAGTACTAGATGAACAAACTCAGGTTCTACCCGCTAATTCCAATGATGCCTCCTTTTTGAAAACCCAAAGCCAGGATATCAAATCTCCCTAAAAGGTCCCCAAGACCCTTGTACTATTTGTACAGAAGAAAGAAAGGTTCACAGAGAGAGTTCACCCCTCGACCTCTTCCTGTTCCCCCAAATAGGAAAGGAGCCACCTCTAAGGTGGTAGAGTCAACCCCTCCTGACGTTTCTAAACCTGCCTCTCCTTCTCCCATACAGGAGTCCACCCTTCCACTAGAGACAGTCGTGGAGGACACTCCCATGGTTGAGTAGGATCCTCCTATCCCTTCACAAGTTCTGGCTTCTGATGTGAAGAGCCATAGAAATTGCCTTGCCCGTGAGCATAAGCGCCGATGAAAGGCTCTCTTTTTCAAGCAAGCCTCCTTACAAAAGGAGGAAGAGAAGACTATATCTCCTACTGTGTCTCACTCTTTCCCTCCTTCTATCCATGAATCTCTTCTGGCTTCTACAGCGAGCACACATGTACCTAGAAGGGCGCAAGTGTTCATCGCTCCTTTGAGGAAGCTGCTCTTGTTGACTTCCATCTCAGATGTCTTGCCTTTCCCAAAGCCCATGGACATGGTGAACACTTCAGTTTTGTCCACTACAGTTCTTTCCTCTTCTTCCATGTCACTCCTTGTCTCATCTGTGGGGAGTTCACCTCCCCCGATGAAGAAGAAAGTAGAGCGTGGCCCCTCCAAAAATGGAGGACGCAAGAAGAGCCCACCTTCTTCGAAAGGTTGCCCCAAACTGACTTGTTCTGTCTTAGTAATGGAACTGGTCCTAGCCTCCCTCGAGTTTTTCACTACTCCCGAGTCTCTCGATGAGCCTAGCAGTGAACCTCGGGTGCAAACTCCTCCATCCACCGAGGTGAAACATGACACTCCTATCAAATGCATGTTTAACTCGGTGGATGAAGTCCCGATCCTGTCAGCAATCTTCGCTAGGTCATTGACCCTGGAACCATAAGAGCTAAGCAACAAATACCTTACAGGTCCCTCTACTTTGGCCCTTGTTGTGAGAGGATGAAAAACTCCTCCCCTTAACATTACACCATTGTAGGCTCATCTTCCTTCCTTCGATGATCTAGAGTGGGAAGCTAACAACCTCCTAGTTGACCAGTGTTTGGGGGAGACCCTCTTCTTGATCTTTAGATTAGATATGTGTGTGTTGTGACATGTACTTCCCTTGTAATCATGCTACATGTGCCTAGACAACCCTCTTCACCCCTTTTGGTGCATGCATATAGGCGTGGTGTTTGTATTGTAAACCTTCCTCTATATGTGTCATCATTCTTCCATGTTTGTGATAGACTTTTTGTAAATTGGGGATGATGCAAAGCGTCGGGAGCATTTAGGCCTCCTTCCATGTTGACCCAATTTTTTATTTTACTTTGTATTTCATGCATTCTTCCTGATCTGGTTGGGGATTGATGATCTTTATCCTCTTACTGTGGTTACCTACTATATATAAATAAAGGTAGATTTGACCCCACATAACCAGATCCCCCTATGCCCTCTTTGCGTGATCTTTTTTTCTTTATCTTGTATTTGCTTGGGTTGTCCCTTTCATGTGTGACAATGAACCTTCAACATTACTTGGTCTTTAGAAAATGCATTCATTGTCAAACGAATCTTTTCTTGAAGACCCTTCACACACTTCCTTGATAGAATTACATTCTCAACTTAGAACTCCAATGGAACATGTTTCCTTCATCACAGGTTCATAAAGAAAGGACTTGAAAATCCTCCTCTGAAGTGGGAACGGTCTTAGTCTTCCCCTCGCATGAGCACATCTCCTTCCTTTCGAATTCCTTGATGAAGTGAACATCTTTCAAAAGGATTCCTTGATGACAAATCAATTTGAAAAGGAATACATTAAGATTTTGAACAACGTGTCCCTTGAGTGGACCCTGCCTCTTCACACTAGGTTCCCAAGGGAGCCCTTCAAAAGTTTTCAACAAAGTCTTATAGTGTCTAGCTTGGGGGCAACCCGACTAGACCGGCTTCACATCTTGATGTCTAGTCCGGGGGCAGCCCGACTAGACCATCTTTCCATTTTCACGTTGAGCTTGGGGGAAGCCTGACTAACCTTGCCTTTTTAAATAGTGCGTCCCTTGAGTGGACCCTCCTTCCTTTTGAAGGGTTCTCAAGGGATCCCTTTGAAAGTCTTACAACTTAGCGATGGTCTGCATGAGTTTCGTTCACTGACCTACATGGCCGCTTCCTGATGTGTTCTATTTGTGGGTAAACATCTCGCCATCTCTGTCTCTGTGGAGTCTCCTTAACTCGATTTCCTCCATGTGTGAGTTCTTGAGGGATACCTTCTTTACAGGTCTGTAGGTTTGTAAGGTGCTTCAATCAGTCTCCCTCATTGGAGAATTCTTGGGGGATACCTTCCTTATAGGTCTACGGGTCTATAAGGTTCCTTTCTTGGTCTCCTTCATGTGAGAGTTCTTGAAGGATACCACCGTTGTAGAACTGTGAACCTGTAAGGTACTTTTGTGCTTCAACTTTGTAGTTCCATGGAGCTATGAAGCCCTTTCCTACACTTTTGAGTTCACCAGACCATGCTCTGGTTCCTCGTCAGTTCAGGTATATATCTCTTATTTTGTTACTTCTTTACTACTCTACTTTACTAAAGCACTCATTAGTACTTGTTCTCGCTAAAGTGGGGGAAAAATGTATCAACATGAATTTGCACCAGTAATAGAAATTCTCTTTTGACCCTTAACACTTTATAAGATCGAAAGAAAAGGTTTAATTCCACTTAAGCCCGTTGCCACCCTTCCACTTGGCGCCTAGTTTGTGTGTCAGTGGGGGCGTTTCTATCGGGGATGTCCGCACGGTGCCCAAATATCCGCACGACGCGCTTACGTGCCTGGTAAATTCTTGTAGTTGGAGACTAGAGAGGCGTTACATTTTCGATTAGGAGTCAAAGAGTAATGTCCCTCTTCGACTGGCAGACCCAAATATGGCCGTTTTTCACCCATCTCTTCATAATCTTCACTCTTCCATCCTTAGCCTTTTTCAAGTAGGAGTTTGAGAGAAGTTGTGAAAGATCATTTGAGCATTTTCTCCACCATTTTGCATTCATTCCCAAGCTTTGCAGCAAAACCATTCGCTCCATTGCAGCAATCCACTACTCTGTCACTCCAACAGGGCAAGCACAGGACAAACACCATGGTAATAGAGGCTTGAGTCCCTCTTGTTCACTCCTCCATGAGCCTTGAGTGCTTTGGATGAAGGTGGTAAGCTCCTATAATCTCTCCTTTCTATTTTGAATGAGTAAGCACATATTGCTTGTTGTGTTTTGTGTTTACATAGCATGTAGTTTCTTTCCTTTATGATCTATTTCTACTATTCCAAACTTGGCTATCCCTGGAGGTGGAAACACCAAGATGGGGGTCTGACTAAGGTAGGCCCCTATACAGCCACAACAATTTATCCTCTTTATTGTGTGCAAGTGGAGAGAACTTGGAGCGAGCTGGTGAGGAGATAATTGTATGCAATCATCTTGGTCACCTTGGTGGTAATACATTTCCTTTATCATATTCGTATCTGCATTTCCCTTTACTTAATCTCATTTTATCACTTTAAACATCTCTAGACTAGGCTGGTAGTCTCTCCTTCTGAGTTTGGTTTCTATCTTTTCAGTTCTCTAGTCATATAGATGCCAACGCACCTATGAGATGATAGTGTGTCATGCTGTCATCCTGGAACTGTGCTTCCATCCTCAGGTAGAGAGCTATCTGAGACATGAATCTGACTCTGAAGGCCAACTCATCTAGTCTCTTTCCAACATTCAAGATTGCAAAGTGATTGAAGGACGCATAATCCTCATCATTCTCATCCTCTTCATCCTAACTATTCTTTGAAATGACGTGGGTTAGGGCAGCCTTTCTGCTCTCGGCCTTTCATGACCTGGGGCCTTATAGTGGGTGGTCCCCCTCTCTCACAGATTCAAAGTGTTCAAAGAAAGAGTAGAGAATGAGGTAAACCTGAGAATCAAATGTTTAAGGTTTGATAGAGGTGGAAAATTTACTTCTAGTGAGTTTAATACATTTTATAAAGAGTATGGCATAAACAGACATTATTCTGCCTCTAGAATCCCTCAATATAATGGAGTTGTGGAAAGGAAGAACCAAACTATTCAAGAGGCTACCAGAACTATGATGAAAGAAGAAAATGTTCTTATTGTGTATTGGAGAGTGTTGGTTTTCTAAATCAACAAATCAAATGAATCCTAAAGACTAGCCAACTTCTTATGTTCAGACTCAAAGATGGATTTGGCCAACTTATAGGAAATGATATTTAAACACATTTCCCCTACACTTCAGGCTTTGTAGGACCTAGGGGGGTGACCCTTTAGCAATAACTAAAGATTTAGACACACACTTAACAAGATATTGCTTAATAGATAATGCTCTCACATAAATATGCTGAGAAACCTAAAATATCACTCAAAATTGGCTAACACCTTGAGTGAATTTCATTAACTAGCATGAAGAACATGGCAAACACATAACCCATAATATAGAATTAAAATGGTTTTTGGTTTAACAATTTGGGACCAAATTGAAAACAATAGAAGCATGGAAACTTGACCAGTGCCAATAAGAGGGCTATGGAGTCACATAACCAACACTTCATCCTATAGTGTTGAACATGTTTTGAAGATCTTTTGCAATTGTTATCAAATTATGACAACAAAACCACTGAAGCTTTATTTGGTAACCATTCTTACAAATCCACCTGAAACACAACACTCCTGCCACATTTATTGAAGCAATTACACTATCCCCTGAATAATAGGAAATAATAAATGTAGCTTGCCACTCATTAAAGGAATTACATCATTCACAAAATAAAAGACAACAACAGATGTAACTCAAATGCAGCAAATGTGAATGAAAAAACTCAAGTAATCTTTGATTATTGAATTCAAAACAACATTACATTTTAGCCATGGAGACCATTATCAGGTAAAATATAAACATGAAAGCATAATTCAGAACGAACACTTTTATATTAGCGACTTAGTTACAATTCATCCTAGCTTTACAATTCTACCTAGAGCTTTTTCCTGCCTTGTAGAGCTTTTCAGAAGATTGGAACCCTTACAATGAGAGAATAATGAGAATATAAAGAAGAAAAGAAAGCTCTAGAAGAATGATTTGTAGATGGCATCTGGAAGTCTCTTTCCCGTTGATCAAGAAATTTGCAAAGCCTCTCTCATCTCTCCTCCTACAACAGATTTTGCCTCCAATTTTTCCTTTGCTCAAGTTGCTCAACAACATAAAATTTTCCCATGTGGAGGATTTCCATCATTTTATCAACAATTGAGAAAAAATATCTATGCCCATGAAAACTCTTCATTTTTTCCTTTTGTTATGCCGCACTTATATTTTTCATATTTACTTTACCATAATGAATATTTAATTCACTTGTCTCCCCAGGAAAAACAAAAATATTTCCCATGCTCTTTCACGTGCATCACATTTAAAAATATTTGCTCTATCTTATTTTATTTGAACTTTGATAAAGTGAAAACATTTCACGTTGGCAATTAAAATAATCACTTCCCAGTTCACATTATATTTTATTGCTTTTTATTTTAAAAACATACTGGGCCCACATTTCATTTAGTATTCGTGCCCTTTAGACTTTACTTGCTTTTAAAATTTCATCGGGTAAATTCTTGAAACATTTTTCCTTTCTTTAAAAAGAAAATGAAAGCTTTTTATGTTCCCACCACAAGCCTTTCTCGCCAACCCTGCGAAGGATAATAGGTGGGCACTTAACTCCCACAAGACAGTGGGGAGTGGTGGGGATATACTCGCATCTCGATGCTTTTATTAAATTATCACGAGGGAATATTTTAAAAGTATTCACTTTATATTATGTTCTCAGGCCATTTAAAATTAAATGGGCCTTTTTAATTGTTTACCCGTGGAACATATCTTGGGCCCACCTGTGCCACATGGAAGAATCTTTCTCATCATGCAGGTTTAACCAATGAGCACCTTGTGGCTACAAACTAGTGGGGAAAGGCTAGGATCTTGTTGCACCTTTACCTCTATTTGCAGCCATCGATCTCATTGCTCCCTTCTTTTTGCCTAATTCACCTACTTTACCATTTTGCAGCCATGGGATCCATACTCTACAATTTCATCTACAAGTCTCTATTTGATAATGGTGGAAGCTTCAAGTTGTGGCTTCTCACATTGTATCTGCAAAGTAAGAATATGCCAGATTCATCCATGTATCAGGTGCACCTACCTTATAAACCCTTCCATCGAGCTCCCTTCTCTCTCGTTGTAGCCCCTGATGTGAAATGGCATCCTCTATTTCACTCGTTGCCCTTCCCCATTTACTTGAAAGTCTCTAAATACTTTTCAATAATTGCATCACGATGCATATGGCAGTGGCATTCCATTTGCAACATTTATTTGGTAGAAATTCTCTGTACAAGTTCATGCACCCCATGAACTGGCGCCTACTCCTTTGTTTCCCCTGATAAAAGCACTTGATGTTTCTCTTGCTTGGCACAGTGGCTGCCTTTTCAGCATTTGCAATTTCTTTAATATATTTGAAATTGCTTCCCTTCATTGCATTTTCATGCTTTGATGGATCTCTATACCTTCCTTCGCCACACCCTCCTCCATTGGTTTGAGTCTCTTCTCAAGTCAATTACATTGGCTTGAAAGTTTCTGACTTATCACAAATCTTCTTTGTCTACAAGACCAACATTGACATATATGTTTTCTAGGGCATTATAGATTCTCCAATGTATATTATCTATTCCACCATCCTTTATTTCATCCACAATCTTTATACCCCATTAGTGTCAGACATGGCACCACATGCACTAATCCACAGACTATAATTTTGTGTATCTAGGGGCATATTTATTTCCTTTTATTCTTTGCATTCTTAGGGGGATCCACAAAATACTATTCATCTTGAACTATGCCATGCACTTGAGCTATCAAGTGCATATGGACAACATAGCAGCATGGTCCAAAATGAAACATTTTGTGCTTTGCAGATTTCTATGAACATGTCTTTGAAGAATGAAAGGAAACCTCTCTTAAAGAGCCTTTATTTTCTTGCTCATTGCACCAATTGGTGCACACATTCCTTAGATTGTGTGATAGGTGTTTGGTCCCCTTGTGGGTTCAACTAAATTTTTCTTTGTTTTGAAACAAGTTTTCTCCTCAATTAACTTGCCTTTGCCCTTTTAAATACATCTCGCATGATAGTTTGAACTGGGCTGTCATTGGAAACTATTTTGTGGCACATTTGGAAAATTAGAAAAACTAGCCAAGTTGGCTCTGGAATCGACTTGGGAAACTAAGCAAATGACCTCGTGAAGCCATGAAAACTTACAGGCATGTAGACATTGGAGCCGAGAATGGAGTGCAAAAGATGGTTCAGAAAAAAAGACTTCTAAGACGAAAGATATTAATCAAAAAAGTTGCTCAGTTGGAATTTCTGCAACAACCTGTTCATAACCAATTAAAACTCATGAAATCACCTCGTTGAAAAAATAGAAAATTAACTTTTGGCAAGCTGCCACTAGAAAAAGTAGATCATTCTCATACATGGAGCATGTGTGCAAGAGGAATTAGATTAAATCATCTCCCATCAAAAGACATTAGGTGTCAAAGTTCACCACCTTGAAAGGTTTCAGGAAATGCAGATGCAAAACTGAATAAATTGTATTTGGTTTCGAGCTCATATTGGTATGGATAATGCAGAGAAATAATCATTTTGACTTGACAGTCATTCGGTTGCAAAATGCAAGCTCAAATGGGAGGCTACTTTGCAAAACTGAAAGTTTGCAAATAAAAGAAAAGTGCCAAAACCCCCTAGGTTCACTTTTCAAAACATTGTCAAAAATCATCATGGGAAGCTGAAAATTGACATGCCTTCTCACATAGGACACATGAGTGAGCTTGCAAATGGGTTTTGCACAAAAATCAAGAGGCTCCAAAATATGACCCTCTAAAGCGGGTCACTTAGGCAGATTTGTCAGGTGCACTTATGAGAGTGCAAAGGCAAAATTTTCAATTCAGGCACCTCAAAATTTGAAAAATTTGAGTGTGCCATCAATTGCTCCGACTGGGGATGTATGCCCCTTGTGGGCATAGCAAGATTCTAGATCTTTGGAGAGTAGACCAAAAGCTAAGTCTGTTATGTGTCTTGAAATTGCTCCTTTATTCAACTTCATTTTCAACCTCACTTGGTGACCCCAGACCACCAAATGAAAAAGGGAATCAGTACTTATGTTTTTCAAACACAATTATGTAAAAAGAGCTAATCTCCCTTAACTCATGCTTGCCTCTGTCACACCACATTGCAAACATTAGTATTGAGCTGCCTTCACACAAGTGGAAACTTGTTCCTTGTTCAACTTTGTCATCAATTGGTAACCAAATCAAATAGGCCACATCACTGCCATTCTCTTCATTTTTTGATTTCATATCAAGTGGCAACATTTGAAAATGGTGATCAAGACCACATTAAAGCATAGTTTGATCACAAGCATCTTCTTGATTAAACATGTTGGTACCTCCCAATAGGCAATCATATACAACATTCTCAACATATTCATAATCACTATACATCTGAAAGTCAGGCGTAATTTCAAAATGTTGTAACCATGTGGCAACAGTCTATCATTTTTATCACATAAAGCCTTCTCAAGTTGAAGACAACATTCTTTAGTATCTTGCACATTGCCATACTTTTTGAAAACTTCTTCCAGCTGACAAGAGTAGCACTCACATTCTGGCATATGGCTGGTACTATTAAGCTCATTCTTAGTACTAGTTTGCATGTCAGAGGTGAAACCATCACAAGAACTTACCAGAAGATCTTGCTCATCATTCAAATCATCTCCAAGTATATGTAAGGAGATACACTCAGACATTAGCACACTCTGCAACTGTCCTTTGTCATGCTGGTATAGAGAGTCATTAGAGGTTTCTAACTTGTCCTGATCTGTAGTCATATTGTCATCTTCTAAACATAACATGTTAACATCTTCAGTATCACAAGCTTGCTCAACAATGAGCAATTCTGGTTCAAAAAGATAAACTAATTTCTCATCGAAATCAACATTAACATCCACATGAAAAGACTCATTCCTAGGCTCATTCAAATCAACAAATGAACACTTGTCCATACCTGCATTAAAATCTTCAAAACTTGGCTCATTATACATGCAATTCTCATGGTCATCTGCTACTTCAAACTCATCAAAATATATTTTTGAGTTTGCATCAGCATGCACATTATCATATTCATCATACAATGCATCACTACCATCAAATTTCTGCTTGTCTTCATCTACATGATGATCATCATGACCAACTGGTTCATGATTGAAGGGAAGATTAGAAATACATACATCATACCTTGCAAATTGAAGATCATCATCACTGTCAAAGTCAATAGGGGCTGCACACAACACCTAAGAGTCATCCACTTGTGCACTTTTCTAATATTCAATAGTCAATAGATCTGAAATTTGTTCACTCCTCAGTAGATCATTGCTTCGATCTATTCTTTCAACCATTTACTCTTCTTGAACTTCACTAGAAGTATATGCATTATCAAATTGCAAATCAAGATATCCCATGATGTCATCATCTTCAAAGTATGAAAACTCAATGGGTTGATCATAATCTGGATTTCCCCAATCACAAGAGATTAAATTGCTAGCAACATTGTCAGAAGCATGGTCATAATTTGTCATAGAGAACATGCTGTCCATTTGTTCATTCTTGCTTACTTCTGGGTTGTCATAACAACAATGTACATATTTTTGCATCTCAACCTCAGAATGGGTGTCTTCATTGAGCTTGTCATTTGCAGCCTCTTGAGGATAGACATAAACATTTTCTCTATCAAACTGAAAACCACCAATGGTTTCTTCATTGTACCTTCTTGTGCTTGATCTTGCCAACTGCAATTCACTGCAGACATCTTCACTTGTAGTAGATAAACTGACATTCTCAAGAGAATTTTTCTAAATCAGCAAAATCCGATGTCTCATTATGGAGACTTGCATCAAAGCTAAATTCAACACCTGTAGAATTGACATGATCAATTGTATCACAACATTGCTGATCACATATCTCTTCTTCAAAGAGTAAATCTAACTCATATTCTTCACCATGTTCTTGGCTCGGAAGACTTGGAATCCCATTATTCCTTTCAACATCACATTGATCACTTGAATGGGAATTATTATTAGCACATTCTGAACTGAGATGATCATTCAAGAAGTTACCTGCATCATTGCAGCCCTTAATTGCTACAGAAAATCTGCTCTCTATTTTTGCACCTTCAAAGGAGATAGAAGAAACTTCAAATGTTTCATTCATCTCATCATGTATTTCATCATCATGGCTGCAACCTTTAGCTGGGTACATTTCCTTTGTATGTTGTTCAAAGACAACTCTCTCATCACTCAATGATAAATCATTCTCATCTCCTACTTTCTAAAGTATGTACTTGTTTGAAGAGCTCTGGTCATTTATACTCACACAGCTGCTGATTTCATCAACATGTTTACCTAAAATTGAAGACAACAAACTTTGCATATATTCATTCCTCTATTTCTCCAAATTATCTAGAAATGTGTAGGCTATCTGCATACTCAATACCTTAAAATATTTTAACAATGCACTAGATCCCTCTTCAAAGGAATCAAAGTACATATGAATACAGTTAGGAGTGTTAGGTCTGAAATTTTCTGGGATTAGTGAAAGAACAACAACAAATCTATGACATAAATCAATACTTGACTCTTCATTTTACTTTCTAATATCCTTTAATCTTGTGACAAGATCTAAAGGCTCTCTTGAAAATTCTTCTCTGTAAGAATTCACTAGTTCATCCTAGCAAGGAAATGACTTCTTAGGAAAACTTAAGTACCAAGCCTGAGCTCGTGCTTCAAGAGATCTGACAAAAAATCTCATCCACATATCCTGATCTCTGAATGAATTTTTCTCCATGAAGCTGGAAGAACTTTTGACATGTGCATCTCCTTCACAAACATTGTATCCATTAAATCTAGGAATCTTCTTATAAACTTGGTTTGACATACTTTCAGTTTTGTAATCAACCCACGGCAAGTCTAACTGGTTATACAATGGGTCAAATGAATTGAAAAAAGGTGTAGCAATTTGGCAGGTAGATACAATATGGTTATCTCTTAACTGGGCTTGTGAAAACATCTGGTGCCTTTCATCCATCTCTTTAATTTTTCTCTGAAACACAACTTTCCATTTCGGCCTTATCCTAGGCTTGTGCACTCTTGGTTTCAAGTACTTTACATTATCAGAGATCTGAGAATTATAAATTTTTTGCAACTTCTTAACAAGTCCTATTAAGGTATCTAATGGTATGCCTATTTTATCTTGATGATCCATAGATATTTGGAGACCAATGCTCAACTAATTGTGCATAATCACAATCATGACCAAATGAAGGGTCACTAGGAAAGCTGCTAACATGATGATAACCTTGGCTTAAAACACATGACAATGAAAGGGATGGAAATCCTCAAGGTATACAAATTCCTTCTAACCATATAGACTGGAAAATATTTGAAAACTAGACAAACATCTTTCAATGGAACTACAGTTACATTTAATATGATAGAACCAACAAATAAGAGTGTGCTAACTCAATATTACTATCTTTTCCCTTTCATAGGGCTAATTCACTCAATAGGGAACCAATTTTTTTTCTTAAGACGTTCAAATATGATTTTCACACACAATTTTCTTGAAAACCAAAGGTGAAGAATACTTGGAAATGTTGCAGCTGCTGCAAATTGTCTTTCTGACTGGAAATATTGTAAATCTAAAATTTTTCTTCAAATATTCAATAGGTTCTTTTAACAGAGTCGCCACCTCTCTTCATAGAGGACTGAACTTCAAGTAGTATAAAGTTCTTTCACAGATAAATGTTCTTTTGAGTTCCTTCCACCAGCAGAGCAACACATATCATGGAATCTTCAGGTTCACTACAACAAATCTTCCTCCAGGTTTGAAATCGTTTAGTATTTGAACTAAATTCAGAATGGAAAATGGTATGACTCTATGCAATGACTATTAAGGATAGATTATGCAATCAAAATTTTAACAAATTCCCCCCAATAGAGTCACCATTCTATTTGTGTTCCAAATCAATAGATCAAATGAATCCTAAAGACTAGCCAATTTCTTATATTTAAACTCAAGGATGGATTTGGCCAACTGATAGGAAATGAGATTTAAACACATTTCCCCTACACTTCAGGCTCTGTAGGACCTAGGGGGGTGACCCTTTAGCAATACCTACAAATTTAGACACAAATTTAACAAGATATTGCTTAACAAATAATGCTCTCACAAAAATATGCTGAGAAACCTAAAATATCACTCAAAATTGGCTAACACCTTGAGTGAATTTCATTAACTAGCATGGAGAACATGGAAAACACATAACCCAAAATATAGAATTAAAATGGTTTTTGGTTTAACAATTTGGGACCAAACTAAAAATAGCAGAAGCATGGAAACTTGACCAGTGCCAATAAGAGATCTATGGAGTCACATAACCAACACTTCATCCTATAGTGTTGAATATGTTCTGAAGATCTTTTGCAATTGTTATCAAATTATGACAACAAGACCCTTGAAGCTTTATCTAGTAACCATTCTTACAAATCCACCTAAAACACAACACTCCTGTCACATTTGTTGAAGCAATTACACTATCCCCTAAATAATAGGCAATAATAAATGTAGCTTGCGACTCATTAAAGGAATTACATCATTCACAGAATAAAAGGCAACATCAAATGTAACTCAGTTACAATTCAAAACAAACACTTTTAGATTAATGACTCAGTTACAATTCATCCTAGCTTTACAATTCTACCTAGAGCTTTTGCCTGCCTTGCAGAGCTTTTAGAAGATTGGAACCCTTACAATGAGAGAAGAATGAGAATATAAAGAAGAAAAGAAAGCTCTAGAAGAATGATCTTTAGATTCCATTTGGAAGTCTCTTTCCTGTTGATAAATTTTTTTGCAAAGCCTCTCTCATCTCTCCTCGTGCAGCAGATTTTGCCTCCAATTTTTCCTTTGCTCAAGTTGCTCAACAATTTTTTTTTTCCCATGTGGAGGATTTCCATCATTTTACCAACAGTTGAGAAAAAATATCTTTGCCTGTGAAAACTCTTCATTTTTTCCTTTGTTATGCTACACTTATATTTTGCATATTCACTTTACCATAGTGAATATTTAATTCACTTGTTTCCCCAAGCAAAACAAAAATATTGCTTGTGCTCTTTCACGTGCATCACATTTAAAAATATTTGCTCCATCTTATTTTATTTCACTTTGATAAAGTGAAAACATTTCACCCTGGAAATTAAAATAATTGCTTCCCAGTTTGCATTATATTTTAATGATTTAAAAAAAAAAAAACATATTGGGCCCACATTTCATTTAGCATTCGTGCCCTTTAGACTTTACTTGCTTTTAAAATTTCATCGCGTAAATTCTTGAAATATTTTGCCTTTCTTTAAAAAGAAAATGAAAGCTTTTTATGTTCCCACCACAAGCCTTTGTCACCAACCCTGTGAAGGATAATGGGTGGGCACTTAACTCCCACAAGACAACAGGGAGTGGTGGGGATATACCCACATCTCCATGCTTTTATTAAATTATCACGGAGGAATATTTTAAAAGTCTTCACTTTATATTATGTGCTTAGGCCATTTAAAATTAAATGGGACTTTTAAAATGTTTACCGATGCAACATCTCTTGGGCCCACCTGTTCCACATGGCAGAATCTCGCTCATCATTCAGGCTTAACCAATGAGCACCTTCTAGCT
The DNA here is from genome assembly GCA_007115665.2 of Sequoiadendron giganteum. Taxonomy (NCBI): domain Eukaryota; kingdom Viridiplantae; phylum Streptophyta; class Pinopsida; order Cupressales; family Cupressaceae; genus Sequoiadendron; species Sequoiadendron giganteum. The sequence goes on along the minus strand of CM021104.1, from coordinate 114,026,576 downwards.
GAAAACTAGTGGGGAAGGGCTAGGATCTTGTTGCACCTTTACCTCTATTTCCGGCCATCGATCTCATTGCTCCCTTGTTTTTTGCTAATTCACCCACTTTGCCGTTTTGCAGACATGGGATCCATACTCTGCAATTTCATCTGCAAGTCTCTATTTGATAATGGCGACAACTTCAGGTTGTGGCTTCTCACATTGTATCTGGAAAGTAAGAATATGCTAGATTCATCCATGTATCGGGTGCGCCTACCTTATAAACCCTTCCATCAAGCTCCCTTCTCTCTTTTTGCAGCCCCTGATGTGAAATGGCATCCTCTATTTCAGTCGCTGCCCTTCCCCATTTGCTCGAAAGTCTCTAAATACTTTTCAATAGCTCCATCACGATGCAAATGGCAGTGGCATTCCACTTGCAACATTTATTTGGCAGAAATTCTCTGTACAAGTTCATGCGCCCCATGAACTGGCGCCTTCTTCTGTGTTTCCCCTGATAAAAGCACTTGATATTTCTCTTGCTTGACACAGTGGCTGCCTTTTCAACATTTGCAATTTCTTTAATATATTTGAAATTGCTTCCCTTCATTGCATTTTCGTGCTTTGATGGATCTCTATACCTTCCTTCGCCACACCCTCCTCCATTGGTTTGAGCCTCTTCTCAAGTCAATTACATTAGCTTGAAATTTTCTGACTTATCACAAATCTTCTTTGTCTACAAGACCAACATTGACATATATGTTTGTTGGGGTTCTATAGGTTCTCCAATGTACATTATCTATACCACCATCCTTTATTTCATCCACAATCTTTATACCCCATTAGTTTCAGACATGGCACCACATGCACTAATCCATAGAATATAAGTTTATGTATCTAGTGGCATCTTTATTTCCTTTTATTCTTTACATTCTTAGGGGGATCCACCAAATACTATTAATCTTGAACTATGCCATGCACTTAAGCTATCAAGTGCATATGGACAACATAGCAACCTGGTCCAAACTTAAATTTTTTGTGCTTTGTAGATTTCTATAAACATGTCTTTGAAGAATTAAAGGAAACCTCTCTTAAAGAGCCTTTATTTTCTTGCTCATTTCACCAATTGGTTAACACATTCCTCCTATTGTGTGATGGTGTTGGGTCCCCTTTTGGGCCCGACTAATTTTTTGTTTGTTTGTTTTAAAACAAGTTTTCTCCTCAATTGACTTGCCACTTCCCTTTTGAATACATCTAGCATGAAAGTTTGAACTGGGTTATCATTGAAAACTATTTTCTGGCACATTTGGAAAATGAGCAAAACTAGCCAAGTTGGCTCTGGAATCGACCTGGGAAACTAAGCAAGCGACCTCGTGAAGCCATGAAAACTTACAAGCATGTAGATATTTGACCCGAGAATGGAGTGCAAAAGATGGTTCAGAAAAGGGAATCCCGAGGTGAAATATATTAATCAAAAAATTTTCTCATTTGGACTTTCTGCAACAACCTCTTTAGAACCAATTAAAACTCACGAAATCACCTCGTTGGAAAAATAACAAATCAACTTCTAGCGAGCTGCCACTGGACATAGTAGATCATTCTAGTACAGGGAGCATGTGCGCAAGAGGAATTAGATTGAATCATCTCCCATCAAAATATATTAGGTGTCAAAGTTGACCACCTTGACAGGTTTCAAGAAATGCAGATGTAAAACTGAGTAAATTACATTTTGTTTTGACTTGGTAAAAATAGAAAATCAACTCATAAAGCTTTGAAACCTGACATACAAGCTCATCTTGGTATGGATAATGCAAATCAACAATCATTTTGACTTGAAAATCATTCGGTTGCTAAATGCAAGCTCAATGGGAAGCTACTTTACAAAACTGAAAGTTTCCAAACAACAGAAAAGTGCCAAAACCCTCCAGCTTCACTTTTCAAAAAACTGTCAAAACTTAACATGCGAAGCTGAAAATTGACATTCCTGCTCACATAGGACACATGAGTGAGCTTGAAAATGGGTTTTGCATGAAAATCAACAAGCTCCAAAATACGACCCTCCAAAGTGGGTCAGTTAGGAAGATTTTATCAAGTGCACTTCTAAGAGTGCATAGGCAAAATTTATAATACGTGCACCTCAAATTTTGTAAAATTTGAGAGTGCCATCAAAGATAAGCAATCCACAATGTTGTTTAAATTGTTAACATAGTTAAAATCAAAGGTAAGAACACAAAGACACCTTATGAGTTATGGATTGGTAAGACTCCTACTGTTAAATACTTTAAAGTATTTGGAAGTAGATGTTACATTAAAAGAGATGATGAGAAACTTGGAAATTTTGATGCTAGATGTGATGAAGGAATTTTTCTTGGATATTCAAATAACGACAAAGCATATAGATGCTTCAATAAAAGACTGGGGAAAATAGTTTTAAGTGAAAATGTAAAAGTTGATGAAGCTATGCATAGACTAGTAGAAATAAGTGAAGTTGAACAAGATGATCCTATTTGTGGGAAAATGCAAGAAGAAGAAAAGGAAGAGAAAGAAAAAAGTGATGAAGAGGAGATTCCAGAACCTGCTCCTAAAACTCCTAAATACATTCAGAAGAATCCTCCAAAGGAATAGATAATTGGATATATAAGTGAAGGTGTAAAGACAAGAAGCAAAGTGGTTGGGGTAAACCTGTGTTTAATTTCTAAGATAGAACCTAAGACTGTGAGTGAGGCATGCAAAGATGAAATTTGGGTTAGAGAAATGAAAAGGAATTGTAGTAGATAAAAAAGAATCAAACATGGGAACTAGTTGCTAGACCAGTGAACAATAATGTAATTGGTTCAAAATGGGTGTTCAAGAATAAGTTGAATGAAGATGGTGAAGTGGTAATAAAGAAAGAAAGAATTGTATGCAAAGGTTATTCATAGATTGAAGGAATAGATTTTGAAGAGACATTTGCATCGGTGGCAAGAATGGAGGCCATTCAGATGTTCTTGGCATTTTTAGCTCATAAAGACTTCAAAATATACCAAAGGATGTCAAATCTTCATTTTTGAATGGAGAATTGGAAGAAGAAGTGTAGATGGAACAACCAGAAGGATTTCAGTTATCAGACAAACCAGACATGGTCTGCAAGTTGAAAAGGGCACTATATGGACTTAAACAGGCTCCTAAAGCATAGTATGCAAGGTTGGTTAGATACTTGACACAACAAGGATTCAACAAACACTCTACTGAAAGAAATCTCTATTTTAAAATTGAGAGAAACAAAATGTTGATTGTTGTGGTATATGTTGATGATATTATCTTTGGTGGAAATGATGGTATATGCAAGAAATTTGTAGAAGAAATGCAAAAAGATTTTGAAATGTCTATGATTGGTGAGTTGAATTTCTTCCTTGGAATTCAAGTTAATCAAACTAATAATCAGATATTCTTTTTGACAATCTAATTATGTTAAGGAATTGCTGAAGAAGTTTAGAATGGATGATTCCAAACTGGTTTGTACCCTTATGGTAACCAGATCTAAACTAAGTAAGGATGACGATTCTTCTAAAGTTGATCAGAGAATGTACAGATCCATGATTGGTGGATTGCTATATCTTACTGCTAGTAGACCAGATATCATGCATGTAGTATGTTTGGTTGCAAGATTTCAAGCATAACCTAAAGAGACACATGTGACAACTGTAAAAAGGATATTTAGATATCTTAAGGGAACTCCAGATTATGGGCTATGGTATCATAGGGATATTGATTTCACCTTGAATGCCTACACTAATGCAAATTGGGATGGTTGTGTAGATGATCAAAAGAGTGCAAGTGGTGGTGCATTCTTCCTTGGAGGAAGATTGGTCTCATGGTTGAGTAAGAAACGAGTTTTAGTTTCTTTATCCACTGCAAAAGTTGAGTATATTGCATCAACATCCTATTGTACATAGGTACTTTGTATGAAGCAAAATTTGAAGAAAATAGGTGTGATATGTGATGGGCCTATCTCTATCTTTTGTGACAATACAAGTGCGATAAAAATTTCAAAGAATATGGTGATGTATTCTTGGACAAAGAATATATATTAGGTATCATTTTTTGAGGGAGAAGGTGTTGCAGAATGAAGTCAGACTTGAATATGTGTTTACCAAGGAACAAATTGCTAACATATTCACTAAGGCCCTTCCAAAGGATAATTTTGAGTATCTCAGGGGGAAGGTAGGGGATACTTCCCCTCATTCCTTGAATTAAGTGCACATGGACGTTCATCAGTCTAGTGGATCCATAGATTCTTTTCTGGTTTGGACTGATGATTGTGGTCTACTCCTCAGGGGGAGTAGAGAGTTGCATTGTTGCAGTATGTGGTATGGGTACACTCCTAAGGGGGAGTGATTAGGGATTTATATGGAAGATGTTTCATGCAAAACCTTTCTTTACCATTGATGTCAAAGGGGGAGAGAGAGTCATGTGAAAAATTTAAAGGGAGAGAGAAAATCTTGTAAGGAGAAGAGAGTGCAAAAATCCTTGTGTAGGTTGTCTAATCTAAAAAAGAAAAGGAAGAAGAAGATTTTAGTATGTATGCTGTCTTTGATGGTTTTTCACATCATGTGTTGCCATCAATGAAAAAGGGGGAGATTGTTGCAAGTATGGATGAGTTTGGTGGTGTTGTCACTAATGTTTTCATTGATGCCAACACAATTCAATCATATAGTAGAGATATTGTAGAAGTGTTTAGAGTACATGGAGATATATTTATGAAGTTGTAGTTGTGTTGATGCCAAGTTCTTTTGAGAAAATTAAGAAACAGTGAAGGCAGTGTTGAGTGTGTATTCTAAGTGTGCTCTGTTATTGTTCTCTGCATTTCTTTTGTATTGATCCTATGCCTATGCGGATCTGTAGTATTGTTCATGAGATTCAATGGATAATATGTCCTAAGTTATAGATTATGGATCAATGGAGAGTGAAAGATATGATCACTGACGTGTGAACTGGTTTGGCGAAACTATTTGTCTATGGACTGGGAGAAATGTTTTTGCTCCAAAGTCTTCTAGTGTTTTGTTTCAGATCTCACGGATCTGGAAGAAGGTTAATCCTAATGTTCTCTATGCTTTGGAAAATGTGCTTGGTGTTTGGTGCTCTGAAAGGATTGTTCCAGAACTACTGTGTGTTGTTGCTCATTCTGATTGGACTATTGAAGAATGTTATGTGCATGAAGATTGTTGTAGTCACTACAGATGTACCTGAAGGTCTCTAAGAGATGTTAAAATGTCTGGTGATCCACATGTGAGCATCCTATTGGAGATGTGTGTACTTCAGAGATCATCGGTGTTTTCATTAGGTTTGGATGACCTGGTGTTTACACATTACATAAATATTTGCATCGAATTAAGGAAGCGTGTGATTGATACAAGATGCTATTTGGGTCCTAATTAAATATGAAATTGGTCGTCTCTCATTCTTATCTACCACAAGAATGTTGAGTAGCCAACCTAATTTGAATTTGTAAAATGGAGGATGTATAGCCAACCTTGGAGAAAGCTTCTAGGGTTGAAGATGGTATAAAATAAAGTCAATATGTTGCAAATTGGGTAGCAAGCAAGTGAAGTTGTGAACAAGTGCGAAAAGTAGAGTGTGTAAGAGGGAATCAAGGCATCAATACTTTGATGTGCTAGATTCCAAAAAGCAGTGAGCTGATGGTGTTTGCAATCCTTTGATTAAGTTGCGACTGTGTGGAACCTATGTGGTGGATCTTTATTTATCTTTTCTTTATCTATAGGCAATGAGCCTCCTTTTGGACAGTGAGTCCTATTGTAGGCAGTGAGCCCTTTGGCAGTCTGCCTTTGTATCCAGTATTGCATTATTACTATATTGTAAGTTAATCCTCACTGTGGTTTTTCCCTCATTGGGAATTCCATGTAAATCTAGTGTCTCTAGTGTTTTCCTTCTGTTATCTACATTTCATGTTTTAAGAGATTAAGTTAAGTTGGAATTGAGTAAGGTTAGAAGTAAAAGTGATTTGGTAGAACTAATTCACCCCCCTCTTAGTTGTCTTGTGCATTTCAACAAAAATCCTAGAAGATTTGTGAGAACTAGAATAAATGAAACATGATGTTTTCCATATATACAATGTTCAAAAGAATTGAACGTGAGGTTACAATCATTAAGTCCTTCAACAAGGCTCTTATTCTTTAGGTCTCTAAGACCCTTCTCACCAATATGGCCAAGCCTTTGGTGCCATTACATTATTTTCTTTGAGAAGAGATTCATGTCCAAAGCATTGGCACACTTAGGTACCTAGAAAGCATGACCATCAGATGTAGACACCACAGTCTTCTTCACTTGATCTGATAGTGAGGATGAAGAATCCAAATCCATTTTCTTAGACTTCATAGAAGGACTATTGCATTGAATCATGCATGCATCTAGGTTATACTTAGTGCCAATTTGAACACCCTTAGTAAGCAACATAAAACCTTTCATCATATTGCATCTGCTACTCGAGAAAACAACCTGCACTCCCACATCACCTAGCTTAATCATTAATAGTAGGCTTCATGCCAAACTAGGGATATGCAGTACACCATCAATCCCCTCACTCTACCATCACATAATCAAATCTTGACTCTTCCACAACCAACAATCCTTAGGTGAGAGTCATAAACCAAATACACCTTCCCACCATCATACTCTTCATACTTTGAGAACCAACCTCTATGAGAGGTCATGGGGAAAGAAGCACTTGCGTGAATCAACCACACATTTCTGATGCATACATTTCCAAGGACATAAAAAATGAATTTTCATCTTCATACAAGGATTCAAAATCAGATTTATCACTTTTCTTCTTTTCTCCTCTTCATAGTCTTTTTGAAAATGTCCAAATTTCCCATAGTTGAAGCATTTAGCCTTGGAATTTTTACTAGGAGACTTAGAGCTCCCTGAAAACTTGGACTTAGAATTCTTGTCCTTTTTCTTTCCTTTATCCTATGATCTACCACGAACTAACAAGGCCTCCTTGGCTATCTCAGAAGACTTCCTTTGCCTCTCTTTAGACAAAAATGAAGCAACCATGTCTTCCATCTTGAAATTGGTTGTTGTGCTTCAAATAGCCATCACTAGGTGGTCCCACAAGTTTGATAAAGAACATAGTAGTGACATGCAATGGTCCTCATCATCAATCTTCACAACAACAAAACCCAGTTGAGCCACTAGCATATCGCATACATTGAAGTGATCAACAAATGATCCTCCTTCCTTCATCCTCAAAGAATACAAATTATTTCTCGAGAAAATATTATTTACCAAATATTTCCCTTGATAAATGTCAACAAGCTTCAGTCTTCTCCTCATGGACATTCAGGAGAAAAAAATTAGTTAAACAAAGTCTTATCAGACCCTTGGATTTTTCATCCATTAAATCCCAATCATCTTGGGAGGTTTCTGCTAGTTTTGTACTTGATATTGTAGCCCATAAATCCTAGTCTATGAGTATATCCTCCATTTTGAGTTTCCACAACTCAAAATTGTTGCGATTGAATTTCTCCATCTATATTCTTTTAGATGTTCTTGCCATCTTAAAAATGAAAACAAGATCACAAAGTTTTCTTTGCAAGAACTCCCATTGAATATAGATAATCACAAAAAACCCTTCTCACCCACCAAGGATTACAAAGTTGGGTAGGCTTTGATACCAACTGAAAAGAAAGCTGAGTGTGGAAATGCTTCCCTAATGCAAATAAATCAGGGAAGAGGTTGCAAAACTTTGTTTCAAATCATTTACTTTTATAGTTTCTTTAATAATGCACATGCAATTAAGTTATTTAAGATTTAAACCGTTAAAACACAACAAAAAATTTACGTGGGGAAACCCTTTCGAGAAAAAACCCACACACCAAAGCATAGATCAATTATATTACTATAATAAGGAAATTATATACAATATGTACAGTTTATGCTCTTGCAGGTGTAGTTTCACTGTGAGACAAATCTAGAGTGAATTTGATAGCATAAAAATGTCTCAAAAATTACAATCAAGATCTGTACACAAAATGCACAAAGACATGAATAAATACATCTCATACATGGGCATTTATTTTTGCTATGTGTCAATATCCTAGTCTCTGCGCATGCATGCAAACTAAAAATCAACAACATGCATGAGTCCCAAGTGACCCAATTTGCAACTTGTTAAACATGCATGCACATGCACCAACATGAAAAAAAATGCAAGAACATGCAAGGCTTGCAACTACAAAAATCAAGAAACCTTACATGATAGGCACCGCATAGAGAAAATTAGATTTACTACCAAAATATAACACCCACAACTCCTAGCCATTATGAGTGACAACTTAGTCTCCAATTAAGAAAGTTTCCCTTCAAAGCTTCTACCATCAAGTTAACAAACGTGACACATAGCATAATAGTGCCCCTCCTAGAGGTTTTTACAATTTTCAATTCTCATACATGCCCCAAGATAACAAGTGTCAACTTTCCTTGCTTCCACTTTTCCAAAGAGATAAACTAGTACACAAATGGACCCTGCCAATACTTATTTCCAAAATACATTGCCGCATGTCAACATGGAATCCATTTTTGATGTAGAAACAATTTCCTTTTCCTAATGGAGTGCCCATGTGACATGTGCCATGATTTTTCCTTTCAACACCTTGCATGTAGGATGCTAACTCTTCGCCAGGTCTCACAAAGTGACTTAGCAATTTGGAAACAAATATTATTGCATTTAATAAATTAAATCAACAACTTAGGGGAAAGTAATTAATAAATTAATCATGAGACTCACTAAGGTTGAGACACCTTAATCCTAATACCTCTCTTTATAGAAAACTTGTCAAAACATTGCAAGCATACTTTTGGAAACATAGAAAGTCAAGAGCCACTTGTAAAGAATTTGAGTGGGCTGATTCACTAAGCTTGATATAATTATTCTATTGATTATAAACTAAATTTTACTCACTCAAAAATATTTAGATTTTTTTCTCAATATTATTCTTGTTGTAAATATAAATTCTTCATGACCTACGCAAAATCATGCTTTTCCTATCTAAAAATGAGAGAATGGATAGCTATTTAATTTTTTTATGTAGAAAACATGGTAAAGGCTTATTAATTATGGCTTGGTGTGGTATTAAATAATATTCTATGGTATTGATATGAATTTAATTTTGATGATAAGTTGTATTTTACCCACTCACAAAGCTTTTGAAATAATTTTTCTCAGTAGTACTCGTCCTATAAAAACGAACTATTTGTGACCCATACAAAAGTATATATTTCATATGTAAAATGAGAGAATTTGTAGGCTATTTATAGAAAATTTTGAGAAAACATGATAAAGGCTTGTTTGGTATGCATGGGTTTGGTATTAATTAGTATTCGCTTCAAAGGATTTTTGAGATATTTAAAAGTCAAGGCCACCTAGTTGGGAGTTATAATAGAGGTGGCGACCTCTAATAGGGTTTGTGCCTAGAATTTCATAGAATCACTAGTGGAATAGTATGCATTCAAAATATCATTTTGATGTCAAATTTGGCCCATTTATCCATGTTTTAGAAAGTGGAAAGGTGGGGTTCACATGATAATCTGAACAAGTACTAGCAAAAATATAGGAAAAACATGGGGAAATGATCAACAACCCATGAAACATAAAGGGAAAGGTGAGGAAATATAGAGTGAGATGATTAATTAAATTAAAAGCACCACTTAGGAAACATGACAAGAGGTTAGACAACATGGTGATGAGGAAATTTCAAGACTAGGAGATAATATGGAGAAGGTAAAAAATATGGTTAGTAGACAACATGGTCTAGGGAAAATGGAGTGAAAGTATTATAAAACAAACACAAAGCTAATAGGGTTCAAATGGTGAAAAATATGTGATAAGGGTATGAAAATAATATTATCACATAAAGATACTTTCTTATTGTCCCCTGTTTTTATTAAAAGGTACATCTTTTTGTCCCTTCACTTGACAAGATTACCAAAGGAGCTAGTGACCTTTCCTAATTTGGGAAGTCCCCATATCATAAATTAAATCATATTAAATTTTGATATATCAAAGATAGACTACATTGTCACTTGCATGCATTCCAATATTAGATAGATATTTTACTATATAACAATTTAAATGTTAAATTTGATGTCCCATAGAGATCATAAATTTCCTTATAATTACTCATTTATTTTGAAGATTTATTGCTAAAATTCTCTACTACTTTGATGTATTCATTTTAAAAGATTTATCATGCCATCAAACAATTTAATAAAATTATTAGTCAACATAATTTTGAGATGGACTCTCCCATTTAAAAGATTTAAAAGATTTAAAAGATCAAAGTTGTTATATGTAAGATCAAATACTCTAATACAATAGCATTGTCATAAAAATCATTTGTATCCTTCCTTAAAACATAACACACATGATTATTTTTTATTATACACAAAACAAACAAAAGATATATTACATATATTTTATCAATTTTTTAATATTAAATAATTAATATATTTTTTTTATTGGAAGAAGTTTAAAAATAAATAAATACAAATTATAGTGTCAAATTACAAGGCTGTAATAAAACAATAGTACGAAGCTTGAAAAACATGCCTGTAGCAACAACAAAACAACTACAAGGCCTCAAACAACTACTTATCAACAACATAACAAGCAATTAGAATAAAGTCAATAACAACAATCTCAAGTAGAGATAGAAAGAGCAGCAAGAGATGAGTAAACAACAAGAGTTGGCAGCAGAATAGGGCATCCAACACCATTCAAATGTGCCTGAAGCCTGCTTGCAATTAACTCTTTGCCTCAAGATCACTGAGCTGTTTTTGAAGAACATCCAATATCCTTTGGAAATCTGAAAAAGCTTGAAGAGTAGAGTGGAGGACCTGGATCTGCGGAGAGAAATCAGCACATATAATAATTGATTCAACTTGCAAGGAGAGAAAGGATCGAGAGAGCGCCGCCAAACATCTAAATCTCCAAATGTGTTTAAGAATGATGTGTTTGAAAGTCTGAGTCAAAATATTATAGGATGAGGAAAGACCAAGAAGAGCAGTTCTCCAAGACCATGTTCGAGAAAAAAGCATCGAAAAGTTGGAGAAGAAAAAGTTCCAGATCTTCTGAGAATGGGGACAAAACCAAAAGGCATGTTTGATAGTCTCTTTTTGGGAGCAGAATGGGCAAGCTAGAGTAGGAGAGATGAAAGAGAGCTGATCACCAATAGGGATTTTAACGTGGAGAACTTTCCAGGCAACTAGCTGGGCTTGAGCATCAGCTTTAGACTTCTAGATTAGGGAGCTTATATTGCTCCACTTTGATCGACTAAGGGTGCAATGCCATTTGCGGTTAAGCCTGAAAGATAAGGGAATGGAAGGGAGGAGCTGTTTATAAATAAATCTGAGAGGAAAAGTATGGAAGCTATGATTGCTGTGCCATTTCCAATCATTAAGGAGATTTTCATGACAAGGTGTAGACAAGAGCTGCAACAACTCAGGTTTAACTAATTGTTTGATTTTTTGAATAGGAGTCTTACAAGAAAAGGGAAGTCCAAACTAAGATTTAAGTTGCTGCCAGGTTTTCCACTCAAACTTCAAAGGGTCCCACAAATCACGAAAAACTCGAATGCCTTTTTTAAAGAGAAGTCTGCCCTTGAAATTTTTGATAATAGCCAAAGGATTGTTGTCTTGCTGGACCAAACGGTTCCACCAGATGGAAGAGGAAGCAAAACTCAAACCATGTCTCAAGTTTTGATCATACCAAGTTAATTTTTTGGATGTCATTTGCCACGCTTTCCAAATGGAATTAAAGGGGGCAGAACCATGTTTTAAAGTAAGGGGCAAGAAGAATTTTATCTTTCCAACTGACCAAGTCCCAGGAGCATCCAATAGTGGCTGTTTGAATGCGGTGATGCACAAGAAATTTCCAAGGTGCATCACCATCCAAGGCTCTCACAATCCATTTTGTTATGAGGCAAATACACTGAGTATGTGGGTCTATAATTCCCAACCCTCCTTTCTCTTTTGGCTGAATGCAATGAGTCCATGAAGTCACAGGCAAACTTTTTTTATTACCCCATTTAGCCCAAAGAAAGTTTCTGATAAGTTGTGTCAATTGGTTGTAACATGCTTTAGAGGGCCGCCAACATGAAGAGATGTAGACATGACTTGCCAAAAGAATTTTGTTTGCTACTTGGATTCTACCAGCCGTAGAGAGGAACTTGTTTGTCCAATTCAATAGTTTTTTTTTAACTTTTTGTAGAAACCAAGACCACATCTCTTTAAGGGAGACTCCAAGACCAAAGGGAATACCAAGATATCTTGTTATACCGCCATGTGAAACTTCACACCATTCACTAGGTATCCAAGGTGGTCGAGGGTTGGGACAAAACATTATAAATTCAGTTTTGCGCATAGCCAGTTTGGAGCCCGGAACAGTACAAAACAGCTCCAAAATATCCAAAGTATTATTCACTTCCTCTTCAAAATTTTGTATGAAGAACATGCTATCATCTGCAAAATGTGAATTGAGTGCAGTAGCGTTGCCTAGAAGTGGAATACCATGAATAAGTCTATTCAAATGAGCATGCTGAAAAAGATAGCCTAGTGCATCAGCAATAAGGACGTAAAGGAAGGGAGCAAGAGGACAGCCTTGGCGAATGGATTTTTGTAAGGGGAAGGAAGGAGAAAGACTCCCATTAATAGCCACTCTAGCTTTTGCATCCTTAAAAATCATGTTGATTTGATCACATAATTTAGTGCCAAAACCAAGCCATTTCAACATATTAATTATGAAAGGCCAAGGAATTCTATCATAGGCTTTATCAAAGTCAATTTTAACAATTAAAGCATCTTGAGCAGATTGTTGAGCCCATTCAACAGTTTCCCATGCAAGAATCAAATTATCTAAGATAAATCTTCCCCCCAAGAAGCCATTTTGCTTTGGGTGCACTATCATTTGGAGATACATTTAATTCTTCAGGCCAACGCTTTAGCTATTATCTTGTATGATGTGTTGAGGAAGGTAATTGGCCGCCACCCATTAATAGTATCTTCCTCCTTGCCTTTGGGAATGAGCTTTATTAATCCTTGGTTAATCACCTTCCCTAAGGAACCAGTTTCAATTCCCTCAAGGTAAACATAATAAAAATCCTCATGAATATGAGGCCAAAGGGCTCTATAGAATTCCACCGGGAGCCCATCAATCCCAGGGATTTTTTCTAAAGCCATACATTGAAGGGCAGCATCAATTTCATCAATAGAGAGGAGGTGGTCGAGGAAATTACTATATTTAGGGTCTATTTTCTTGGGGATACAATCAACAATACTATCCTCAAGGGTGGGAAGGAGGGTATCATTAACTGATTCATCAGTGAAAATGGTTTTGAAGTGCTCATAGAAAGTATTCATAATATTTGAATGGATAGTTTGAAGAGAACCATCAACAAATTTGATAGCAGAAATGTGATCCCTCCTATGTTTATGGTTAAGATATTGAATGAAGAATTTGGAACCACGATCACCATCCTTAATCCATTGCAGCCGGGCATGAATTTGAGCACCTTTCCCTTTATACATAGCCATTTTTCATAGCATGCTTTCAATATTGGCTACAGATTGTTGCAGTGAGATGTTGCAAGGGTCATGAGCCAAACATGATCTCCCATTTTCAAGCTGTCCCTTGAGAGATTTCTCAATCCTGCAACGTTTTTCTGCAGCTCTACGCCCATATTCTCACAGAAAAATAGTACATCTAGCAATAGTTTTCTCCCACCAACTAATACAGCTACCTTCTTGTGGTCTAGGCTCCGCATGCCAAATGGTAAAGAGGCCATCGATGCAGTCCTGATTTTGGAGATGAGAAACATTAAGCTTGAAGGGAAGGTCATTGGCAGGGGGTGTGGAATTCGAGAGAGAAAGAGTGGTGAAGATGGGGAGGTGATCAAAAAGAGTGGTAGAAAGGTCTAAAGAAACAAGACGACCATCAGACGAAGGGAGAAGGGGGCAATTAGGAGAAATATAAAATCTGCCCAACCAACTCATTTTTCTCAGCTTTCCTTCTCTGCAGTTATTCCAAGTGAACCAATGAGGCATATGAAGGTTGGATTTTCCCAAAAGAGGGTCGTGCACACCTAGGGAATTATGGGCCAGCAACCAAGCTTCAAGTTCAGATTGGGTTAACGAGGACTGACCATCCCAACTATGATCGGAAGGATGCTCCACCATATTAAAGTCCCCTCCCAAGACCCATTCGGCATTGGGAAGACTAGTGTGAAGCCACTCCCACAACAAGGTTCTCTCCATAGGTGAATTAGGAGCATAAATCGAGAAAAACCCCACCAACATGTCATTGATAAGAGTAGTAGCCCAAACACAATGATTATTCGGATCGGATCCATCAGCCACAATATGTTTAGCTAGCCAAGGAGCAAGGCCTAGGACAACACCACCACTACTATCAGAATGGTTAGTATGGTGAAATCTCGCATTAGGCCACATAGTAGCAAGGGTAGCCTTGAGCCGAACATAACCAACTTTCACTTCTTGGAGCATTAGAACATCAGTTTGATTAGCCTGGAGGGAATTTTTGACCTAAAATTTACGAGCAGGGAGAGTCAGTCCCTGCACGTTCCATGATTGTATTTTGCACTTCATTGGGAGGAGTCTGGGAGGGTTTCCTCATCAGGCTGAAGTATCTTAAATTGATTTGCACTTGTACAACCTTGGACAAATGGAGTAACATTGTGGTCAAGGGAGTCCATAATGGAGTCATCACTAGGTGGCGTGTGGGAAGGAAGTTGAGGCTGAAATACAGAAAGGATGTTATCTCGCGAAGGTAGGCTTGATTCAGGTGCAGAATTTTGCCCAATAAGAGGGGTCTCCTTTTTTCGTTTTGAGGCCCTAGGCTGGGAACCTAAAACAACCTCTTTAAAGAAAGCTTTATTAGACTAGGGGGGGTGGGTTGAGTGAAGAGGGGGGTGAACTGAGAGAAGGTTGAATTAAGTATTCTTAAATCACATAAATGATTTGATCTTGTAAATGTTATTAAAAATATTTATTTATTCAGTCAATCATATATATTAAAAAAACACTAATGAATTGTTTTTCCTAGTGTCTTATCTATTAACAAATTAATAATGATATAGAAAGAATTTTAGACCTCATTATTCATTTATATTTTATTCCAAAGTATCAAATATAACAACCACTTTATAGCTTTTTTTAAATACAATTAATATTTTAACTTTTAGTGGCGAATCTTTTCTCTTTTTAAAAGATGATGTTGCCAAGACAATAATTTAGACTTACTAAATTTTGGCCTATTCCTCTTGACGTGTATCACATTTGCCTTTTCCCCAAAAATATTAAAATAAAAGTTTGGGCCAAAAATAAAGTGCAAAAAAGATTGGCATACATTTGGAATATATATATATATAAATAAAGTGCAAAAAAGATTGACATACATTTGGCATTATATATATATATATATATATACAAAAACGTTATCATATAATAGTTAATTCATCAATAAATTTTTGTTTGTGGACTTACAAATTTAAAAAATTATGGTTGAATATATTATTGATTTTTATTATTTAATTGTGTATTTATTTATATTTAAATGTGTCATAATATGCCTATTTTAATTTATTATAATATTTATATTAATTTATGTATAAAATATTATTTATTTTATTTAAACAAATTTTATGATTTTTTATAAATTTGATTTTAAATTTATTAGATTTTTTTTCTCTCTTAAATATAAGGGATTTAATTTTTGTTTTCATGTATCTATTTATTTGGTATGTTTTCATAAGAAAAAAAATCTTTATAGTTTCTTGAATTGTTTAGGCTAAAATTCTAGTTATGATCATTATCTATTCAAAAATATATTTATAAAATTATCTCATTCATGCATGCTTTATGAATCTTTTAGGAAAGACCTCTCAAACCTACTTCTAATGTTGGCTATATGAAGAATGTAGTTTTGAGACAATGAAACATAAAAACTCAATTTATAGACTATAGACTTTGTTTTTGGTACAAATAAAATTTCTTAGTTGTTTAGCATCATTTCTAGGAATTTTTATTACATAATTATTTTGAGATTAAATTCAAAGATTGACCTCAATACCCCCTCGAGTCAAAATATGCAGCCTCTAAAAGTTTTTTCTTCTACATTAGAAATGTAAAAATGTTGAGGACTAAATAATAGTTGTAAGAGACTTGGAGTCATTTGAAAGGAGTTCAAAAGGTTGATAGGGAAATGAAGAGTCACCCTCCATTATCAATTTGATAGAAGATCCTAGTTTTGGAATCAAATCTAATTAGTGCTCTTTGTTGTTCATGGTTTTAATTTCTATTTTTCTTGTTGAAGGGTTGATCACTTTGTGTGTGAAATTTTGAGATTATAATTAACTATTTATTTTGTGTCAAATTTTAGGTGGGTAAAGTGGTTGTTATATTTTCTTTTCTAAATTTTTTGAATTGATTTTTGTGTTTAGGTCAAATTGTCTTCGCAATGAGTCTAAGAGAATTTATTGCTTGACTATCATAAGGAGTTGGTATACCACCTATAGAGTTGAGGCTTACTTGGTGAGTAAGGGAGGATTCCAATGTCATTGAGAGGAGATAGAGTTGGGGAAATTACTTAAGGACATATAAAAACCTACAAGGAAAATTTAAGCACAAATGATATAAAGAAGGTACTAGAAACGACCAAGTTTGAAGTGGGAGTCAAAGGATATGGTTGAAATCGATGTAGAATAGAAAAGAACTATCCAAAATTGGATAAAATGATATGATATCTATCCTTAATGAAAATTTTAAAGTCTATACTAATGTTGATATGGCTTATAATATTATGAATGAAGAAAATAGGCTCTTCTCACAATTTTTTTGATGATTTGAAAATAAAAACATAGGTGGAAAATATTTGTGTTCATTTTGTGTTTTCTAGGATGATTTATAAAATGCTTATTTATTATTTTTTAAACATATATAACAAGAATTTTTTTTTCTTGGTAATTAGTTCTAGAACTTTGAAAAAATGTTGTTTAGAATAATTGTTTGATCCCTAAAGGAGCATATGAAGAAGTATTTTCCCTCCTTGAATGTGATCTAATCTTCCACAATTTTTGAACTTTTTTGGTAAAGTCCTATATGTGACTTCCCTCCTTGAATGTGATCTAATCTTCCAAAATTTTTGAACTTTTTTGCTAAAGTCCTATATGTGGAGGAAACTAGATCAAATCCCTAATTATGTTGAATTTCAACTTGAGAAAATAATGTATTTACAGGAGATTGAACTTCTAGGAGGACTTAATATTTATTTATTTATGCAAGAGGTCATATAAAAAAGAAAACCTTCTAGTTATCAATTTTGAGAAAAAATCTAAACCTTATTTTAATAATAAAGTGGATAATGTGAAAAAAATAGTGAAGGTTTGGAAATTTTTGACACAAAGATGTTGAATTCTATTAAAATTAATGAATGATTATCTAACTCTTAGACTATTAATAAGAATAATGTGAATTTCAAGAATGAAAAAAGGGAAGAATTAGATAATATTTATGTAATAATAATCCAAATATTAGTTTGGAATAAAATAAAAATCATAAGAAAGACGTTTTGATTTCTAGATTTGAGCCTTAAAGTATCCATGTTAAAAATAACCCATCATAACTTATCATGAAAAAGATATAATAAAAAAATAGAAAAAATAAGAAAGTGAAAGAATCAAACACCTCAAAACCCATCAATTTGAGATTAAAAGGTAAATTGAGGGTGAGATCATGAAGACAACAAATCCCCTCTTCCAAAAATGAATTTGGTGAAAATAAGTTTGAAAATTTTTAAAATAAAAAGAGGTGATCAAGAAGAGTAAGTAATTAAGTAGAGATGAAAGCTTGCAAAAAAATTGTGAAGAAAGGGTTGGATGAGAAATTTCCAAAGTGCTTTGGTAGGTTACATAAGAAGTAGAAATAACCTACCCTCCCAATAATTTAAATGAAAATTGATTGTATATTTGGAATATTAAGGTCTTATATTCCCCTAATCTTAAGATCTTTTGTAATAATAAAAGATCTTTGATTTTCATTTCTATAGGAAGCAAAGACTATTGGGTTTCAATTTTATAATGCTTTAAGATCTGTTTGGAATAATTATGGGCTTTATACATTCAATCATGAAAAATATAGAGGTGGTATAGATATTTTGGGAATAAAACATGGGTCCCATTTATTGAGGAATTCACATGCCCCCTACAATAATTTTGTTTTAGATTAGCTTGAAGAAATATGTTGTGAAGTTTGGTATTTGTTCCATTTATGCTGCTAATGATTATAAGGAGATAAGTGAGATATAGAAATGAATGTAAACTTCACTCCCTAATATTTGATGAATTTTTGGAGTTGATTTTAATATGATTAAGAAAAAGGAATATAAATCAAGATGACTTACTTTGAACTTGAAAGTTAATGAGAGAACTTTCTAGTTAATAACTAAGAAGCTTCTATAAATATTTTTATCCTTTAGAAGGTAATAAATATTTTAGCAAGAAAATTTGTTTTACTTGGTGCAATAGTAAAAATATGGTAAAATAATTTACTCTAGACTTTACAAATTCTATGTCAAGAAGACAAATTTTATTTTTAAGAGATAAAAGATAATAATTATGTCATGGTTCTACCATATACATTGTCTAATCATTATCCAATAGAGAAAAAATACTAGTGTAAATAGGTGGTTTACTTTAATAGGTGGTTTACCTATCTAGGTCATATTTACATGTTAAGTCCACTTAGGTCCTAGAAAGGAATCTTTGTAGTTAATCATTGTTTGTCACCTATCTTATCTAGTTGGATTTTATGTAATGCTTGTTTCTTAGGTAGTTATGAGTTAGTCATCTCATGTGATGGATTAAGACACTTGTCATGATCTTGTCGTAATCCTATCCTTCACCTTGCCTATATAAGCAAGGCTTCATATGTGCATTGTAACTATGAACACAAATCAGGTTCATTTTCAAAATATTGCATCCTTAATCATAGCATGATATTTGTGCCATCTCTCTTATGGAAGTTATTTTGTCTTGTAGGTGATCCTGGGGTGTTGAGGAGTTCACCATGAACTCATATATGGTATATTAGAGCTTCAATGTTGCATGCTATCTTCCCAAATTTGAGGCAACAATGTAACATGAAATCTTTACTAGGTGTGAGTTGGGGTCTTGAGAACCTCGCCATTTAATCTATGAAATCTAAGAAATTTACATTTTCCTTTCATTTTGTCAAATTTTGGTATGTTTTGACTGATCTGCAAGGGTTTGAAAGTAGGATTTTAGTTGCTAGTTCCAAGGGGTGGCTAATTTTTCAAAGAATTTTAGGTCAAAATCAACCTCCCTATTGCATATGAAAGGCTTGAGAGCCTAAGGACCGACTATCAAATCATGGAAATCTGACAATTTTTTATAGGGCATAAGGAAATTTTTTTTTGGTCATAAAGTTTTGAGGATGTGTTCTTGTTTGTATTGGTCATACCATATGGGTCATAGTATGCAGATTTTTTGTTTTATTGGGAAAATATTTCATGACATATTTTTTGTCCTCTATGTCAATTGGTGTCATCTCGACACAAGCATATGAAGTGGGAAAGTCAATCAGTGAATGGTGTTGGAAGTCTGTGTAGTTTATGTTGTCATTGATTTCAATAGATATTTGTTCTTGAATTGATTTCAATCTATGGATATTATTTGATTTGTTGCATTATGTTGTCATTAGTATTCTCACTAGTGTCAACCTCTAGTGTTGCCTTGATAAGCATGTGTGTGATTGAATTGTTGTAGTGTAGTTGGTTTGGTAATTAGGAGAAAGTGTTGCAAATGATGAGATGATATTTGTGGTGCTTGGATTCCAAGTGATTTTGAGAAAAAATGAATAAAAGAAATAGTGTGGTAAAGTGTGTTCAATGTAGTAGAGTAGTGTTCAGGTTTTTGGTCCACATTTATTCTATATTGAAGATCTAACTATGCGGTTTGTCTCTATTGATTAGAGGTGTTAAAAGGTGTTATATCCATAGTTTCTTTTCCTTGATCATTTTGTAGAGAAATTTGTGTTCACCAACGTGTGAATTGTGAAAGCAGTGTTGTCTAGGAGAAATTTTTTTGCTCCATATTTCTCTACAGTATGGTTTCTGGTCTTATGGATCTAAGGGTGTGCTTACATTTCTCATATTTATCTTCAATCTAATTTATTTGAAGTTTGGTGCTCTGCAAGTTTGGATTCATGTGTTACAGTATGTGGAAGGTTAACTGGTCTCTCAAAATGAGTATGTTCTTCAGGTGTAAGTTGTTGCGAAGAAAGTTTTTGGTTTTAAGGTGTTGATGGAATATTCTAGATTGTTTTTGAGTGTTGTGTGTGGTTTCCAAGTCATATTTGTATAAAAGGAAGTGTGCACTTAAATGTTCAATGGTGTTTACACTAGTTCAGTCGACCTTGGATTTTTACACTAATTACGGATTTGCTTTGATGTTTGTGGAATAATGGTGTGGCATGCATAAGTGGATTTAGGTCAAAGATAAAGCATGGTTTGATCCAATTTCATTTCTCTTCACCGTGTGAATGCTTAGTTCCGACCTAATTTGAATTTTCATGGTTGAGGTGAATAATCGACCTTGTAAATTATTTTCAAGGTTGTGATGGGTATATATGTGTGTTGAGTTGATGGAGGATGTGTGTGTGATATGAATTATGATGTGAAGTGTGAAATTGTGAAGTACAGTGTGAGCCTTCATGACTAAGACTATTGGAAGTAGTGAGAGAAAGGTGTTTACATTCTATAGAGAGAGTGTGAATGTGTTGGTGGTGCAATGGTGGAACTTTTCTATTTCTTTAAGATGGATTTCTCATTGTAACAATATTCTTTCTTCTTCTTTCTATTTTGGCAATAAGCCATTGGCAATGAGCCCTTCTTTTCCTCTAGGCAGTGAGCCTATTGTATTCTGTGTTGCAATTAGTTTATATTGTGAGCTAATCCTCACTGTGGTTTTTCCCTTCTTGGGTTTTCCATGTAAATATAGTGTTCTTCTATGTATGGTGTTGTGTTTTTAGTTTATGTTATTTAATTTCATTCTAAATCATTATAAAATATTAAGGTTAAATGTGGATTTAAATGTTAGTTAGGGTTTGTTGTTTTAATGAACAACTTCAATTAAGTCCCCCCTCTTAGTTGTCTTGTGTATTCAAAAAATAGTATCAAAGCAAGGTTCCTTGGAAGAAGTATTAACCACTTGGGGTATATTTGGGATGACACACAAGAAGGAGGCTCCTCTATTTGATGGATTAGATTATGCATTCTGGAAGACTAGGATGGAAGGTTTCCTAGTTTCACTAGGATTTAGAGTTTGGAAGTCTGTTGAATCTGGATATACTATGCCTACAAATGGTACGAGAACTAATGATGAGATCAAGTCCTATAATAACAATGCAAAAGCAAGGTATTCTCTTTTGATTGGTCTTTCTAATATTGAACTTATGAAATTTATGAATCTTAAATATGCTAACGAGATCTAGAAGAAGCTAGAAAGTGTCTATGAAGGAGATGATAAGGTTAAAAAAGATAGGATGTAGAGCCTAAAGATAAAATTTGAGTCCACGTAGATGTCAATGAATGAAGCTATTACAAGCTACATGCATAAAGTGGATGAAGTTAATTCCATCAGAGGCCTTGATGGAAAACTTGAAGAAGATGAGGTGGTAAAGAAGGTAATAAGAACTCTGCGTAAGTCTTATAGTCATAAAGTTTATTTTATTGAAGAAGTTTAGAATTTGAATATTTATTCTAGAGATAAACTATTTGGTTCTTTAACTAATTTCTAATTGAGAGAGTTTGGTCCAAATGATTCAAAAAATGAGACTACTTTTAAAGTTGGAAAAGCTGAGAAAATGAAGAATTAGATCCAGATGACATTGATGATGTAGAAGAAATTTTTTTAAGGAGATTGAAAAAGGGCACTCAAAAATATAGAGAACCTAAAAATTCCTGTAGTGGATAGGAACAAAAGACAACCTACATAAATCCTTGATATATTAGATTAGGGATTTTTGACACAAACATTCTTTAGTTGGTTTAAGAAAAATTTAGGCTCAGAGTAAAAATTTTGAGTTATCAACCTCTCTGGGAATGGTGGTTCCTAAAGATCATGGAGCATGACATGGATGGGAGTTTGTAACCCACTAGGACAAAATTTAATAGGTAATGTAATCACACCAAGCAATTGTCTTCCCACATTGTCAAAACCACAAATATATAAATCAACTGGTTGAATCAAATTCTTATCCACTTAAATTTTTATCCAAAAGGTGAACACTACAAACATTAATCCTTGAAATCAATAAGGGTATGCATAATCCCACTCTTGTTAATAAGAATCATTATCATAAAGGAATCATTTTTTTTTTGTGTTTCCAAAGGGGTTAATTCATTTTGGTATCAAGAAGAAAGATTGTGATTATCATGACTGTCTATGATATCATCATCTTGCACCAAAAAATTCTAACAAGTGGGTGAGATGGTGGGTGAATAATGGAGATTAGGAAAAGTGATATTAATAAATGTGTCAATGATTTCATTCTCTTGGGACAAGATACTCTCACAATTAGGAGAGATATTGGGAGAATGATTAACATGATTTTCAATGATTTCATTTCATTTCCTTAGATTGTACTCATAAGTAGGGAGATTATAATTATACAAGCCATGTGTTACCATATCGAAACCACATATTTGGAAAGGAAACATATTGTTACTAGCTCTATTGGTCAAGCTAGCAATGGTTTTTAGAAAAAATAGATAGTTTCATGACTAATATGCAAAAACTAAGGCCAAATATGGGTAGAGACCATAGACAAGATTTTGCACAATCAATTTGAGCTCAATTTAATAGGAAAAGGTCACCTAGGGTATATATTTCCTATATAGGTTCTTTTAAAATTAAAAATTTGAGCATGTTATACTATTTAAGGATCTTAGGTTTGCATGCAAATAGGTTTGACAATGAATAATTTTCTAGAAATTTCCCAATTTTATGATTATGCGACTCACAATGTAAGTGTACAAAAATTTGGATAATTTTCAAGAAATAAAATATAATTATAAATACAATTCCCAAATCTAAGATGCCACACTTGACTGATTCTAATATGCCTAAATCTTAAAATGATGATGTTGATACCTTTTTTAAAAAAATCATGCAGTTTTTCACTTTTTGAGCTATATGCAAGATGCCTAAATGAATGCAATGGAAAATTTCAGATTTGATTGCAAATTTAAATGACCAAGTGTAGATTTTGAAATGCAATTTGAATGCAAATTAGGTCCAATATGACTGAAATTAACCCTATTGCAACCTATAATGCAATGTTTTGAATTTTTATGCCTTTTATGATGAAAAAATAAATTCCTTAATGAACAATGCAAAATAATGCAATACTAAACCTATATCTAGGATGATTTTCTTCAAATTTTAGAAGGTATATAATGTTAAGAAGTTGGGTTCACCAAAATGTTTTATGGGAAAAGGGAAACTATGCTTTGGAGATTTGCACTCTTTAGGGTTTGGCACCTTTTTCTAGTTAATGTTACGAAGGGAGTGGAATGATATTATTGTGAATGGGGTTTGATATATTTGGATAAGATATGAAATTGAATTACAACCTAAAAAGCAAGTCAATCAGAAATTGTCTAAATCTGAAATGGGCCTAAGGATGAAATGCAATGACCTAAGTAGGCTAATGATACAATTTACTGTTATGATGCAAATACAACAAACACAAAAAGTCACAAAAAAATTCAAGCAATTAAAATGGACAAAGCAGGACACTGCACACCTATCCTACAAGTTTGAATCTAGTTTTGGAGGACTAATTAACACTACCCGTGAATATGTCATTGCAGAGGTATTTTAGATTTTTTTTTGCAGTCCTCTAGTGCCAAATCAGATCTTTCCATTCCCTCTTGTCACATTGTCAGATCACTGGAAAATATTTCTACAATTGAGTTTCCATCAATTGTCAAGGGGTAGGGTTTTGATTTCAACAATGAATAATTTATCTCCAAACTTCCCCCAATCTCCTTCAAATCTAAACCTTGCACATTCAAAGAGAGAGGGAGGGTTGGGCCATTTAGGGGCTTTCCTTAGTCAAACCCTATGTTAGTGTTTCCACTTCCATAATGGCAATGCCAATGATTAAAAGATAAATTTTAGGAAGAAATGAAGAACCAACAAAGTGTTTCAACTCACTACCCTTCAATGGCTTCCTTGAAGGACTGAAGTCATGCACATATCCTCAAGGTTTGAATCTTGCTTGCTTGAATTTATTGAATTTCTTGGAGACCTACAAGGATTAGTCTTCACAAACATGAACATGAACTCACATACACTTTGACATGATGTTTGGATTTTTAATTTCCACAATAAATCTCCAAAATGCTACTCTTTACTTGCTTGATAATGTTATTGATAATAATCTTTCTATATTTTCCTTGTTCTCCTTGTTAGTTTTTAAATGATGCAATAACTAGGTATTTATATGCAATTATTCTAATTTCTTGCAAACTAAGTCTCGATAGCCAAATTTGGACACTTGAATTTCAAATAATAAAATGCCAACACCAACATATTTGAATTTGGATCCAAAATAGAGACAATAATTCACCCTAGCTGAATATGTCGTAGCCCCATTGTTTGGAAATTAAGGTGTTAGGGGAAAAGTACAAATATTTTTTTTTTCACTTGAAATTTATTAGTATTTGTTAAAAATGGGCCATGGAATGCATAATTTAGGAAATTGGGTGTTCAATTAGGTCCAATAACTTAAGGGGGAGCCAAACATAGTGTTAAATTGTCAAGGGTGGCAATTTATGATGCTACATTTAGCCCCCACTTTAGTGAGGGTATAAAATTATGCTCAGACTCACACTACAATAGAAAATATATCTCAAGAGGGTTTGAATTATCCAAATGTTGAAGAGATAGGATGACAAAGGATCTAGGGGGAGCACACAAACCTTGAGGATCTAAGATCCCATGGTAAACCAACATAAGAACAAAGTAAAACACACATGTATGATATTCCACAAGATGATGGAGGAGCATCCCTGGTTGTAAAGAAATCCTATATCAACCAAAACATTTTTTTTCTTGTATTTCATTTAGTAGCAGGTTTAGAAGATCATTACACATTTCATTGTATTACCATTTCTCAACATATAGATCAGGATATAGAATCTTCATGAAGGTATCCATAGCATATCCAAATTTCAGATCATTTGCATTTGTTTTTCAGATACTAAGAACACAAATGCCACAAGGTATAGAGGTTCCTAGGTTTGAGAAATATGGTGGGAAAGGAGATCTTGTTAGCCATGTTTCTGCATACACATCCTTATGTATTGACTTCATTTTTAAAGATAAACTCTTGGGTAAACTCCTCCCTAGATCCTTGAAAGATACTACTTTAGAGTGGTTTTTCTCTTTACCGAATAACTCAATATGTTCATTCAATGAAATTATTGATGCTTTCTAAAACCACTTCCAAATACACATGGGTCGCAAGATGACCTTAGCTGATTGAATGACATGTAAACAAAAGGAGGATGAAAAATTCACTGATTTTATAGCGTGATACCAAATGCTTTTCTCACAAATAAACATTAAGTTCTTGATGCTGACCTTCAAAGAATGTTTATTGCAAATTTACAAAAAAATCTATGATAAACTAGAGATGCTGAAATTTCCCTCCTTTATACAACTGTGTACCACCCTTCGTGATTACCAAAACCTGGTTAGTAATCATGAAGAAAAAATTCCCTCTAAGCATCCTAAAAAATCTAAATCCACACCTCAAAAAAACTAGAACAACCTTGCAAGAAACAAAACAAGAATTTCTACAACTTAATCCCCCTCAATCAACTCAACATGTTGACACTCAAGTGGCAGCCATAATGATGATAAATCCATATACATTTGGAGATAGAAATAGACAATTCACCCCCTACTTGATACCCTTCATAATACCATGCTATAGATCTTAAATAAGAATTCCATTTCCTTACCTCATGTTAGAGCTCCTGATCCTACTAAACCTTTACCTTAAAACTATAGACCAAATGCCTATTACCATCTTCATCGATAAAATGGACATGATACAAAACATTGCAAGTGTCTTAAACATACTATGCAAGACCTCATTGATTCTAATCATATTCAAATTGGAGGTGTTAATGATCAAGGTAATAAGTATGTAGCTCCTCCTAACCAAAACATGCAAATCTTTACCAATCCTATGCCAAATCACAACATTTCCTTTGTCAAAGCTAGTGAAACAAAGAATGATGTGATGAATGTTGACACTGATGATGATAATATGAAAGACAATGGGGAAAAATCTATAAGATCTATGGTTGGATTTATTGAAGTTAAACCTCATAAGGGCCAAACCGATATACCCCTTGACATTACTTTCTCACAAAATGACATAATCAAGAATGCACCTGATGGTGCTCTTTACATAGCTAGAAGAATCAATGACAAGCCTACTAATGGGATATTAATTGATCCCATCTATGTAGAGAATGTGATCATTGACGAATTATTATTTGTGCATGAGATTTATCAAGATACTTATGAAAAATATAAAGCATGGATCAAAACACATAATGGTTTTTCTTGCCCTACGATAGGTTTGATAACTCTTCTTTTGAAAGTTGGACTGGAATAATTAAGTTCCTCATTCACCATCATCTCATCATCAAACCAATTTTGTGTGAAGTTGGGCAATCCATGGCTTCACTCCATGAATTCCATCCCATTGGTTGTGCATAAATTCTTAAAGTTTTCATTTGGTAATGAAACATTTACTATGCATCATAGTGGCTTTAATCCCATGTCTTCCCATGGGAATTTCCTATTGGATTTATTTTGGCCCAAACTTATAGAACCTATTAGACCCCGTGAAGACTTCTTTTTGAAATCCTACCAAAATTTTAAGGAAAATCACATAAAAGAATTATCCCTTAGCAACATGCCTCAACCCACAATTGAGCTTCCTATCCTTGAGAAAACCATAGGGCGGGTGCATGGAAATGGGTAGCCAATTTGTGGTCACTTTCAAAAAAAAGATTTGAAAATTCATAACGTGACTTTGTTATAACATGGTCAAGTTAAAACGTGCTCACGTTATAACACGCTCGCATTATGACATGTTAAAAGAAAAAAAGAAAGATAAAGTTAGTCATTTTCATTTCGACTGTGTTTTTTCTTGTGCCTACGGCCAAAACCCCCATTTTTTGCGCTCGCGTTTTAGGAGGAATTGCGCAAAAATA
Organism: Sequoiadendron giganteum; assembly: GCA_007115665.2. Classification (NCBI taxonomy): domain Eukaryota; kingdom Viridiplantae; phylum Streptophyta; class Pinopsida; order Cupressales; family Cupressaceae; genus Sequoiadendron; species Sequoiadendron giganteum. Next base: position 113,999,215 of record CM021104.1, on the reverse strand, counting down.
TTCACCAACAGTTGCTATTTCTTCGCAATGATGGCACCATGATGAGGATGAGGTGTGAGAGGTAAGGATTGTTTTCTTTTTGTTTTGAATTTGTTAGTTTTAGGTTGTATTTGATATATATTTGTTTGATTTTTTAGGAGATACAAATCAACCTGCAAACCTTGAAAATTCTCAACAAGAAGAGAAACCAAATCCTCAAGAACAAAATCCTCAAGAACAAAATCAACCACAACAACAACCTCCTCCACCAATTACTCAACCCCCTCTTGGTACTCAACAAAATTTAATGAATGAAATTGAGAACAACAAAAAGAAAATTGAGGATTTAATTAGTAGGTTGAGTGATCCAAATGGTTCAACCATAGAAAGAATGACCCTAGCAATTTCATTGAAAGATATGTTAACAAATGTAGATTCAATTAGAAAAAAAATAACTGGATGGAAAGATAGGAGGCAGGCGGCTAGGGATTATTATGTGAATAAACTATCATATAAAGATTTAAAGGATTTAAAAATTACAAAAGGTGATTTTTTCTCATTATTCACTGACCCACACACAAATCAAAATCTTACCTTGAATGCTAAAAGGTTTACTATTCATTGGTGCCACCACCAATAAATTAGGAACCATTTTTATGATAGGTAGTACATGGTCTTCGATTACCCACCGTGCAACAATTGTGAAGTCCCGCAATATTTCCTTAGGAAACTATACAGTGAGTTCATATTGAACAAAATCCCAAATTATTTTGATATGAGGGATTTCCAGGGGAGAGGGGGGGTCTGATTAGGATAGACCCGGTGCACAACTGGATCCTATGTGGCAAGGGAGACGAGCTCTCGATAGGCCACCTGATGAGCACGTTGTTATGACTTTCATTGCAAAGGAGAGTGTCGATGTAGAGACATTGCAGGCGATCAACACTTTGACCTAGAGTGTCATCCATCATACTAGCCCTATTCTACAGTGCCATCCAGGGGAGTCTTCGAGTGGTGGCCTTCAAACCCATGTGTGTCAATCTTGCGGGTTGACTTGTTCATATGACCCCACTGACACTCAGGAGGCTGCTACACAGGATCCGTCTGTAGCTATGGAGATGTAGAGGGCAACTAACATTTTGCATGATGCGTATTGAATTGATAGTTAGGTAAAAGTTAGTATGTTCATTGAATTTAATTTATTAAATTTTGATTTTGAAATGCAAGATTAACTAAAAATGTTTTATGATTTTAATAAAATTGCAAGGTCACAGTGTTAAGACTGGATACACCGGCTCCCCACCTACTTATTTCTATAGTACACCTATCGCTAGGTTATGTAACTAGTAAAAAAATATAAATTTATTGCATGTTAATAGCACTATTTTACGAATGGTATTTTAATATGTGATTTTGGATGTTGAATAGGCTAATATTGGAGGTTTCAAGGGAACACCTCCTAGTGCTAGTGGATTTACTCAAACCTACATAGAGGTAATAGAATAAAGAGTTTAACTAATGAATTGTACTTAATATATTTGTGTAGTTTATATGCAGATCGTTGATTATGTTGAATAATTTGTTATTTATTATCATATGTTGCAAAATGAAACACCTTCGAATGTGATGAGGGCAATGTAGATTGGTGTTTCATCTACTATATAATCCTTGATGGCTCTGACAAGGGAGGTATGAGGTAAATTAGTAAATTTCAATTTACATTCGTTGTTATAGATGTTAGTTACTGAAAAATCAAACCATTATTGATTCGTAGTTTAATTTCTATTTGGATGGTTTAGATAGGGCTTGAGCACGCCTGAGCATGGGCATGTGAATATTTCCCTCTAGGAGAGAGAACATGAGATGGTGTTAAGTGATTATTTTCTCAAATATATCATATTTTATAATGTAATTTATATATATTCATGTCTTTACTTCTTATTGTAACAGTTAAAACTTTACCATGGGCTAAACACTAGGAGGAGCAATAGGAGCACTCCTTAAGTGCAACACAAATGAGTGACAGACCTATCACCATCTGATCGACAAGCAAATGGAAAAAAAATATTTCTAGAGAATGGAGAGCAATGACTTTTGATTCCAGAGCCCTTTGTTGTATGCCTACATGGTAGTTTTGTACATATTTTGTATTGGACATATTTGACATTGTATGCCTATATGGAATTCTCGTAAGTGTATATGGCTATTTTCTACATATATTTCATACTTATATCGACATATATTGATGTATGCCTACATGGCTAATCGGTTAATACAAATATCTTTTATTGATGGTGTCCATATTTGCATTCTAAATTGATGGTTCAATAGATATGAGTTACGTGTATTCAAGTGTATAATTTACAACTTACATGAATACTTTGTGAATTACGTGTTTTCATGTGTATACCTTGTATTCATGCACATAATTTGTATTAATTTATGTATACTATGTATTCATGTGTATACTTCAAGGCTTACATGTTTTTTGAGTACTAGTTCTTCCATTATTCACATGTACATGCTTGAAATATTCACGTGTATAATTATTAATTGGTTAGCCCTAACATTGATCATTATTGTCCTTCATGGTTTGTCTTGAATATTAATTGATTGATGCTAAACAACTTTATCTAAAAGAAAAAAACACGTTTTCAATTGGTATTCCATGAAATGATTCATAAAAAGATTCCAATATGTTCTTGATGCGTCATCATATAAACACGTCGAAAGATTTATATTTCAAATTTTTGCAATATTATTTCTTGTATATGAAATGGACTCGGGAGAAAGTAAATTATAATTTATAATACATTTAAGAAATGGACTCAATGCTGTCCTAGACCCCTGAATAGGTCTATTTAACAAAGCAACACTCTCTCAATAACTCTTCCAATTGCAAAGCACCATTGGGCAATATTTACCAGTCTACAAATCCACAAAATCCACAATTTTTAGGGCGTGATTGGCCCTCTAACCCCACTATCCTCTAAACCCTCACTTTTATCAAATTTCACAAGGGTTTATTGAAAAACCCATATCCAGACATAATACAACCTCAAAACCTCTTCCAACACTCTTCATTCTACCTACACAAACTTAATTGACCACCAAATTATGTCGCCTCTTGACTTTACCCACTTTTACTCCCTTAAGCCTCTCTTTTTCATTCAAAACCCCTCTATTCCCAATTAGGGCATCAAGCCATAACATAATTTTGACCTCCCTTGTCCTTGCAGACCATTTGAACACATCAAACTCCACAACCTCACCCTATTTCCATCCTATTCTAACTTATTCTTGAGCAATTTCTTCTTTTCACCTCGTCTAGCCTTGCTTTTAAGGCCTAAATTTTGAATTTTGAACAGGGGCAACATTAGTAATCTCTTCCAATGCCTTTACCAATTCTATTTTATTATTTATACTTACATAATTGAATCAAATGACCCCACACTAACTCAAAACTAAAAACAAGATTACAGAATGGGCTATCATGGCCTTATTTGACATTATAATGACTAAAACCACTGAAATAGACCTTCTTCATCAAATGGAGGAACAAGGTGCTCTGCACCAATGATCATACACTTTTTGTGTGGAATACTCAGACTTCTCAACCGTCGTGTGTATGTTTCTCTTTTCCATTCTTTTGCATGCCATCATAAGCGATCAAGCTAGTTGAACGTAGCTCAGATCAATTCTGCGTGTTTGGGTGCAAAAGAGGACCCAGCCTAGTGTAAAACTACCTATTGAGATGCATTGGAGTAGTTAGTTTGGTCACACGAATTTCAAAACGAAAGTTGCACCACTTTGCAACTTTACACTGCTTCCATTTGACACTTTTTCCATCAAGTGAAAATTGGACACCACAGGAAAATGACTCTGAGATAACAAAAACCGAGAGAGGTTATTGTAGAGGGGCCCAACATGATCCTGCAAGCTCAAATGGAGAGACCGTAAGCATCATGGTTTCTGAGTAATAGCTCGTCAAAGTTTTCTTCCCTTTTGCACTTTGGAACCTTAAGGGATCGATCCGGTTGAACGTAGTTTGGAGTGATTCTACATGTTTGGGTGCGAAAGAGGACCATGCTTAGCGTAAAAATACCTATTCAGATGCATTGGAACAATCCATTTGGTCACACGAGTTGTAGAACAAAAGTTGCACCACTTTGAAACTTTGCACTGCTTGCATTTGACACTTTTCCCATCAAGTGAAAATCTGCCGCCACGGGAAAACCACTATGAGATAGCCAAAACTGAGAGAGGTTTTTGTAGAGGGGCCCAACACGATCATGTAGGATTAGGAGATAAGTTTCTAAGAATCATGGTATCCTAGTAACAACATGCTGAAGTTTGCAGCCATTTTGCACTTTGGACGCTTAAGGGATCGATCCAGTGGAACGTAGTTCAGAGTGATTATGCATGTTTGGGTGTGAAAGAGGACTATGCCTAGCATAAAAATACCTATTTAGATGTGTTGGAATAGTTCGCTTGGTCACACGAGTTGCAGAACAAAAGTTGCACCACTTTGCAACTTTGCACTGCTTGCATTGGACACTTTTTCCATCAAGTGAAAATCCGCCGTCACGAGAAAACCACTCCGAGATAGCAAAAAAGGAGAGAGGTTTTTGTAGAGGGGCCCAATGTGATCCTTTAGGATTAGATGAGAAGTTTCTAAGCATCACGATATCTAAGTAACAACATGCTAAAGTTTGCAGCCATTTAGCACTTTGGACTCTTAAGGGATCGATCTGGTTGAATGTATCTCGAAGAAATTCTACGTGTTTGGGTGTGAAAGAGGACCATGCCTAGCATAAAAATACCTATTCAGACACATTGGAATAGTCTACTTGGTCACACGAGTTGCATAACAAAAGTTGCACCACTTTGCAACTTTGCACTGCTTGCATTTGACACTTTTTCCATCAAGTGAAAATCCACCGCCACGGGAAAACCACTATGAGATAACCAAAACTGAGAGAAATTTTTTAGAGGGTCCCAATGCGATCCTATAGGATTAGGTGATAAGTTTCTAAGCATCACGGTATCCGAGTAATAGTATGCTAAAGATTGCAGCCATTTTGCACTTTGGACCCTTAAGGGATCGATTTGGTTGAACGTACCTCAGAGCGATTCTACGTGTTTGGGTGCGAAAGAAGACCATTCCTAGCATAAAAATACCTATTTGGATGCATTGGAATAGTCTTCTTGGTCACATGAGTTGCAGAACAAAAGTTGCACCACTTTGTACCTTTGCACTGCTTGCATTTGACACTTTTTCCATCAAGTGAAAATCCACCGCCACGGGAAAAACACTTTGAGATAGCCAAAACCAAGAGAGGTTTTTGTAGAGGGGCCCGATGCAATCCTATAGGATCAAATGAGAATTTTCTAAGCATCACATTATCCGAGTAACAACATGTTGAAGTTTGCAGCCATTTAGCACTTTGGACTCTTAAGGGATCGATCCGGTTGAACATACCTTGGACCGATTCCCAATGTTGGGGTGTGAAAGAGAACAATTCCTAGCATAAATATACCTATTCAGATGTGTTGGAATAGCCCTCTTGGTCACATGAGTTGCAGAATGAAATTTGCACTACTTTGCAACTTTGCACGGCTTGCTTTTGACACTTTTTCCATCAAGTGAAAATCCACCGCCACGGGAAAACCACTCCGAGATAGCCAAAACCGAAAGAGGTTTTTGTAGAGGAGCCCAACATGATCCTGTAGGATCAGACAAGAAGTTTCTAGGTGAAATTGAATAATTCTTATGGGGTTTGTGTTGCTTCCCTTGTAGATTTTGATGGAAAAGGGCATCAAAAATGAGGTTTCACCATAGGGTTTGATAAAATATTGCATGTAGAGGTTGGGTGATTGTATTTTGAGTTTTTGAAGGTGATATTAAGAAGGTCTGAGGTGGTGGCATGTTCTAGTAAGGTGTGGAACTATTCCTTTCAATAAACCCTCCTCATACTAGTATAAAATAAGGGTTTTGTGGTTTGGCATGGTGGAGTGAGTTTCTCCTAAGATAAATTGTGGATCTGAGGGTTTGGATACATGATAATTGTTGTCCCAAAAAGTTCATGGGTTTTTTGAATGTTTAAAGGTATGTTCCTTTGTAAATTAGGCCTAGTTAGCCTAATGAGGACAACGAAGAAGGTCATTTTTTATGCACATGTTCCAAGACAATCACTATTGATTTTGAAGTATGTGTTGTAACTCAATAATAGCTATCTAGATCAGTCATTTTTTTTGTGAATTTTTCCTCAAAACACCACTTGGAGCCACACTTTTCAATTGGAAATTCATCATAAAACCTGGTAGCAGCAACTCCACCTTTTTTTCTTGAATTCCCCTATACAGATAAACACACACACACCTAAAACATCCTAAAACTAACTTACTCCACTAATCTAAACTATCAAATTTGATGGAGTAGTCATTATTGGTTATCTAGACTCTCAAAACCACAATCTTGAGGGTTTACAAACCGAGTTGAGAAAACTTAGTTCAAACTAATGATAAACTCAATGGATAACCTCCTAGATAGATTCAAATGAAAGCTATTTCACTATTCTACCTTAAACAACAAGATTCAAGGCCTTAAACTACTGTATAGGTTGTACAAGTTAATGAACAACTGGGAAAAATCTTAAAATCACTTCTCTAATCACTTAATGAACTCTTTGAGACTTTGAATACATTACATATGACCTTCACACGACCTTTTTCACATTGTTTACATTTCAAAATTCAAATTTTGCAAATTTTCCTGTTGAAGGCATTAAGAGAACAAGGTGCTATTGTGCCAAACATGAACTCCAAAATTACAGTATTTGAGTAAATCTCATTACAAGTAAATCTCATTAAAATGCCTTAGGTACTTTGTTCTCACAAATATTTTACAATGTTACTCATACATTCGAGATTCTATTTAAATGTCTACATCATATGTGCTCATTATGAGGTTAATTTCAATTGAGTAAGTTGAGATTCCCTCGCTAAGCTTCACACGCTCTTATATAATGGCTTGAAATCAAAATTGAGATTTGTCAAGATCATCAAAATAAGGATGTTGAATTTCTTTTTAGGTTGAGATTCTCTTCGATGGATCATAAATCAACATTTTCTGCAATGAGAGACCAATCAATTTTTAGTAGTTTACTTACAAATACACAAAGTAAAAGGGAAAAAGAAAGAGCATCCAAAATGGAAATGAAATGAAAATAAATGGAAGGCACTTATGGATAGGCATGCAGGTCTCACAACTTAGTCACTCCTGGTCATACATCTTCACTGGGAATTCCAAAATACCTATTGTGCACAACACCTCTCATGAATAGAGAAAGTTGAAATTTGAGATGCTCTTATAATGTCTACATCATAGTTTCTCATGATAAGGTTAACTTCAAATGAATAACTTGAAATTCCCTCACCAAGCTTTGCACACACTTTTCTAATGGCTTAAAATCATGATTGAGATTTGTCAAGATCATCAAAATAAGGATGTTGCATTGCTTTTCTGGCTGACATTCTCTTGGATGGCTCATATATCTGCATTTTCTGCAAGGGGACACCAATGAATATTTAGTAGGTTACTTACAAATAGGAAAAGTAAAAGAAGATGAGAGCATTGGAATCAAACAAATTAATGTGCATACAAGTATAAATTAATCAGAGCCAATGTGCATATACTTACAAATTAATCCAACGAACCATCCGAGTCTACTCTACTCTTTATTATGTCAAGTATTGCCTCATGGTCAAATTAACGGACCTTCCAAAAGGTCTTGTTCAAAGGTCTACCCCCATATTTGGTCAAAAAAACATTGGATGATATGACAAGGTTCGAGTAATGAATAATCTTACGATGTGTGTCAAAGTCCTGAAACAACCAATGTTTAACACTCAAATGTGGGTACCTTCTAAGCCACGTTCCAGTAACCACAACTGAGCCTATAGGGTATTCGATGTTTTCTCTATCTATAACTGGGGCCTCCAATTTCCTTTTGGCCTCAACACAATGACATAAGTAATAGTTTTTTCCCTCTTCATTTTCTTCATTTGTACTAACTCCTTAAACATGCCCTGCATTGGTATGTGCAACAAATCTCTTGAAATTAGTCAACATTACGAATAAACTTCAAATTAAGATAATGATATGGAATTTCAAAAACTAAGCAAGTAGATATATCACTTGGTTGAACTAGATCTTATACATGGTCAAAGTCAACTGATGATCCCATTTATGTCAGTTCCAATGTTGTAGGAGGGTGATATGTGTGAAGTGGGATAAGATAGCTTGTCAACCATTTGTCAACCCACTCCCCTGACTCACAATCATTCCAGGCTTCCATTATACATGAAGAACAAAAGCATACCATCTTTCATGTATTGATACTCCATGAACCTGCATTTGAGCTAAGGAAAGAGTGTACCTCACTTGATCTTGTTAGTGTACAACAATCCTCATATGGTGCAATGTTAGTATCATCCATCAACCAAAAAATCTACGAACCGAAGACATACCTTCATTACTTGGACCTATCGAAGCATTACACCACTCGATGATTGATTTTGCATCTATCAACTTTGCACTGTCTTTATACTTTAACTCTTCTCATGCTAATGCTCTTTTCACGCATGCTCTGGTACCATCATGCTCCCCCTTTCCATTCCCAACCTCACAAAAGTTCCATATATTGTTAAACACCTGTAATGACATGCGTCCTGCAAAACCAGTAGAACATGTGCGAGTTCTTGAACTGTGCTGCACAGTTATCCAACCATATTATATGTCGGTCGTATGCTATGCCTCTCTGAGAAAAACCACTATAGAACATTTGGAAGCAACCTTGGATGAAATTTGGAGAATGTGTGTGATTATCAATAATGTAAAAGTGGTACTCCCTGAATACCTTCCTTTGGTCATTTGTACTATTAGATGCATGGCTGAATGCTATGTGCACAAATATCAAAACCTGTGTGAAGTTATAATTTTGTGACTGCACCTCATGTTGTGGTTGTAGAGTGTATTTCTCTACAAATTCAACCATTGATACTATGTTTCCAATTGGAAAGGTGTCCTTGCATAGCTTGAATTGCGTGTCCAACCATCGGGCTCTATCGGTATGCATTTCATACTCAAATAGTATATTGTCATGAAACATGGACATAAATTGGTACAGTAGAATCTTCTCAATAACTAAATCACACCTTTTTGCTTGAGACCCATCTTTTGTAGCATATGCCACTATTTTATACTTCCCGAACTCTACTAGTTTTTGTCCCACCTCATCTGTGCTTTCCATATGTTGATATACTGGCATATGCTGGAAGCCATCATAATGCTCGATGAACCATCAAAGCATGCTATCCTGTAGAATATATGGCCATCCTCTATTTCACATAATTTTTTTGATAAGAACTCTCTTGAAGATTTTGTTGGGGCTTCTATGCTACAATCTTGCAAAACATCATTAGTATGCAAATCTAAACATATAGAACGATAAACATCATAATGGTTAGAGAATTCAATATGTAGTCTACAACAACAAGTAGTGTGTGTATGATTTATCTTTACATAAAAAGGTTTAAGCATTTCAAAAAATCTTGAGAAATACTAATTTGAGGATATTCATTTTCAAATTTATGAAAAAATTGGGTTTGAGTCATATCCAAAAAAATTCTTTGGATGTGGCTCACGATTCCTACAACCAATTCTCCTTCTTACCACATCCCTTTGATTCAAAGACGACCTTGTGTTATTCTTCCAATAATCTTCAATTAGTGTTGTCAAGGCTTCAACAACTTCTTTATCTTTTCATGACAGTCTCCCCGAGAATTCCCATAATTCATTTGAATTAGTGCCCCCAATTCTTTGTCACCTTTGAATGGCTCTTGATAAAGTTTTTCTACTAATTCCTGTTTGTTCACTCATCTTTCTAATGAGATGAGCTCTCTTTGTTTGAAAACTTACCAAAGTCGATGTAATGACACGTCAGGTGACATTACTATCCTTTGAGCATGAGGTCTTACCCACACTCTCATAAGCATCCATTAGATTCTTCACAATATTTTCTTCACTCGATGCATTCGATGTTCTCAACCCAAGATTCTTCATGATGTTCCTATACTTTACACCCTGCATCATTTCAACTAATAGTTGACATCTTGCAGTCTCATTTAGCCTTTCAAAGAAGAATTTCCAAATCTTATCAGCATATCTTCTACAAAAGCGTATTGAAATCTTACTTTACATGTGCTGAAAAATCTCATCATCAATATTAATCAAATACTTTGGCTTTCTATGCAAAATTATAGGTGTTCTCCTAGGTACATACATCTCAATATTAGGAATTTCATCAATATTTAATTGAGGTGGGATAGATTGCGTACCTTTGATCGAGGGTGGAGAAGAAGACATATCTTGAGGTTCACGTGGGGATGATGGCATACCTTCTTCATCAAATCTGAGTGATGATGTACTCTCAACTTGAGATGTGTTGGATGATGTCCAATAATATTCACTTGCGATAGACGGTGTCCCTCCATATTCACTTGCGGTAGATGGTGTCCCTCCATATTTTCTTGTGCTTAATGGTGTCCCTTCATATTCACTTTCCGTAGAGGGTGTGTCTCCAACTACGGTATTTGAATCTGTCTTACCATGATTCTTTCGCATTCGTTCCTTTTGTGCTGCCAATTCCTTTTCTCTTTTTGACGGTTGAGGTTCCTCTTCAATTGGCTTGTTTTCATCAATCATTTCCAATTTATTCTTTTCACAATATGCCGCCACCCGAACTCTCTCCTTTTCTTTGAAGGTTTCATTTTCCTCATCTGTTAGTTTCCTCTTTGTTCGTTTCTTCGGCATTGTGGATAATTTTATCTATAGCATGGTAATGAGATGAATATTAGTTCCTAAAAAATGTATCCATTCAAGTTAATCAAAATATGTGTCATTCAAAGCTTCATAAAGAATATTACAATCATCCTATACAAGAGTTAACCTAGCATAGACAAAGGTCACATGATTTTTTTCAATCAAGAATTCCTTAAAGAAATGTGGTAATGTGGCATGTCATGTTTGCAAGATAGGCTGAAAATGGAAGCATGGACAAGAATACAAAATGTCAACTCATGTCATATATATGTATACAAAATGTGGAACCATACATGGTGCGGGAGCACCATTGAATGAAAATTGTCAATTCAAGAAGTTGTTGTCTAGGCTTTAGGATAACATCGATGCAAAGATTGATTTAGAAGATTTGAAGGAAGATGGAATTGAAAAATCACTGTTTTTTGATTTTCTGTATTTCTTTTTCTTCTGCAGCCTTGGTTCTAACTGTACAGAGAGTTTTTGAATATAAATCTTCTTGAATCACTTTGGGGCATGTGTTAATAGTGTTTTTCTTTTGATTTGAGACTTTAACTCCAATTCTATTGGTAGTTTGGATTGAATCTCTTGCTACAGGTCTATGTGCCCTGATTAAAGGGTTTTGAAGGTCCCAATTATGTAAATTGGCCCATTCCACTCATTGTGATTACTATAATTGGTGGAATGGGTCTGCATCATCAATAAATAGGTGAGGGAATGTTGTTTGTGTGTAGGGGAGGTCTAAAAGGGTGTTGGGCATGAAGCCCTAGAGTGAAATTTTAGGTTTTCCATGACATTTCAAGTGGTTTTGATATGCTAAAGTGTGTTTTTGATTGGGGCAGCATGGTTTCTTGTTGAATTGAGTTTTTGTAGGCCATTTTAGACCTATTTGAAGTATTCACAAGATTGTGTGAGGGTTGGATGAGTGTTTTTCAATAAACCACTAGTTTCTTGGGTAAAAAGGATGGTTTCTGGTGCAGGGGCACCTACACCTTGGGGTAAAGGTAATATGAGTCTTGAACGACCAGTAGAGTGATTTGAGATGTATTTTGGTTAATATGCAATGAGGAAGTTGCAAAATATGTCAAATTAGGAAAAATGTAACACATTGTTAGTCCATGTCAAGATGGGTAAAAGCAAGGTTCTTGTTGTTTTTGAGTCTAAGATCTTGATCTATGTAAAATAAGGTCCATGAGACCACTCTTAATATGTATTTAGTTCTTTTGAGTCATTCTAGGTGTTTAGGGGGGAGATTTGGCTTGACATTTGCAAAAAATTGCATTTTTGGCAAAGTTGTCAAGATATAAGTTAGTTAAGAAGTTAAAAAAATAGTTAGATACATTGGGGGAGTTGATTTTGAAGGGAGAAAAGATAAATATCATGTAAATGCTTGACTGGAGGCTGCTCTTCAAGATTTGAATAAAATAAAATAAAGGAATTCTTTGATTTTTGTGATTTTCTTGTGTTTTCCTGTGTTCTTTCTCTGTGTACGGACCCGTATAGATGTGTGATTCCTTGAAGGTTTGGGAGATCATTGATGCATGAATTTATCTTCACTTGAATCAGGTTTGGTGTCTTAATTCCATTTTAGAAGAGAGTTTCAGTCTTTTCTCCAAGTCTGCCCTGTTTTGACAGTGTAAGGGTTTGAGGCTATAATGTATTGATTTTCACCAATCCACCCACTGTAATGGACCTATAACTTGGTGGATTGGTGTTTAACACAATAAGGTTGATGTCAAATGTTTTTGGGAGTCTGGAAGAGCATGGGTTTTGTCGGTGGAGTGATGCACTAGGCTGGGTAGAGCACATTTCTTGAAAGTGAATAACCATGATGGTGATTCTGAAAACTAATGAGTGTAATGCATTTTGAGTGTTTTGATAAGTTTTTGTAGAGGTATTGGAAGGTGTTTTGACCCTTGGGAGGACTGGGAGAGGCTTGGAGTTGTGAAATCCTTGAAAACCTTTGTTTTTGCTTGTGTTTTAGAGGGTTTCTTAGGACATTAGGGTAATGACCTTATGTGGGAAAAGTAATCATGAAATTGGTGGTTTGGTATCATGAACATTGATTTTTCTTTGTGTTTGAGTGGAAACCTCACCTTTAAAATGCACTTCCTTTGTAAATTTGGGCTAATTGGGAACCCTTTTGCTAGGTAGGTTTATTGGAAGTCAAACATAGTAAAAAGAAGTCGCCCCTGGTTCTGATGTATGTTGTGTGGCCCTCAAAAGGTTATCTTAATCAAAAATTTATTTTGCAAGTGTTTTGGGAAGTTCTTGAGAAAAGTGCCTGGAATCGGGTTTGGAATACTACTAGGGGAAGCATGCTCAAAGGGTGAATTTTGGTGAGATATTTGGAATCTATTTTGGAGGTTGATTTGAGATAGTTTATTTGTCATTTGGAGTAGGTCTCCAATCCATCTCTACATTAGTTTTGTTATTTGGCACTTTGGTGAGTGATTTTACGAAAACAAATGGTGGAATCCTTCGTTTCATTACATATAAACTGCTGCCCTATTGAGTTTTGTGTTTTGGAAAAGGGTTTAAGATAAGGTCCTTTATAAAAGAGGCCTAATTTGAGGCCTAGTTAGTGTATAAATCCCGTTTTGATAAAGTTGTAACAAAGAAGCCTATTGTGGATTGTATGAATTGTTAATCATGAATTGTTGTTGTTGGTTGAATTTGTGCTGAGTTGTGTTACATGACCTCCCCTGATTGCATCAATACACAAGGTAAGTCAATTGTTAAATAAAAAAATGCCTCAAAGAGATGTGGTTTTGGTGCACTATGGGGGGTTTGAGAGTCTAAGAAGGTTCATTATGACTACTCCATGATCTAGGCTTTGTAGTTTGCTAGAGTAGGTTAGTTTTGGGTTATGTAAGGTCTGTGCATGTTGTTTTTCATAGGGGAAAACAAGAATCCATCATTTGGTTGCTGTCCTCTCAAGAAATACAGAAGTTGACTCCTTGTCCAAAATGATGTTATGACTGGAAGAATTAAAGAGCCCGATGGATCAGTGGTTTGTGAATTTGTATTTGGTTTATTTCAATCAATAACATGCTGATTATAGTGTCTTGGATGTCTGGATAAAGGTTGGTAGTTACCTTCCATGATTTGTTGTTGTTTTTCCATGTAAGTTGCAGCATTGAGTTCTTGAATTAGTGAATCATGAATGAATTGAATGGTTATGAGTTTCTAATCAGATTTATGCTATGTTACAATCAATTTTATGATGGTTAATCTATTTTGTGGAAATATGAAATCAAGTGAAATTGAAGGATTATGAAAAGATGATTGAGTTTACATTGGTTGATGTTCTTCAATTTAAGTTAGGGTCAGAAGTACCCTTGGTGATTTGTGGATCCTGGTAGATTCTCTACATCAGGTTTAAAAATATAATTGGCAAGTGTATATAATTGTGTAATTTAAAATGTGCATTGACAACCTAAGGTTATAATGACAAACAAACAATGATCAACATGGAATATGCAAAATAGAAAAAATGAAAGAAAGCCATAACAGAATGAAAGAAAATGTGTAAAGACTTCACATACCTAAAAAACCAAAATTTCAAATTATGTAGCCTTAGCTTCTTCTTTCTTCAAATTCAATAATTTGACTTTTTCAAAAGCTTGTTCCCCTCCAAACTTCAATTGTATATCAGTTTTCAATGGAATTCAAACTTGAATTGATATTATATGTCTTTCAACGTGAAAAATATTCTATTTCATGCAAAGGTGGTAGAAAGATCATGGAAAATGTGGTCGAATGTAAAAAACATGCTTGCACACTTCACAACATCATCATAAAGCTACTTTTTGTCAGAGCACGCGCAAAAATAGGAGAATATGCAGAATGTGGGCCTTGAGATCACATGTATATTGAGCTTTTTTATCGTTTTTAGTGGAAGACAAAATGCGCTCACGTTATAACACGAGCAGTTTATTACTTACTAAAACAGTCATATCTGTACTTCTTCAAAACGCACTTGCGTTATATGAAATATGGTTTTTTTAATAGATTTATTTTCTCCCTCTTTGTCTATACCCTCTATCCTAATTCTATATCTCTCCCCAGTACCCTTATAGTAGAGGAGATAGAGGTGAGTGTGTGTGTGTGAGAGAGAGAGGTAGAGGGAGAGGAGAGATATATAGTAGAGATGGAGGTAGGGTTGAGGGTTTAAGGGGTTAGGGTTAAGGGTAGAGTGTGTATGGTTGAGAGAAAGAGAGTGGGAGAAAGAGAGTGGGAGAGAGAGAGAGAGAGAGGGAAAGAGAGAGAGAGAGAGAGAGAGAGAGAGAGAGAGAGAGAGAGAGAGAGAGAGAGAGAGAGAGAGAGAGAGAGAGGAGGAGAGGAGAGAGGACCGGGAGAGATGGAGAGGAAAGACAGTGGAGACAAGTGGCCACAGGAAGGTGGCAGCAGAGCACAGAGAGGCAGCAGGAGTGGAGAGAGGAGGATTGAACAAATGAGAGAGACTCCAGAGGGGAGAGAGGGAGGGAGTGATTGAAACCTAATCCCCAACCCCTATAATTTCTTAATCCCTCAACCATCAAACCTCAACCTAAAACCTGAATCCCTTCAACCCTATACCTCTTTAGGAATCCCTAAACTTCAACCTTTAAAACTCTAATCCTCTGAATCCCCTATAATTCCTCTTAATTCTCTGTCCCTAACCTTAAACCCTAATCCCTAAACCCCTATACCTCTAGACCCCTCAACTCCTCAACCTTAAACCCTTTAATCCCTTAACACACCTATATAATTCTCTTAATCCATCAATAACCCTAAACTTTTAACCTGAATCCTCAACCATAATTCTCTTCTAATCCCTCAACCTTTAAACCCTAATCCCTCAACCCCTATACCCTCTTAATCCACTTCCTTCAAATTCTGCAAACCTTGTCCATCAACCCCTATAACCTCCTTTACAATCCTCACAACCCTCAACCCTGAACTCTTGTGCAAAACTCTAATCCTCTAACCCCTATAATCACTCTTAATCCCCTAACCCTAATCCCTTTAAACTCCTAATACTCAACTCCTATAACCTCTTAATCCATCAAATCTCAAATCCCTTTAAACCCTAAATCCACTGTCTTCATATTCCCTCTTAATCCTGCAACCCTCAATCCCTCAACCCTCAACTCTTAAACCCTAATCCCTCAACCCCTATACCCTCTTAATCCCTCAACCCTCAACCCTTAAACCCTAATCCCTCAACCCCTATACCCTCTTAATCCCTCAACCCTCAAACTTCAACCCTTAAACCCTAATCCCTAACCCCTATACCCTCTTAATCCCTCAACTTAAACCCTTAAATCCTAAACTCTAACCCCTATAACCTTCTAAATCCCCAACCTCAACCCTTAAACCTAATCCTCAACCCTATAGTCGCTTAATCCATCAACCCTCAACCCTCAAATCCATTAAAACCCTAATCCTCAACCCTATACCCTCTTAACTTTCAACTTCTAACCCTAAACCCTAATCCTCATCCTATAATTCTCAAACTCTCTCAACCTCAACCCTTTAAACCCTAGACTCTCTAACCCCTATGGACTTTAATCCATCAACTCCTCAACTCCTTAAACCCTAATCCTCAACTCTTATAATTCTTAATCCCCAACTCCCTCAACCCTCAACCCTCAACCCTTAATCCCTATATGCCTATACCCTCTTAATCCCTCAACCCTTAAACCCTATTCCCTCAAACCCTATACCCTCTACCCTATACATTGGACCCTCAACCCTAATCCCCTAACCCTATACCCTCAATCCTCTACCCTCAACCTTTAAACCCTCTACCCTTTACCCTATAACCTCTTAATCCCTCAACCCTAAACCCTCAACCCTTAAACCCTAACCCTTAAACCCTTTACCCTCTACCCTCAATCCTCTACCCTCTACCCTCAACCCTAATCCCCCAACCCTTAAACCCTTAAACCCACTTAGTAAACTCTCTACCCTAATCCCTCAACCCTCTTGAACCTTAATCCCTCAACCCTTAAACACTAATCCCTAAGATCCTATACCCTCTACCCTATACATTGGACCCTCAACCCTAATCCCCCAACCCTATACCCTCAATCCTCTACCCTCAACCCTAAAACATCAATCCTTAAACCCTCAAACCTCTACCATCTACCCTATAAACCCTTAAACACTCAACCCTAAACCCTAAACCCTAAACCCTCATCCCTTAAACCCTCTACCCTCTACCCTCAATCATCTACCCTCCACCCTCAACCCTAATACCTCAACCCTTAAACCCACTTAGTAAACTCTTGAACTTAATCCCTCAACCCCTATACCCTCTACCGTATACATTGGACCCTCAAACCTAATCCCCCAACCCTATACTCTCAATCATCCACCCTCAACCCTCAACCCTTAAACCCTCTACGCTCTACCCTCTACCCTATACATTAAACACCCAACCCTCAATTATCAACCCTCAACCCTTAATCCCTCAACCCTCAACCCTCAAACCCTAAACCCTCAACCTCAATACCATCTACCATATACATTGGACTCTTAACCCCAATTCTTCAACTATATGTACCCACAACCCTAATCCATCAACCATATACCCGCAACCCAATACCCTAATCCCTCAACCCTACAGGTCGTCAACCCTATACCCTCTACCCTATACATTGGATCCTCAACCCTCATATATCTATGTCCCTCCCTCCTCTTCTCTCCTATCTATCCATCCATCCCTCCCTCTATACCCTAATCCATCAACCCTAAACCCTAAACCCTTAAACACTTAAACACTCAACCCTAAACCCTAAACCCTCAACCCTCAACTCTTAAACCCTAAACGCTTAAACCCTCTACACTCTACTCTCTACCCTGTACCCTGTACCCTCAATCCTCAACCCTCAACCCTCAACCCAATATCCTCTACCCTAAACCCTAATCCCTCAACCCTTACACCCTTAAATCCAAGAAAAATCTCTACCCTAATCCCTAAACCCTCAACCCTTAATCCCTCAACCCTCTACCCTCAACCCTTAAACCCTAATCCCTCAACCCCTATAACCTCTACCCTTTACAATGGACCCTCGACCCTAATCCATCCACCCTATACCCTCAACCCTCAACCCTCAACCTTAAACCCTCAATCCTCAACCCTCAACCCTTAAACCCTAAACCCTTAAACCTCTACCCTCTACCCTCTACCCTCTACCCTCTACCCTATACATTTAACTCTCAACCCTCAATTTTCAACCCTCAACCCTCAATCCTTAAACCATAAACCCTCAACCCCTATACCCTCTATCATTTATATTGGACCCTGAACTTAATCCTTCAACCATATACCCTCAAACCTACACCCTAAACCTTTACCCTCAACCCTAAACCCTTAACCATAAACCATTCAACCCTAAACCCTTAAACCTTCTACCCTATACCCTCAACCCAATACCCTCTACCATCGACCCTATTCCCTCAATCCTCAACCCTTAAACCCTAATACCCTAGAAACCATCAAACCTATAGGTCCTCCACCCTAATCCCTCAACCTTATACCCTCAACCCCTATCACTTTCTCTCTATCTATACATCTCACCTCTCCCTCCCTCCCTCCCTCTCTCCTACCCTCTCTAATTGTCTCTATCTACCTTCTCCCTCTTTGTACGTACCTCTCGTTCAATCAATCCCTACCACCCTCTCTCGCTCCCTCTATCCACATCTCTCTGTGTCCCTCCCACTCTCTCCCACTCTCTCCCATTCCCTCTCTCTCCCTCTCTCTCATGTCTCTCCCTCCCACCCCCTCTCTCTCAGGTCTCTCCTTCTGGCAACCTACCAAGGTAACTCTTTCTCTGTCTCTCTCCCCTCTCTCTATCTATCCCTCCCACCCTACCTAGATAAGTCCCTCTCACTCCACCCCCCTCTTTCTCTACCTCTATCAGGTCACTCCCTCCCACACACTCTCCCTCTCTCAGGTCTCTCACTCACACTCCCTCTCTCTCCAAATACCTCTCTCTCACACTTCCTCTCACTAGTTATCTCTCAAGTCTCTCCCTCTCACCCCCCTCACACTCTCAAGTCTCTCCTTTTGGCACCCTATCTATATAACTCTCTCTTTCTCTCCGTCTCTCTCTCTCCCCCCCCTCTCTCTCTCACCCTCTCTCTCAATTCTCTCTCCCATCCCCCCTCTCTCTCTATCCCTCCCTCTATCCCTCCCACCCTACCTAGCTAAGTCCCTCTCACTCCAACCCCTTCTTTCCCAGTCCCTCTCTCTTAAACTCTCACTTCCACCCCCTCTCCCTCTCTCCAGACTCTCTCTCTTTATCTTAAAATTCTCCCTCCCTCTAAAGACATAGGTAAATACATACATACTTACATACATACAAGCATAATACATATGTACATACGATCCTACATCCATACAAGCATACATAAATACATGTGTAGATACAATCTTACATACATACAGGCATACATACAATATACATGCATTGATACATACATGCATACGTACATAGATACAAGCATCATGTATACATGCATACATACATTACATACAAGCATACATGTACATACAAACATACAAATATATCAACATACATTCAATAGACTAGAATTTAACATAAGCAGGACATAACGCGAGCGTATTATAATGCCCTCGTGTTATGTCTTGGTTGACATGTTGCGTACAAAAGCTAAAAACCATGTCAAAACCGAGATATAATGCGAGCGCATTATAATGTGCTCATGTTATATCTTGCTTTGGGAATCCCCAAGCCTTAGGATTGGTATTTTCCTTGGAATACCAACCCAAAGGTTTGGAGGGCATTCCCAATGACCAGAGATGTGTTTTTGCAAATTCTACAATATTTCACATAATCGAGTTCGTGCTCACCGTCAGGATTGCACGTGGTTCAATATCAAACAAATTGAACATCTGGGTAATGTTAAGTTCTCTCTTAGCTATCCAATGATGTATTTTTTCTCACTTTCTAACAATGTTAAGCCTTTCATCCATAATTTATTTTGTTTGTATGTCTCTTTTTTGGCAAAAACCAATGTTTGGTGTTTTTTCCATTATAAATTAACCGCTCATCAAAATTTCAAATAAATTACATTTTTAGAAACTAGAATCCATTCTACAATTTTATTTTATTTTCAAAAATTCAATTATTTTCCAAAATTTGTAGGGGTAGCTTGGCCAAAATTTTGTTTTTCAGGAAGTGTCCACTTCGAAAATTAGTAAAAAATCAAATCTTCATTAAAAAATTATCAAAAAAATCATGCATCAACTACATCCTGTTAGCTAACTTCTTACCATTGCGATTTTAAAAATACTGAAAAAAATTTCACCGTACGAGGGTCGTACAAGAGTTGCTATGTTATGTTTTTCTGAGAAAAACAACACCAATTTGTGTACATCCCTCTTTTGAACCCCTTAATCTCAACCATTTTAAAGATAAATTAGTAGTTTAGAAAGTAGACTCAGAGCACTTCAATCCTTGTTTTTGTTCCATCTCAAAATTTTGAGTGTAACTATCCTCAATTTCACATCCAAGGTCAGTATTTCTTGATTTCAAAAAAATGTTTTCCACTTAAGTCCCCTTTTTGGGAACCATTTTGGTGCACTTACCCCATGAATGAACCAAAAGCCCTTGCAAGAAACCAAGACCAAGACATAGAAAGTCCTTCATCTATTTCCTGTAAGAGACCACAAGATAATCAAATAAGTCCCGTTGTGCCTCCTAAAGTCAAACAAGTTTAAAAAGCTAAAGAGAAAGTGGTTGAACAACCTCCCATGGTTCCTTTCGTTCCTCCCTCAAGGGAAGAAAAAAAACCTATGGTTGATAAAACCACTCCTACACAAATAGAAGTTGAAGTTTCAAATGGAAATAAACTGAAACGCTAGAGAGCATCGGCATAAACATCATGCTATTGCTGATTTGTTACAAGAAAAACAAGAAAATAACAACATAGAAAATCAAAATTCAAACTTAGCTCAAGAAATGCATGATGATTCTCCACCTTCACCAAAACAAGAAAATCCTATATCCCGAACACAACAAGAACAAGCATCTTCTATGGATATTATCATTAGACCTTCTATTGTGATAAAATTGGATGATGACAATGAAATTGCAAAAATTGATGAACAAATGCATAGTGAGTTGAATTCACTGTTTTCTTCTTCTATGAGCTTAAATGATAAAAACCATGATGATCCTCCTACAAAGAGTGATTCGCCACATGTTGAACTTTGTGATTATCCTAGTTTGACACTTGATGTTGTCCCTTTGGCTAGTTGTCCTCCTTTCACATACGATGAACAAGATTGGGATGTGAACGACCTACTATAGGTTGACTTGCATGTGCCTTACTAGTATTTTCTTTATTTTTATTGTGTGATTGCATGTGTGTAATGTGCTTTCCTGTATCATTTTATTTGATATCTCTTCATGTTCATTCCTCTATTTGTATCTATATTCTTCTATATGTTGTAAACATTTATCTTTTGCTTTGTTATATGTTTTCCTTTTGGGGATAAAACAAGGCATCCAGACATTTATGTCTCGTCCATGTTGACCTAAAAAAGTTTCCTTGTTTTTCTCTATGTGCCATTCTTTAAGCTCTATGAGTATTTGGGGAATGAAGAAATTTTCGAGCTCTATAATATCATTGTAGCAAAGACATGTTGACCTCGAATCCGTGGATCCATTATATGATTTTGGAATATCATTTTCGGGGCAACCCCTTCCTCTCTTTTTCATGATGTAGCTTCATTTGGCAACATGATTTGGAATAGGGATTTCTAGATAAGCTCGCATTTCTCCTTTATTGTTAACATTGATTATTTTCTACTTTAAAGTAATTGCTCACAACATGGTATTTAGTAATTTCTTTAAAGTGGGGGCATACTTTGGCATTATTATTTTAATTTTTTTGGCATTCCTTGTGTTTCATTGAGTGATATTTTTACTTCTTGTGACGTGTATTCTTCTTGGTGGTGTCATTGGGTTTGATTTCCTCCAAGAGTGTGACCTTTCTTGGCATACAACTTTCATCTTATTGATGATGCTACGCATTGCATTACCTAAGTTGCAATTTTTTTATCATAGACTTGTCCTCTCTTGGAGACATTATGAAGAATGTTCTCCAAGTTGATACCTTTCATGAACTAAGAAAAATACCATTGATTATATCTTATTTATTTGTATTTTTATTCATAAGTGTTTAGGATATCATAGCTTGCTAACCGTAGGAAGTTTGAAGTTCATATTTTTTTGGTGGCCTATCAAAGTTATTGGAGATATAACTTTGGTATGGTTAGTATGATGAGAGCCTATAGACCTCACATGACTTTCTCATTGTTCAGTGCTAGACTATAGACCTAGCATGAATTTATCAATTAGTCACCTTTGGGGGCTCACCTAGTGGACAATGGAGTTCCATTAGCCCGTGTGAGAATGTGTGTTGTTTGCATAGTGGACAATGAGTTCTAATTTTAAATGTTTTTGGACAAATAGTTGGGGAATGTTCCACATCGTGTTGGATAGCTGAGGCTTGATCCATCCTTTTATTTTCTTTCCTTTCTTTAAGTCTTTGGTATTGTATAATTGAATATCTTATCATTGCTACATACATATGTTTTGATTGTCTACTTTAGTGTGATTTTGATGCAAGGTCATCCTATCACTGAAGTGAGGGCTATTTGTAGTGTAGAAAAATATATCTCTTTACATTTTCTCACTTGTTTGGGCCCTCCTAGTTAAAATTAAACTTAATAATGCCTTAATTTAGTGTTGTAAAGTGTATCCCTTTATACTTTCACACTTGTTTAGGGATCCTTTAATTAATTGAGCTTAATTAGCCTTATAATTCGTTTTACAAGCTCTTCAAATTACATTTTCTGAAGGGGAAACCTGACAATAATTAATGTCTAAACATAACATTTTACATTGAGCAATGTATGTCCTAGGTTTATGGACCTGTGACCCATTTTCCCATGTATGAATGGGTCCTCCCTGAACCTAAGCACCTAAATGTAAATTATGTTTTTGGAGGTATTTTAACATATTCAAATCCATAATTCAATGTTGGCTTGAGATATTTGAATTTTGAGAAATTAAGGATACATACCTATAAATACAAGGTTATTTCACTAAGTTTCACCTAGAATTTTTGAAGAAAAACCTAGAAACTTTATGAAAATTTCAAGAGAAATTAAAGGCATTTAAGAGAAGATCTATCAAAGTTTTATTGCAAAAATAATGATCCATTCATCATATCAAAGTCTTTTTGCATCATGCATGTTTTTGGAACTAATATTGTGATGTAGGTCTCATGATCAAGGCAAGCATTCAAAGTACTATTCGAAGCAAGATTCAAAGTTCAAGATCCGCATCCATTGAAGCCATTTCATGCAAGTTTTAGACCTTCATTCAAAGGTTCATTCAAGGGTTTTTTGAGTGGTAAGATAGCATTATTCATTCTTCATTCCCTCTTTCATGTTTTTATTCATTTCAAGGTTTGATTACCAAAATGGGGTTTGACCAAGGAAAACCCCCATTCACCAAAAAAAAACAATTTTCCCTCTTATCTCATGTTTGCAGATCTAGGTGGAAGAAAGGTTGAAGACCTCTTGAAGAGAAAATTTGAAGAATTTGACAAAGTTGTAAAATTTATCAAAATTTTTGGACCATCTCATAGAAAATCATCTATAGAATTTAATTTCGACATTTCGACCCTACTACCTAGACAAATTGGAAGCTTTAGGTATGTATCAAAGATCTCAAAAGTTACATAAAAACCCTAACAGTGGACCCATTCACCCATGGGTGAATGAATCCCAGTCAACTTTTGAAAAATCGCTTTTGGTGAATGGTAAACACATTTATACCCTTCTTAGATCTATAATTTAATTTATGGTTCTACTTATTTTGAGTTTAATAATGTTGTTTCAAGTGCTAGATTGCATTTTGGTGTTGATTTGCTATTTTTATTTTTTCTCCCCGAAGTGTTGTTTGACCTTGACCCCCGTCCTCAACACAATTTTTTTTTTTCATAGATTCTCATAAAGGGTTGATTCAAATAAGGTTTGTTAGTCTATTCTTTGTGAGGATCTCATTTCCTAATGAAATAAAGGAAAATAGGTCCCTAATTCGTTCATCAATTCATTTTGGTGAACATACCTATTTTTTGGTATTTAAATTATTTAATTAATTTATCCAACACCCTAATCCACCACCCATTTAATTAATTATATTCTCATCCCAAAATCCTCCAACTAAATTAATTAATTAATTAATTTAGGATAATTGATTTCCATCACCATTTCCTCCATTATTTAATTCCACCTCACCATCAATCCTTGTCCACTCAATACTATCCCTTGAATCTATCTACATGGATCAAGATCTAAACTTTTCACCATGTGACAAGTGTCCTAACCTACCTATGCACCTATACTACCCCTTCCTCACAAATGTGTAAGCATTTATCTCACACATGTGAAGTCACCCTAACTCTTACACATGTCATAGACATGTCACTTTCCTAAGTTACCCTTCCTCTTACACATATCATAAACATGTCTCTTTCATGTTGAAACATATAAAAATAGGGTAGGGGTTCACTCACCAGTGGTTTTATAATAAATTTGGAATGTTTCACCAAACTTAATATAAGAAAAAAGGGAAAAATGGGGTGAATGGACCTACCTATTCTAATATTTCATTCAGGAAATGATATCCCTCAAGTGAAATTCCACTTTCAACCCTTAGGTGAGTGAATTATGTTGGGGATAAGGATTCGGTTCTATCATCAAGATAGGAATCTAAGACAGCAATTCCTTAGTGATTTTAATTCAAAATCATAAAAAAGACACAACCAACTGTACCATAAAGCAGAAGCAGGCACAGTTGCTCCCCCATTGATCCTCTGAGAGAAGTGAATGCAAACAAATAAAAGATTCAACATATACAAATAACCATGAAAGTCAAAACTATGAACACACAGATATACATGGGGAAAACCGTTTTGGGTAAAAAACCCCACCTCCAAAACATTCAACTCACTTGTATTATTCAGTAACTAAAATAGTTACAATACAAAACCAAAGCTATGCTCTTCAGGATATTACATCTTGTTCATCTGGAGAAAGATATACAGGCTACTCAAACCAGAATCTCACATAGTTACAATGTGCTCAAGACATACTATGTAGATTCCCTTTAGCTACTCTCAAATGACTATCATAGCTAGCCTCATGACCAACCCAGCCTCTTGGCCTCACAGGTTCACATCTTACCACATCCGAGAGTCTAAGTGTTCATAGTTGAACCGCTCAAACACTCTCAGCCTCTCTCTGTTATCACTTATCCTTATCAATCTGCACACCAGAATACATATACTGTGTGCCAACCTGTTCAACCCATCCCTGTCAGCAACAACCATCAAGATATTAACTATCCTATCTACAAGGTTCCATACTTCACTAATAATGTGCACCGACCATGTAGATGCATCGATCCACCCACTCATTAAATCGGCCCCAGACGCGTCCATCAACCAACCTTTAATACTGTAGCTCATTCACAATCAGGAAATAACACTTTGCCAATCAGATCTTAGAGCTCTCACCATGTGTCACCAAACAATTCATCTATCACTTCTGACAATCGATCAAACCGGTCTAACTTGGTCAATCGAGTTCTGAGCTCATCTGAGCTCTTACCTCGTTACCACCAAGCTAATTCGACCCACCCGTGGTATGGCGCTGAGCTTGCCCGAGCTCACCCAAGACTTCACCATGCTCTGTCACTTCTTTGTCTTCAGCCAACCAAAAGCAGTCAACCAGCCACGTGCCAAAATTCCATTCGCTTGTCGCACTAACACCGAGTCCAACTCATTCAAACTCTGCCCCGAGCTCATCTGAGCTCCTACCACGCTACCGCAGCCCTGACCAACATGCCTTGTGGTATGGCGGTAACTGCCTTGGCAGATCACTGGCGGTCTTACTGCGGACACCGCGGTCAGTCACTTGACTAACTGTGGTAGGGCAGTAACCGCCAGCCAGGCCGCTGGCGGTCTTACCATGACCATCGCGGTTAGTCACTTGACTGACTGTGGTATGGTGGTAACCACCAGCCAGGCCGCTGGCGGTCTTATCGTGGCCATCGCGGTCAATCACTTGACTGACCATGGTATGGTGATAACCACCAACCAAGCCGCTGGCTGGTCTTACCGCGACTGCCATGGTCAGTCACTTGACTGACTGTAGCATGGTGGTAACCACCAGACCAGGCCACTTGCGGTCTCATCATGCTACCACGATGAGAGGACCCACTGCTTGTAGTATGGCAGTAACTACCAGGATAGAAACTGCCAAGAGCAAGCCAGACCACCGCGGTAAAGGCCAGAACATGAAGGAAAATGCCAAGTTTTCAAGGGAAAGGCCAAAAACATTGAGGTAGAATTTCCCAACAATCTCCCTCTTGCCGAAGACTTTAAGGTTTCCTTCAAACACCTAAAAAAAGACCAAAACCATGCTTCTACGCTCCAACCAAGACCCTTGCAATGACATTAAAAGAAATTGTCCACCATCTCAGGATACAGCTCCATACATCCAACACAGGAAAGGAACAAGCCAAGGTGTCTATGCACCAGTCTCTGGAACACAAACATCTGATCCTCAGTGTGGCAAAGGCACCAAAACAACAGTAGCAAAACACAATGCGAACACCAAAACCATTCTCTAGAACACAAAACCAACCAGCTAGAACAACAACCATAAAA
This sequence comes from Sequoiadendron giganteum, assembly GCA_007115665.2. Lineage (NCBI taxonomy): Eukaryota > Viridiplantae > Streptophyta > Pinopsida > Cupressales > Cupressaceae > Sequoiadendron > Sequoiadendron giganteum. The sequence continues at coordinate 113,972,589 of CM021104.1, read as the reverse complement.
TTGATTGCCCTCATCCATCTGATCAAACCCACGCGTTTGAAAACCAACACCCACAACTCATGCTGAATCATCCAACCACCTATACCTAAAAGGTATGACCATTAGTGAACTCATGCCATCACACAACCAACCCATCAAATAGAAAAATAAGCACCATGTGCCAACCAGTCAAAAGACTAAACACATCTAGGTACTCCCACTGCAAAGGTACTGTCTAGATGAATACAAACAGAGCACCATCACAAAATGATCGAGGCATACCAAGTCCACCAATCTCTGCACATAGAAATGAGAAACCATGTAATTCCAAGGAACTACCACATAGATCTGCATCACCTGCAACCACCTGCTGGAAGAAATGTTTCTCTCAACTGTCTTCCACAGTTCTTCCAAACACCTCCATATCTGACTGAAGAAAAAAACACCATGGCTTCACAAACATCTAAAGTCAAATGAACATTCAAGAAGAACAAGACCAAATTAGAGAGAAACTGCAAATGAAACCATGTAGCCACCTTCTACACACATTTCTAAATGCTAGCTGTGTCAAGAATGATCTTCTTCACATCCCAAAGGAAAATCCTTAACAACATCCACCAAATCCATGGATGTAAGCACCTCAAAGAAGATCAGACTAACCCATATAACTATCTCCTACCAGTCCTCAAAAGCACAAGGAGATCCACTATGCTGTCAACCTTCCATTATGAATCCTCCAGAATCTCAAAACAACTCAAGATTCATATCCATGAAAGATAAAGCATAACACACCTGAAAATTATATTGGACAAATACCTTTCAAAGTGACCACACTGCCGAGCAGACCAAGAAGAAAAAAAAAGATGCTCCTCCAAGATATACAAGCCACCGTGACTTACCCAAGAGCATTCTCCTTCATGGTCTCTATTGAATTCACATTCAACCAAGGTGCAGGCTTCTTGGACTTTCAGCTGTAACAATAACATTCTCATAAGAATTCCAGCCTTACCTTATTCTCCTTGCATCCATGAGCACCAACCAACCTGTCATCTCATGCTAACTCCAAACTACATTATTGCAATAAAAATGAAGTCCTCCAGCATATGAACAATGTTCTCAAAACATAGAGAAACCCCAAACCACTGTCAAAGCTTCAAAAACTTATCATGACACCATGATCTACACATCCCCGTTAGGAGATACCATGCTTCAAGTGAAATGTCCATGGTCTTCAAGAGTAAAGAAACATGCCAAAACTCTAATGCACAAGCAAGAGTATACATGACATAAAGCAAACAAACTCTAAACCAACATCACCTATCAAGCACCACCAGAATCGCAACCAAAGACTACCAGAGTCCTCCATGGCTCCAAGATGCTGCAGATCTTCAAATAGTGACCATGTTGATGCGAAAGAGCTCTTTTGCAGGAACATGATCTAAGAGTCCTCAAGAAGCATCTACAACACCAAAGAAGATCATTCACCACCAAGTGATGAATCCACAGTCACTGCTAAACCTCCCACTAAACTATGACATCGAGCTTTCCAAGCACCATGACCGACCACACTAGCTAGTGTATCCAACTCTCCATGACACCGTGATTCACATGCTTCAGGTCCCCATCACCGACTATTCAAGTACTCAAATGCCATTCCTCCTCTCATCTCAAAACAGCCACGCCAATGCACAAGTGACCACAGACAAGGTTAGCTAACATATCTGCACAACACAATTACAACCTCATGAATATAGACAGTCCACTTCTGAGTTGTCCCACAACAAACATGTAGGTAAGGACAACCCACAACATTGCACAACTCGTGGATACAACCAAATGAAAACTTGCAAATCTATCATCACACTGGAAACTACAAAACTGAGATCATCAAAGAGAACAACCAAAGTAGACAAGAAAGACGCAAACACCAGATCAACAACAGATCTGATTTTCCAGTCACGTCCACAACTCAAGCACCATAGTCTAGGAAACCATCAAAGCATACCACAAGAATTTTGAAAAAGAAACTCATACCAACATTCCCGTGTAGAGAAGACATCACACCTCCTCAAAGACATGTTTAACTGAAACTATATCATCTAGTCACACCCCAGAAGCCAGGATCTAGAAAATAGCAGACAACAGCTCCACACAAAACACAAGTTTTCCTTGACCGTGCAAAACCTGCAATACCACAGTGTTTCCAAAACACCCATGCACCTCCATACTCATTGCTCATCTGGATGACTCAAGAGTCTGCACACAACCATCACAGTTAACCAGAACAATGAAAAGAAACATGAATATGTGTCATAGAATTTTTAGGAAAATCTACACAAAACCTTCAGAGCCAAAGACATGAATCTGAAACCATGCAAGTGCAAGACATAGGCACAGAGCAACAACAGGTCCATTTCAGACCAGTTCCAACACCACAATCATGCACAAGCAAAAGAGAGAGCCAGACTATCCAGAAGTTGTAGACCACCAAGGTCACTTCATAGCCTCCATGCAACCAGAGCACCAGAGAAACTGCCTTCAGTGCTAAGTGAAAAATGTTGGTGTAATTAATATTTAATTACACTTGCATAACTTTACTTAGGTTTTGCTTAGGTAATAATTAGTTTACTTAATTAATAAGTAAGCTTTATTTAGTTGAACTGTTTTTAGGTCAACATTTGGGTTGCATACTTTGCTTTTATAAAGTAAATCATCTCATTGTAACATGTGAATTCCTAAATAATATATCATTTTGCACATTGACATGCAAAACTTTGCTTTTTTATGTTTTCTCTTATGTGGAAGGTGTTTAGGTTTGCATGTCTAATCTAGGGTTTCTAACATGGTATCAGAGCTCTAGACCTGCAGCTTCCTATTCGTGATCTGAAGATATGGCTTCTCAGTGAGTTTCAAGTGCAAGGGTTTCCACAGGCATCTTTTTTTGCACGATCTGGGGGTAGCCAAAGTTTCGGGACACTATGGGCTCAAACGGACGTTGCCATCGCGTTCGCAGCACCCCAAAACCTTAGAAACTCCTGTCAAATCATCCATTTTCGAGTAGTTGGTTTCTGAGGCAAAATGTTTTTGCCAGGGAAGCCATACGGCCTCCCCAGCACGCCTCACGAGGCAATTTTTTTGAAAATCGTGAAAAAAATTCAATTTGGTGCATGAGGTTTTGTGCGGCCAGTTAAAATGGTCCCGCCGCCACCGCTCCACCGAGCAGCCACCGCCGCGCCACCTGTGTGCCGCCAGCCACCGGTGGCTCCCCCATCCGGCCGCCGGTCCCAGTCAGCCCCCGTGGGCCCTCCAGCACAGTCGGAGATCATATGGGGGACCGGGAGCTCCGCGCCGGGCCCCCGGCCAACTCCAGGTCCAAGCCCTTGGTCATATCAGCGACCAGGGGCTCTACCAAATTTTTTTTGCAGGGGGCCGAATTTTTGTGCCGACGGCCAGATGGCCGTCAAATTTTTTGCATTGAAGTGTTGACGTCAGCGCCCGTACGACACCTTGTTTGTGCCCTCCTAACCCTAGTTTTCTCTAAAGAAGCAGTTTTTTTCTTTTTTGCATAACTTGGGCATACGGTATCGAAATTGGGAAAACGAGATATCATTGGAAAGCTGGTTCTGAGCAATATCCTGTGGTGCTGTTTATTTTACAATATTTTCTTGTTTTATTGCATTTATTTCTGGTTGAATTCAGATGTACTTTTTATGCTTCCGAGCTCATAACTTTTTTCCACGATCTCCGATTTTTGCTATCTTTGCGGCGTTGGAAAGGTATTGAGGAGCTCTATGTTTCTGTCCATGCACTTTTTTCTATATCTATCCCAAGTTTTTTGTTAATCCAGATTTGGCTCGATGGGTGTTTTGGAGATTACCTGGATATTTTGGCAGTTGGGAGAGTGCATCTTGCATCTTTGCACTTCATTTTCAGTGATACATCATTCAATAATCGACTGCTGCTTCATAGATTCCAGCATTGTTCCAGTTTGGAGTGTTCGAGTGTTCCGTGGCATTGGGTCTGCTGTCACATTATTATGATTCCGATATGGTTTCTTGTAGATAGAAGTATCTTTCCTTGCTTGCTAGATTTCAGTTCCAGTGTTACTCCATAGTGTTCTTCCAGTGCTTCTTTGTAGCAGTCATCTCATTGTAGGGGGGGTTGTCCCACTGGGTTTTCCTTCTCTACCTCATTATTGCATTTGTACATGGGTACCTGATGAGGCCTAGTTGCCGGGACCCATTCATGCTTTCTTGCATTCATCTTAGTTTTAGGTGCATGCTTATCTAGTCTCCCTAAGTTGCACTTATGGGGGGGTGTTGGTGTAATTAATATTTAATTACACTTGCATAACTTTACTTAGGTTTTGCTTAGGTAATAATTAGTTTACTTAATTAATAAGTAAGCTTTATTTAGTTGAACTGGTTTTAGGTCAACATTTGGGCTGCATACTTTGCTTTTATAAAGCAAATCATCTCATTGTAACATGTGAATTCCTGAATAATATATCTTTTTGCACATTGACATGCAAAACTTTGATTTTTTATGTTTTCTCTTCTGTGGAAGGTGTTTAGGTTTGCATGTCTGATCTAGGGTTTCTAACAAAAAACACCCAGCACAAACACAACTCTCCATAGCTGATCAACAACACAAGAAAATTCATACCACCAGGGAGCCTCTCACACAGACAACCGGTATGAGACCATGCTTCACTGCAACACAACCACAAGCACATCTCACGCCCTTTGCATCAAGAACTTTTTCTGCAAGCTAGGAGCCACAGACCATGTTGCCACAACATGACCAACTCCAATCATCTCCAACATCTATCAAGCCTGTGTGTTGAATCAATGAAGCACACACTTCCACTCATCGAAGGATCAATCACCAACTGATTTCTCCAGACTTCCTCAAGCTTGCTAGGCTAGGAAATCTTCATAGGAGAAATACCCAAAACTTCAGCAACTAGGAGAAGACTTTGATACCACTGATTGGTATCATCAAGCCTCGACCTCCTTCAACTAGCTCTGATACCACTTGTTGGGGATAAGGATTCAGTTCTGTCATCAAGATAGGCATCTAAGACAATAGTGCCTTAGTTATTTTAATTCAAAATCACAACAAAGACACAACCAACTGTACCATAAAGTGGAAGCAGACATAGTTGACCCCCCATTGATCCTCTGAGAGAAGTGAATGCAGACAAATAACAGATTCAACATAAACAGATAACCATGAAAGACAAAACTATGAACACACAGATATACGTGGGGAAAACCCTTTCGGGTAAGAAACCCCACCTCCAATACATTTAGCTCACTTGTATTATTCAGTAACTAAAATGGTTACAATACAAAACCAAAGCTATGCTCTTAAGGATATTACATCTTGTTCATCTAGAGAAAGATATACAGGCTACTCAAACCAGAATCTCACATAGTTACAATGTGTTCAAGACATATTGTGTAGATTCCCTTTAGCTCCTCTCAAATGACTCTCATAGCCAGCCTCACGACCAGCCTAGCCTCTTGGCCTCACAGGTTCACATCTTACCAGATCCGAGAGTCTAAGTGTTCACGGTTGAACCGCTTGAACACTCTTAGCCTCTCTCTATTATCGCTCATCCTTATCGATCTGCACACCGGAATACATATACTGTGTGCCAACCTATTCAGTCCATCCCTGTCAGCAACGGTCATCAGGATATTAACTATCCTATCTGCAAGGCTCGATACTTCACTGATAACGTGCACCAACCATGCAGATGCATCGAGCCACCCACTCATTAAATCGGTCCCAGACGCGTCCGTCAACCAACCTTTAATACTGGAACTCATTTGCAATCAAGAAATAACACTTTGCTAATCAGATCTCAGAGCTCTCGCAACGTGTCGCCAAACAATTCATCTATCGCTTCTGATAGTCGGTCAAACCGTTCAAACTCGGTCAACCGAGTTTCAAGCTCATCTGAGCTATTACCGCGTTACCACCGAGCTCATTCAACCCATCCGCGGTATGGCGGTGAGCTCGCCCGAGCTCACCCAGGACTTCACCGTGCTCTGTCGCTTCTTTGTCTTCAGCCAACCAGAAGCAGTCAACCAACCACGTGCCAAAATGCCATTCTCTTGTCACACTAGCATCAAGTCCAACTCGATCAAACTCTACCCCGAGTTCATCCGAGCTCCTACCACGCTACTGTAGCCATGACCAATATGCCTTGCGGTATGGCGGTAACCACCTTGGCAGATCACTGGCGGTCTTACTGCGGTATGACGATAACTGCTAGCCAGACCGTTGGCAGTCTTACCATGGCCACCATGATTAGTCACTTGATTGACCGTAGTATGGTAGTAACCACCAGCCAGGCCGCTAGGAGTGTTACCATGGTATAGCGGTGTTACCGTGGCCACCGTGGTTAGTCACTTGACTGACCATGGTATGGCGGTAACCGGTAGACCAGACTGCAGGTGGTCTCACCGCACTACTACAATAAGAGGACCCACTGGCTACGATATGGCGGTAACCGCCAGGACAAAAACCACCAAGACCAAGCCAGACCACTGCGGTAAAGGCTAGAACATGAAGGAAAACACCGAGTATTCAAGGGAAAGGCTAGAAACGTTGAGGCAAAATTTCCCAACGAACTATTTGAGGAATCTTGCAATTTACCTTATGTGTTAGGATGGGGGTCTAGGTCAAACAACACTCTAGGGAAAAATATTAAAAATAGAAAATCAACTCCAAATTTTTCAATCTATAAAGTGGATTCAAAAGATTTAGTGTAATATTGATGGAACCTACAAACTTTCTAGAGAATCTAGAAGAGATAAATCTTGTTTACCTCTCACAAAAAGGTATTTTTAGAAGTTTTTTTGAGGACTCATTCACCCTATGGCGAATGGGTCCTAAATGGGGATCTCCAAAATGTGTTTCTAGGTTCTTTTCTCTTGTTTCTACACTTCTCGATTCTTGATTTTCATAGTCAGACACTCAAAAATAAATCCGAGATTAGAGTTTCCATGAGATGTCAACAAAGGTGACAACAAATGCGACTTTCCAATTTTATAACTTTGAGATCTTCAACTTTTCTTCAACTTGCAAATTTGTAACACACAAAGGGAGTGGATTTTTTTATATTTTTGGTGAATGGGTGTTTGTCTTGGTCAAACTCCATTTTGATAATTAAACCTTGAATTGAAATGAAATAACATGAATGAACAAGGCAATATCACAACTCATCAAACCCTTAGATGAACCTTGATAATGGAGGTTTGCAACTTTCATGAAATGGATTCAATGGATGTGGATCTTGACTTTGAATCTTTGCTTGAGATGATACTTTGAATGCTTGATGAAACCTACTTCAATATATTAGCTCCAAAAACATGCATGACTCCACATAATTTGACATAATGCTTGGATCTTGATTGCCACAACAAATGATGAAGAAATCCTCTCTTGAATTATTTGAAAATAATATTGGCTCTTGTAATATCTCTCAAAAATCTAATTGAAATCTTCTTCTCTATAAACTTAGACTTGATTTGATGAAATAGCCTTGTATTTATAGTAATTTATCCTTAATTCAAATATCATAAGATGACATTGAAATATACTTGAAATCATTAAAATACTACCAAAAACATAATTTAAATTAGGGTCCTAGGTTTAAGTGATGATCCATTCTCCCTCGGGTGACTGGTTCCTAGGTCACTTTCCTAGGAGACACATTGCTCAATGATTAAGTGTTATGTTATGACATTAATGAATGTTGGATTTTCCCCTTCATAAATTTCAATTTATTAGGCTTGGATTTGAATTAAAGGTCTTGGTTAAGGAAGATTAACCTCAATAAATTAATGAAGCCTTAAGGGTTAGTGTAGGATCATGGGGGTCAAAACTAGGCCCTTAAGTGGCAATGAAAATTCAGAAAAATAGAGTTAGGAAAATTGACATAAAAATTTGAATAAGTTATTAACATAATTTGAAAAATATGTAAAAACAAAATTTGTAGCAAATTGAATGTAGTTTCTAAGATACTATTCCTTTTTTGGAAAAAAATAAATCTATTTGGTGAAAATTTTAAATTTCAATGTAGCATTACTAAATTTTCAAGAAAAAATAAAGAGCGAGTGTATGTTTGACCAACCTAAGTACAAGAAAAAAAAATATAATTTTTTGAAAATCTCAATATAAGTAGATGACACATGCCTGGATTTGCCACATTTTTTTTGTACTTTTTTGCAAGTAAATAATTAGTTTTTTATTAAAACTTTTGAAAAATACTAAAACTTTTTTGTCTGATTACCATAACTTGGTAAAAAATGTGTGAAATTTATTTTTTATTTTTTCTATCCTATAGTCATAGGGAAGCATAGAATGTGTCACATTTCTTGGATTCAAAAAATGTAATTTTTTTTAAGAAGTATAGATTTTTTTCAATCAACCTATCAATCAGGACTTTAGTCAAAATGTATGTAGGAAATTAATAATAATTATCTATTTAATTCCAAATAAAGCATATATTATATTTTTGGAAAGTTGATAATTTTCTCAATAAACCCTTTTTGTTTCATCAAATTCGGATAAAAATATTTGTCATCCACTTTTTGGTCATATTGCCACTTTTTGGACCCCCATGATCCTACACTCACCCCTAAATGAGTGTGGAAATGTAAATAAATACACTTTACAACACCAAAAATAAGGTACAATTAATTTGATTTTATTACAACATTAAATTAAGGCATCATTTAGCTCATTTATTCCCAAATTAAGTGTGAAAAAGGGATACTTTTTCCTACACTACACATGTTCCTTCCAATGTGTTCTTACACATATGTGAGAACACCTTGATCTTACACATCCTTTCCTCTTGTGACACTTGTCACAAGTCTAAGCCTCCATCATCTTATTCAATCTTGACCCTCCATTTAGTCAATGCATCTATTCCATTGATTTCACCCATCAAAAATCTATTAATTGAGGCATTTGTTCTCATTTTGTATCAATTCTCATTCATCATATCCTTCTATTATCAAAATTTACATTAAATCATCTTGATCCTATTATCATTCTATTGAAGTCATAAGAAATCATATTCAAGCTATCAACACATCAACATAATACACTTTCTCTTTTAAGGTTTGCATGTATTTGGCTTGGTTTAAGTTATATTTGATGTGTATTCCATTTATATAATTTGTATGTAATACACCTACCAAGAATAAAAATTCATAATTTTGATACTAGGAGAAATGTAATGTCATAGATAAGCCTCATACAACAACAATTTAAACTTCACAATATACCAAATAATTTCATGGTTGATATAGCTTTACTATATTTATAATCATGACCTTACCAATGGTACCAATGGATGATGAGTGATAGAAATGAAAAAATGTCCAATTGGGAAGAATTTTTAGTAAAGAATTAAACCTTGTATGAGAAATCATGTATTAAAAACTATGTTACCCAACTAAAAAATTTAAAACAATTAAGGTATTTAGTTGAGTATAATGTTGAGCATTTGAGATTGTCACTTAGAGGTCTTGAGGTGACACCTTAACAAAGGCTAAAATTGTATGTCAATGGACTTAAATAAAAAATTCAACATGATGCTCATTTGTTAGAACCCTACATAGTTAGGAAAGATATGCAACAATAATTACATATTGATTGAAAAAAACACCACCAAAAGTGAAACTATGAGAGTAAATAATAAAAATGTGACTAGTCCTTCAAGAAAAAACTGTGGAAAAAATATTTAACCTAAGAGAAATTAGTAACCTCTCTCCTCAAAAAGAGATGATGATAGGATAAAAAGGCCTATGTTGGAATTATGATATAAAATGGTCAAGGATTCAAAAGTATTCTCGTAGAGAGAAAAATAATAATGTTGAAGAAGAGGGATAAGTACCTACAAAATAACTACACATAAAACATAAGAATGAGGATTCCAAGGAAAAATAAAGCACTACTATCTCCCTACGTGCATTGAAAAGAACAAATACAACACAAACACTCAAATTCATTGGTAATATAAAAACAAAAAATGTTAAAGTGTTAAAGAAGGTACTATAAGTACACATAAATTTATTGATAAAAGATTAACTAATGAGCTCAATTATTTTGTTTATCTATTGTCTAATTTTCAAGTCATGATAGTCGATGAGAAATAACTACCTTGTGGTGGTAAATTACATCATATAAAATTATCAACTAGATTAAAAAATTATTGCTATACCTATTGGGGGAGTGGATGCAGTTTTGGTCGTGCAATGTCTTAAACAATTAGGAGCACTATCTTTCAATTTTCAAGATATATCCATGTCTTTTAGGATACATGGGAGAAAGTATGAACTTTTGGGAATTAAATCACCACCATGTGAAATCATTAGCTCCCATAAGATGGGGAAATTATTCAATAATGGTTCATATAATATAGGGAAATAATTACATTTTATAGAAGCACATGGTATGATAACTCAATATTAACCAAAATTTAAGAGATTATTCAACACCACCAACAAGTATTTCAAGAATCAAGAATTTTACCTCTTATTGGAGACCATTTAATCATGACACTAATTTAATACTAAAAAGCATTGTTCATCCCCAAAAATGTTCCTATTTATCCCCTATGCTTATTATTAACGAAAAGGACAATCCATGGAGAATGTGATTACATTACAAGAAGCTAAACAAAATCATTCATTAAGATAAATTTCATATTCCTATTGTTAATTAGTTGGAAGAAAATAAAATCTATGTAAAATAATCCAAACATGTCTTTAGGGTAAAACAAGTAGAATACTCAAGAAATTTGGTGTCACTTAAAGGTGTTAATATAAACCCTAAGAAGAGTGTAATTTTTGTTCTAACAAGATACTATAGAAGATTTGAACTTATACCTATAATCCTATAAAGAAGAATTTCTTTTGGGAAGGTATTAAAGTGAATATCCAAAAGAATAGGGTAGAATGATTGATATGCCCAAAAAATAAAAGGAAAATAATAAAGACTCTAAGACTCTTGCAAATATTAGTCATTGCAATATAAAACTGGGCATAAATATTAATGGATTTCATTATGGGGATGCTAAAGAAAAACTATTGATGTAATTTGGGTTGCTATGGATAGAATAATTAAGAATGCATATTTTTGTGCATCCTCTCATTTATTTTACACTAATATTATGAAAATAAATTCATACAAAATATACAAAAATTTCATGGAATTTCTAAAATTAGATTGCAAAATAGAGTCACCAAGAAATTCCTAATCAAGTGGAAGAATTTTTCAATTGAAGATACAACATTGAATGATGAACGATTCATATGAAATATTTTAGATTTTCTAAGCATTGACAAAAAATTCTTTTTCTGAAGGGGAAATGAGTGTTATGATCCTAGTATAATTATTTATTTTTTATTTCTTGTGAATGTACGTTTTTTAATGAATATCAAGGTCTTTGTTTTACACATAAAAAATTAGGAAAATAGAGAAAAAAATTGTAAAAAATACATGTCCTATAGGTGTTGGTATCCTTATTCCAACAAAAAAGATAAAAATTGAATTTTGATACATACAAAAAAAGTTATGCTCTTAATAGTACACTTATGTCTAAATTGTAATTGGTTTGACTTCAAAACTTAACTAAAAATATTTAATGAAACATTATGAAACCAAATGCATCCTCTAGATATTCTAGTTACAAATGTAAATTTGAAAAAAATTAAAATTTATCCTTCATAGAAAAAAATTATGTGGTTTATAGTACACATCACTCTTTAAAAATGGTGTTTAATGTTAAAAACTAGTTATCGAAGAAGATGGAAAA
>CM021104.1:113941469-113960665 GCA_007115665.2 Sequoiadendron giganteum | reverse complement strand
GAAGAAGATGGAAAAAGAACTGCAATTTGATTCCAATTTTTTTAACAAATTTATATTTAGAATCTATAGACAAAATATCACAAATCACTAGTTTGCATCACCTTCAAATTCCTCATGGTTTAGCAGCTATAGGTGTTTGAAAGTGAAGATTTAGTTCAAAATGTTCATTTCAATGTCAAGTTTGGCCAAAAAGTGTAACCCACTATCGTGGATCACCCATGTATTAAATTATTTGATTATTGGAGGTCATTGCTTCGAAGTGGTTTGTTATATTTTTTATTTTTACAAATATTTCCAAGAAATATCATAACATTCTACCTAATGTAAGTAAATTTTCCATGTTTACTAATATCTACTCTTGATAAATTATTAGAAAGAAACTACTTATACTTAGGATAATTACAATTCAAGAAAAAAATGACAAAGCAACCACCTAGAAATGAAAGGCTAATCTAAATGATTCATTTTATTCTTTCCAATAAGATTTTCTAAGTGTCCTACTCAAACTAAATCCTTAAATATAGCTTAATAGATAGATTAATGACTAATGAGAGAAACATAGGAACTACTAAATTTAATAATTAAAAATGATATAGTTTAAGGGTATTGAAAGGACAAAGGATTGGATGATGTTAATTGGTGGTTTCTATTGCACCAAAAGATCGACATGTTAATATCCGATACAACCGCCAGATTTATACAAGTTCCATGGGAGAGTATTAAGCCATGTCATGAAGCCAAGCGCCAAACTGCACCAAGGAGACAAGGGACACCATCTTGCAACAATCCCTCCCAGAAGCAAGGGGTTCAAACTTGTGACCTCGGCTCTGATAGCAATTGTTACATTGGTGGTTGTCGTTGCACCAAAAGATCAACTTGTTAATGCTCGATATAATCACCAGATTTATACAACATACACGGGAGGCGATTAAGCCATGTCATGAACCCAAGCGACGCATTGCACCAAGGAGACCAAGGGACACACCATCTTGCAACAAATGAACCTATTAAATTCTTGAGTCTCTTGTTTTGAAAGTTAAAATTATATATGGAGGTGTTTGTTAGGGAATATAATTCCTTTCATAATGCTAATTAATATATAAATGTATACAATCAAGCATAAAAAATTACATTTTTTAAACTTTATTAGTTGAAAATGATAAATTGTAATGCTATTTTTAAAATTAAATATAAATAAATTGGTTATTTAGCTTAGGGAATTATAATGAAGAATAATTATTGATGTGTAAAATTCAATCATCTTAATAAAAAATGTTTTTAGTATAGTTAATATTTTGGGTTCTATATTGTAGAATTTCTTATTGATCAAATTCACCCATTTCAAGGTTGAACTTAAGCACTACATGAATGACTTGATGTACATAAACACTTTATAACCTATAGAATCAACCTAGTGTAATCTTTACTTATATTTCTTTAATTTTTGAAATGTAAAAATGTATAAGGGACATGGAATTTTAAAAACCTTAGAGGAAACTAGTGAATTGTAATGCTCAAGTTCTCCTTATTCAACCCTCTAGTCAAATCAAATTTTGTGTAATTATTTTAAGAGAAAAATCTCAATAATTCAAGTGTCTTTTATATAGATTTTAATGTGATGTATTCCTTTTAGTGACACATGATACAAGTGTCACTATTGATTACTAGTGTCCTTTCATACAAATGGAGCACCCAAGTCTAGTGTTTGTGTCCTTGTATAGGTTATTGGATATGTGTTTGAGACATATGATTCAATATGTTTAATTTTTAAAAAGAGATCTTTCGGGACTATTATAAAATAACTACTTCACTTAGTGGATTTGTTTGGAAAAAAATATTAGATATAAATTTAGATCTTGATCTAGTACTCCACTAAGAATTTTTTTATGGATAGTTTTATAGTTTTAAAAATGTACATGCATGAACATATCCTTTTGGGGGATGATAAATCTTCATACTAAATACTATGCCTAAGTTTTGAGAATATAGGAGGTGGTGTTCCCGAAGATATATTTGTAGTAATAGAATATTTTCTCATTATATAAACACCACATCACATTATAACATAGTGGAGTAGAGGATAATAGTGCATTTATGTCATTCATCTATAACTATGTACTAGGAGATTCTCCATGTGAAGGCCTATGGCCTTACTATAGTAATGCACTCCAATCTATCAAAAAGGTAGAGTGATTTATAGGTGATAAATAGTTAGTTACCTTTCTTTGTTACAAGAGTGTCATCAATAATTTAATGAGCAACGTGTACAAGTTTTGCTTGAGATGTATTTAGAGTTCTTTTCATGCTTATAGTATTTGTGATGTTTAGAGTTTCACTGTGATGTTTGGATATATTTTACATGCTTGAATATATATTCTTATATGTTAATGCATGTTATAGAGTCATATGAATTGATTTTTGATGTGTTATAATGAGTAGTGATGTATTTATGAATGTTTGATATATTAGAAAATATATCATGATTAAGTGTACATTAAAAAATAATCATTATACATCTAATAACTGATATGTAGGATGACGTGAAAGATTCTTCAATACTCATCACATGGGTAATATGAAGCATATTGTCAAACTGAATAATAAAGAACTAAACATTGAACAGGCTTAATATCTATTTAAAATAGAGCAGGTTAGGGTTTGAAGGCAGTACACCAATTTCTCTTAAAAAATTATCTCAACTTGCTAGTTCTCCCAATGTCGTCAAGAAAGGTGCAAAAGAGTAACAGAAAATATACACGTCCAAGACAATGTCAACCGCAGCCACTGTAATTCTTAACTTTTCATGGCATTGCAAAACATAACATCAATTTAACTCTCTTCCTTTCTATTCTACTCTGTAAACCAAATAGAAACTGATGATCTACAGACATTAATGGAGAAGCCACACAACATTTTCAAGCACACTCAACAATTTCTTCCTCAACACGAGAAATTCGGGCAGGATGACAGCTTCGAGTGCGAGGGTAACGAAGATCTGGTTGGGCAGCATTCTTTCTGAAAGACCCCGGAAAATAGCAGGGGCTGTCCTCGTCAATCGTTCCCACAGAAGGTGCCGCATTAGCGCTATAGCTTCTCGGAATTGCCTTCTCTTCTGGTGCAGGAGTAGATGTACTCCTCTGCAAGGCGGCCCTAACGAGCTCACCAAATTCATCATCTTTTCTAAGGGAGGAGGTGCTGAAGCTCTTTGGCAGGGTAATGGTGGAAGCACCGAAACCCCCTGCAGCCAGGCCTCTGTAATTGGTCCTCCCCGCGCACTCAGAGATGCTTCTCACATAAAAATTTAAGGCTTTGACAAGGTATGGAAGGGGGGACAAAGCCTTAACTCTTCTGTAGAGTGATCTTAATCGGGGCTTTTTTGGAACACCACTGGTGGCTTCGCCATTGTTGCCGCCTTCCATGAGGAATTATGAGCGCAGTAGTTCGATTTCTGCTCTGCGAGTGTTTTAAATGGGGAGAGAAAGATGAAGTGATGAGTGTGATAGGGACATAATTTAAAATAAGTGCACTTAAAGTTGTTGGGAATTGGAAGAATAGGTCAAATATAGAGGAACGAATCAATGAAGAGAATATAGCAATTAGAAAATTATTTATGGTTTGTTTTGAATTAAATTTAGTTAGAATGGAGATGAGCTTAGGCTAGATGGAGATGCACTAAGTAGTATTCTTAATGACTTATTCTATATTTAATGATTTGAGTGTAGAACAAGTCGAAACTATTATTAGAAAGTGTTGAAGATGGCAACCATGTTTTAAACATCAATAATGATGATTATTGATAAGAAAATATTTGATAATTTCATATCGATTACATTAAGTGGTGACAAAAATTCTTACAAACCTTCTTTCCAAGAGATTGTGAGGCTTAGTCTAAATGTTTTTTTTATATGAATATAGATCTGAATAAGAATATTTTTTTGAATTTTCCATAGGTCTAGGATGCACATCTTAATAATTTTAGGTCAACTCCTCTTTCCAATAGATTGTGAGGCTTAGTCCAAGTGTTTTTATATGAATGTAGATTTGAAGACTACTATTCTTTTGAATTTTCACTAGGTCTAGCAACTTGAAAATGATCACCAAAGATGTACCCATTTAAGATTTTGATAAATAAACTAGTTCAACAAAAGTTCCTCTTTTTCACTTACATGATTGATATGTTGATCTATTTAGATTTCATTATATAACTAGTATCTATTATTTGCATTTCTATTAGACACCCTTATTGATCAAGTGCATGCCATTATTTTTACTATGGTTGATATTCTTAATACTTCAAAAAGATAGAAGTTTAATTAAACATTATTTATGATAGTTAGTCTTAGTGTCTTGAATAGATAGAAGGTTAATCAAACATTACCTATTGGGTAAGTGCACAAAGTTGTGAGTCAATTAAGATGTCATTTTTGGTTTTTTACACAAATTGAAAATTTGACGAGTGTCAAATATGGCAAACACCAAACGTGAATGTTGACTTTTTAGAATGCATTTTCTTTCCCTTTCTTTTTTTCTTTATCTTTTTCTTTGTCTTTCCCTATCAATGAAAGTGCATACATGAAATAAACATTTACATTTGGATATTTACAACATTATACTTTAATTTTTATTTCATGTATATAGTTTTAAGATGTTAGAGAGTGGTTTCGAAACTCTTGGTCTTATAATGCAAATTCTAGTTTTTGGAAGATCTTATAATTTTTTAGAATTAATCAAATTTCAATAATAAAAATGTAAAATTTCAATAATCAGGAGGTCAAATTTTAGTAACCAACAAGTTGTATCATCTTTTTTTCTCTCTATATCTCACTCATTGTTTATCTCTTATGCTCTAAACCTCTCTCTTTAACTATCTCCGTCCTTTTATCTAACCTCGAGCTCAAGAAATATCTCTCTCTCCCTCCTATCTCAGTCATTTTTTTATCTCTTATTCTCTAGACTTTTCTCTCTCACTATCTCTATCCTTTTATCTAACTCTCTCTCCCTTGAGCTCAAAAAAACTCTAGATATCTTGCCTTACCCATCTCTCTCTATCCCTACTTCTCTCTATCTCACCTCTCCCTCCATCCCTCCCATCTTCCCTATCCAATTTTCTTTATATCCATCTCCCCCCTTCCCTCTCTCCCTCCCCCCCTCCTTCCCTCTCTATTTTTCTCTATCTCCCTCTCTCTCTCCCCCCTTCCCTCTCTAATATCTCTCTCAACTCTCTCTCCCTCCCCCCCTCTCTAATATTCTATATCTCCCCCCCTCTCTCTCTCTCCCTACTTCCCTCTCTATTTTTTTCTATCTCCCCCTCTCTCTTCCTTCCCCCCACACACCTTCCCTCTCTACTTCTATGTACCTAGCATATCCCTATGAACCTCTCTCTCTCACCTTTTCTCTCTATTTCTATCTATCTCACCTCACTATCCATCCCTACTTCTCCCTCATCCCTCTCCACTTCTATCTATCACACCTCTTTCTCCCTCCCTACATCTCCCTTCCTCCTCTCCCCCCTCTCTCTCGTTCCCTCTATATATATATATCTACCTCAGTCTCCCTCCTTCCCTCTCTTTCTCAATCTCCTCACCTTCCTCCCTTTTGTACCACATCTTGGTGCACATCATAGAGATAGAGAGAGTGAGAAAGAAAGAGAGATAGAGACAGAGGGAGGAGGGAGGAGGGAGGGAGGGAGAGGTAAATATGTATAAGTGAGCTAGTTAGAAGTAAAGAGAGAGATAGAGAGAGTGGTGAGATAGATATAGAGAGTGAGAGTGGTGAGATAAAGAAAAGTAGAGAGGGAAGGAGAGAATGATAATTTGAGAGAGAGGGAGTGATGAAGGGAAAGGTAGGTAGAGAGAGGGAGAGGGGAGATAGAGAATAGAGAGGGAAGGAGAGAGGGAGGGAGAGGTAAAGAGGGATAGAGAGGTGAGAGAGAGGGGAGGGAGGGAGGGAGTGAGGCTGAGAGATAGAGAGAGAGAAGAATGAGTGGTAGGGAGTGATGGAGGAAGAGGTATGTAGAGATGGAGAGGGGAGATATAGGTAGCGAGAGAGAGTGGTAGGGATTTATCTAGAGGGAGAGGTAGGTAGAGAGATGGAGAAGGGAGATATAGAGTAGTAGAGAGGAAAAAAATGGAGAGAGAGGTGAGAGAGAGAAACAAAGAGAGCTAGGTAGGTTGAGGGAGGGGGATAGAGAAAAGTAGAGAGGGAAGGAGATAGGGAGGGAGAGGTAGGGAGGGAGGGAAAAAGAGGTGAGAGATATTTGAGATATATATATAAATATATAGGGAGAGAGAGAGAGAGAGAGAGAGAGAGAGAGAGAGAGAGAGTCCCTACTAATGTTTAGTAGACTTGATGCCATATACACAATTTAGAGGAAACACTAACTGAATAATCCACTAAACCTTTAAGAGGAACTTCATTGAATTATCAACCAGGGCTAACATAGGCTTGTGATGATGTTGGAAATATATGTGCTTCGAAAGAATTAGAATACCTAAATCATCCTAGCATAGGTGTTTAATCTTGCTGAGAAATTATAAAAATGCATAACAATCTAAAAAAAGTAATATTGGTACTATTATTGGGTGCCGACAAGAAGTTGAGTCCACTTTTTGGGCAAAAAGTGGAAGTGTTTTACCTTATTTTTAAAATTTGACACATTTGACCTTAAAATTTGAAGCACTTAGAGATGGAATCTTGGAAATGTTTTACCTTATTTTTAAAATTTGACACATTTGACCTTAAAATTTGAAGCACTTAGAGATGGAATCTTGGAAAAATTCACTAATCATAAGTTGAAGGCCTAGGTTTGAATCCCTAATGCTTTTCCCAAACCAAAATACAAGCCAAAAACCTGACCACAAGCCAAGAACAAGTTCAAATTTTTAGAAACGGGATCTCATTTCACAATATTAAATATTCAGATTGAATTAGGATTCGATCAATGAACAATGTTGAAGCATCCAATTCAACAACTATTGAAGACAAAAACATTGAGGAGACAATAGTTGTACAAAAATTCAATTTGGAATTTAATATGATTATACAAACAAGTCCTAGTATGTCTTCAAATCCCTCTTTCAATGCTATGGAGAATGTTTAAAAAAGCACAAATCCATGTACGTCTTCAAATCCACATTTTAGTGAAATGATTTTTTTTTTTGTAGAAGTTTTACAAGATGCTGGACTTAATGATGTTAACATTGACAATATTCAAAGAGAAGAAAATTTTATACAATTTGTTGAAAATAAATTAGAAAATGAAAATGAAAATTGTTTAAATGTTGTTGAAATTGAAAATAAAAATATTTTGTTGAAAATGAAAATGAGAATGATCCTTTTGTTGAAAATGAAAACAAAAATTGTTTTGTTGATGAAAATGAAAATGAAAACTGTTTTGTTGATGAAAATGAATATGAAAATGAAAATGAAAATCTAGAATGTGATGTTGAAAATGAAAATAATTTTTTTTAAAATTATTTTTGAAAGTTATATTTTGGATAATCTTCCTAGTAAGATTTCTTGGAGACAAATAAGAACACATGTCAATAGATTATACAAAAAAAATCTTTTATCGTAAAAAACTTGTATTTCAATGTCAACTAATGGTGCAATTGATGAGAACACAAAAAATGAGAAAAGTAATAAAAAATTTAGGATTTTTTGTTAAACCAAGAAGAAGAGATCAATCATTAAAACATGCTATGTCTATTGTTGCTAGTGACATTCAATATATTGGAAAAAAGTAGTCAATCTAAAGATAAAAATGTATCAAGAAGAGCTATTACAATTGCTATAGTTAATAAAGTAACTTTGAATAAAAGAATGGTAAGCAATATTAGTGAAGTTCTACAAATACATCCTAAAACATTGCTAAGAACCGCAAAAAGAAGAGAAAGTATAGAAAATGATCCAATTAACTAATGTTGGATTTTTAGTGGTTGAATCCAAAGGTCTGACATGAAATTGAATGTTTAAATCAAATATTTGATTGAAAAATATTGGCATGATAATACTAGGGTATCATCTAATGCTAGAGAGAGTGGGGTCCAAAGTTCACAATCCTCATCCAAAATAAGTATTAGATACAACACAAACTGAATTTTATAGAAAATTTTGTGGTGATTTAGTGTTACCTGGTAATATTAAAATAAGTCAAAGGTCTTTTGAAAAATATAAACCATGGTATGTAGAAATTAATAAGAAACGGACATCTTCTTGTTGTAAAATGCATGCTCAATTTCATTATTTTTTATGATATTTTTCGATATATACATTGTACTTTGCATGCTAACATGATTATGCAGGAATGTGGTATTAATATACCACCTGAAAAATAAGAGATTTTATTTCAAGTTTTTTTTGTGAAAGATCTAATGGTAAATTGTTTTATTTAAGCTCTTGTATTTCTGGACAATGTACTAGTTGTGGAAATCTTTCATTCTTAAGCGTTTGTATGGATGAAAGTGTTGATAATGATTTTGGTCAAAAATTAGTAGATGTTAAAATGTTTAAGAATGTTGACTATTCTTTAAAATATGGAAACACAAGAAAGTGTTGTGATTTAGCTATAGAAAAATTTAGTGTACATACATTCATAAGTGAATTTAAGAATAAGATTGTACCAAAATATGTCATGCACTCTCAACATGATCGATGGCTTGATGGAAAATTTTGCACATGTGGAAACACATTTCCAATTGGTACTATACTATGAGTGGTTTATTTTATGAGAAACTATATTCTAGCTTCACTTGAGAGGAAATTCAATAAGAGTATTATAATTCAATGCAAGTAGCTATATTTATCCATATTGTTTATAGACATGCAGATGATAGCACAAAGGATGACATAATTTTTTTGAGGGAGTATCATTTCTATTTGAGTGACAATTGGTTACACTCGTGAGAGTTTGTTCAATAGTGTTTTAATATATTTTATAGAAATTTAAGAGAAAGTGGAATCCAGATAACATAACACCTCATATGGTCAGATAATTGTACAAGGAAATTCAAGAATGCTCGAATATTCTATTGGTTAAGTAGGGTTCACAAGGAACTTAATGTCCAACATATGTGGAGTTTTTTTGAAGTTGGGCATGGT
Source organism: Sequoiadendron giganteum (assembly GCA_007115665.2). Taxonomy (NCBI): domain Eukaryota; kingdom Viridiplantae; phylum Streptophyta; class Pinopsida; order Cupressales; family Cupressaceae; genus Sequoiadendron; species Sequoiadendron giganteum. The sequence continues at coordinate 113,951,566 of CM021104.1, read as the reverse complement.
AAAGGAGAACATATAATGGAGTTGGTGCGTGTGTTAAAAGAATTATTGCTAGAGAATAATTGAAATTTGAGGATGCAATAAAATTTAAAGATGCATGTGGGATTGTGGATTGGTGCAATACAAGATTATCTACACCTACTTCTAGTGAGTACTCTACAATTTGTTGATTCTATTGGTTGGTTGAAGAAGAGAACATTCTATCTAGACTTGATTGTGAGACAATAAGTGGATCTACTAAATGACATTCATTTAAGAGTTTGAATGCAAGCACACGGACTATTTGGACATGGGAGATTGCATTCTTTTGTTAGTTTTGTATATTAGGAGATTGGAAAGCATGTGAAAATATAGAATGGGTTGAATAGTGGAAGTAAAGATCATTGACACCTACATAAGCACATGATCAATATGAAACAACAATCAAAGACAATGATCAAGTGTTTGCATCTGAAGACTATGACTGTGTTTCAAACCTTGTACAAGAAAGTAATTTAATTCTATTTATTTCCTTTTATTTCAGTTTTTAAAGTTATTTTGTAATACTAAATTATTTATTTATATATATGAATGGATGTATCTAGATTGGTCAAATTATATGGACACACACAAGTTGTTAAATAAAAATTTGTTTGCAGGACATGTGTATGTTGTTGTTGCACCTGAGGGGAATGTAAAGGAAACATAATACTGGTAGGATCATTGTGTGGAGACAAAACATAAGTTAATAGCACCTCGAGAAGATGATGATGGCTATCATTATCCAATAGGTATGGCGATTCCCTTAAGACATCCCCTTAAGCAAATTTTGATAACAAGTTTTTGATCCCCTTAAGAAAATTTTTAGAACTTCTTTGATCCCCTTAAGAAAATTTTGAGAACTCCTTTGATTATGGTTATCATGTTTTCCAATAGGATCGGTGGTGGTTGTTGGCACTTGAATACAAAAATACCTGATAAGGAAGAATGGTTTTCCTACATTCAAATATTATGAAACACATAAAATCATTATACAATACTCACATTTGTTGGTGCAAAAAAATATAAAACTAGATCGCTATTGTGGAAGACCTACAAATAAAGAACTATGGAGAATTTCTATGGAAGAGCATGATACAATCATAGATGCATTGTAAAAAAGAGAGGGTGCAGATGGTACAATGGAATAAGTAAATATAGGTAAATATAGTTTTAGTTTTATATTATTCTTTTAAATAGATAAAATACATGTTTTAATATTTCTCAAATATGTTATTAGTTAAAATTTATTTAAATTTTCCTTTTATAGATCCTTAAGCCATCATCACAAAAAGGAGAGTCCATGCAGATTCGATCTAGACAACATGGAATACTTGGTAAAAATAGGTAATTTTTAGTTAACTTATATTTAAATACATGTTTTGGTTATATATTGATATTGCTTGTACATTAATAGTTAAAATTGATTTATTATCCTTTTTTGTATCCTTAATTCATCATCACATCAATCTCATACTTTGAAACAAAAAGGATAGGATGTAGATTCAACCTACACACATGTGTAGAATACTTTTAAATACAAGTACTTGAGTTGTGTACATATATACAATTTTATATAAATTAAAATATGTATGTTTTGATGATTTCATTGATATTGCTTGTACCATTTTGATATTAGGTGGCATGAAGACCTACTACATTCCAGGCACAAGTTTCAGATGTACATACATACTTACACAATTAAACATTTTGTACACATAACAAATACATGCACATACACAATTATACTCTATGTACTTTTATGTATCAAAATCAATATTCGATATATTTTGTTTGTTAAGTGTGCATGTTTTCCTACTTTGAAACTTTAAATTTGATTGTCTAATCACTAAACATGTGTATTAATGTTAAATTTGGTTGTCTTGAGCAACTTAGCCAAATTTTGACAGCATATTTGATCCCCTTAAGATGTATTAGGACCCCTTAAGACATCAAATTAGGACATATCCTAAATATTATACTTAATTATATCATTTGTTATGACAAGTCACCCTAAAGTCTAATACTTGTTTATGTCACTTAATATTTATACTTAATTATACTCTTCTTTGATCCCCTTATGACGTCATATTAGGACCCCTTAAAACATCATTTTAGGACCCCTTAAGACATCCTATTATGAAATGAATTAAATAAACATTGAAATTATTTAGGTTTTATAGAAGTTGATTATTTTGATGAGTAATCCTAAATTCTAAGTTAATTATATCAATTTCTTGATTAAATATGAGACATGTACTTTGAAGAATTTCATCCCCTTAAGATGTCCATAGGTGAAGATGTTTGCTATTATTTAGTTTGTACTTTGAAATCATTTGGTTTAGGAAGATGAAAAATACATGAAAACTTGTAGATTAACTTAGTTGTCTCTTTTGATAGAGGATGTGACTGTTGGAAAAACAAGGATATATAATTGAGATGGGGGGGGTGGGGGGTGGGGGTGGGGGTGAATCAGTTGTTATAAAATTGAACTTATTCAAAATTAATCATTTTATAATCTCAAATTTGATAATTAATAGTGCATGCATAAACCAATAATAGATCGGAAACACATGAACACCAAAATTTTATACATGGAAACACTGTTAGGGGAAAACCATGGTGGACATTAGTCCACAATATTATACCTTGTTAAAAGTATAATGAAGAATGAATAAGGAATGCACTTGCATTTAGGCACACTGCCTAGAGCTCACTGCTAGAAGGGAAGGCTCATTGCATTACATAAGACAATCAAATTAAATCCATCTGATGAACATGAACTAAGAAATTAGCTTCTTCATAAGCTTGATCACAATTCCAGTTAGGCATAGATACACTTCTTCACACTTCACTCAACCTTCTTCACACTCTGCTTTGTAATCAAATGATTTAATCTTTATTCACACACCTCTACATACATACACGCATTGAGCATACTGAGCATACATACATTCACTCAAAAAATCACTCTTATATATCCTCTGTACGGATTTACATCAATGACTCTATCGACCACAAGACAATGAATAAATTACAAGTTGTCGGCCTCAATACATGAACAAATCTTAATGCACACCAACCTAAGTTGGTCACAACATAGTAAGGACCTAAATCAAAATCCTCAAACATTCTAACCAATAAAATATTAATCCATAAGGGTCCACAACACGCTACCGCCATCATGTCAGCCAAGAACATGAAAAACTTGAACACACAAGGAAAAATTATTCAATGATGAACATGTTGATCAATTAGGATGTATCAAACTGATAGATCATGATATAGAAAGATCTCTAAACATCTTAGAATCATATGCAACAACCCAATTCATTATAATTACAATTTCATCTTTCAGGAACACTTGCTACAGTAACAGAATAATTGTAGGAACACATAACTTCATAACTTCTTCAATACTTGATGCGTACCACTGAAAATTTTGGACAACATACTAGATAGGCTCATCAATAAACCCTTTAGTGTGTGCCACCTGATCATCATTGATCAAAACTTTCCATCACTCTGACCTTCTCAGCTTCACTGGCTGCCTGCAATATTTTTATTACAATTTTCTTAATATCCTTGACATATACAACTTTCAGAATCACCAATGCTAATAGTGTTGACATCAATGACAACCACATATCAAAAATACAACTTCAGCATCTAACAGTGACTCACATTCCGACATACAATACCAAAAGAAAGGGTGGATGTCGAGGAAGAAGGCTACAGTATTTTTGTTGGATGCTATTATGTGTTTTGACAGCTTATAAATTAGTGTTTTTTGTGGAACATGAGGTCAAGAGGAATTTTATGTTCTTAATTTTTTTCTAGCACTTTGCATGATTTTTAAATATGGGAGTACATGGTTTAATTTCAAAACTTTAGCCTATTTTTGGATAATTATGTTCTTTAATTTTATGTTGTAAAAGAACTAGGAAATATGGTGTATACTTATAGAACAATTTTTTTGGCAAAACTCATTGCATTTTGATTGGTATTTATGTTTAGTTTATAAAATTTATTAATTCTTTTTTTATCTAATCTTGTATGTGCTATAAGAGATGAACCTGTACCCTCAGAAGGTGCAAATCCATCAAATCTATAAAGACGAGATGCAACATCAAAACTACCAGTAGCCACAACCAAATCAGAATCATGGAGGTCTTGAATAACCACATCATGTGGTGAGAACTCAACTATCTTACTAGAGCCAGTGTGGCAAATCTGATAAATGGACAAGAGGTTCGTCGAAATTTCAGGAACAACCAAAACATCCTGTAGAGTGCCTCCATCCAAAGAGACAGAACCTGAACCCAAGACGGAAAGCTGTGAAGAGTCACCCACTGCAATCTGTGAAGTACCACAAGAGGCAAGAGAAGTGACTAACTGCTGAGTGTGAGTCATATGGTGAGAAGCACCAGAGTCTAAAATCCAAGTGGACCCATTGGTTGATGCGTGTGCAATGAGAGTATGACCCTTCCTTGTGGTGGAAGAAGAAGACTGAGGTGAGGAGATGTGTTGCTGCTGCATGGCCTCCTCTAAAGCCTCTAATCATTTCCAACACCTGGAAACTAGATGACCTTGCTTGCCACATAAACTACAAGTGTCTCATGATTTCTCCTTAGTCTTGGAGGAAGACTCACCAGACTTCGAAGATTTCCCATGTTTTGGATTAAATGGTGGTTTAGAATTAGACTTAGGAGGTGGTTTGGAGGAACGCTCACTACCTACAAAATCTTTCTTGGGCCTTGGTTTTTGCTTCTGTTTCCCCTTCGGTGACTGAGCAACCAATGCTTTGCTCTTTGAACCTGAGAGCATATCCATCTGAGAAATGTGAGATTGTTCCCGAGACAATCGCTCACAAAATAAATCAAAGGAAGGCATGGTAAAATTGGCACCCAAACCATCCATGGTGGAGTAGAAGGAGGAAGCAAATATCTGAAATGGACCATGAAGCTTCGAAAGAATCAAGGAAATGCACTTTGTGTCTGTCTTGTTCTTCCCACAACCCTGTAAAATAGTACGGATAGTTTTGAATTGGTTCAAAAAATCCTTAATAGTGGGAAATGAATTAGGTAACAATGAAGTCAGCTCTGCCTCAATCTGTAATGTGCAGAACTTATTAATGGCCCCAAAAAGTGTCTCAAACTTCAGCCACATGGATCGAGGAGTGAGCAAAGCATCAAGGTGAAACAAAAGACTATCTGAAACATGCATGCATAACAAACCCATAGCCTCATCCATCTTGTTCCTGTGCTGCATAATCTCAAAAGGACGCTGCAACTGAGGCTGAACCTCATCTAAATAAGACCATAACCCTCATGACTTGAGTAGCCTCATCATACGAGACTTCCAAGTGTGATAGTTATGTGATGTGAGTAGCTCAACTGAAGAGTTTGCCATGAAACCCTGCACTTGTACTTGCTTGTGTTTTTTATTATTATGTGATCTTTCAGAATAGACAGAAGATGCAGAAGGGTTTGTATTTTTGAGAGTTTTGGTGTTCTGGTTTTCTGATATAAATGACAAAAAGCAAGAAAAAAACACCCCCCACAAAAGATAAACCCAAACCCTAGTACAAACTAAGAAGAAGGAAGCAATGCATAAGCAAAAAATACTTCAAGACAAATTCTCATGTACCTAGTGAAAATTTTGAGAAAATAGATCACATCACTGAATAGAGCATGTTGAGAGCTTTCGAACACCTATTCAAGTTTGAAAAACAGAGTCCGTTTGCATCTTCTATGACCCCGGAAGTGAAGAAAGAAGACCTCACTTTGACTGGTAAAAATTATCTAGACTGGTAAAAAAATTAAAAATATTTCTATACCATCAGATTGGTGCCATTCTCATCTTTCCAATGCATCTTCCTGTTCGAAAAACGGAGCTAGGATGCCCAAGTTATGCCCATTTGACCAAAAATGACATAATAGGGGGTTGGAGTGAAAAAATTAGCCCTCAAGGGCTTAAAATCCAGCGGCCCCAGGGCACATGGCGGACCGGGGGCTGGTACGCAGGAGCTAGCAGTGCGCAGGTGGTGCGGTTGGTGGTGGGCGGCGCGGTCGGTGAATTACAGCGGTATTGACGTTAGAGGCGGTGGTACAAACGCAATAGGTGGTGTAGATGCGTGATGGCAGTGGGAGTCTTCCAGCCGGTAGAACTTTAGCCAGTAGTTTATCTGGCCGCTTCAAAAAGAAAAAAAATCAAAGAAAATGATATTTTTTGTATTTTTTTTTTCGATTTTTGCGTTTTTTTGTGCGATTTTTGCTCCGTACGGCCTTAGGGCAAAAAAATTTTGCCTTCCAAATTGACTATAACCAAAATCAACGATTTGATAGTCGATTTAGGGGTTTTTGGGTGCTACAAATCCAATGGCACTGTCCATTTGAGCCCAAAGTTAACCCAAAAAAAGGAGTATGCTGAATCCACCCAAAAAAAACCTTAGAACCCTAGATTTGCTTCCAATGCAAAATCTCAAATCAAGAACAAGCAGCTGCAAATATGAAGCTCTGATACCATGTTGGAGTTGAGAAGATACAACAACACAGAAGTCCAAAAGATCTTTGCAAGCAAATAACCTATTACAAGGAGAAACAAAGAGAAGCAACAAAAGAAATGCTCAAGAATGTGGAGCAATGTATTCACTTGAAAATGTAAAATGAATAATGATACAAAAGATAGTTTTCAACCATATATAGATGAAAACCCTAAAAAAGGAAAACCCTAGGCTTACACAATAATAATTAATAAAGTAATTAATTATTATGTACCTAATGTTAGCTTAAGTGAAAAAAGAGTTAAAAGGAAACTTTACGTAATTAAACAAATATTGTTTAATTAATAAAGTAAATGTCCAATTACTCTAACAGAAAGTTGCACTAACAAATTCCTACAAGATCAAATTTAAAGCATGTATACTTGGATTAGGTTAAAATATATATATTCAAGTTTGCACATTTTCTGTGGAAATTTTTTTAAACAACCTAAAATTCAGAGGCCTCATGAGTAGCCACAACATATAATGTTTGTTCAATGCCCATTCTCATTGTCGTATCAACCTAGACATACATATATATATTTAACGCTTATAATATTTATAAGTGTACATGCACATTTGATATATAGTGAATTCAAAATTCATAATTGTAACTATAGTAATGTAAGTTAAATAATTTACAATATAAATGTACCTGCCACTAATCTATGACTCTCGACAATGGAGGAGTGCTCAAAAACCCCTTGGGTGGAATTGATGTGGAATTCGATTGACTCCCTTGAACCAACATAAATATTTAAAACATATGTTCATGATTGAATTATAGATTTAAAAATTAAAGTTAAAATTATTTCATATATAATTTAAAAAATTGAAATCAAAATACCCCATAAGGGTTGTCGACTAGGACTGGTGTCGACATATGTACTCATAGTGATGATTGCCCCATTGTTGGTGTCATTTATACACCAAATAGTTTGAATGTTAAAATATATTACAATTTCTTTTTTGATATATATGTTCATTAAAATTCTTATAAATTTAACATGTAGATGCATATTTATACTTGTGTTGCTCTATTCTCAGGGTGATGCTATGAAGTAAGAAATTCTACGACCAAATGATCCACCAAAATTTCCACGTCCATCTGAACTTGGTGTGGCCTGATCAGATCCATAACATAGCTGATGGAAACTAGTACATACATGTGGTGTCAACACTTGTGGAGTGGTACTAAGACCAACTCCATAGAACACTCCTCCATCATTAAGGTCTCTATGCTCCCTAGCCGCTATCATAGAAGCATGTTGATCATAGTCTCCTATGAGCATACTGAGGGATCCTAATTTTCATGCCACCTCACGTTGATATGTAGGTGTGGGAATGGTAGGACCAAGAGGAGCAACAAGGGGTTGTGCATGCATGGGGCATTGAGGATCAACACTTACCCCTAACCTCTATTGAAATGTTTTAAAATCAAAATAATTAGGCTTTTGCCCCATAAAAAACTCTACATATAGTTTCCTCAAAAAAATATATTGGCACCTCTAGATTAGTGTGTGGTGGATTGTTAAATACCATATACCATCAATCCCAAAAATGTGCACTCATCTATGGATGTATACACAATCTCATAGATATTCTAGATTTAGTGGCAGGAATGGGCTGTTGAGTATTAGGGTCGATAAAATAAGGGGATAGATGGGATTTTGTTATTTTTAGGTCTAAAATTTGTTTATATGAGAGACCATCTGCATAAAATCATCTCATATCATCTCTATCTAGTTTATGCCTATCTAAGTCAAAATTGATATGTCCTAATGGCATCGACAATGTTTTGCATTGCTAGATGAAAATCTTCTCACATGTGGTGGAATCAAATCTTCATTTTGCATAACATTAATTTGGTTTTGAATGGATGCCACATGGTCATTAATACATGCTCGCAAGTGAGCCTTATCTGATCCATTGGGTGGTGGAGGTGGGATATGAGGTGGAGGGGTTGGAGGGGTTGGAGGGGGAGGTGGAGGTGGAGGTGGAGGGGGTGGAGGTGGAGGTTGTTGAGGTAGTGGATTGATAATATTATCAATGTCAAATTGATTCATGATATCTATATATAAGTGCTCACCTACATTAAATTATACAAAATTAACATACAAACTTACAAAATTATAAGAAATAGTTAAATTTTAAACATACATGCAATTTGGTTTAAATTGGATGTGCATACATATACATACACATACATACATTGATTGAACTAGAGCATGTGCATACAAATTTTAAAATTTACGATGTACATACATTTAAAATAAAAAATATGATGCATAATGCATGGATACATCATTCAACTAAACTATGTGTACACACAAATTTCAAAATTTAAGATCTAGAACTATGTAATTTTAATACATGTACATACTAAAAAATAAACTTGAAACATTCACAAAAAACTCATTTATGTCTAATGCATATATAAATTACATTTTTCCAACAGGAGAAATCATGATAGTAGATAGTCATAAAATATATAGTATTATAAATTCATCATTATAAGTTATTATATTCATAAATTCAACACTAAAAAATATCCATCCAACCAAATTCATAAATTCATCACTAAAAATATGCATCCAACCAAATTCATAAATTTATCACTAAAAATATCCATCCAACCAAATTCATAAATTCATCACTAAAAATATCCATCCAACCAAATTCACAAATTCATAACACAAAATATCCATCAAACTAAATTCATAACTATAAGATCATTGTCTTAATTTATAAAGTGTTGTAGCTCTCTACTGCATCTCTTCATTTCTTTGTTTTTTCCTTTTCAGAATCAGACTTTCTCCTCTCCTCTAGCCATTGCTGATGTGCATTTACGACCCCATCCATAGATTCAAAAAGCCTCAAAGGTGGTGTGATACATTATTCATTTTGAATAATTTTGATTTGATCTTGAATGGTTCTAACATTAGAATTGATCTGTGCTTGCAAGCTAGCACCATCAGTTTTAGGTGGTGGAGGTGGGGGGTTATGAGGTGGAGTGGGTGGAGGTGGAGGTGAAGGTGGTGGAGATGGAGGGCATGGAGGTGGATTACAAATATTATTGAATTGATCCTTGATCTCTAAGATTTAAGTGAACCTACATTAGATTTTTAATTTTAAAATGTAAGGTATATGTTTAGGAAATACCCTTAAACCATTCAATATAAATGGCCTAATTGAATACAAATGATAAAATGTGTAAGCCTCAATTATGTCTAAGACATGTTACTTGAATGAAAAACAAAACCATTAATATAGGATGGCTTAAGGGGATCTATGTATACAAAATGACATGGCTTAAGGGAATAAAATTTAGTGAATTTTCCCAAGGCAACCAAATTTCATTAAGGTCCTAGGAAAAAATGAATGCTTTAGGGTTTATGATTTAGAGTTTAGGGTTTAGGGTTTAGGGTAATAGGATGCTTAAGGGGATCTATGCATTGAGGTCCTAGGAAAAAATGGCATGGCTTAAGTGAATAAAATTTGGTGAAGTTGCCTAAGGAAACCAAATTTTATTAAGGTC